>CM036535.1:10136965-10771965 GCA_020745685.1 Tautogolabrus adspersus
GAATGCTGTAGCATTCACACTATTGTTATCCAAATCTTTATTGTTATCCAAATCTTTAAATTTTGTTATTATTCCACTTCCGTGCGTTTTTCGGCACTTTTCAACTCTTCAACGGCTTGTGCTAGAAACACGGTTCCAACTGGAAATGGTAGAGTTTGGTGAGGACTTGTGCGGAATGACTTTTGGTGATGCTGTGATGGTCCAGTGATTTAATATGAGTATTTCAAAATGCAAAAATATGAATGGAATCCTATGAGACGCGTTTTTGAACGCTCATGACTCAAGAACTACAAGTGCTAAAGTATCCAAACATTGTAGTATGGTCCCTAATGGTAAAATGTTTAACATACTAAACGATGATACTCATAGCGCCACCATGTGGTGAGATATGAAACGTTTTGCTTTCAATATTTTCAATGCTAATAAGTTGCTAACAGCTAGCCGTGCGAAAATAATATTCGCACAGCGTGTTCCTTCGATGGTACCGATTGTTTTCCGCGCCGCAACCTAGGGTCAATTCAGAAGTGCCTCACTCTAAATTTTTCAAAGTATGCATAATCACTTAACTGCCGTCACTCATCGAGCCATTACTCAAATCGTACCAAAATCGGTACAGACATTGGTCACGTACTCCACATCCCACATATCGAATTTCGTTAAGATCGATGAAACGGTGCGCCCGTGAGGACAATAAACGTTTTACTGTAAGCGGTACTGTACGCAAAACATTTTCTATTTCACTAAGTTTTTGATCAAACTTCACCAAATTTGTCAACAGTACCAATTTGTCAACAGCACCAAGGAAAGCATCTGGATATTGTGTGATTATTTTCAGAATTTTATGATCACATTTTGACATTTTATGCACTTATGATGTTGTAGTGATGGGAAGTTCAACTCTTTTCAGAGAGCCAGCTCTTTTGGCTCAGCTCCCAAAAAAGAGCCGTTGTGCTTCTTCTGCTGCTGCTTCTTCAGTCATTCAGCAGCAATTCGCAACGCATTTTGGCGGTCAGCATTCACACGCATTTGCTGCAGGGAAATGCAAATTGTCTAGTTATTATTATTCTGCTGTTTTTTGGCTGGTATCTCCTCCTATACGGTTTGTGCTAAAAACTTGGTTCCAACTGGAAATGGTAGAGCCTGGTGAGGAGATGTGCATTATTTATTTAACCTTTATTTAACCAGGTAATTAACCCATTGAGATCAAGGGTGACCTGGCCAAGAGGGCAGCAGCACACGTCATAACATAGCATGTTCCTTGGATGCTACTGATCGTTTGCCATGCTGCAACCTATGGTCAATTCAGAAGTTCGTCACTCTATATTTTTCAAAATATGCATAATCAATTAACTACTGTAACTCATCAAGCCTTTACCCAAATTATATCAAAATTGGTACAGACATTGGTCAGATACTCCACACCCCACATATCCAATGTTGTTAAGATTGGTTAAACGGTGTGTCTGTTAAGACAGTAAACGTTTTACTGTTATCAGAACTGTAGGCAAAACATTATCTATTTCGCAATAAGCCATAAGCAAAGCATCGGGATATTGTATGATTATTTTTAAAATGTTAGGATCAAATTTTGAAAATTTGAAGCATTTAAAGTTTAAAAGAGTTTTCCCAATGTGATGTCATTGCCTCATGTAGTGAAAGTGCATGCTGAATCTTTGTCTTCACTTTGGTGCAGAGGCTTAGGTTGATGGCAAGTCCACTTAACTCGAAGATACTGGGTTCAATTCCCGATAGGATCCTTTATGAGTATATTGGGCATTGTACAACAAGTAAACATGTGGCCAACTTTGAATACTATACCACTTTTAGTTTCTAAAATATCAGCTTTCAAAACCTGCTCAAATTGATATTTAATATTTCGAAAGTTCATATAAAATCACTCAAACATTTTTTAAGTGTTGAGAAAAGCCCTCACAACACGCATGATGTAGTCTGCGTGTTAGTGAGAAGCTTATGTGTTATCTTGCGAAATTGAACCCAATATATTCGAGAAATAATAATAAGTTATAAATATAAAGAGCGAAGATAACATAACTATTGTAGTTCATTCAAATTAGGGGAGCACATTCTTTCCACGTTAACCCCTAATGTGCAGTTAATGTAAAGACATTCCTTGAGATAATATTGTCCTTTATGATTTAAAGCCTCACCTTATGATGTTTTAAATTAAATTAAAAAAACTAGATGATGCTTAAATAACAAAATGAATACACTGATCAACAGACCATGGTTTGATTAAAGATGCTGGGAACAGTGAAAATGTTTTGAACATTTTTTTAGATTTCTTTGTTGAAGGTCAAGATTTGGCCTGACCTGATAATCGCTTGTTTTTATTTTTAAAGCTAAAAATGCCTCTCCTTTTTAAGGCAGAGGAGTAACTAGAGCCTCTGTAGGGTGACAGTTGGCTTGAAAAAGAAGTGGAGACGAGAAGTGGTAGGATTTTATGCTTTTATGCTTTTTACCCAAAAGGGATGTCCTTTCTACAAGACGTTTCATTCATTTATAAACTCTTTTACGGGAATGCACGTAAAATATTCGATATAAAATAGGGAAGTAATTCCGTTTTAAACGCTTTAGTCATTTTGTATATGAATATAAATACATTTAACGGATTACTCAACATCCTATCTTATTTACAATCACTATTGATGTATTCGGTAAAGATGAGGGATGAACAGGAGAGTGAATTAAATGCAGAGAAAAATAATGCTAATTGAGTCTGTAGTAAAGGCTATCTTCTTAGAAAAACATATCTCATTCAAAATTCCCTCTTAAAATATCACAGTGCAGCATATTAGCAATTAGCCTTCTTTCATATTTTAGGACAAAAATAAGTGTATGTGTGTCTACTTGCATTCCAATACTGAAAGAGATTATTGCCAATAAATAATTAAAGCAATGTTTGCGTATATGGAAGGCAGGCATAGTTACACAATTTCTCTTACCAGTAAGTCTCCTCACTATGTTATGAGATCCTTATATGTATAATAGGCCTATTTTTCATGTTTCATTCTGTTGACATATTTACCAACAGGAAGTTCTCCTGCACTCCTTCATAAAGTGATCATTTCACTCTTAGACTGTACGGCACTATTGTCTGAAATCTCTGAATATAGTTTAACTTTTATTTGTTATCATAGTTTTAGCTTACCTTGTGCATTTTAATTTTATATTTTTAATCCTCGCCATTATTCAATATTTTGCTCTAATTCTCTTATTTACTTACCTTGTGCCATTGGACCATCTAACTGTGTCAATTAGGAGGCTCATTTCAAAATATATGAACTCCAGTATGTGTTCAAACTCATCTCTGTGTGTTCTCAAAGTGAATTATTAAGTGTTTAAAAAGAGGAGAAAACACACAAACAGAAAAAAATGATAAAAAGTTCTGTTGAATTTTATTTTGACCCTGCCGAGCCTCAAACATGAGGGACGCATTACATCCTGGACACTCTGTTTACAACCCTCCCATCAGGCACTGGTCTTTGAAAAAAAAGGGAGGAAAGGGTTATATGAGAATTGAATATAGCTGTTATTCCCCGAATAGGGGAAGCCGAGACATAACATAAAGTAGACCCAAAATCCTTTATTTCCCAAGCAGCCATGGAGAAACTTGTAACGCTTTCAATCAAAATTACATTTATTTCAATTACTTAAATTATTAACAATGATATAATAGGGACATAATAGTGACAACATGAAATAACTAAAGATAAGGGTGAATCTCTATCAAACATAACAAACAAAGCGGAGGCTAACTGGGTAAATGAACTGGGGCCCGTTTCAGAAAGAAGGTTCAACAAACTCTCAGTCTAACTCTGAGCTCAGAGTTGATTTACCCTCAGGTGGGAAACTCTGAGTTTTCGGTTCCAGAACAGATGATTTGAGTTTGTTAAATCAACTCTGAGTAGGTTCACTTGGTGTTGCACCATGAGGATAAAAAGCCAACATTAATGGAGCCCAGATACTACGATTCACCATGGCAACAGGAGACAAAAAAGAGATCCATGTACTTTAAAGAGGAGATATTATCCCCCTTTTCCACCTTTTCAATGACCACACGGGACTGTGTGCTGTGGTCAAAATATAACATGAATAAAGCACCAGAGGAGGTTTGTGACCCTGTATAAACCAGCTCTCTCAGAACGCTCTGTTTTGGTGGTGTCTCTTTAAAATGCAATGAGCCCCCCCTGAGTTTTCCCAGTAGACATCACTCCTCTGTAGTGAAAATAAAAATGGCAGACCTGCTCAAAAATTTGCTCTAGGCTTGGGGTGGAGTCCCAAGAACTCCACCCCAAGCAGAGAAAACAGCTGCTCGCGTCAGCACGTAGCCTAATGAAGTCTATTCTTTTAATATTTAACCCTTGTGTGGTGTTCATATTTTTGTTATTCAGCCAGTGTCTGGTGGACCCGCTGCATTTTTGGGAGTTTATTCAACACAATCAAACAATTTTATGTTAAAATACTCAACAGATGTTTACTTCATCCCAATAACAAGCCATATAAACATAAAATATGGTTAATATTTGCCCTTTACCTTTGTTAGATCACATTTATGAATTAAAGTGCTAGCCTACTCGTTTTTTGTCTGTTTTTTAATAGAATGTCATTAAAAAAGAAAATCAATTCTTATCAAGATATGAATGGAAAACAATCTCCAAATTTACAAATTAAGCAAAGTTTTTCACAACCAGATTTTTATTTATTTGAACCTTATTAGAAATTTAACCCATTCATGTTAGTTTACACAACACAAGCTGAACACATACACCATGTCAGTCTAGACAACACAACAGCCCCATTGAACACATTGCCTTTTTATACCAGCCTATACAACACATAAGGGGTAGAGTTTTACTCTGTGTGTCTTGCATGTACTTCTTGCACTTGATGCATGTATTGTGTTTTTCTGTCCATCTTGGGTACACACACTGCGCAGCGCTTCTATTTTGTTGCTGCTGGGCGCAACCTAGAATAATAAAAGGATCAGGAATTTTAGAGGCTGGGGTTCTTGGAACTTGTTGTCTTCTCAGGATTTTAAGTCTCCCCAGTTCCTTGAGAAAGAGGCGTCTCCTCTGGAGCTTCCCTTGCACGCTGAGATGTCCAATATGTCAAAGAATATCACCAGTGGCCAGCTTAGGGTCCTCCTTTAGCAGCTTTAGGCAGTCTCCAGCTTTTCCATGTAGTCCACCTCCATGTAGTCCACCTGCTGATCGGCTGGTCCTGTGGCTCATCTTTGTTTTGGAACTAGCTGATGCTGAATCTCATCCTCTTTTTCAAAGTCACTGTCACACTTTTCAGAAATGTGATCCTCACATTCTGAAACCTCTTCCTCTACATCATCATCAAATCTTCTCTCTCTTCCAAAATCAACTGCAAGGCCCTCTGAGCAGAGAATGTTTTGGCCATCTTGATCAGTTGTGATAAGGATCCACACTGGCAAAGCTATTTATTTATTCAATATGTTATATATATATTTCCACACTTTTATTAGCCCCGGATCCGGTGGACCCGAACATCCTGAATGTAATATAACTGTGTAGGGGGGGTGTACAGTGTGTGGTCATTGAAAATGTGTTCTGATATATGTTCTCCACAGAAAATGAGTCTGAGTTTGAAAAAATAATGTATCATCATTTTTCTTTTGATAAAAAATGAAAACGGGTCCCATAGACCCGAACACCATACAAGGGTTAATCAGAATTATACTATCGCAGGTCCAAACTGGTGGAATTGCATTAAACCTAAAATGTATTTTCATTAAGATGCGATCCAGTGGAAGAAAAGCGACTTTAAAACAGCTCAAAATGAAATATAAGAACAAATAGGCTCATGGTGGTATTTTATTCATGATTGTGCTGGGCGAACCTGAGGAAGCTACAGGCGATACGCGTTGTTCGCGCACAATAAACATATAGGCCTAATAAAGTTATCTTCAGTGTGCCACGGACTTCTGATTTATTATTCATGCATGATCCTGCAACCGTGAGCACCTGTGAACGTGTTTAGGCTGTGCACGGGGTACCCTGTTGACCATTTAGGTATTTTAATTGATATAGGCTATAAAACAAAGTAAACTTAATTCAGTGTCTATTTCAATGTGCATTAGGCCTATCGTTTTATTCCCAACTTAATGCTGGTTTCACACACATAGGCTAGGCTAAATGTCCTCTCACCTTTATCCTGTAGGCCTATAATTTATTAATTAGCCCTAATTAAATTAACATCTCCCAACGTAAATAGCCTTGTTCCCTGCGGAGTAATGTAGCCCCTTCATCTCGAGGCTCCTCGGCTAAAACACATTCTATGTTCGACAAAATAGTTCGTTTTATACACTAGAGTATAGTGTTATACGAGCAGTGTATATCTGTGAATGGCTCAGTGCGCATGTGTGTGGGTGGTGGAGCGAGTGAGGAGAGAGAGAACGGGGCGAGTGTGTGTTCGGCAGGTGTGTGCGAGAGGCTCGTTATTGATGCGGTGACCGGAGCAGAATCACCGCAGACAAACTAGATGCTGATCTGAAGTGTATGAACAGTTCGAGCTCTGTGTGCGCAATAAACGGCCCGACACCTCAAGTAACAAGCCGGACTTTGTGTCTGTCTACAACTTGCTGCACCCCAGTTAAAGTCACGGGGTTAACCCCGGAGTTGAGAACTACAACTTCGGCCCTGGAGCAGACCAATAAGTCTCCCCTGTGCGCTCTGACTACGGTCGGAACGCCGAAGCAGGAAAGGTTAACAATAGCCTACCTAACATAGGCCCATGCTATGCCTAATATTAAATCAACCTGGCACATTAGGGGTTAACATGGAAATAATGTACTCCCCTAATTTGAATATACTACACTAGTTTAATTTAAAGACCAAATGGTGCAATAGAAGGTAAATGGTAAATGGACTTGAGCTTGTATAGCGCTTTTCTAGTCTTCCGACTACTCAAAGCGGGTTAGGGTTTGAGTAGTCGGAACCTACTAGTCCGCTTTTCTAGTCGGAAGACTAGAAAAGCGCTTTTACACTGCTGGTCACACCTACCCATTCATACCCATTCACACACCGATGGCAGTGGTCGCTATGTAGTAAGACCATTAGAAGTAACTAATCCCATTCATACGCCGCCGACGAAGCAGCGGGAGCAATTCGGGGTTAAGTGTCTTGCCCAAGGACACATTGGACATGTTGCTGCAGCAGCTGGGGGTCGAAGCCCCAACCTTCTGGTTGAAAGACGACTACCACTGATCCACATCCGCCCTTATTATAGAAGGGAGCTTGAGACTGTGATCTGCTTGTTACTTTTTGAGTTACCTGTTTGATTGTTTTTTCTTAGTTTTCAAAGCACCTTGTAAACTTGTGATTTTAAATATGCTTTATAAGTACGATTATTATGATTATTATTGGCATATAGGTAAACAAATCAAGCAAAAAAATGGCAGTGACTAACTGCTAAAATCACTGGTAAGACTGCCACCAAATGTGTCACAATCGTGGTTATAATTTAAAAATCCACTGAAATGAAAATTAACAATTAAGTAAAGGTAAGGTAAATTTTATTTCATGTCAAAGCGTGTAGACATATGATGTATAAAGTTTTACCTGGCAGAGTTTTTACTTGTCCTCATGTTTTTTTAAAGGAGATCCACACAGAAGTCTTTTTCTCTTGAAACTCACAGCACGAAAGCTGTTTACCCTGACAATGTTTTTTTCTTTTGTTGGTCGGATTGCCTGGGTTTGCATGGGAGTACACCATTTCAGCCAATATAGGGGTTTCAAAGCAAAAATTCGCTTCACATTTAGGAACATAAATCTTAATTATGAAAACACAAATTTGTTCATGTTTGACCAACTTTGTGCCTTTAATTGATTATCATTTAACATAACACTGAGAAGAAGTGAAGGCTGAACAAACTCTAGCAGGGAAAAGTAAATCCATAAAACCATGCAGAGAAATTGCCCTTACAACCAGACCTGCCAATGACAGACAGTGTCAAGTTACTTTTAACAACAGGATTGTAAGCTACATTTGGTTGTCTTAACTCAGATCAGATGACGTCAACAGCCAAGCAGCTTTGTTTAGGTATTCAGGTGCCTCAAATCTGAGTTGATACATTCACATCATGATTGAACACTTTGAATGTTGTTTCATACTGGCCATTTTGGGCTGCATGATTGCTTGGGCATTCACCCATGTTTGACCAAATGAAGGCAAAATCAAAGGGGAATAATGCACTTTTAAACCTAGGTGAAGGACCTAGGTTGAACATATTTATGGCATATTAATGTCTGATATCTGCACACAGTTGTTGAAATTCTTGCAGGTTAACTCGGCAGGATGCAATGTAAATCCTTGACTGTTACAGCAGTTAAATAGCTCCCTTTAAAGCCACCAGACACCTTGACAAATGCAGTTATGTTACCTCACAAAATACTGCCCTATTGGTTCCTTTGTTTGTTTATCCTCTTTTTTTTGCAAGTTGCATTAACAGTTTTTATCAATGAAGTCTGGTGACTTTGAAGAGCGTGATGTAACATCTGTTTTTGGTAAAAAAAAAAAGAAAAGTTTTCCTCCTGAACAAAAAGGTCCTTCTCTGTAAGGAGTATTTCTGTAATGCTGTCAGACTCTTAAAATAACCATCTGAGCCTGACTGTGACAAAAAACAACTTTAATATAACTACTTTGATTGGCTCCATTACTCACAGGAATTACATTGCAGCTTTTACTGATGCATTTGTCAAAATACTGAAGATTATCTAAATGAGGCACTTGAATTGGATGCAATTTAATGTTAATTTTCTCATTGAATTGTCCCTAAATAAACGTTCATCTTAGAAATGGAAATGGCTGATAGCTGATTTTTATAAAAGCATATTTTCAGAGTGTCAATAGTGCATTTGTTTTTCTTTCTTTGGTTTCTCCATGGTCAACACCTCCCAGCAGCTGTGTCAGTCATTCTCCTCCCCCCTGCCTCCTCCTGATAACCATTGTGATGCCTCCTTCAGGTAGAGCCTTGATCATGTTCCAGGCCTCAAATCGAGTCATGTCCTGCAGACTGACCCCCTGAATCTGCAGCAACTCATCTCCATGTTGCAGTCCGCTTTGCTCTGCTGCTCCGCCTGACACACAACAGACACACACAAAAACTGTTGGGCCACGAAAAAAATGATTCATTTTCAATATGCTACCAGGGTTTCAGAACTGATAAAGACAAAACTATTGCTCAAAATTTTATGGAATGAAAAGTCTGTTTAGATTGGACATCTGAATAAATCAGAGAATGAGAAAATGACCAAACATTCATTGCCAGGTTTCATATCATTAACAGTTCTTGTAAAGTCACTGTGGCAGCCGCTGTTTTGCGGGTTTCATTCACAGTTAAGGAAAAGATTACACATCAGATCTTAATAACATCCTTCCCTCCCTTAAAAGTCAATTACTGCTTTTTATTTGGATCAAAATCTAAATGAAAACATCTAATGAGAACGGTAAAAATGTAAAATGTTTGATGACATGAGGTGGATATTACTTTTGACTCTTTAGCTGAGCTGTCTGAGAGACATTCAAAATGCAGCAGTCTCATTCTTTTACATCACTGCGACTACAGGGAGACACTGCGGAGACTTATCCACGGGATGACTAAAGGGACAAAATATGATGCAATTAAAATAGGATTATTGTATTAATTTGAGACCTTAAGTAACCGCGATTAACTAGTTCGTGGTGACAGCCCTACTTGATCTGTAAATTAAGTCTATAAATAATACTTTGACATTATTATCATTAACATAACAGGAGGGTAACTCGGTTCAGGGATGCCAGCAGCTCCACACTTCATCCACGTGGAGAGATGGTTATGGAGCTGCTACACATCTTAATAACTAATCAATGCCGACAGCACTGATTCAAACTGATGGGAAATAGTTTAATGAATAACTAGATTGTGGAATGTACTTTTAAAGATCCTGTTGATGATTAGAGGTCTGTCTCCATGGATTGAGCCTTTTCCTCCCTCCAGTGTAAATCCAACACCTCCAGCTCCTTTTTCCAGCTCCACCCTCAGCAGATCACCCTGCTCCTCCTCTGCAACTTTCAAACAAATCACACAACCTTGTTAATGGAACCTTCACACATTTATTATACAGTTTAAAATTCAAAGTAATTATACTAATAGGTGAAATGATCATGTTATCATAAAATGTTTCCGGTTATCTTCATGGATACTCACTTCTGAATGGCTGAAGAGTGTGTGTTTACTCTAAATGGAGAACCTATGAAGTTGTTTTGCTGAAGCTGTTCTTCATTAATGTGTTGGCTACATATCAGCCTGTATCTAATTGAGTAACCATAGCAACAGGGACTGGGTCAAAGCCTCTTACAGTTCATCAAACTGGTTTACAAGCCAACATGTAATAACACCAATGAGGTCTTACCAAACTGCTAGAAGTACACTGCCCTTCTGAACTTACTGATACTATCGATCACATAAGTGATCATCTAACTTCACAGATACGTTTTTTATAATACTGTCAATTGAATGTATTATATTTAAAATATATTGTCTGCTAGCACGAGGCTAGCTGTCTTGATCTTTGCTAAGCCGAGGCATTGGAGGAGCTGAGCAGAATAGAAATATCATTTCTGTTGCATGACTCACCTGCAGGGTTGGTCTCCTCACTCCTGCAGCCTCCTCCCTCGCTCCCTGTCTCCTCTGCTTTTTTGCTAACAACCACCACAGCCAGCTTCAGAGTGCGGGCCTGACGCAGAGCAGCAGTGGCATCAGCGTGAGTGACACTGTGAAGCGGTTGTCCATTTATAGACAACACCTCATCTCCTTTCTGAATGGTGCCCTCCTGAGCTGCCAAGCCGCTGGGAAACACTTTGTGGACCTGCATGCAAAAAGAACATGTGCTCTGGGTCTGTTTTCTTTGAAGACAATGTTACAGAAAGTAAATGCAGTGAAGAGTTAGTAGCTAGACTGAAAATCTTCATATTTATTGAATTTGTTCAGTCGAGGAAGACAGGACATTCTTTTTATTCTCATGTATATTTATTTAAAGATGACATATTACACTCCTTTTCAACAAGTTATGTCTCAGAGCTCCCCAAAACATGTCTGTTGAGTTTCTTGCCGAAAATCAACTGTGATCCTGTATTTTAGCATGCATATAAACTCCTCTATTTCAGCACTGATCAGAACAGGCTGTATCGGTGTCTATAGCTTTAAATGCAATTGCAGTAAAAGCTGTGTCTCACCACACTCCTCTTGAATGGCTTTAGTGGCTTGGGCTTTTTTGCACCGTGCCCCATTGTTTTTGATGATAAGGCAGATTCAGAGAGCAGTACAAACACCTAGCTGTGGGAGTGTCACTCACCTTGGGGAGGGAGACACCGAGATTTTCCCTTTGTGATGTCACAAAGGGAAAATCTCCAAACAGCCTGTTTCTGAAAAGTGGAGCAGGCAAAAGACGGAGAGGATGGACTTTCTCATAATTGGGGGGTTTGTAGACAGACTAGGGACACATAATAGTGTTAAAAACCCATGGTTAAGTGTATTTGCATAATATGGGACCTTTAACCCTCAGGCGCCCCAAAAATAAATGTGACACTTAGCACTCAACGTCCATAAAGTGGACACATAAATTGAACTGCCAAAAATGAATATATACTTTTATCAATTTCTAAGCAAAGTGACTTCAATCTTTTAACCAGCTTCTGCCCTGTTCATAACTATCAAATATTTATTAATTTTCTAAGTGCCAGAGGGGAAATTCTTTTCTGGATATCACAGTCTGGGACATGTCATTGATCACCAAAAATATTGGTTTGAATGCGTTTTTATTTTTGTGCAGCATCAGATTTTGAAAAAATGCGACACTTAGCACCCGATGTCCATGAAGTGGACACATGAATTAAACTGCAAAAAATGTAACCCTTTCAAATGCCATTTATTGTGATAATAGCACTATTTTTTCAAAATACATATACATATATACAGTATATATATATTTAAAACATACACATACAATATACTTGACTAGAAGGAGTGTTTTTTTCTACTAACAAAGTCTGCGGCATGTTACAGTTACCAATAACATTTATCTTTATGCATTATTCTGTTTGTGTGTAGAGAATCTCATCTGCTAACCAGAAGTCAATGTACTGTAAGAAGACCATTGATGTTTGGATACGATCACTAAGAGCGCGGTCACACTGGCCATCTGTACCGTGCAGTACTCAAGCGTGATTGCCCCTCCCGCTGCGCCATTCCCCCACTGGCCAGCACGGCCTGCGGTCACACTGCATCAGGACTAACTGGGCCTGAGCACGATTACCTCTTGTACATAACGTCGTAATACAGCACATGCATGCTTTATGTTATTATGAAGCGTGCTCAGTTTACAAACAGGCTGACTCGAGAAAAAAAGAAAGAAAAAAAAAAGGGACGCGCAGTCGAGTCCACGTCTGCACATCGGAGAACACAGAGAGAATGACAGCTACTTTACTGACTTTGCGGCTTATTTTGAGTCACTTTAATCCGATTCAGCCGTAAATTAATAAAAAAAATAAAACAGACGCGCAGCCGAGTCCGCATCTGCACATCGGAGAACAACAGGAGAACATGACAGCTACTTTGTGACTTATTTTGAGTCATTTTAGTCAGATAACGCCATAAAACTCTGGATTTCTCCCTAATGAAGGCTGTCAGCGTTGTGTACCCGCGTGCTTGTGCTCGTGCATGAAGTGTACCGTGCCCAAGCACACCTCTCCGAAGTGTGCCAAAACCAAGGAAGTGTACTGTGCCTGAGCACGAAACGGAGCGGTCACACTGGCCAAAGGAACTGGACTTTAGGGTTGAAGCGTGCTTGGGCAAGGTACGGATGGCCAGTGTGACCACACCCTAATATGTTAGTCATTATTATAATCCTTCAAAGTTTTTTTTGCCATCTAATTCCCAAACCAATTATATAAAATTACTTGGAACAAGAATAACAAGAATAGTATCTGCGATCTCATTCTCATGGTCACTACCATCTGGAAACCCTCCTCCCCCCAGCTGCACTTTGAGATCCTGTCCATGAAAACTGCTAACAGAATCGGTGACAAGGGGCAACCCTGGTGATGGCCAAGACCCAACATCACTTGCTCCAAAGCTTCTTCTGTTGTATATTTTTTCATGGTTTCAGGGGTGAAATGACCAGTACCCCAAGTTGCATGTATTTATTGATGTGGCTGCAACTGAAGCTGCATAACATGTAGATGTTGTTTTCAAAACAAATCCAGCTTTTTCTTGGTTTTTTCTGCAGGTGCATCTTTGATGCATTGTACATCTAAATATATGTGTTTATTTCCCCATTCACAGAGTCATTGACTGTATATTACATCAAACATGTTTGTGGATTGCTTTAGAGTTGAGAAGCGAGGTGAATTCTCCTGATTATATCCTGCTGCGTTCTCACACTGACTTTCTGCAGAATAAATACTAGTTGGCTGGAGGAGAAACTCTGGGTGAATTTGGATTGTGTTCACATGGGCAGCTCACCCTGAAAACTTTTTGTACGAGTTTGAAAGGACTATAAGAAACATAATTCAGATTGAACGTAAAAAGAACCTGAGAAACATATAAAATATTTTTTATTTAGTAGTCTTTATTTCCTATTATTTTTTTACGTTATTTCCCTACTCAGACATTATTTACTACTCTTTATAATTTTGCACTTCTTAAATGTTCTTTTTTTGTTCTTAGATTGATTTCTCTTTATTTTCACATTTATTTTCTTATACTTTTACTGATCCTTACTGTAGGAGCTTTGCTCTCCAGGTCAGAACCTCCAGCGATGCTGAAGCCCAGCCCAGCCCCCTCCTCTTTGTGCACAATCACAACATGGATGTCCACCAGCTGCTGTGGAAAAAATGTCTGTTACTTCTTTAGTGTATGTGCTTACATGAGTTGCTAAGAGAGATTAACGTTGAAGTGACTTTAAGCTACCAACTTTACCATCCAAAGAGCATTTTTTAATCTTAAGATTCTATAAATGTTCTATAAATGAAATTTCCAAGGTTATGGTGGTAAAGGGAACATAAGCATGAGTGATAGAAAAAAAATAAAGTGCCTTTTTTGAATCATTTTTATGTTTTTAAAGAAAAACAAAAAGAGCACCCTTCAGTTTAGCTGTTGTTCACAAAAATTGAGAACTAAAAAAAGAAGTAGAAAAACATTCCATATATTTTGTAAAATTCATTTATTTTCATTTTAAAAAAATTAATGAAGAGAATCATGTAAAATATGAGCTGAAGTGAAAAGAGAATAATTTTTATAAATGTTTTACAATTTAAATATAACATAACATAATAAATAAACAAATATTAATCATCAATCATCCGCCGATAAACTGATGGAAGCATTTGAACCATAACTCTTTATATTTACTATAACTAAATTTGAAATTGCGCTATACAAAGTAGGTTAAAAAGTGTTTTTATATAATTTTTTTGAAGAATTTGCCCATATATGAATCTTTATGACTTTTACCTTAATTGTCTCTTCATCCAGAGTTTTGGCTTCGCGGATCAGATTCTGTATTTCTTCTGACGGGATGGCTGAGATGATGGATTGAGCACAAGTGACTGCTGCCTCGTCTTTGAAACCTCCCTCCCCTTGCTCAATGGTAACCTCTCTCAGAGCAGCCAAGCTGGGATAAAATAGACGACAACACATTAGACTGAAGATCTAGTATTAATTGCACACTTCAATAGACTGCAATTCCAGCAGTGTAAAGTTTTATCTGCTTTAATGAAATGAAGAAAATTGTTTAAACCTAAACTACGGTGGCCGACCAGGGCAAACGCTTGTCAATGGTCTAAATCATTAACATTTGTAATAACCCACTACAAATCTGAAAAAACAGCAAAAGGTGCAGCTGTACCACCTTCAGAGGTAGTAACAGATGTTTTTATAGGTGGGAGACAAGATCGGCTGAGCCAGCGAGGGAGAACAGCGATGTGTGTGTGCATGTCTGACTGCAGGAGCTCCACAAACACACTCCTCTCACACTAATGTCAAAACGCAATGTGAATCCACAGACTGGATGCCAATATTACACCGTTTCGGAATCAATATGAATGTCTCAATGCATAATGACGGCAGAGCTTTGTTATGACATTTTGCGCTTGCCCTTGTGGACCCCCGTACGAAACCCACTTACAAATGAACATAAAACAGGCACGACATTTAAACAAACATGGGCTTCACATTCACACTCACACTCAGGCATGGACACACACATTGCGCAGCTCTTTCCTGCTTGCCCTGAAGTCAAACCGTGACAATGTTACACCTCTGTTACTTCCTCCAATGCTGGCTCAGTAGTGGAAGTACTTGGTCCCTTGAACTGGCAATTTTTTAGATGCTACCATCTAAATGTTGAGCCAAACCTCTCAGCTTAGATCTCACCTGACAGAGAATCCTCTGTCGATGCTGTCCTGGACGGGCTCAGATTCCTGAATGTTTGTTATACCCAGGGCACATGGTTCCTGCAGTTGTGGGGAGCTGAGGCTGCCATGGCTGGGGTACGTGGGTAGAAAATGCATCAGCGCCTGTGAAAGCTGGATCAAAGAACATTACAAAAATGATCCAATTTAAATCAGGCTATTCTCTTACATGACAGTACGAGGATCATATAGAAATAAATATAATGTTTAACACATATCCACTTGATTCTAAATCAAAGGGTAATGTAGGTTAATTCTGCACGGTGGTGCAATTGTCAGTGCTGTCTCCTTACAGCAAGAAGGTTCTTGTTTTCTAATCCCCCCCTTACAGGACCTTTCTGTGTTGAGTTTGCATATTATCCCCATGCATACATGGTTTCCCTCTAGGTAATCCAGCTTCCTCCCACAGTCAAAAGATTATCCAATTATCTTAAGGTTAATTAGTGACTATTAGTAGGTGTGTGTGTGGGAGCGACTGTTAGTCTCTACATTTATTTATTTATCAGTTTATTTGTCAGGGACAATACATTTAGACATTGTTACATCTAATTAAAGTGCAACCGATGCAATATAGGACTTCTAGCCATGGCTACTTTGCAGTCCTTGTCCCTAGTTAGGCTTTTAGAAAATAACACACACACGATACAACAACACTGTAAAACAGACATAAAAACTGCAATGAAAGCTTGAATATTGCAAGTACGCGATCAGCTGTTTTTCTCTACACCCTTTAGACCTTGTTACAGCAGTGCTGCAATGTTCCCCAATCTCAATAAATACTTTGATAAGTATTATTTCAAAAACTGAAGATGATGGCGAAAGCCACTTAATGTAAGATTAAAATGATGTGCACATGATGAATAAATAGCACCTTACATGTCAAATTACCTGGTCACTGAAAGCAAGGATTTTCCCCAAGCTCTCTCCCTCCAGACCTCTCTGTGGGTGACAGTTGATGGGCAGATATGAACTCAGAGTCGTATTCAGAAGCTTTCCTTGGCTCTGTGCTCCGTCCCCCTCCGTCTCTTCTGCTGGTTTTTTTCCCTCAGAATCACTTAATACCATGGATGTTGCAGGTAGTATGAGCTCAGATTCAGCCTCGTTATGATCCACTGTTTGTTGCTGTGACTCTTGCTGCAAAGCAGCTCTGGCATCGTGCACTGGAGCTAAATAAGAATCTTGAATGACCACATCAATGCTGATCATATCAGAGAGTTGGTGATCTGTGGATGCCTGGGTGGAGACAGGGTCATCTTCAGAGCATTTGGATGTTGTTTGACTTAAAGCTGCTGAAGTGGAGGAGATGACAGAAAAGGGTGTAACAGAGATGCTAGTGTTGTCTGTATTTCTAAGAGATACAGACTGGTTAGCATTAATCTCTCTGATGATCTGATTTTTGCCTTTTCTTGAGACTTCATGTGTGGCAGAGTGACTCCTGGACTGCTTCTCCATCAGAGGAAGGGAGGTAGAAGGCACCACAATCCTCCTGCTGCCCTCCTTCTCTTGACACTCTGAACTGGAAAAAGTCTCAAAAGAGTGGATCTTTTGTTTGATTGACAGGCTGGCTGCAGATGAGGCGGACTTAAGTCCAAAGCTTCTACTGAAGCCCACAACAGGCCCCTGCTTCTTCTGGTCCTGCTCATCCTGATTTTTACGAACACTTTGGCGAAACCAGGTGGGCTTTGGGGCCACAGGGGGGCCTTTTTTTTCTACAGGGGGAGTTTCAGAGGTGTTTGTTCCGTCTGTGACCATTCTATTCAGCTCTACTGTGTTTTCTTCGTCACTCATGGTGAAAGGTTTGCTGCAGCTTTTGACAGGCAGTGTCCCGTCTGCAGCGTATTGGGGGTGATGTTGGTGGATCTCAGGGAGTTCTTCAGGGGAACTGTCCGATAGGCGAACCCAGGGATCCTGTATTTGCTCTTGGGTATGTTGGTCAATACGAGCCTGTCTCCTCAGAGCTCTTTTCTTCAGCTGTGAGCAAACAGCTAATGAATTACCTGTCAACACAACACAGAGGAAAGTAGAAAAGTTGGAGCGTTGGTGTTAGTTTCATCCACTGATCAAAAATCAGATTAACAAATGCTGTTTAAATGTTTGTATGTAGCAGTCAAATGGATGCAGACTGGGCCTTCTGCCCCGTCCTCAGCAATCATTTTGTCATATTTGACATAATATGACATATATCTGCATATTTTCTGGAAACGTACAGATTCAGACCAAACATGGCAATACCACAGGAATTCGAAGGCGGCAGTGTCGAGCAGTGACAGTTACATCGCCCAGGCACAGGGACAGACAACTACAACAGAACAGTTAGGCAAAATTCGTATTTGAACTGAATGTCAATTAGACGTCAGCAAAGGAGAAGTTAAAGTCTGTGAGAGACCGGTTTGTTTTGAGTCAACAAGTCACTGTACAGTGGGGATGCTGCTGCTAAAGTGATTAAACCCCCCAATTATTCAGCGCCTGGGCTTGCTTAAGGCATACATCCAACTCTGAGAGGTGTTGTCTAGTGGATGCATAGTTTAATGTCTTTCCCAGTGTAAAGGATGTATGGGAATATATGGGTAGAGACATTTAATAGTACGTTTCTATTAAGGAAGGAGTGTTTGAGCTGCTGTTTGTTGTGCTGTCTGGTCTGATTTTTTTTTAATTCATTTTGGTTTATGTTTTATGGTAATGTTGTCCTTGTGTTTCTTGTCTTCTGTGTGCTCCTGCTGCAATGCAAATTTCCCCTTGTGGGACCATAAAGAATCTGAATCTGAATCTGAATCAAAAGAAAGATTCCTTCAGCTAATGACAAATGTAAATCAAATGGTGTTTTTTGAAAGTATTTTTTCAATATTTTTAAACTTTGATCTTTAGGGCAAAACAGTTGCAGAAAAATAGCATAGCAGTCAACTTCATTACTTCATATTATTCAAATAAACACAGAAATCTCAATTTAATAACAATCTTTATTATCAAAAGGTTTACTAATAATTTACCATCACAAACAGTTTTCCCTGTATAACTTTGGTTTTCTTCGGTCATAAATAAAAGTGTTGGACTAACAAAGTTTTACCTTGATGATCAAAGTGATTCTATTTCATCCTGATGGGGAATATCATGTTGTCTACTGAATTTCTCGATATTTCATCCAATAGTTTTTGTCAACCTAGAAGTCAAAATCAACTATGAGTTTCATGTTGGTACTAGAGATCACCAGTGTTTGGAGTAATGCATTACTTTGTAACAAATTACTGTAACTCTACTAATATTTATGGTTAGTGTATCTAGTTACTTTTCAAGTTCAATAACCTTGTTTTAACTACAGAATTTCTAAAGGACTCTTTACTCGTTACTTTTAGCGAAATAGCTGACAACTACATAAGATTAAGGTTTATAAACATCCAAATCTGCGGGAAAGGCTACGCTAACATCAGCACAGTAGCCCTGGGAGAAAGAATTTTGCTCACAGTAAATACACAAAATGGCTGATGAGCATTCAGGCGTGAGCTTTATGTCTTGGAGATGTCGACTTACATTTTTCTCTCCTTCTCAGTCATGAGTTTTCTCTGCATGCTAGAAGGAAAACTGTGTCCTGTACTGCCAAGAATAGTAATTCTAATCTCAAGAAGCAATGAACTAAAGAACACGATTAGATTCAATTAGTTTCCAGATAGCCCAGCGCTGCAAGCACTGGCATGGCGACCCAGGTGTATCTCAGGTTAGCTCGGCAGACCTGGTAGGGCCTACTCCATCCAAACAGCCTGATTTTAAATAACAGCCAGCTCCACGATCTGTAAGCCAGGAAGGACTAAACAAACTGATTGTAAGGTATGTTGTTGAAGACATGCTTCCTGTATCAACTGTTGAGTCTGTCACCTTCAAATAACTAATATGCAGAAAACCTACATATTCAAAAAGGCTACATTGTTGCAAATTGTTTCCTCTCACACTGCCACAGCAACCATAAATTATGTATACATTTATCTGAGCATTTAAGCAAAAAGAAGTAACTCTAAAGTTACATTCCTGCATACTGAGTAACTTAGTAAGTAATTTAGTTACTTTTTCATAGTATTAATTAGTAACTGTAACCACAGGCTCATTTTCAGTAACATGCCCAACACGGGATATCACTAATATCCAGTCAATCAACTGTTGGGGATCATGAATGTAGGTTGGAATTTGTTATCGACTTTGCCCACAATGGTGGAGACAATTTCACTTAAAGACTAAATTAAGAACCTCATGATGGCCAGAGGAGTTGCTGAAGTTGGAATTGACCATTGTCAATAAGTCATATCAAAAGTGAAAATAAGAGTCAAACAGTAAACATAGACAGGCAGAAACTGCAAATGTGCATCTATATTATCAATCTGACAACTATTTGTGAAGTGATTCCCTCAAAAAGGTTTTAACTACATCCTGACTGAATTTTATTTCCTTGCAAATTAAACCCGACCTCAAACAGGAAATGAAGCATCAGTTCTTTATGAGCAAAGCGCCTCGGCTCACTGTAACAAATCAGCTGCACCATTAACATCAGATTCTTAAGTTGCATTCAGGTTCTTCTATGAATGTAAGTACTTGTTTCCTACCTGTGTGTACTCTGTTGTTGGTGCAGGCAGAGGGGTCTGGATGAGTGAAATCTTCTTTGCTCCCCTGCGGTGGTTCCCTTCTTCGTTCTTCTTCCTGCTACACAAACAGGAAGTGCTGTCACAACACAGCTCTCTGTCAGTAACCACACAGAGGTGCAATGATGAACCATGCTTCCGCTCACTCATGCACATCACTCTTACTGCTTTCACACAGCTAGACTACCTCAGTAACAGGGCCAAAACCTGACCAGAAACAGTTTGAGCCGGGGTTTAATCTGGATTTATGGGTGGGGGGCTGTGCTGCTTTAAAGTGGGACAGTTTCATAAGCACTATTTCTATTCTGTAGAAAGAATAACAACTGTGAACATTGTGCTCCAAAAACTACATTCTTTTACCATTCTGTTGTTAAAACTACAGAGACTAGTATCTCAAATTCACTCTATCAGTCTAAATGTCCAGATACCACCATTAAATGTTTTTTCGTAATTCATTTTTAGTTAATTTGGTTAAAGTGAAGTGAAGTTTTTAATGCATTAGGAATTAATGAAACAAGAAATTTCTGAAGGGTAATACTGAAGGTCAGACAGATGAGTGATAAGACTGGTTCCATACTTGTCCCTCAGAGACGTTTTTTTTAAATTCCTTTACAAGACAAGTAAGTATGTGTACAAATTGCATACAGAATTTTGCGCGACATGGATATTGATCCTGCTGCTGTGCGGTGGTCACGCCACAGTGCATAAGACAGTGTAAAGGAACATCTTTCAAACTAATGTGGGAGTAAGAAACATGGTGATACTAAAGTAGATAGATGTGCAAAAATATACACGGATAAAGTGCAAAGCATGCATAAGAAAAAGTGGCATCAAAACATATGATGGATTTTGCACAATGTCATGCAATTCAGCTGCTCCGACTGTATCAATCATTCAAAAAAAAAGAGGAAATTGATCAATGGCTTTAACAGCTTTGACATGGATGGCTTTTCGGAATACTTAAATTCACATCATGCACAGAGGTATTTATTATAAAGGCGTCCTTAAAAGGGTTTATATGCTGTAACTCATAACTTTATTAATAGTAAAAAGGAATTTACTCATGATTTATAGATAGTTAGGTTAAAATCACCAGAACAACTTCTTGGTGACATTCTGAAAGAGGGCTGTCCTCACATTTATCCATTCAGTCTGCAACTATAAACCTTAATTAGTTGTTCAAATTGTTCAAAGCTGGTTATGACAATATTTAATCATTAATAAACCTGGGAAAGTCTTTTATGTTTAATTGTGGGAATGACAAGTGGCTTTAATATTTTGGAATTCCTCCAGTAGACCACTTCAGCCTACTGCTGTGAACAGCTGTATTGACTTTAATGCAACCTTTGGGGCCAAATGGTCTGATTAAAGTTCTTCCACTGAAGGTGCCTTTCTGTCACTGAAACGCTCAGATTGTTATTAAAGATGTCTTACAATATTATAGTGAGGATCCCGAGAGAGACTTTTTATTTATTATGATGCTTTTTTTATACTGCCGATACATCACTTTTTTCAAAGCTACCACAGACTCCATTTATAGAAACTTGAATCATTATACAAAAACATACTAACACTTTATGTATAAGCCTTCAGTATGGTTTCTTATAAGTAAATATAGTTAAATTAAAAAGCAATGAAAAAGTACTGAACTGTAAACGGTTGCCCAGGGTGGTAGACATTATGTTTCATTAAATCATAAAAAGCCAGAGGTGTTCAGCATGCTCTCATCACTGAAACCACTTAAAGACACATCACTTCACATACATTCCTCAAGAGCAACCTCAGGATCTTTCGTAAGGCCTTGTACATACTGGTGAAGAACTGCCAGGGAAAGAAAGAATCATGTGATATATCATTCTTCTCAGATAAATAATAATAATATAATAATTTATACTTTATTGATCCCGCGAAGGGAAATTCGGTTTTACACTCTGTTTAATGAACATGAACACACACATAGGCCGAAATACACACACATGCACAAACAGGGTCCTATGGACATGCATTAATGGAGAGGTGTCAGAGTGAGGGGGCTGCCCACAGCGAGCACTCCAGAGCAGTTTTGGGGTTTGGTGCCTTGCTCAAGGGCATCTCAGCAGTGCTCAGGAAGTGGACTGGCACCTCTCCAGCTACCAGGCCAATTTCCAGACTTGGTCTGTGCCAGGACTTGAACCGGCGATCCTCCGGTTCCCAACCCAAGTCCCTACTGCTGCCCCAACACATAAAAAGAACAATCAGGGACACATGACTAGTACAAACAGGATGAGAAGACAGATTGCAGGTAGCAGTTCCCTGCTGCCTCTTCTTCAGTTGCACAAAATAAACTCACTAATACTGGATTGCCTCTTAGCACCAACAAATTGCACATCATTAGCTCCCGCTATCTGCTCCGTCTTAAGTTCGATTTCACAAAGAATATAGCGCTAATGATATTCAGGCATAAACACACCCAAAAAGTGGTCCTGCTGCATCCAGTTTGCTCCTGTTTCGCATCTGAATGTGGAGAGAAGCTTTCTGTACCTTTACTCTGTACAGAGCTGCACTCTCATCATTTATTTTCAAGTCACACAAAGGTGGAAATGTTTTCCTAATCACTGGAAAGTTTGTGCGCAACAACCGTTATCAGTAGCAGTCCCACCTACTCTCAACAGATGATGCAATGAGACTGATTTTCAAAAAAATGGTCAAATGTTCCTCGAAAATTAATGCATAATGGTTCTGAAGTGGCAAAAACTCAAAATAAAGGTTGTCCTGTAACCTGTCCAGTATCCTCTTGTCTTTACTACAGAGAAAGTATGGATACAGTTTATCACACATGCTACTAATCAGCCTTTGTTTACTTTGTCCACTGCAAAGATTCACATTCACAGTGGATCAGTGGTAGAGTCGTTTTGGAATTTTTGGAATTTTTGGAATTTTGGAAAATCTTTATTGTCCCCTAGGGGCAATTTGGTTTGCAGCAGAGGTCCATACAAGCAATACATCCATAAAAACAGCACAATGACATAAATACATATAAAACATAACTACCATGGAAATCATCATGATGGACGTGAGTGAGATAAGAGACACATAGACCAACAGTACATCGTAAAAGTGTACAGGCAACAATGCCTACAGCTTATTTAAAAACCCAACAGCTGATGGGACAAACGACCTCAGGTATCTGTTAGATTTCGACCTCCTAACATAAGTGAACCTCCTCCCTGTCGGCAGAAGTCTGAACTCTGCATGCAGGGGGTGCTGAGGGTCTTCCAAGATGGCTTTTGCCTTTTGAGTGGCTCTTACTTGAAAACTATGGCCAAGATCATTCAAGTCAACGCCAACAATCTTTCGGCAAAGTTTAACAATATTTCCCAGCCTGTTTTTGTTAGTGATGCTGAGGTTACCAAACCAACAGATCATCACAAAAGTCAAAATAGACTCAATAAAAGATGAATAAAACATTTTCATAAGAGATTTATCAACATTAAAACTCCTCAGCTTTCTCAAGAAGAACAGCCTCTGATTGGCCTTTTTACAGATGGCGTCAGTGTTCGCATCAAAGGTCAGTTTATCATCAAGGATGGTGCCTAAATATTTATACTGACTCACTGTCTCTACAGCTGAGCCGTTAATAAAAGTAGGTGCTTTGACAGGTGGATCTTTGCGAAAGTCAATCTGCATCTCTTTTGTTTTGCAGACATTGAGATGCAGCATAGAGTCATCACACCATTTTAAGAAATTGTCCAGAACAGGACCATGGTCCACCTCATTTTTCTGAAGGAGGCTGACTATCACAGAATCATCAGCAAATTTAACAATGAACCTGGACTGGAACTCACTCTGACAGTCATTTGTGTAGAGCATGAATAACAATGGTGACAAAACACATCCCTGTGGTGAACCTGTTGAACACATCGAAGCTTCAGAGAAAGTGTCATTTACACGTCTTCTTTGTGACCTCATTGTAAGAAAATCGACG
This sequence comes from Tautogolabrus adspersus, assembly GCA_020745685.1. NCBI lineage: Eukaryota > Metazoa > Chordata > Actinopteri > Labriformes > Labridae > Tautogolabrus > Tautogolabrus adspersus. The sequence goes on from CM036535.1 coordinate 10,161,050, forward strand.
AGCCAACATATAGTGCCAAAGTCAAAGTCAGGTATTGCAGACAGCCTACGAGCAAGAATATGGGGCTGCATGCAATTAAAAGCTGACGAAAAATCGACAAAGCACAGACGAGCATGTGTTTTCAGGCCCTCCAGGTGCCCAACAACAAGATCCAGTAATGTCGCAGTGGCATCGTCTACCCCCTTCCTTGCTTGGTAAGCGAATTGGAGTGGGTCAATTATTCTTTGAGACATGTTCAGTAAGCTCCTTTTTACAATACTTTCAAAGCCTTTCATGACTAAGGAGGTGAGCGCCACGGGGCGATAGTCGTCGTCTCTCAACCGGAAGGTCGAGGGTTCGATCCCCAGCTGAGCAACATGCGATGTGTCCTTGGGCAAGACACTTAACCCCGCTTTGCTCCCGCTGCTTCGGTGGCGGTGTATGAATGGATTAGTTACTTCTGATGGATGATACTACATAGCAACCACTGCCATCAGTGTGTGAAAGGGTATGAATGGGTAAAAGCGCTTTGAGTAGTCAGAAGACTAGAAAAGCGCTATATACTGTATGTGCAAGTCCATTTACATTCACAAAACACCTGAAAACTTCCCGTAATTTTTGGGGTCATTTGCACTATGTCACGTGACTACTGAGCAACCAGTAGAGCTGCTTCATATCTTTTCTGCTTGCCAATATGTTCTTAACCACTCATTTGTTGATTTCATAATTAGTTCAATTACCCATAGTGATGATATAAAGGCAAAAAAACTGTCCTCATATCATTGACTCCACCGTTTCCTCATCAATCTTTTAACATCATGTCTCATCTAAGGCGACAGGAAGAGTCTCTGCTGTGAGGTGTTTATGTGAACAAGCTAAGATTTCAGAAGAAGCCTGTCCTGAAATGTTCTAGAAATTTCTAGGAGTGCATGTGTTAAGTCATTTTCACATACTGTATGCACTCCTGATCTTTTATTGAAATACGTTTCAGGCAGCCTGCCCCTGAAATCATCAGTTAGTTGTTCACTCATTCTCCTGACAGTGGGAGACTTTCGCTGTCAAACGGGAGGGGGGCACTTGTAACCTATCAGTTAGCTCAACCCAAACATTTCAGGAAGTTTTCAGGAGTTTTGTGCAATTGTGAAAGTGCCAAAAGTTAAAGAAAGCAGGATGAGATTTTTCATCAGAAAACACAGCTTACATATGTACAGGACAAGAACCATAGACCCATGGGAAAAGACCTGCATGTTCTCCAAAGTGACACAAACATAACCTTTTTTACAGGTACAATGAATAAATATAGTGTGTACCTGGCAGCGGGTGTTTGATGAGAGCTCCAGTCCTTCTTCTCTTACTGGGGATTCTCTGCTGGAGCCACTGGAGTCTCCCTTATAACCCTCCTCACTCGTCAAATCCTGAGGCCAGCAGTACTGAGATGGAGCAACATGCACTCTGCAAGTGGACTACACATACACAAACACAGCTGTAGTAAACGATTAAACTCAATAAATATCTATCTTATGTTTGACTAAATGATGGAAGAGACAACATGCTGGCAGCAGAAAAGTCGTGATATAGTTTTCTGCCTAACTCACATGTGCTATACTCATGTGAAGAGTCTCCCTCAGAGATTTTAACACATTAAATAATATAAATATAATAAATGAACAAAGAATACAGTCTAGACCTAGTTTTCATGTAAACTTTCAAGAGATAGCTTTTCAGTGGATTTGGCTTTTTTTTAATAAACAAAATTGAAATCAAGTTGAATGGTTAACAGAAAGGCTATAATTACGGCATAAACATTTATGTCTCATGGGGCATTTGGAAGCTTTAGGGAAGGGTAATATTAACAATGAACAGATAGGATTTGATGATGGTGGCACATATTTGTGAAAAAAACAAATATGGGAAAAAAACTTGGGAATACTATGTAATACACATGTGATGCATAAATATAGAGGAACATAGAACCTTATTCATTAATGTTGGGACAAAATATGTTTATTCATTATAGACTGTATAAAAGTCTATACTAGTCTAGACTGTATATTACTGTACATGGACATAGTCCCGTGATGCTACTCATCCAATCACATTGTGGGATCAGCATTACGAGAGTACCCAGAGCATTTGTTGGAATAGATGCACTCACAGAGGAGAAGCCAGTATAGTTTCAGCAGCACAGCAGGAGAAAAGTAAGTCAGGGAAAAGTAGACATGATGCGCTCTAAAATGAGTTTAGAAGACAGCAAAAAAGTAGCTTCATATCAAGAAGGAACAGATTCTTCTAAGTTCATGCTCCCAACACAGGCAGTCAACACAGAGGTGATTATTAAAGCAGCAATATCAACTGTCACTACGAGTCAAAGCACAAAGTGCAGGTGTAATGCCGAGTAAAGCATGCAGCGAATTGCATGCCCCTTGTTAGGGTGCCCACACCTGACTCTTGTAGTGGAATAAACCTTCTCTGCAATGTGTGTTAACGTTGCTGCTTTCCACGAGAAAATATCTCATATTTTTGAGATCCTGATCTCATGATTGCTAGAAAAGGTGTCATTGATATTAACTAAATAATAACATGAGCTGATATACCATCGAACACCAATTAGGCCAATTCATCTCAGTTGAGTCTTCTGAGTTTGCATTTTTCTGCATTTTAAACACAACACACTTTTCACCATCAGTTCAAGAGAATGCTTCTGCTACTGAGTCTTTAACACATTAACATTATCTTTATAGTTTTTAAACATTAAGTGTTTATCAACTATGAACAGTTCATTCTGTAGTAAATAAACTACAACTATAGGCTAGATCAGTGATTCCCAACCTATGTTCCTTGGAGTCACCATAACTTGTGCTCACAATCCCTCTGGTGGCAGAAACGAGTAACTACAGCTCAAGAAATAAAATCCAAAATAATCACATACCTATTATTTAAATTCTTCCTTTCTCACATAAAATAACTTATTCTCAGCAATTGTGACTACATATTTGTGGGTGTCACAGAACCAACCAAGCAACATTTCATTACATTCAGTACATGGCATCAATTGTCAAAAGAATATTTATTAAAAGTAAATCACTAGCCAAACTCTGAGAACTATCTACCTATCTAATTCTGTTTCCTGAGGCTAATATTTTGACATTTTTACTCAACTTCCTTGTCACGTGACCTACCCTCTCAATTCCTTAATTCATTTAGGTAAAATAAAAAAAAGAAATGACAAAAAAACTAAATTCAACAATTTTTTCAGAATTAGGCAAAAAGGGGTAAACAAGCCATTTCCTAATTTTTACTGGTCCGTGTACGTTCAGAGAAACAAACTGCCTGAATGTAAGAGGACCCTGAACCTTTAAAGTGCTTTCACCTGATTGTGACAACAAGGGTTAGGAGGACGCCTTTTTGGGGCGTTTATCTTGCTTCTTGGTCATGCTTCACATCTCTCTAAGCTTTAACACCACCTGACCTTAAATAGGATACATGGATGCAAAGAATGGATGTATGGAGCAAGTCAGAATCATCTCAAATACCTCAAAGATAATAACACTTTATGGACATCAGAAGCTTGTCATAGTGTCCTGGTTTGACATATACGGTAAGTCGATTTTTTTTACAAACAGTTAGTATATTTTTGGTTCCATTTTCTAAATGGTTATTTTCTCCTCTACAACATAATTCTTCTATAATGCATCACTATGTGCACCACAACAGAAACAGTATGATAACAGAGGAACGATAAAAGAATGAAGGGAAGAAAAAAAATAGAGGGGTCGGAACCAGGATGTTGGATGATGACCTTGTTCCCCCTGAGGGCCAGGTCCAGAGCCTGCTGACTTGATGGGTTGGCTGAAGAAGGGATGTATGGGACATTATAGTCTTCATCAGGATACACAGGCACTGACAGTCTGTTGTCAGACCATGTTCTTGTTGCACACTAGACAGGAATGTTACAAAAAAAACATTGCAAGATATGTGAGACTACGACAGCAGGACTTTAATCAAACTCTGTATTTTGACCTGTTGTTAACTTCCTTCCATCTCTCTATACAACCTGCATTATGTTTGGTTACCCTGGGTGTCTCCAGGCTGTGGACCCGGTCTGATGGGTTATGGTGGGTGTGATGGGGGCTATGGATGGTAAGGCAGCAGTTGCGCTGATGGCTATTGGTGCTGTCGCTGCAGGAGCGGGTCATGGTTTTCTGTGCTCGTTGAACCCTAAGCTGACTGAAACTCCTCTCCAGACAATGCTCACATCTCTGCAGGCTGTGAGAGCAGGCCTCCAGTCCATGCATCCCTAGGACAAAAGAAGAAATCTTCTATGAATGTAATTTAGTTTCTTTAATTAGTTTATTTGAATCAGGGACAGTGTACAAAAAAAAACCCATTGATCTCAGAAGAGAAAATATGCTTTGTACCAGATTTAGCTAACTAGCTAATTTCCATCTGTTGCCCATGGGCAGATGATGAAGTGAAGGGAGGGTTTTTAAAGACAATAAAATAATTCAGATAATGAAATCAAAGTTATTTTAGATTGGAGCTTGTAAATTTAAAACTTGGGATAAGAAAAGGGAGGTTCCTAGAAGCTCATTTGCTAGTTGGTCAAAGATAAATTTATATTCAGACCAACTGATTAGTCTAAATGTAGAAACACACTCAGAAAAAAGTATAAATTGAGCACAGTTTATTTATATATTCTGCAGGTAAACAACATAACTTGGTTTGCAGATTGTGGCCAAAGTTAGCAGTGCTGGAACTGCCAGTCTTGGGTTCTTTCGGCAGGATAATAAACATATACCAGTGCTAAATGTGGTACATATTGCACCGGCAGATATGCCAGTATAACCTGACTCTCCATTTTCTTGATCAAAATACTTCCAGTCCAGGCTGCTCATATGCAATGCTCTCCATTCACAGGGCACCAGAGCCAGCAGAGCAGGCCCAATAATCGGAGCCACAGCCAATTTATGGCTACAACAGCAGCCAGTGGCGGATGGCTGCATTAGGGTAATATTCGACCGGCTGTCAACATGTATAAATGTTTGTAATTCTGGCGTTACAAAGTGCCATTTTAGCCACGAATAAGATTCTTTGTTCCAACACAGTTTTAACTCTTAAACTTAAAACACATCATGTATTATAACAAGATCAGTAAAATGTAATGTTTGTTAAACATTGATGAAGAGTTTTATGGAGATTTACGAATGGTTTTAAATATGTGAATTCGCACATTATACGTACATCTTTTATAAAGTAAAGTGTAAAGTATAAATGTTATATATATATATTTTTTTTCCATAAATTCACTAAAACTTAACTTAAAGAAAGCATTATTGTGTGTGAATAGTAGGTTTACTATTTGAAAAAAATAAAGTTGATCAAAGGGATGTAAAATAATTTACAGAAATGTGCAAACCAATTTAAAACAAGCATTGGGACAATTTGTTCATGAGAAAACTACCCGAAGTTCCAGCCAAGCCATGATCCTGGCCTGAACAGTACTGCGTATGTGACTGTGGCAAAGGAATTATAAACAAATCAATATTTCACCATCAATACTCCACTGGCTCCGATCCTTTCTCAGTTTGCTGTTTTCCACTGCCTGAGTAATAGCAACATTCAGCTGCAGCTCAGATACCTGTGACACAGAGTGCAGAAAAAGTAAGGAAAAAGAGAAGCAGTGATGATCATTAGAGACATTGCTTTATGAATGAATGGAATAAAATATGAGCAAATATAACAGTCTTAACACCCTTGTGTAAAAAAATAAAACATTTAATTTTAACCTTAAAACCTAAGATATGGCTACTTGTAGCATTACAGAAATCACACCAATTTTCCCATTGCTCCGTGGTCCAGTTCTGAACCTCCAGTGGCTCTTTTGTTGAATAAGATTACTGTAGCAATAAACACAGTGTGTTCTGACACCTTTCTATCAATACAGCATTAACTTTTTTTTAGCTCTTGTTGAATCAGACGACACGGGCCAGGCTTTGCTCCCAACCCCTATCAATGAGCCTTGGCAGCCCATGACCCAGTTGCATATTCACAATTTTTTCCCCTCTTTGGATCACTTTTGGTAGGTACTGACGACTGCAGACGGAGAACACCCCACAAGAGCTGCAGTTTTGATGCTCTGACCCAGTCGTCTGACCATCACAGTTTGGCCCTTGTTAAAGAAACTCACATGCGCAGCTTACCCTTGTCCATTTTCCCTGCTTCCAACACGAGAACTTTGAGGACTAAAGGTTCACTTGCTGCCTAACGTATACAACGACGATTATCAATGTTATTCATGTCCCCTGTTGTAGGTCATAATGTTTTGGATGATTGGTGTACAGCCACTCAAACAACTTTTACAGCACATGTCACATTCATCCATCCACAAGTAAATTGATACACTAATGGCAGAGGATGCTTACTAGGGGCTAGGTGCCCATCAATGGGTTTAGTATCTTGCCCAAGGACACTTGGACATGCAGACAGCAGGAGCTGGGTTTATGTTTATGTTTCTCTGAAGTCCATCTGAAACTTGTTGGGTTTTATAAGTTCTCATTTCAACCCAAGCTTGTGAAAACGTAGTTTAATGGACTCTGTGCTGGATTACAGGACAAATCCCATTTTGTATCGATGCTGTAAGGAATCACTACATTTATTGAATCAGTTAATGTTTTCTTTTTAATAAAGACACTGTAAGGTTTAGGTGATTGTGCATCTAGACGGGAACCATGTTGCCCTTCTTAATCAGACCCAGCATGTTAATACCATGTGTAAACAAGATTTTACAAGATAGAGTTTCGCTGAAAGGAAAAGCTTGAAAGTCAAGTTAAAAGCCAGAGGAAGTGCATGCTAGCTGCAGTGTACTACAGTTAAACCCAGGAGGACACACTAACGTAATGCATACTTTGGGGTTGGGATGTCGACTGATGATGATGTGGACTGGACCTGGTGTGCACTGGCTTAAGACTGTGTAGACGTCATTCAGTGCCATGTTGTGAACCACAGTGGTGTTGATCTCCATGATCTCATCCCCACACCTAAAGAATGGAGGAAAAATTAAGCAAATGTATAAAAACAAGTTATTACGAACTGCACTGTGCTTCATATTACACACTGTCCTAACATTACCCCATCTTAGTAAATGACTATTTTCTATCCATTTGCATTGACTTTATATAATTTTTTAACTGTGTGTTTTATTGCAGAGAATAAGCAGTTGCTATGCCTTGCGTTCTTGTACTACACTTGTTCTATCTGTTCCTCGGGTAAGGACTGAATTAGGAAAAAGAGCTTTCAGCTTGGCTGCCCCCTCTGCATGGAATACTCTACAGACTGAACTAAAACTGCCTGAACTTATTCCACTTAGAACTTTCCGTTCTATCCTGAGGGACAGACAGCGTGAGACAATTAAACAGTGTCTGTGTTTTTAAAATCTTAGATTGTTGTTTCATTGTTGTGTCACAGCTCCCGCACTTTCTTTTTATTGAAAACACTACATGTATGTTGTTAATGTATACTGTCACTTCATTGTAACTGTTCTTATGACATGTGCTGCTGACCTCTTGGCCAGGTCACCCTCGCAAAAGAGATCCTGATCTCAATGGGTTTTCTTATCTGGTTAAATAAAGGTTAATAAAAATAATAACTGTTTTTAAATTGTATAACAGTGGAAATTTTAGCACCCTTCCAACCCTGTTCATAGCCCTGTAGTAATTTCTCTTACTGGAGTCTACCATCCATATGTGCTACAGATCCAGGGGAGACATTGTGGATGTAGATCCCAGGGCATCCGTCACCAGATGGAACACAGCACAATCCAATACCAAGACCAACTCCGGCCTCTGGAAATTACACATACATAAAAACTTAAATTATGAAACTTTTATAGATATATTTCATTAGGTGGCTGTTTGAATTCAGAAATCAGATTTAGCATTTACACAACAATCCAGGTGGATATCTGTTAAAAGACAAACATAATAATCTGGGAACAACCCTGTGGTATAGAAGAGGATGCGGACAAACAGTTGTGCATCATAGAGAACACCTCACATTGCCAAATTTGTGCAAAAATGATGTCTGTGCAGGTCAGGGTACTTAAGTATAATTATTTTTCCCCACCAGAAAAACAACAACAAACAAATAAAAACTGAAATGATAAAATGTATCACTTTCTCGTTGTTTTTTTTAAACCTAAAGGAGAAAAAAATAAATATACAGAGCTGTTTTTCTATCCCAATATAAAATGTAAAATGAAAACCACATCTTAAAAAAGTAAAATTTTATATTTGCCAATTTAATGTTTATTTTTTTTCATTATGAAAGGAGGAATGAAGACAGGGGCGGCTGTGGCTCAGTTGGTAGAGTCTTCGTCTCTCAACCGGAAGGTCGAGGGTTCGAGACCCAGCTCCCACAGCCACATGTCTGATGTGTCCTTGGGCAAGACACTTAACTCAGAATTGCTCCTGCTGCTTCGTAGGCAGCGTATGAATGCGTATAAATGGAATAAGTTACTGCAGGAGCTGGGGATCGAACCCACTTTTACACTACATCACATTCATACATTCACAAACACATTGATATACTGATTGTGGAGGATGCAATGTAGAGTACCCATCAGTATTATCTAATACCGTACAGACGCTTCACATGCTGCTGGCTATGCCAGTCGAGAACAATTTGGGGTTCAGTGTCTTGCCAAAGGACACGTCCTCATGTGAGTAATTCTTCTGATTGAAAGACAACTGAATCAATCACTGACCCACAACCACCACTGTCTATCTGCCTAAGCTGCAACTAAATAATGCTGTACATTTTTCACATCATTAAAGATACTGGAGATCTAAGGGCTGCTAATTATGTGACACAATAGATTTGTTAAAAAACCTGTCCATGATGGTCTTTGTAAAGACTGAATTATGTAGGATTAAACACCACACATTTATCACAGTGTGATTGGCATTATAAACTTGAAGTCAGTTTGAATTGAAAGATTAGGGTGATTGAGATAATCACATGAAACTCTGAAAGCAATCTTCCTCTATTATCTACCCTGTCCTCTGACACTGACCTTTCTGCAGGATGATCTCCATCATGATACGATCTCTGGGTTTGGTGAGCAGCCCCTCGCTCTGTGTGTTAGTGCAGGCGTTGTTCAGGTGGTTGTAGTCTCCCATGTCAGCACTAACCCTTGCTGTGCCTGTGGTTGAGCTGAGGGAGTGCGACCTGCATAGATGAGCTACCTCTGCCTGACCACACAGGGCCCCGACACGCAGGCTGGTCCTTACCACCAGAGTCAGCACACCCTTTTTGATTTGCTGAACAAACACATTTGAAATAAATAAATACATATGTTAATTCAGTGCTAAATGTGTAACAGACTGATGGCTGCTTAAAATAAGATGGATTGTGTTCATTGTTTTGTTGTTTGTCAAACTTTGTTTTGGTTTGAATGTGTATAATCCTTTGTTGTGCATCTCCTCTAACCCATGAGACAAATCGGTTTTCCTTGCCTTTTATTATCCTATATAAATCCCATGTCTGCCAGAAAAGTTATGAAGTGTGGAAAACATTTTTAGATTAGATTAGGCTTGAAAAATTAATGTTTGTTTAGGGGTCTCATTATGCATTTGAAAAAAATCTGATTGGAATTTAATATTCACAAGTATAAGAAATCGTAGTTCAAGGTTGTCATCACACAGAAAAAAACAAAATGGGTTGTAATAAGCAGCATGCACTGATGACAATGTCTTATTATAAAAGAATAATGTTGTGAGGATCAAAATGAAGTTGCCGTACTTTGAACTTGTGCAGGGCTTCATCGTGAGATAGTCCATGTAGTGACTCTCCATTCAGCTCCAGGATCTCATCTCCTATGCAAACGCAGAAATCAGAGGCTTAAAGCATTAAAACCTGAACATCTACTCTGTGGCAAATTTAGAGAAATCTGATGAGTCGACATTTGCTTGTGTTGGGCAACAAACTGTAGTTGGACAATAAATCTGACAACAGAAACAAAGTTTCTTAGTATGGCCCTGACAAGGTAGAAATAATCAAAAACATATTAAGATCATAATTAATGTTAAACAACTTCCTAACTTTTATCAATAAGCAGTATTGAGGAGGGTATTAAAGGCAAACGCTTAGAAAATGGCCTATTAGCTATAGATTATGGTCATATAGATTAAGGTACTAATAAGCACTTAATAATGACTAATAAGCAGCCAGTACGATTCTCATTAGCATGCTAATAAGCAACTAGTTAATGGTGAATATTGTGACCTTAATTTAAAGTGTTACCAAAAGAAATGTAATCAAACCAAGCATGGCCAAAATGGGACAGATTCAGAGGTAACATGTGCAGATAAGGTATCTGATGATCACAGAGACCTGGCAACACCGTTCCGGACGCAGCTATCGAACTAGCAGGCTTCTCCATTCACCGAGCGGATAGTACAGCTGCCTGTGGTAAGAGCAAAGATGGAGGAGTATGCGTTTATGTGAACAACGACTGGTGTACTGCTACGGACATTATTGGGAAATACTGCTCTACGGATTTAGAATACCTTGCTGTAAAATGCAGGCCATTTTACATAGCTAGCATAGCCCTGGAAGAGCTGCACAACACCATTAACAACCAGCTGAATACACACCCAGAGGGAGCTGTGATAGTGGCAGGAGACTTTAATGACAAAGATCTAAAGACAGTGTTGCCCAAATTCCACAAGAATTTCAATTTCTCAACCAGAGACAAAAACTTCCTGGATCAAGTTTACACCAACATACCTGGAGCCTTCAAAACTGCAGCATCTCCACACCTCGGCCTCTCAGACCACATTTCACTGGTAATGACTCCATCTTACAAATCTCTAACCTGTAGAACTAGACCAACTGTTAAAACTGTCCAGGTATGGAGTGGGAAAGCCACCCCTCTCCTGCAGGACTGTTTTGAAAGCACTCACTGGGAAGTGTTTGCAGAGGGAGCAGACTTAGAGGAATACGCCTCAGCCGTCCTTGCCTAAATTCATTGGACTTCTTGACCTGCAGACCACAAAACATCAGAATAGGCAACAATACATCCTCAACCATCATTCTGAACACAGGTGTGCCACAGGGCTGTGTGCTCAGTCCAGCCCTGTTCACCCATGACTGCACACCCATTCACTCCTCCAACACTTTAGTAAAGTTAGCTGACGACACCACTGTAGTTGGACTCATAACAGACAACCAGGAGGCACACTCTAGGTGGACAAACATCTGGCTGAGTGGTGTTCAGAAAATAAGACCACAACCCCCCCCACACTCCACATAAACGGTGAGAAGGTGAATATTGTGCAAAACATCAAATTCCTAAGAGTCCACATAACCAAGGAACTAACATGGCCTCTCAACACCTCCCAACTGGTAAAGAAGGATCAACAGAGGATTTTCTGTCTAAGAAAACTTAGGAAAGCCAGACTGTCCTCCCAGCTGCTGGTCAACTTCTACAGAAGCACAATAGAAAGCATCCTCAGTCAATGTGTCTCTGTGTGGTACGCCAGCAGAAAACCGCAAGGACTTGGCCCGGATTGTAAGAACAGCACAGAGGATTACAGGAGCTGTGCTTCCGGACCTGGATGCTGTGTATGCTGGCCACCTACAAAGGAGAGCAACCAACATCAGCAAAGACACAACACACCCAGGACACAGTCTGTTTGTCCCCCCACCATCTGGAAAGAGGTATCGCAACATTAAGGCCTGCGTCCATGGACCAGATCCATAGTCCAGGAAAGAAATCGGCTGTTGTCAACTTAAGCAACACTGAACTGACATCCACACAGCTCTCTGTGTTTGATCTTGGTCAGTCCTTTGTTACTACACCATCTGTAAGTCAATTTGAACTCTTCTTAGATCTACAGAAATTTCTCAGAGATGTCAGACGTAAAGAATTTTCATGAAAAAAGAATTCGAAAATCATCTTAAAAAGAAAAGTTTTATTAAACATAACCTGACAAAAGACCAACAGAAAACTGTCTGACCTTGAAAGCAACAGGTCTATTGTAATTAAAGCTGCAGACAAAGGAGGCGCTATTGTCATTATGGACAAATGTAACTATGATAATGAAGTCCTTAGACAACTTTCAAATACAGCCTTTTTATAAACAACTAAAATCTGACCCAACCAAACAATATCTTAATGAGCTACGGTTTTTACTTGAAAAGGGTTTCCTTGATGGTGATATTTCATAAAGAGAGTCAAAATTCTTGCTGAATTAGTTTCCTCTAAAAGCCTTTTTATATACTTTACCTAAAATTCATAAAAACCCACAACAACCACCTGGCAGACCTATTGTCTCAGGAGTTAGAAGTCTAACAGAGAGAATTTCCAGTTTTGTGTACTTCCACAACAAAGACTTTGTACCCACTCCGGGATCCTTTATTAAAGACAGCTCTGAGTTCCTAATTTTTCTCAAAATACTTCCACCAATTGATCCAGAAATAATCAAGTGCACCCTTGATATTGAATCCTTATATACAAATATTGATCATCAGCAAGGCCTAGACACACTGGAATAGTTTCTTAACACCAGACCATTAAGAACTCCTACTATGGAGCCAGAACAGTAACAGCTAAATGTTGGCATCGAAAATAACATTTGGCATTGAAAACACACCTGAACTAACAAAAAGAAAGATTGGCATTGAAACAGGTATTGGCGCTGAAAACAGTTTCAATGAAGAACAAAGAAAATGCATAATGGTCACTCAAGTGCAATAACTACTATTCTTGTACATTTTATATATATTGAGTGTTGCTTTATCTTGTCTTTAATCTGCTGTTTGTATATTTTATTTTATTTTGATCTTGTACATTGCTGCTGGGCTGTTGTCACCAACAAAATGTTGTTGTATTGCATACAATGACAATAAAGTGTCTTATGTTACAGTAATTAGTTACAGAGAAAAACTATTCCGTAAAAAAAAGACTGACCAATCACATTAACACTTTCCTTAACTTTGTATCATTACTGTCACTTACCTTCCTGCAGTCTTCCATCAGCAGCTGCTGCCCCTTCAGGAAAAATGGTCTTGACATAGATCCCCATCTGTCCATAAATGCTGTCACTTCCTCCCACAATACTGAAACCCAGACCCTAGACACAGCAAGAGGATCATGATATTAATACAATTACTAAACACTCACTTGTTAATAAAAATAAAGTTTTCAGCATGAGCTGCATGTGTGAATGCAAACAGCCAGATTTTTCACTTGGACTTCATACTGAATTTCTTCCTGCAAGCCACCTAGTATTTTTTTCCATGGAAAGTCTGAGTGAGCTGATGCAAGAATGCAGCAAAATAAAATCAGGAGGATTCACCTCGAGCGAGAGGCAGAGTGTGTTGACGTTTCTTCACTGCGATCATTGCACGACCATAGACGCAACCGGTACGATCTACGTGCTCATAATTAAACAGCTGCATTACATTTTCTGATACCCAGTACTGTATGTTCTTCTCTGCCCTTTTGTTAATATTGTGATTCTGTTGAACTACACACAGCCTGCTCCGACCTCCACCTCAGCGGCAAGGAAGTATACTAAGGACAACAGGAACACGAGGAATACAAAGGAGAAATCATTTCCTGCATATTATCCCATCTGTTCTTTTGTAAAGCGTCTCGAGACATTTGTTATGAATTTGCGTTATACAAATAATGATTGATTGATAGATTGATATTAAGGCAAAAATTCTCGTTATGGCATTTCAAAGCAGACTCTACTGTTTCGTCCACCACTTCCACTTTGTTCTTTTTACGTCACGGCTTGCCTCAGGAGAGGAGAGATTGACAACATGTAGTTTATCACTTTGAGGTTATTAGTAACATATTTGTAGATTTGTTTCTGTTTTCAGTTAAATATTTACAAATTATAGAAATTAAATGCTTTTCTTTCTGACTTTTAATAGTTTGCTTAACTAAATAAACCCTGTAGTGGAAGAATCCCAAAAATATACTGTAAATCATATTTAAGGGCTCATCTTGTTTCCAGGCATGGGTAACACCATCATGATATCACTGTGATGTCATGATAGTGTGACCCATACCTAATTTTTTACCATCTCAAGTCACACACTCAGGCATTGCACACTTGATAAAGTACATGAGGGTTCAGTGCTTAGGCTTCTGGGTGAAGATTGGGATTGGGACGATATAATTTGTGATTATTAAAATTAATCATTAACTTGAGTTACAGGAGTTTATAGTTTATGTAAAAAGAAGAAGCTGATTTAATTTGATTAGACTCGCTCTAAAGATACTTATATTGACTGTAAAGAGCTTTAACTCTTTATTAAGTGCATTTCACTGCTTGTCACTGAGTTGCAAACTGAAAAAAAAGGATTTATAGCACAAAGAAGATACACATCTGTTATCTAATTACATACTTTAATATTTTTGTTTCAGCATCGTTTGCACTACTCACCACTGCACTATTGCCTCATGTAGACTTGTACCAATTAGTTTTTGTTGATTGGTTTGTTTATGGTTAAATATTTAATGTTGTACTTTGAACATAGAGAGCACAGTGTATCAAAGTCTTGCACTGGACATTACCACTGTCTTTTTTTTGTCAAAGTACTTCAAGACATCTCTTTTCCTGGCCAGAGCTGACGTGGTGCATGTAACAATAACTGAGTTGAGCTATTGTAGCCTAAAAAAACATGTGCTCAGGTGCACGAGTAGTAAATCTTTACTCGAATACTGACGATCATACAATCATACATATCCCTGGAAATAACATATACCTCTTTTTACATTGACACAAAGTGAAAAGTCCTATCAGCTGCTCTTGGGCGGCTGTGGCTCAGTTGGTAGAGTCGTCGCCTCTCAACCGGAAGATTGAGGGTTCGATCCCCAGCTGAGCAACATGTCCGATGTGTCCTTTGGCAAGACACTTAACCCCGCATTGCTCACTGCTGCTTTGGTGGCGGTGTATGAATGGATTAGTTACTTCTGATGGATGATACTACATAGCAACCACTGCCATCAGTGTGTGAAAGGTAGAGCTGGGACAATGCAATCGAGGTCCACTGTCCGTACATCCCTCTTGTAAATGCACTCCAATCAAAACTGAAGCTTCTCATGCTTCGTTTTAATAATGTTAATATACAGCTGCTTGCTGCTGATGCTGTGTGTCAGTCCGCTCAGCTGACCAGAGTGATGGGATGGAGTGGCCATGCTGATTAGACCGGGAGTAAACAAAGTTGCGCCGGGAGCTTCTATGGATGTATCTGGGTCGTCGTAGTAGTCCAAGGGTTTTAATGGCGGAGATGCTTGCAGGAGTGGAGTTATTGTTGAGTTTGAGTAGTTGTGATGCGGAGTACTTCAGTGCCATGCCAGCCGGGGATGCCGTTTCGCCAATCCTGGAGCCGTCAGCCGGCCGCCACAGGCCCGCCAACAACGGGGCCGAGAGGCAAAGTGGCGCCGAGCAAAGGATGTCCAGACAAACAGCAGGGGACGACCGTGTGGAGGCGGAGAGCAGAAGACGGGAGGCAGCAAAATCAGTTGCTAGCGATAGCTGCTAACATTTGCCTCAGGCTCAGTGACCGGAGTGGAAGCTAGCTGGGCTAGCCGCGGGAGCAGACTAGCTAGCTGGGCTAGCCGCGGGAGCGGACTAGCGGATAGCTTGTTAAGAATGGCAGTTCTTCAGCAGTTCTTCCAGCAGAGACTGTGAACAGTGGGCCGATAGGGTGTCCAGGAAGGGGCTACCAGTAGTGGTGGAACAGCTGGTTGTGTCGACAACAGGAGGATCCAGTAGCTGGAAGCAGAAGTTTGAAGCCGGCGTTTTGACAGGTGCCGACGACAGGTAGGCTATGTGAACGCACAAAAGAAGCTACAAGTTGAGAATTTTATTAAAGTCGTTTGTTGCAGAAACTAAATTAATTTATTGAGAAAAACACATTTGATATAAATACAAACGTAATATTAAAATAAACCCTAACATTAGAGTAAGAAAAGAAAAAGTGTGTCAGTAAATTTATTTTAGCCTATTTATTGTTGTATTTTCTGTTTGTTGTGTGCGTATTAAATGTGTTGTAGGCTGTCTGTAATGGTTTGTATGATTAATAAGATTAATCTAAAAATTAATCGTTAGATTAGTCGATTAATCGAAAAAATAATCGCTAGATTAATCGTTTGAAAAATAATCGTTTGGAACAGCTCTAGTGAAAGGGTATGAATGGGTAGGTGTGACATGCAGTGTAAAAGCGCTGTGAGTAGTCAGAAGACTAGAAAAGCGCTATATAAGCTCAAGTCCATTTACCATTTACCATTTCTTACTTGTTTTCAAGTAAGAGCAGATGCAGAAATCTGATGGGAACAATAGGGAGTGAAGAGCAACAAGGAAAGGAGCCTTGGTAACTTTTGCACACAATATTGGAGACAATTTAGTTATAAATCTCGATTTCAGAGATGTGATATTCCTACCTTGCCATGGCCCTTCATCAGAACAATGTTACAGATAATGAAGGCTTGCACGTTGCTGCAGGAGTGTACCAGCTGGGCAGAGCTGAGGGAGCGGGAGGGTCGCTGTAAGGGCTGGACATGAGCAGCATGTAACATACACACACAGACACACGAACAGACACACTCAGGTCACATGTTTTGTATCATTCCATATCATCACAGCTGACAGAAAATTCAGGAAGTTACACTGAAAAAACTCCAGCAGAGAATAAAACATCTCATGCTTGTTTAGTGTAGTTATATAACACTAGAATAAGTGTATCTACTTTTGTTTTATAATACCTTTTATCCCTCACAGTGATGTTATTGAACATTTGTAATGGCCAGATGTGATTTCTTATGAATTCTGTATATAATATCAGATAATAAATCACCTGTGTAGTGGTGTGAGTAAATTCCAGCTGCTGGGACAGAGACTTCCTGTTTCCATAAAAACCAGTGTTCACACGATGGTGACTGGTATATAGCCCCGGGGCCTTCATGATGATACTGTCCAGATCCCCAATCCAGTAGGGATGAACACCTGGTTATACACACGTTTTATCAAAAAATACATATCAATGTATCTACACAAAACATAGGGTAAATCTGCATGTAGACCTTGGGGGGCAGTAAAAACCATAAAACTGTATGTAATTAATTTCTATTTCTATTTTGAATTGCAAAAATAGTGAAAAGCAAAATCGATACAGTACAACTTGTACTATAATGATATGCAGCAGACATAAATTATCAACCAAGTTAAATGTTCGTTTTATGATCAGATAGTTTCTACTATAATACATAACATTTTTCCCATCAGATCAGAAAAGAAATCCAACAATAAGTTCCCCCATAATCAAAAGGCTAAGTAAAGCTGAACCCTCCCTCACTGCTCACTATCTATCCAAGTAAACACTATCTGAACACGTGTGTCAAGGAGAGCCTTTCACAGCCTTTCATGGACTGATTCACAAAAGGATTGAACAGCTTTTATCATTAGCACTGTATGCTTTGTGCATAAGACCCTGAGACAGAGTAGATAGTGGAAGCAAATGATGTGCAAGTTCCAGGTTTTAGCAGCTGCAATTCATTCTGAATGAATCAGGCCAAGAGAGTTGTGTGCGTTTATTGTTAGCTCTTGTGGGGAAGCTTTTTTTTTTGTGTTTTTGACATAGTTATGTCATTCTACTTACTGTAAATCTGTACTTGACATTGCCTGTGGTGGCCCTAATCTAACCTGACTTTGCCCCTCATTTTTGGTGAAATTATCCCAGTATTGTTAAATTTAGGCATGTCCTTGGTTTGGTCTAGAGAGAGATCATAGTTTAGTCTTAAAATTATAAGTCAGTGCTGTTTTTTTGGTATCTCAGAGGATGTAGCCGTCTCTTTACTCAATTAGGACCACATTTCCCATAAGCAGTGTGGCTTCCTGTTTCTATAGGCATATAAATCCCTGGCCTCACACCTCCCTACAGACGATAAACGTATTAGAGACAATTCCCTCATCATCCTCTCCTCCCTCCCATTGTCTGTCATAATAACTACACTACTCTAAAAGCTTTGACTGCCCTTTTGAACAGATCAGCCTCCACATCTTACCTTTTCCACTGTACTGAAATGCAGTGCACTTAATGGTTCACTCTTATCTTATCAGTTTGAATATTTAAAGGGCAATTGAATATTAATTAAGCCAAAATCCCCATTATTTTTCAACTTTTACCCCTGACTATATTTTTTGAAGCTCAAACATTAAACAAATGTTCAATTTAACTACCTCAATCAGAAAAAATAGACCCAATCTGATAATAAAAATGTGCACTAGAGGCAATTCATCCAAACAATTCATTGCTGCTTTCTTCAGTGCCCTTTTTTCTAAGTTGTTAAAAACCTAGGCCCTTGTACTATTTCATTTAAAGTAAAACAGTAAAAGATCTCTAGCTTCAGGGTGATCATCAACATGGGACAAAAAGTTATTGCTGTGCTATATGTCCATGAACATGAATGCATAATGTTTTCATCATTTTTGCTCATTTACCAAAGCTTTTTCAATGAAATGTGCGGGCCCATGTAAACACCAGAATGTGTTAGATCACATGTGAATAGTTTAATCACTTTTGGAATAATTTCACGTCTTTATTTGTAGACGACAAGATAAAAGGCTGCATGTAATCGCAGCTATAGGAACATTTTTAGAGTTTAATGAAAACTGTGTGATACACACTAGTTGACTTGGAACGTGTCCCATCACTGGCCATCTCTCCTGGTGAGCTAAGCTCAGTCTCCTCAGTTTCCCAGCATCTGTCCTCATTCACCTCTGGGATTGGTAACTACAAAAACAAGCATGAATGGACATCACATTTATGTCTAAGGTACACGGAAAAAATATTAAATGGACATTTCCTTCCCTTAATAGTACAGTAATAGATTAGGATTTTTTTTTATTGATGACATAATTCTGTGTTAAATAGTGGGTCAAACAATATTTTGCCAATATAAAGATTAGTTTACCTTAAGATGGTTGTTGTTAGCCATGAGGTTCTCGGTTGTGTATCCAGACAATGAAAGAGGTACAGATGGGGAAGTGAGAGTTGGATGCTGTGGGCTTGTAGTCGCACCATTTAGATACAGAGTGTCTTCACATGTGGACATGTCCTAGAGTTTACAACACAACAACAAAGAGAAGCATTACAACCATGGCCTCAGGAGACACACCAATCGTGGTAAGTATCTCTAAAGCTGAACCCAAATGATCATTTCCCCCTCCATGATTTTGT
The DNA here is from genome assembly GCA_020745685.1 of Tautogolabrus adspersus. Classification (NCBI taxonomy): domain Eukaryota; kingdom Metazoa; phylum Chordata; class Actinopteri; order Labriformes; family Labridae; genus Tautogolabrus; species Tautogolabrus adspersus. Next base: position 10,180,286 of record CM036535.1, read on the forward strand.
ATTGTAAAAAAATACATCCAACGTATTATTCTGATGAATAACTTTCTGTCACCAGTTCTTGTTTAGTTTTGTTAGTCATATTTAATTTACTGATTCCTTTGTCATTTAAAACTTGTGATCCTTATTTTTTGTAGTTTTCCTGTCATATTCCTGATTGTATTTTTTAGTTTCCTGTTTTATTTTTCTAGCTCTTGTCCTCAGTGTAATATGTGTAGTTTTACTTCCTTCCTTTGTGTGTGTCTCGTTTTTTTTAACCAGGCTGTAAACATCTTTCTGCTGTGAAAACTGGGTTTTTCAAATGGTTGTTTAATCAGACACTGGACGACCTGCATGTTTTTTCAATTCTGCATTGGCTTAATTTTTCAACACCGGAGGTTGCCGCTGCCGCTGGGTCATAACTAAATCTAGCTTGTGAGGCAGAGGGATGCTCTTAGCGAGCTCAGCAACACACTGCTACCGGTTACTTGGGTGCCTGAGTGGTTGTAAACTGATCTAATGCATTTACTTTTTAGATGAAACCATTTTTGAGGTATGAAATATGTTTTTTCTAGAAGCATACCTCCAACGTATTATAATTGTGAAAAAAATCCTGTCAAATTGTTAAAAGGCCCCTCCAGTGTGAACAGGCATGACGTGTCTGCTTCCTTCACCTGAACCTTCCCCTTGTGGTATCCCTGGATATTCCTTGTGGCTCCTCGCATTTTTCTTATAATTCTGATTTTTCTCTGAATGGACTCTGTTTTAGTCCCCCCCCCCACACGTTTTTGACATTTAATTCCTTGGTCTTCATTGGAAAAGTACGTTTCTGATCTTTTATTTAATATAAAACTTTTTTCCTGCAGAGGGTCCTCATTCATGTGTTACGAGCTAGCACCGGCTACACATATAAATATGACAAACAGCTAGCCCTAACCTGAAGTGTGACCGGGGTCAAGAGATGACAGAAAAGACTGGTTCTCAAGACAGGGAAAACATAAGGCTAGGTCAGCTCACCTATACGTTGGTCTGCTGAGCGTCCGTCGGCCTTACCGCACCGACGGCTTTGGGATGAGTGACGAGCCCAAGCTTCGTCTATGAGTTCAGTTTTTGTTGTAGTTGGATCACACTAGCTACGACTGGTTTCAAACAAGTTCATGGGTGTGTGCCGGCTGTCAAGTCCGGCAGCTTCCAAGTCGGCGTTCATTCGGGTCCTCTCCCAGCTGCCCCTTCACCTGAGTCTTATTACGTCATTTAAAGAGACACAGCACCGCTCTCTGCGCACCTCAGGAATGGTGCGTTCAAGACTATCGGACAACCCAGTATACACAGCTTAAACCCATTCCCTGTTATTCCCATGAAAACCAGTCCAAAGTCATTTACAAAACAGAAAGACAAGGTTGAAGAAGAAGAACCTTACTGTTCCCTAACATTCCTCCCCCCTTATAACAAAAAAACCCACTTTTTTTAAAGATCCAACCTTTTCTTTTTTATAATTTTTATTTAATCTATTTTCATTCCTTTTCCTTAAAACAGTCATTTGCATAATGTCTACTCTGTAGTTGAGATTGACATTTCATACTCATTTTAAAATGAAAATGCACAATCTTAGTAGTCACTCAACTCAACTTCTTCAAGTCTGTACATTACAATTAACAATGTCAATTTAACATTTCCAAAACTACGAAACACACTCATCCTCTTGACAGGGTGTCGGCTATCACATTTTCTTTACCCGGTAAATGCCGGACTGTCAGGTTATAAGGTTTGAGAATCAGACTCCAGCGGAAAAACTCTCTGACTTGAGGTCTTGAACTTTGCTAGAAAAGAAAGTGGATTATGATCTGTCAAAACCTCCAAATCCCCACCACTACTAGAAACATATACCTCAAAGTGTTGGACTGCTAGAACAAGAGCTAGGGCCTCCTTCTCTATGAAGGAATAACACTTTTGATGGCGATTCAGATTCTTAAAGAAGTAGGCTACGGGCCTGTCTATTCCTGACCCATCAGTCTGCAACAGCACCGCCCCCACTCCTACATCCCGAGCATCAACGGCCAGCTTGGGATGGGGCTGAAAAGTCAGGAGCGACCAGCACTGGCTCACTAGCGAGGATAGCTTTAACCATCTCCAGAGCCTTTTGACAATCTACTGACCAGCTAAACTTAACCCCCTTTTTTAGCAGGTTAGTAAGCGATGTCGTCACAGCGGCAAAGTTAGGAACAAAACGACTGTAAAAGCCAGACATACCTAAGAGGCGCATCAACTGATGTTTAGGTTTCAGGGCAGGGAGATCTAAAATGGCTTGAACCTTGGCTGTTCTCGGTCTCACCGAACCTTGACCCACCTGATGGCCCAAATATGTGACGAGCCTCTTTCCTATTTCGCATTTTGGTAAGTTGATTACCAGTCCTGCCTCCTCAAGGCGCTCAAACAGCTGTCTAATGTGTCAAAACCACACCAGGTGAGTGAACAGGTGGTATGTGATCAGACCAGGAAGAACTAAAACAAACTACATCGTCTAAATATGTCACAGTGTTTTTCAGTCCAGAGGTCATGGAGTTCATTAACCTTTGAAAAGTTGCCGGCGCTTTTTTTATGACGAAAGGAAGAACGTGACAACGATGCAAACACTCGGGCGTCACAAACGCAGAAACGTCCTTTAAACAAGTCAAATTTTGACACATACTGTGCACTGCCAATCCTGTCAATGCAGTCCTCAAGTCTCGGTATAGGATAAGCTAGAGCTGGGCGGTATGGCCTAAAAATAAAATCCCCGATTTATTTGACACCACACCCGATTTACGATTTTAATCGATTTTTTCTCAAACAACCTACAAAACACAGAACAAGAAATGTATCAAATACGATTTGTTTTAATTTCTACAGTACTTTACCAAACCTTTTTTTTTAATATAAAATGCACCTCTTGTAAACAAAATTAAATATTTTATTTGCATTGCATGCTTAAAGTTCCCATATTATGCTTTTTCTGGTTTTATATGCTCTTTAGTGTATTTTCCAGGTGTCTTGTGCATGTTTAGGCACATCTATGTGCAAAAATTCAAAGTCTGCGGAAACGCGGCTTCTCCTACCTCCTCCAGTTAGCAGTAGCAGTAGCTGCATGTAGCGCTCGGTTCTAGCCCCCCTCGTTGAAAAGTGCAGTGTGAAAGTGCCCATTGGCTCGTTGTGGCAAGCACAAGCTCATGCTGTACATTAGCTGAATTCCAAATATGGTAAAAGGGGCGTAACATTTCCGAGAATTGTCCGAACGACTGACCACTTACATCAGAGCTTTTAAGACTATCGGAAAACCAGTCCAAAGTCATTTACAAAACAGAAAGACAAGGATGAAGAAGAAGAACCTTACTGTTCCCTAACACATGTTTATCAACCAATCCTGTTTTTTTCAATATTGCAGCTTTATATAATAGTATAGTGTATAATAATAGCAGAATAAACTAGCATATTCTAGTGTTGCATTACATGTATGTACTATATCAAGAATTTTAAGAGTTGATAAGAATACAGTTTTATGGAATAGTGTTTTACAAAAGAACATATGTTATTCAAAGCGGCTTTGTTGTGTTGACTACAGTGAAAACCTTTGAAAAACGTTTTGTAAATGTAACCATCTAGACTAGAGCATCTGAAGTGGACTGAGAGAACACTATTACCAAAAGACAGACAGACAATTAAAAAACATGCATTGCCTGGTAGAGGTGGTAAAAAAAATAGAGATTCTTCTGTCCTAAGATTTAAAATTGATTCATAACTTCCAAAAATCGATTTTTTTTTTAATTAATTTTTGAATTTTTGATTTTTTTTTGGGGGGGGCTAATCTGTCACGTCTGCTCTTTAAATCAGTAGAATGCCAAATAGTATAACAAGAAATTCAGCCAGTCTCACAAATGACTTGATTAGATCATGAAGTATGTATTAAATCATAAATAGACTTTAAATCTACGGATCAATGAATCCAGCATCGTTTTGAATCGAAAATCAATTCTGAATCAAATCGTTACCTCAAGAATCGAAATCGAATCGTGAGACACCCACAGATTCTCAGCCCTATTGCCTGGTTCTAATGCAGTTGTTTTCTGAATATGTGTCTTTATGATAATTTATTGTTATTTATTTGCAGCACATTTGGTGTTTATACAGCTGTTTTGGCTATTTGCAGCCCATTTCTTTCATTTGCAGCATGTTTCAGTCCCTGTTTTTCTTTTAGGCTTTTGCATTTGCTCTTAGATGACTATCGTTTCTAGTTTGCGGCACGTTTTTTTCTTATGTAAGTTGTTTCAACTGTTGTGGGACGGTTGCCCTTTTTGGCCACCATACTGAAGGTTGTCATTTTGAAAAATAAATGTAAAAAATCAACCGAGAGAGAGATTAAAACAGTTTACTCAGCTGAGCCCAGGCTTCACATATTAGACATTATTTCCTGCAACTCCTTTTCTCCATTTCTTCCTCATTCTGTTAAACAGGTTTCCACAGCTTCGAAAAGTGACTCATATATACTTGGCAGGATGATGAGGTGTTACACTGCACAGCTGGACAAGTACCACAGACACTAAAAATCTTAAAATAGTCCCTGAAAAACACCAATCATGTGTTTCCTCAATGACTGCTGAGGAGCAATAAAAACACATCATGTTGCATTCAGAACCAACACATCTGCTCCAACATGACACCCAACCACACAGCTTCTGCTGCTAGTTGTTTTCTATACCCTTCCTCTAGTCAAAAGTAATACACATTTTGTATGATTTAAGCATTAGCATTTTAAATGTGTTTTCTATCAATAACAGAGATGAAATTACATCCAGTACAATTTCCTTGATTCATGAAAAGATACTACCAAACTATGAATCAAACTCTTGCCCGGGGCACAGAAAATAGGAGTTAACCATTTATGTGGGATTTCGTAGAGCCTTGTTTTTTTTAATTTTGTGGATGGAATGTGACTGAGGCATGACAAAAATGTAATGCCCACACAGAAATGGTTAATGTGGACAGAGGACACTGACATTGTGTAGCCATGCAGAGCATGTAGAGTATTCCTCATATAAAATGGTATACAATTTGTTGATTTGCATTTGTATCTGTATATGTATATGTATAGTGAAACTTCAAATACTTCTGATCTATTGTAAAAAAAAAAAAAAAAAAAGTATGCTGTTTCGTCTCTCACACAGACTGTTGTGTGCTTTCTGCTCAGCCAACATTAAGACAAAATTTCTGGCAGACTGCCACTGAACTCTTTATAAGTTGTTTGTCCCTTAAAGTGGGAGACAATCCCTGTTGAATGGAACAGGGGTCTCAGGAGGCATGAAATTCCATTAAATAAACAGCCTGAAAGTGGCGAAGAAAGGAACAGTGTCAGACACTGTGACAACAGTTTTTTGCTTTCATATCATGTAGTTTGTCATAATCACGGTATCAACAAAGGAGTGGGGAAGAACACACCGGCTTAAAGAAAATATAATGAAGCAGTTTCATTGCATACACAGTGATTGTAGCAATATACAGTCTATAGTCGTGCACTGGTCGAAGGATATTTAATTTTTTTTTTTTAATTTTATATACTTTATTAATCCCCTACGGGGAAATTGTGGTTCGCACTCTGTTATTTTTAGACATGCTTCTCACACACACAGGCCTGAATCACACACATGCACAACGAGACCTGTGGACATGCATTAATGGAGAGATGTCAGAGTGCGGTGGCAGCCCCTTGGGAGGCGCCCCCTGAGCTGGTGGGGGTTCGGTGCCTTGCTCAAGGGCACCTCGGCAGTGCTCGAGAAGTGGTCTGGCACCTCTCCAGCTACCAGACCAACTTCCATATTTTGGTCCGCATCGGGACTTGAACCGGCGACCCTCCGGTTCCCAACCCAAGTCCCTACGGACTGAGCTACTGCCGCCCAATATAGATATAGATGTTGTCAACCCTTTCTGCTCGCTTGCAGTGAATATTTCCTGCTGGATTCTCACACCGGCTCACCACGATTTCATGTGGAAAATTCTAGGGTGCTGGCAAGAAAAATTTGGGGTAAAGTTGTAGTAAAAATGTTTATGTTTCACACATGCAGCTCAACCTGAAAATTTAACGAAGTTTTCCAGATTTTTTAAAATGTGTGAAAGCATCAATAGCAGAAGGTGATCTTTTTCTTCTGTAACTGAACTGCTTGTATGGCTGAAAACCATGGCTAGAGTTCCTGCAGTTTTTGATTTTTATAATATTGTTGATACATTCTATTAGTATCAGAATGTTGATAGAAAATATGTACTGTATGTATAATAATCTATTTAGACTTGGGTTCTGTATTCTGATATGGAACTTAGCGTAGGTTCAAGCAGAGAGACTCTCATTCTCTCACACATTCATTCAATTTTCTTCATTCAACTTAGCCACTCCCTCTCTACCAATTCACCATCTTCCTGCTATGTTGATCCGCTTTTGGGCAATTATTCTTTAAGTAATAATCCAGCCCGATTGTGCCACAACCTTTCTCAACCAATCATCCTGCTGCAGTCAAATTTTAAAATCTGTTCTCTCTCTTCTGCAATCAATCTGTCATTTCAGTGCGATCCCTCCTCCGCCCCAGTCCCCTCCATTCCAGCTCAGCAGGGTTCAGATACAGCCTCAGAAACCCACTCCTCATCACATTCTGCTTTCTTCTATCACCACCACCACCACCAGTGTCTAGACTCAGGTGATCCTATACTGCTCGCTGCCTCATGACAGAGTTTCACCGCCAAAGACATTGCACATTTGTCTTTTCCTTAAATGTTAAATAAATAATGGCAAACTCTTACTTAAGTCTCTCCCATAGACTGTAAATATTGGTCTCTCCTGATTGAAATGAAATAAGTAAGTTTGTAGAATATTATTTTAGCCCAAAGCAAACCATGATCATTTTGTAACCCAATAAATCAGTTTTGCTGGCTGAACATATTCCAGACTGTGACAATTCACCTCAAAAATTTCCCCTAGGAAAAAATTACTCTGGGCTAATATACATGCCAAAATGTAATTGTAAAGAGACACAAAGGGCAATTTACCTGGGTGAACAAAACAGCAAAATGATTGCATACACATAGTTCACATCTTTTTGCATCAGCCTATTCAATGGTATAGGAATGCAGGGAAACAAACAGGTATTTTTGGATAGCACCATAGTGGATTTTCACAGAAAAAAAAACCCAGGAAAAATATCAAATGTAAGTTGATTTAATGTGTGAGCTGCTATTACCTCACAGTTGGCTTTAATGTGAATGCTTCTCAGCCTCTCCCCGACCATCAAAGCACTTCCATTTAGAAAATGTCCGTTGAAGGGAGCCAGCTTGTCTGGGCTCACGATGCTGCAGCCGCTGAAGAAAAAAAACACAGACAACTGGAAGCCTGTGTGACTTGTTCTTAAATTTTTGCCAATACATTTCCATAACTTTTCCATTACTTGGAGGCACATTTTGCCTGAATCATCTGTGTGTATATGGTGGAAAAAAACAATCAATGTCATAACTATATAAAAAATAAATACAAGCTAGAGTTACTTACGGAGTTACTTACAGAGTTACTACTTTCTATACTTGTTTCTGGACAATACTATAATTGTATAGTATTTTTGGTGACATACAGTACATATGAAATTAACTGTGGCATAAATGTTAACACAGCTAAAGTCAGCTATGAAATTATGAAATTGCTTGTGTAAACTTTGAAAAGAAACTAATGTTTAAACACTGCATGGATTATAGAGTAATGTGAAAATAACATTGGAGCTTGAAGGGAGATCTCCACAGTCAATGTTGTGTTGTAAGCTGGAAATAGATCCAGCAAGTTTTACTTCAGGCTCAAATAATTTGTCTCTAAATTAGTGTTATTATCTAGAATTAATAAACACCTTCAATGTCGTACCCGTGATTCTCCAACATAAATGTTAACTAGGAAGTGACTGAATGCTAACGTTAGCTGTAGCTAACTTGAGAAGGTGGGGCTAGTGATAAACAGGTTAAATACGATTTTTTAACTAAAAATATGGCCCGCTGTTTCTCTGGATTTTCAGTATCCATTTTCTGTGTACTTTCTCATCAATCGGGAAGCTTTTAAATTAAAACAGTTGCAAAAATTTGCTATGTAAACATTATTTAATCCTTACATAGCGTTACAGTAATGGTGAGTTCCATTTGATCTTGTAAGTTCGAAATTCCGAGATCCCAGTCAGTCTCATTGGGAATGCCCCCTGAAGTCGGAAATCGGAGGAACTTCAGTTACCCGAGCTCAAAATCCAAGATGGCTGCTCCAAGCGTCAACAGTAAAGTATAAGCTGTACCTTACATAGTGTTTATTAGCAACTTAGTCTTGTTATTGTGTAATTAAATAAATAACACTGATAGTATAGTGCAAGTTCTATCTGTGGACAGGTTGCCTTTTCACGTGAAAGCTATTGTGTAGTGTGTTGTTATTGCTTGGTATTAGCTAACACGCACCTTCGGACACGATAACATCTGGGCCACCCACCCTGAGTGTAACATCATGACATGGCAACCCTGAGAATATGGTCTATTAACTGAGCTAAAGTGGAGCTACAATTAGTTGTGATTTACACTAGCAATGTGGAAGAAGGGCATTTTCAGCCACTCCATCAGAGTGTGAATGGGTATGTATGACCTGCAGTGTAAAAAGCACTAGAAAAGCTCTATACAAGCTCAAGTCCATGTACCATTTTCCAAAACATTCTGGGTTTATTTCTTTTTCCAAAACTTCTTCAGGTTTGAATATTTCTATTTTCAAATTCCATTACTTTTCAAGGATTTTCACGACTGTACAAACCCTGTTATAAATAAATTACAGCCTGTTCATGCCTATCCTTTAATCAATATTGATGGTGTCTTCAATAAACAAGCATAAATAAAAAAGGGATGAGTTAACCACAACATCGGAACTTATAGCTACCCTATGACGATGATAGATGACTCGGGGAGCGACGGTTGAAGTTGAGTTAGGACGTCTAGGAGTAGATTGTAAGCTGCAGCATGCAAATATCTGTTTAAAGCATAGACTGTAGTCTCAGTGGCGTATGCCATTTGGAAATTGTTGTCTCAACCTAATTATTGGTTAACCTAGTAACAGGCAAAGAGGTGGAGCTGAAGCGGGCCTTCGCACCTGTCCAACTGAGTTCTTTGAACCAGGCTGATAATATTTTTTTTTCTGATGTCAAAATGTTTTTGTTTTATTATGGTTATCTATGTGACTTCCGGGGCTTTTGCAGCCAGCTCCAAGTGAAAACTCAAGGAACTGTGGTTTTTGCACTTATGCATTAGTTTCATCTTTCATTTTTCAACACCAGAGTTTGCAGCTTGGTTTAAAACTTTAAAGACATTGATTAAAGCTAAGTTGTCTTAAGATGACCGCAGAAGGATTCTGAGACTGCAAAATAGCAAAAATTTAATTTCAAAGGCGATTTAAAATGGGATTAATTGTGTGTTTCAAATTCTATTATTTTAGATTAATTCAGCAATTATTCAGAGTTAAATAATTAATTGTTAATTTAACAGCCTGATTTTTCACCCATTGTTTTGCATTTTTGTTGATCTCCATAAAATGCTTAAGATATCCATTCAGATTCCAAGAGCCCGTCCCTTTCAGACACAATTTTTTTACCTTCATAGAATGAGTCAGTTCTTTCTCTCTTAGTTATTATTATTAAATTGTTTTCTTTTTATCAAACATGTTCTTATTGTGCCTCATAATAGGAATGTATTTATGCTCATCCACCCAAACGCAGATCTACCCTTTTTTCCACCACATTCCTGAGGAATAAAGCCTTAGAGTTTGATAAGTTTTACAAGTTTTTACCTGTGAAGGTTTGCTCCATTCCTTCCTGGTCTTGTGTTTGTGTCTTTATACTCCGTTTGAATGCTGTTATCAGCCATTTGCAGTCCACACGCCTCCTCAGCAGGGCCTGTGGCTACACACATCCTCCAGATACTACTCTCCTGCAGTGACATACAGATACACACAGTCAACAAGACTCAGAAACCCTCTGTAGTAGGAAGGAAAACTAAGCCTTGTCAATCTATCGAGCATCAGGCCGAAGAAGGAAGGAAATGGGAACAGCACTAAGGTCTTAATGGTAAACAGACTTGCGCTTGTATAGCGCATTTCTGACTACTCAAAGCACTTTTTACACCGCTGGTCACACCTACCCATTCACAAATTGATGGCAGAAGCTGCTATGTATAGTGTCCATCATCAGTATTCATCAGTAATCCATTCATACACATTCACACGCCACTGACGTAGCAGCGGGAGTAATTTGGGGTTAAGTATCTTGCCCAAGGGCAAATTATGTTAGAGGTGCATCAAATAGTCCAAAGTGTTTTGATGCAAAGTCATGTATGTATGTTGCAGCGGCTCTTATGGGCAGATTATATGACCATATTACAAAAGATATGAAACAGACATTGTGTCTGTGTTCTGTAAATGTGTGCTGAGGTTTCACCTTTCTGTCAGTTCCTAAATGTCAGTATCATGTAATAAAAACAAAATCATTAATTAACAGGAATAATACTTGTGTATGTGTTACCGCCATTAATGGCAACATGACTTTATTCACATCTTCATTTATTAATGGTTGTGTGCCAAGAATTTAGGTAACATCAAATTTAAAAAAGTGGCTGAAATATTGTAGGTTGGTTTCCGAACCGGGACTTTCGATAATCCAGGCGTGAATTTCAGAATAAGCACAGCTACAGTACATTAAATTACTGCTCATCTGTGATTTTTTTTTCAGCCCAGTCTGAATCCATGAAGATTTTTACAAAAGCTGCCTGTTATTGATGAAGGGTTTTATTAAAAAATAATATAAAGTTGCTTTTTCAGAAAGTTCAGATTTAGCTCAAGTAATATTGATGCAATAAACATTTACTGAAATGTGTGTAAGAAGGCTGCTTCATATCTGAAGGCAGGGCTTGAGGGGGGAAAGAAATTGGTCCTGCAGCATTTTGTCCCAACAGCCCCTAAACAACTGGTCGAATACAACACACCTGTAAACTGTCTTGAGACTCTCTTTAATATGCATTATTTCCCGAAATAATAATTTATTGCAATAAACACATATATGTATCTGTATTCACTCTCTCTTGACTGACTGCCTGGTGTCCAGAGGTAAGTATGGATTACACAATATCCTTACTCAAATACAAATCCATGAGAGGTATGCAATAAATAAAAAAACTCTTGTAGAATGTATTAATATTTCAAATTATTTATACCTGTATTATCTTAAACACCCTTTGCAGTGAAATAAAGGTAATTTAGGGGAATACTGTTATTTAATTACAAGTTTGACCTTCCCTGACACACACCTGCTCCTCCTCCTCTCTCCACCTGTTGCAGTGGGTCTGGCGGTAGCAGACTATGCCTGCTGATGCTGATGCAGAGTCTTTGCATATTTTGCAGCTCCTTGATTAAAAATATTTTGAGAGAACAGAACACTCTCCAAAAGGTGGACCCGACCCTTTTGGAGACGTGATTTATAATGACAGCCAGCTTTCATAATCTAAAAAAATCAACCATTGGGCCTGGGCCCTGCTCTGTAGACCTGTTATTAGCATATGTATTTATTTATTTAAAAGTTTAATCATACCGGCCCTAAATTGTGCCAGCTCACTGGGTATGCCAGATTCAGTCCACTCCTGTCTGACGGTTAAAATGGCACATACGTAGGGTAGAAATGCATCAGATGTGAGAAATTAAGTCACAAAAAACAACTCTTATTCAGGGCACAGAAAACAAATGCCCTGATATATCAGATTTATATCAGACACAATGAAATCTGATTCCACTCCATCTATCTTTATGATTTAATCTGTCGATCATGAGTCAGCGGAGTTCAACTAAACCAGAAAAGAACTCCTGGAAGAATGAACTCAAGACAAAAAAAAAGGGTACTGTATACACTTCACAGACACACATCTCCGCCGGTACACAGAATGGAAGATGCAAAGAGTGAAGATGTCAGCCCAACACAGTGGAGAGGTACGTTGTCCAACCAGATCTGTGACATGTATGCGTGTGTGTTAAGTGAGCCAATCGCAGTCTGTTCCTTAGGATAGTGCTGAGTGATGTGAGATCACTATGGGATTGCTACAAGGTGAATGATGATTGAATGTCAGTGCAACCATATCATACATTAGTGGAATGTGCTGTGAGGCTGAGCTGGAGAATAAGAACAAACCCTGTCTTTGTCTGAGAGTTTGACATTCAGACCAGCCACAGTCTAACAGAAACACAGGGCATGTGATTATCATTACATTTAGACAAGAAACATTCCCTTGGAGTATAGCATTTGCATATTGAGGCTTGGGATGTAATATATTTGTTTTTGACTTGTGCATTCAAATAAATTGTCTGCAAATTCAATTTTAATCCATCACCATTCCTAAGTAAATCTCAGAACTGAACATTTTGCAAACAATTCTTAAAGGCTTTTGGTGCAGCAAGCTGATATCTGAGTGTAACATTATCAAACTAATACCAAGACCAAGTCTGTGTTGGAATTGAGGGCGCACTACAAAGACTGGATTGTTGTTACACTCCTTTGCTAATGTCTGATTAAAAAGTTTCATAAAAAGCTAAATCTTACACAGATGATAGCTGAGGGTCCTTGGGGGTCAACATACACATGTTTTCCTGCATACAACCAAAACCCCCTCCAACATTATCAACTTTGACTAAAAGTAAAAACAGGACAGCTTCTAATACCAATATTCTATTCCCTTAAGATTTTGCATGAATATTCAGAAGCAACGCCACTTTTTTAAAAGCTTTTGTCCCTTGTTTTGTAAAAATCCTCCCCCTCCCCCTAAAAGGCAGAGGGAGGGAGAGACAGAGTGGGAAAGAGATCAGAATGATATATCAGACAGATAAAAGTAGAAAGAAAGATTACAGGCAGTTAGCTAGCTTATTGCAAAAGTTAACGCAGTGAGAAGTTGGCTCAGACTCTTGAAGGGCAAATTTAGCAGGAGCAGACTAGTTTTTGTTGCACCTGACTGGGCGAGACGTGTGTATTTTTTATCTGTTTGAAATGTCAACCCGCCCAGTTTTCAAAACCTTAAATGACCAAATTCCAAAAATGGTTGGAAGGTCCTTTCAGAGTTGTTATTATGAACATTGTTTGTGTTGTTTGAGATTTAACAATGTTGAACATATACAAAACATAGGCTAAGCAACAGATGTTGCATGTATTTTGGAACCACAGTTTATGTTTTTGGACCTAACACATTGCTCTGTAATGGAGTTTGTTTAGCTTAATTAACATTTACGGAAGGGTGTGGGAAAAAGTTATTAAAGCTAAGTTTCTGATTGTTGTTACTGACTTGTATGATAAACTCACACATGTTGAAAACAGGAAAAGGTCCAATCTCCCTTTGATACTCAGTTACCATACGCAATGAAATATGACCTGTGTGTGAATTCCTTTGAAAATCTAACGTAAAAATATTTCTAAAAATACTTTTATATTTGTATAGAGGATCACCATGACGTTTACACTCACTACTTACACACTTTCTCCTTTTCATTGAGACTCTGCAAGTGTACATATACAGTATAGCAGCAGTACATTTATTTCATCATGATGAGGAATTCTTTATCGATCTGTGAATCAAATGTGGTCCGCACCGTGGGGGTGATCCAAACAGTTCACAAATCAACTTTGATCCGTTACACCACTGATGTTTAGATTATTTTTCATACATTTTCCAAATAAACACTGTTTCTCATATTCCAGCTGTTTTACCTTGATGCTGAAGGACCTCCTCATGCTTCTTTTATTCTCCCTGAATGTAGCGGTGTGGTGCACCTGGTTCTCTGCATCTGTGCGTTCCTTTTTCTCCAGGCCTGATTGCTGAGTTGTGCTCCGCTGTTTATTTTCTGTAGCTTTGTACAGTGTTGGATCCCCAACAGTCACGTCTGCTCTCAAGCCCCACGTCTTGCACTCGTCTGACACTTCTCCAGAATGTCTCTCTTCTGGATATTCATCATTGGTCTTGGAGTGACATAGGATAAGAGACCTGGACAGAGTTCGTTTCAGTCAGTACATGACATAAAAAGCAATCCTGTAAAACTATAACTTACTCGAGTTATGCAGCTGGTACTGAAATAAAAGTAATATTGCTGTCAAACATATTAAATTTGTCAAAAAGCTCCAGCAACACTAGTATGAAGATCAACTTTATTAACAAACTTATTAAATCAAAATGTAGCACTTCATTGGCAATGAAATGACATCTAATGCAATCTGTAGAGAATCTTACATAATGTTTCTGAGAGTGAAGAGGCAACCTAACTGCTTGTACAGCTCGAGTTTTGAGCCTCTGAGTTGTGCTGGTACCTGGAGAGCGAGGCCAGCTTCTTGGAGCGGTGGTTGTGGCATGTATTTGAGTTGTTGTTGCTTTTCCTCCGCTCCCTGCTTCTCCTCTCCATTCTTCTAGCAGCTGCTGTGTTAGCTTTCCTTCTCTGGTGGGAGTATCTCTGAGGCATTGCAGTCAGCGTGTGTATATGCATGTGTGCCTGCAGCTCAGGAACCAAGACACTCCTCCTGGTCGGCCCGAAGCCTAATGGAGAGGGACGCTCTGGAGGGCAATTAGAAAATTCAGTTAGGACAGTCTGACTGCATCAGTGTTTGTAAGTGTTCTGAGAAACTACTGAGGCTATTGTGGAGGCTAGAAGAGATAAAAGCTCTCCTCTTTCCCAGCAATTAAATAAAAAGGGCTTCCTCACTTTTTCTCTCACAAAATGTCATAAATATTCGGAAATGAATACAGTACACAGAATAAAAAACAACAACTAATAAGGTAGTAGAAGCTCAATTAACGTTTGAATGTGCACAATATTTAATAGTGTACATAACAGGGAATGCTTTTGGCTTTGTTGCTTTCTGTTAATGGGCTAATGATGGTCTGTGCACTTTACCACTTCACACTCCAGAGAGCACTGGGAGATGACCTTCAGATGCATTATACATGCCAGTGTTGATGGCCTGTCACATTTGCTATGAACACTTAGTAAACAATGTGCAAAGGCTATTTAACTTAAACCCATACTGCCTTTGGCTAGGCATTATTATCTTTCTACTTTCTCACCCATTAGAGCCTAACTTATCACAGATGAACTCCTGAAATTCTAGATAATATCAGGACGTCATCCAGCCCCTGTATCAAGAAATTCTAGCGAATTGCAATGGCATGTGTTAGGCATGTGTTATGCAGCCCTTTGGCAACAATGGTTGTAACCATTCATGCCAATAAAGCATCTTTAACTTGAACTATCCACAAACTGACCCAATAATATCACTGTCACCGATTTGACATGTTGAATCGGTGTCCGCGGTTGGTAGGAATCTCTCTGATTCGCTTTTCGGAGGTTTCATTTATCTTCAGCCCTCGACACAGGTTCGGGAAAGCCCCTTGAGCCTGCCGCTGTAGTATCCATGCTTTCACCCATTAGTGCGGCTTCTCCATATTTGTCGCCTCCGCCTCTTCTGGCTGAAAATGCCAGTGCCATTTTCAACTTTTTATCAGACATTATTCTCGATTAGTAGGCTACCTAAGATACGAGTGGTGTGCGACAGCGGTGTGAAAATGGTCTTCTCGTATCATAAAAACGGACTACCGCCGCCTCAGGCATGCGCAGAATGTACGTGGTTTGCTGTCGACTGTAGTCTTTGCGGTGTGTTCTAGTGCAACCTTTTTGGCCAAGACAGAAGTCGACGTGAGGCGACGCCACAGGCGGCCTTCGTCGCCACTAGTTGTTTGCCATCTGCTTGGTGTGTCAGGGCCTAAGGCCTAGAAACAATTTGGCACCAAAATGGCAAATTTTTACATCAAGGTTTTGGTGCTGATTCTACAGCTGTAACATATATTCAGACAAGATGTTAGATGATATTTAGACTGTGTTTGGCAATGTAGACTTTATTTATCACAGTAGTTTAACAACATTTTGTAGCTTGCTTGTAGTGTAACCGTTTTCTCTAGGTTTTTTCAGTAGCTTAGCTGTTATAAAAAAAATCTAACTGCTTGAGATCTGCAAACAAAACCAACCCATACATGGACATGGACTATCTACTTCCAGGGCTGACAGATTTGTTGCACATGCAAGCTATAAGAAAATTGTTCTGTGCTACGAATGATTTTACCTCATCGCACCCAGAAACAAACCCTGGGCAAGATGAGCCACTCTGTTAGTTGACCCACTTCCTGTTTCTTAGCCGTCACATACTTCAATGAGAGATACGTGGGAGAAGTTCTTTGTATCATTAATGGTAAAATGCTAAATGGGCTTAAACTTGTATAGCCCTTTTCTAGTCTTCTGACAACTCTAAGTGTTTTTACACTACATGTCACGTTCACACATTTACACACTGATGGCAGAGGATGCTACGTAAAGTGCCCAACTGTCCACCAGTACTATTCTATTCACACACAGTCACACTCTGAAGCATGGACGGATTATCATGACCACATGCCTTGGACAACTTGCCTTGGATCCCTACCTACATAACGCAAATATTATACTCGCACTGAGTGTGTCCTCCCCAAGCAGAGTTTAGTTTCACAATAGCATAGGGCAACTCACAATCACGCAACACATATTCCATATTCCGTTATTTAATGTTTAATAATTCTATAATGGCTGTCTGCATGGTTAAACTTAAAGATGGAACGTTTACTTTGATGTTGTGCATTATGGTCCTTGTACAATCTTACCAGGTAAAACAGTCAACAAAATGTGGAACTTCCTTATATTATGACTCACATGAGCAGTCTCTTAAATTTATTGTTCCTTCCTTCATTTTGTGTAGAATAGTTTATAGTTCAAGTAAGCACGTAGAATTAGCTGTTTGCGGCTTGCAGCATGCTCACTCTTTCTCTTTTGCGCGCACACTCTCGTTGACTGTCCCTCCCCTTTACTGAAAAACCACGAAAGCAAGAAGGCTAAGAATATTAAGTCCAATATTTTAATAGCAAAAATATTTTACATAAAGAATATATGTATAAAAATAAATCTTAAGGCAAGACTCCCATACGCCAGGGCCCTGGGTACTTGCTGGGCCCTGGACACTTGCCCACTTTGCCCATGCGGTGATCCGCCTATGACCAAAGGCGTAGCAGTGAGAGCAATTCGGGACTGAGAGTCTTGCGCTTGAGAGACAACTGACTCTACCACTGAGCCAAAACCCCCACACAACATGTTTTGGCTGTAATAGAAGCTTTTTAGCATGTTTTATGACTAGTTAAACCAAATGTATCTGGGTCAATGTTGAACTCAACCAAAACATATAAATGAAGGCATGTCAATGAGATGTGGCAAATGCTCTAAGCCTGTAGGAGGAGTTAAGTTGAACTGTTTATTATTAACAGGACAGAGTGAGAGACACGAGAAAGTGAATTTATAGTTTGTATTGGAAAGTGGCATATGGTGACAGAGTAACCTTAAAAAAACAGCAACTAGTAGATTAAGCCTGAGCCCACTTAGGCTACGTTCAAACTGCAAGCCTTAATACTATTAAGATTTTCATCTTAGACCTGATATATTTGTTTGGCTGTTCATATTGCTTTTTAAATCTGGCCTGTATCAGACTCCTGTGGGAATCCACATATGAAAGCGGCTCAAATCTGATTTGAAAAGATCAGATTCCATGTGACTGGTACTGTTCACAATGTCATGAAAAAAACAGATCTGAGTCACATGGGAGCAAAAACAATCAGATTCAGGTCACTTTTGGCTGCAGTGTGAACACAGTTAGTTCCACTTAGCGCCCCTACAAGCCTGGAGCACTTCCGTTTAAGACTGGATTCGCAGCTTTCGTCTATTTGCAGTTGATCACTGCATTTGTCTTTTGGACTTACTATCTCTACAGTATTTATTTGCAGCTTTTTTTAAGGTGATGTAGTTGTTTCCAATTCTTGCATCATGCCTTTTTAATTTACAGTGTGTTCATTCGTTTCAATTTAATTTTGACTTTTGCATGTGCTTTTCTATTTGCTTCGTTTCTGAATATGATAATATGTTTTCCTTAACATACATAACACATTCAATTTCAAACAGGGACATTATAGGACAAATTAGTCTCTAAAGTGTCTGTTTCCCTTTTTTAACATTTGAACAGAATACCTGCCTATCCCAACAATGTAATGAATCAGTAGTAAGGTCTCAGATTCCAGTGAATAAATACAGAACAAAGTCTATTTTTGTCTGATGAATCAGTGGCTCTGATGCTAGAAGTGTGTTTGCAATTATGGAGGGTTAGTAGGCCAGATAGACACTCTCCTTTCTTTCATGCCTCTCCAGCTGGAAGTCGGCCAGCAAAGAGGGAACATTCTCAGCTACTGTCTCTAGACCTACTATTTAAACACCATATTTATTCTTACAAACCAAAGAAAACATTTAAGGATCTCAATGATGAGTACTGTATATTGAACACAAATTCTACTTCTGTATTCAGATAGAAACAGAAATCTTGGTCAAAACCAGACTCATGATGAACAGCTATCTGCTGAAACTGCACCAGGCTTGAAAAATTGGGATAGAGGGAGATGGGATAAGCTGCAGGAAAAAGGGTTTTTAATAACTTTGGGAAAAGTCATCAACTTTGACAATGGATAAAAGAAGCACGTCTGTGCCTTGAGCGTGTGTCTATATGTCAGCCCTGTTAGTGACTGGTGACCTGTTCAATGTATACCTGCCTCTTGCAGAATGACAGCTGAGATTGGCTCCCCCCCATTAACATCTTCTGTTAAGTCACGAGAAGCACAGGGAGAGTTCAACTTTTACAGCAGTAACACTGTAGGATGAAAACTTGAATGCAGATTATTAGAGGGAGAGATGTACTTACTTGTTAGCATTTTTTCCTGTGTGTTTAAATGTGTGCAAATCAGACAACACAGCCCTTGCCTTAAGCATTAGTCGGGAAAGGGCTCCAGCTGAACAGACCGTGATTGAGAAAAAGCAGAGGGTGGGGTGGCTGCTCAGATGAACAACCTGTGTGTTGTTAGGAGTTTTCACCAGAGGATTTTCCACTCTGTGGACAGAGGAAAGCCAAGAGAGCCACGGAGTGTCATTCTGCAATAATCCACCACTTTTAAAATGTGTAAAGTCATTGACGTTATTTATGAGATAAGATCTAAGGGGGGCCCAGCTGATCTTAAATTCTTCTTTTGCAAATGCTTGCACACTCTAAAGGGGAGCCCGGCTTGTCTGATCTCTGTTCTGACAATGTGGAATGACAACTGCATGCTGTGTTTGGCCATGTGAGTGTACGGGCTGTGGGGAAAGCTGAGGGGAGGAAAGGACCTTTATGTGCAATTGAGTCACATAATTCAAATTATTTTGTTACACAATTCTCAGAAGAAAGAATACAAGAAAGTAGAGAAAATCATCATTGTGAGGTTATTACAATGATGATTTTGGCATTGCAAATGAGGGAAACCTCAGTGTCCTTTCGAGAATAAATAAATGTTTGAATTTTTTTCTACTTCTTGTATTCTTTAAAGTCTGAGAGGCACATGGTTTTAAATCGACTTGCACCAATCATCATCATCATCAGTGTTGGGAAGTCCTACTCACCATAGTTGATCATGTTGTATTAAGCAGACTCCACAGCTTCAACTCAAGGCACAAAGATGCAATCCAAAGGGAAGATCCACGGACAGAAGGCAGCATAACAGGTCGAACACTACTCTATCAGTCACACCACTGGTTTCTCGTAATTCATCTGGGATTAGTTGCCTGTACCTCTTCTCCTTCCATCGTCCTCCTCTCTGCCTTTCCTCCCCCTCAGTAGGTAGAACACTGTCTCTCTCAGTCAGACATGGGCCCCCAAAATCACTGCCCCTTTCCTGTGAGTCAGCTGCAGAGAGGGAAAAGCACTGCACTAAGCTGAGCCTAAACACACACCTACTTTGCATCACACACTGGTTATAGTCATTTATGAGGCGCAGAGAGTGCAAGAGTCTGTGTGCCCCCAGTGTGTGTAGGTACGTACTGTATGCTGTAAAGGATGAATGGATTCTCTGTGACCCACTCCAGTTTAGCCATAAACCACACACACACCTCACTTGAATGTGGTTATGAATCTAGTTTTCAGTTCAGATCTGAACTGTTTTGACTGCAGCACTGGGCAGTGAATACACAAATCTGGGCTGTTTTTGGTGGAGGCTTGGAATGGAAAGAACCTTTAAAGGAGGACTTTACAGTGTTTTTGTTTGGTTAAATGTGGACTATTTGTAAACTCACAACACTTTAAACAACTCAAATAGGCAGACTACCCTTAGGTGCATAATACCCACTGGAGGGATAGATTTTGTTCCACAGAAATTGTTGTACAAGAAAAAAGGTACTAAAATATTTGTTTCTTTACATTTCTGTTTTAAACTTGAAATAACTGTTTAAAATGTAGATTTGGCCAAGTGGTTAGCAAACATACGCATATATTCACCCACCAAGAAAACACAGGGCAGCATTATCATTCATTCATAACCAATATCCTTTGAGTTCTTTTCTATTTGTGTTCTACACAAGCTCCACTTACACATTGCCGGTTCAAGGAAGGATACTTTGATGTATAATGTTGAACCCAGCTGTGCTGAACATTGCCATGTGTGCATTTGTAACAGACCCATGTGAGGACTGTTATATTTTTCCTGTAAATAAAGGGAAATTATTAAAGAGGTACAACAGGTAGTGTTTCATTTCTTCTCTTCAACCTTTCTTGATTTTATACACATGGATATGTATTTTAATTGTACTCTAACCGCATTTCGGATCTTTTTTTAAAACTTTCAATTTGGCCAATTCTCAAAAAATATAAACACAAATATAAACTCGCAGTTTATAAAATTCACACTTCCCAAAAACTATAAACCACCCCTGTGTTGTTGTCCCTCATACACAAATAATAAAAAAATATATCTTTCTCAAAACCTTACTTTATTCTGCTGAACTGCTTTTTATAACAGTCTTGAGATAACATTTGCTATGAATTTGCGCTATACAACATATCGATCGATTGATTTAAGTGCAACTCAGTTGCAAACAGTTTTCCAGTTTAACTGCTAAAGGGACTCTACACCTCGCTTAGCATTACTTAAACAGAATACAATAAGACATTCTATAGAAAAACGGGGAGGTTAGCAGAATTAGCGGTAGGCCTACCTTAAAATAAGTACAAGATGTGAAAAATACAGTCTTTAGAATCAGAATCAGAATCAGAATTGTGTTTACGAACTCATAGTAACTTTAGCAGAGGTACAGGCATTACTATAACAAGCAAAAGAACAAGTGAGCTTTGGGACAAGACATGCTGTGCAGTCGAGATGTGCTGCCTTGTCGAATAATTCTAACATAAAATAACTTTATATTAATTAACTAATCACTACACAAGCATTATCAGGGTATGGGGAGCATGTTTTCGTAGGCCTACTCTAATATTTAAGATTTCAGGGGAAGCTATCTCCATTGACAATTATCCCCTATCAAATAATATGTCCAGTAGCCTAGAATCACTTTAAAACACCACTAGCACTTTAAGGAAACAGGAAGCACGTTCTGATACTCTATATATCAGGGCTATTCAATTACAAATTCAGTTGGGCTAGATTTTAAAACCAAGAAATTTAGCTGGGCCAGACTTTTTTAGTGGCTGGTGGTAAGCAGCAGTTAATGATACATTTTAAACCAACACAAATTAATGTAATCATTTTTTATTTTTTATTCATTGCTTCCCTTTTAAATGTGGTTACATCTGACACAAGCATATGAAAAGATGCCTAAAAACAAAAGAGGTGTAATTTAACAGACCTGAGGTAGCAACAGTACATTTTTTTCCACTTTTGCAAAAAACTAAACAAAAAAACATTTTGGTCACATCTGACCCAGGCACATCTCAAAGTGCATAAAAACAAAAACGAGCTATTATTGCACAGATCTAGAGGTACTGTAGTAGCCATAAGATTTTGTTCACTTTTGAAATATTTGAAGTGTCTGACAGGGGCACGAATTTAATTGCAGATGTCACACTTGTTTTAATTTTTTCGTCATTTATTACCTCATCCCCGACGGCCAACATGCAGTCTTTTACGGTTTCTGAGTCTGTGAATGGTCTTTTTTTCTTTGCCAGGATCCAGGACACACGGAGGGACGCTGCTGTAGCTCTCTCTTGGGCTGTGCATGACCGCACCATCGTAGTACAGCTCCGGTTGTAAGAAGCAATCAAACTTTGCACTTTTGCAGTGATCCCTGTGATCCCTTGGGAAAATTTGTTTGGAAAGTCCGGTGTTTCTCAAAGTAGTGCCTCCGAACATTATAATCTTTAAACATTGCAACGCACTCATTGCAAAGTAAACACATCGGTTTGGCGCTTGCATTTGACGGCAAAATAAACAGGTATGTGTCAGTCCAGGCAGGGTTAAACCGACGGTTTTCATTTTCAATTTTGCGTTTCAGGGTCGAGAAAGACATGTTTTACAGGTTGTATTATGTGGCTACTACTTCTAACGTTAGCATTAGTAGACGCGTTTCAACAACAGCGCTGCATTCTGGGTTGAGTGTTGCTAGGCAACTTATAGTGTTGCATTCACGATCTGAAGTACTGCAGGAATTTCTGTAGAAATATCTGTAGGCTCGCCGAACACGTTTTTTTTTCGTCTTCTCTGGTTGGGCCACTGGCCGGGCCACTTGGGGATTGCTTCTGGGCCACATGTGGCCCGCGGGCCGCTATTTGAATAGGCTAGAGTCTAGCGTGTATGAAATATGTGGTAATACTTTTAAAAGTCAGCAGTGGCCAATAGGAGGCAACGTTACTGGTTGCAAAAAGGAGTCTGATTGTAATTCTACCATGAAATGAGCCACCTCCTTACTCAATTTATCACTGAACAAGAAGGTTGTATACAAGGGTTCAATTTAATCCCACTTTCCACGATAAACTTTTTCTGTCCATTTTATATTATGTTGTGCTACTTTATTAGTTTGTGGCAATTTTTTTTTCCAAGAGGTAATGACTTTTTAAAGAAGGCTAGATTCAGATTTATTCTTGATTGTGGATTAAATATCAATATTTTAACCAGCAGAATGATAAAATTGTATATCTGGTGACAATTCTCTCCAAACAAATGATAGACATACTTCATGCCCACTGAAGAGAAAACTTGCATTTTTCAGAAACTAACTCAATTCAGCAAGATATATTATATTTCTGGCTATTTCACACTAATTTGAATATTTATTTAAAATGTGGGAAGTAACAGTTCCACATAATAATTGAAATATAATGGATCATTCTTTTTTTCATTCCTTTTAATAAATGGATCTGATATCATTATGTGAGGAGTTTTCCATGTGTTTTGTTGTGCCTCCCTCTAGTGGATTCACTGTGTCTTTCTGTTTGAAGGCAACAACAAATGATTCTTATTAAATGGTAGGCCTAAATGGTAAATGGACTTCAGCTTGTATAGTGCTTTTCTAGTCTTCTGACTGCTCAAAGCACTTTTACATCGCAGGTCACACCTCCCCATTCACACCCAAAGTGCCTTTCCCAAGGACACATCGGACATGTAGCTGTAGGAGCTGGGGATTGAACCCTCGATCTGTAGGTTGAGAGACAACCTACTCTACCACTGAACCACAGCCACCCCCCATTAGAGGTTTTGTCCCTCAGTTTGAGGTTTGACCTCCAGTGAGGAGATTGATTTAATAAGGATGGGGGAGCTTTAGAGTAATTTTTATTTGAAGAGATGTAACATTGGATAATGATTGTGGCAGGGTTTATGACTTTTAACCTGTACGAATCTATTAAGTCCAACACCATTATTCATTTATGTTTTTGTACAAATTGTGTGCTTTTTAACACTGAACATCAGTCTATCAGGACTAAACTAGAAATGATATTTCGTAGAACTTTTGAACTCAGCTACAATGGTTCAGTTGGCAGAGTCGTCATCTCTCAACCAGAAGGTCGAGGGTTCGATCTCTATCTCCTGCAGCAACATGTCCGATGTGTCCTTGGGCAGGACACTTACCCCCAAAGTGCTCCCGCTGCTTCGGCGGCGGCGTATGAATGGGATTAGTTACTTATGATGGTCACTTTACATAGCAACCTCTGCCATCAGCGTGTGAATGGGTATGTGTGACATGCGGTGTAAAAGCCATTTGAGTAGTCAGAAGAGTAGAAACGCGCTATACAAGCTCAAGTCCATTTACCATAACTCAGGACATTAAGTCTATTTTGCACATGTGAACTACTCATAATACTATTTGGAAGAACAGTTAAATTACACAAATAAGCAGGTGCTTATGGTGCTTCATCTCAACAACAACAAAAATAAACACATGAAAAAGAACAACCATCTGATTCTCATTTTAGCTGATGATGTCTATTTTTAAATAAACATGAAAAGATAAAACCGTAGACCATAGTGAAAAAAAGAATGATCCATTATATTTCAATTATTATATGGAACTGTTACTTCCCACATTGTAAATAAATATTCAAGATAGTGTAAAATAGCCAGATATAATATATCTGGCTGAATTGAATTAGTTTCTGAAAAATGCAAGTTCTCTCTTCAGTGGGCATGAATATATGTCTATCATTTATAATACAAAATAAAGAGAAGAGCTATTGATTTTAAAAATAACAGCTGTGGGTCGTTCTTCTTTTCTTTATTATAAGGAGATTGTGTGGAATGTAAAAGTAAATGAAGTTTTTTTTTTTAAGTTTTAATATTTGTTTTCATAATTTCATCTCTGATCATCCCAATAATGTAATTGTTTGTTTTTACACCTCTCCTCCTCAATCATTGTTCTGCCCTCTGGACTCTATGCTGGCCATTTCGCGGCCACTTCACTTTCTTTTTTTTGACCATTTTAGCCGTGTTGATGCATTTGGGCGGTAATTTCCCAAGGGTCTAGATTTTTGTCTGATTTTTAAATTTTCAACTTCAGCTCTTTAAATATATCAAAAATATACTGTTTACATCAAATAGTTCCTCTTGGCTCTATCGTGGCCACTTTTGGCCCATTGACACCCATTCCAACCACATGTTTTCATTCCTTGTTATTTACAGTAAAAAATCATACAATTTAGGTAAAATGGCTTTCATTCTAAACTCAACACTTGGAAATTGTAGTTTTTAATGGTTTTTTTTTACCAGATTATGTCATTTATTCATTTTTGGCCAAGGGAGCAATTTCATGTAATATTCTTAGTTTCCAGTAGGGGCATATGATGGCTTACTGCACTCCAATGGAGAAAATTAATTACACAATTTTGATAAAGGTGTGATCTTAAGGATGTCAGACAATGATTTGTGTTTGTGCAGACAGAGTCCACATATGAAGTCATAAACAGGCAAGTAAACAAACCCCTTATTAATTGGACTTACTGTGACAGCCACAGATACAATCCATAAAAGTTGGGACATTGAGGAACATGTAAATAGAACGATTTAGAAAGTATAGGTTACCCCTATTTTATGGAAAAAATAGCCCAATGAAAACATCTCAAATCTTGAAACTGACAACAATTATTGTTTTTTGGAAAATGTCATGCCCATTTTGAATTTGATGCCAGCAACTTAATTCAAAAGGTTTGGACAGAGTCACGTTTACCTCTCTGTTGAACAGCAACCACTGGCTCCATCTGTGGAAAGTGTGTCTGCAAGGACCACTCTACTGTGGTTTGCACATCCTGCTGCCCTTGAGCATGCACGCTCACGCATGTACACACACACACACACACACTCATTGAAACACATTTTGGTAAAAAAAATGTGATTTTACTCTTTTCTCCCTTTATAAATCATTTGCATGTTGTGATCTAACAGACATTTAAAGGGTTAAAATTCTGCATTTGAATGAAATTTTGGTTTTCATGACAAGGACTGAAGCAAATTTAAAAAATCAAGTGGTGAAAGTGGACAAATCCTTTAATAGATATTAATTTTATAGCATTTTGCAAATGTAAACAAGAGGTGGCTATTTTTGGCCACGAACAAGCTGAGAGGGATTTTTTATGTTTTTCTGTCAATGCACAAAAAAAAAATGCTTTGAAATCAGTGTTTTTTAGTGTTACTCAGAAGGGGTTCAAATTCAACTGTTTAAGCTCATGATTTTTCATAGTATGAAATGTGTACTGTATGAGTGTTTTTGTTGTTGAACTGCTATTCTTGGAAAGGAGATCTCTGATCTCAATTGGACTAATAATAAATAAAGATTAAATAAATGCACATAGAATAAACATTATGTAGTTACATATGTGTGAATAGCTTTAAGGGGCTGCATCTTGGGAAGGAAGCACACTACCTCACCAATGTGATGGACAGGCAATTAACAGCTATTCTATTCTATTCTACTTTGCTGCTTAAAACCTACCACGTGGCTTATGTTATGCTATCTTTTATGAAGTAAGAGTAGATGTCTCTATAGTGATATAATGGCCCACAGTAAAAAAAGGCTCTGCTTATATGTGAAGGAAATGGACCACACCTCAGAGAGAAAAGAGGGTAAAAACATCCTCAGTAAACAGCCTGGGAGCAGGAAACTCTCCCTATGGCCCTGACAGTGTTTCGATTCCTGGGCTGAGTCTAAAGAACTACACATTTAATTAACCTCTCTCCATCACTGATCTCAATAAGAACATAGCAGTTTCAATTTGTATATAAATCGAAGGCTCAGAAAAGGTATTTCTTCTTGACTCTTAATCCCTTTTAGAGTCTTCTCATCTTACTTTCAAATGTATGACAAACAACATGTTTTAGATGTCTTTATTCTTATGTGTTTCAATTAATTCAAGTCTTTTCCTCTCTAATGTGGAATGCACAGGTCCATGTGCAGCTGTCATTTACCCTAGTGTTGGCCTTGAATCTTGCAGACCAGGTGACTCCTCTGTTAGATTAACATATTTATGGTTTGAAAAAGTTGGACTAAGGCCCTGCCCAGTGTAAATATTTGTGTTTGTGTGTGAGGACAATAGCAGGCAGGGTGGGGTAAGGACAGGATATGACATATATTTTGAGTGGGGAGTAGGTTTGCTGTTAAGAATGTGTAAACTGTCCACGTATCAGGAGGAAGCGCTCCATCTTTCGGAATCCCAAAAAAGAAGCCATTGTGGCCCAAAAGTCTGTGTGTGGGTGTGAAAGCATTTAGCTGACCCTTTCCTCCCTGCAGGCAGCTAAAGGAAAAGAGGGTCAGAACATGGCTAAGGTCAGGTTTGTGCTCATTGGAGCCAGAAAAAGGGCAGGGCCTGGACTTAAAATGGGCTTGAAAAACAGCCAAGTTTCCACATTCTGGATGGATGATGTTTGTTTTTCCATTGAATAGAGCAGATTTTAAGACTGAGGATAAACTGTCTCACTAAATCACCTGTAAAACCAGCAGAGACTCATCTCCCATCACTGTTTACAACCATGTTACCGGAGATGCACTATTGATTATGGAAATGATGTTTATCCTGTCAATCCTGATAACACAGCTCTTCACAGTCACTTTATGTCACAGAAATCCTCCAGGTACTTAAAGTCATAAAATAAAACTACGGTCTCAATTATAATTAGTTTTGGATAAAGGTTTCTTCAAAAAAAGTCAATTCACCTTGTTACTTACGATCATGGGCATCATAGTGGAGGAAGAAATGTGGGACTGTTTCCCAGGGCCCCACTGGAGAAAAGTGCCTTATAGGCTTTTTTCAATTTAGAAAACTCCCAGACAGCTCAGCTGCGGGTCAAAAGTACCTTAAGACATCAAACATTTCACATTACCCTTCCTTTTAACTGTTTTCATTTAGTGTTTGATTCATATCCAGTTCCTTTTTCTGTGGTTTTATTAATGTTGTACCCTCTGATCTACCAGAAGGTCCTTACTTTATTTCAATATAAAATCAGGGTTGAATTAAAACAGCAGGTAAAGTACTGTCAGCTTAAGACAGTACAAAAATTAAAAAAACAAGCCTTGCAATTTTATTTTTACATGTGAAATAATGGAATTTTAAACTATTTGACTAAATTGCGATAAAAGAATTGTTTGACAGCCCAAGTAATTAGCTTTTGGATGCTTGAAAATGATTCAAATACTAAAAAAATATTGTTTAATTTGAACTGCAATAGAGTTTTTAAGGTCTAGATTTTTAAACATTAATATGATTCCACTTAAAATGAACAACATGGATATATGTCTCAATACCACTGCAAATACGTTGTTGACACTGACATCATATTAGTGCATTGGGTATTATTTAGAAGGTGGGTAGGTGTTTTGCAGCAATTTTTGAAGGACTATTTTTTGTCTTAAGCACCTTTATTATGAAATACGTCAGTACTTTTCGATAGTGTCCATCATTAATATAACAGAGATTGTATCCTTTTAAAATGTGTGGTATCTAAAAAGTATTGAAGAAGCAAAATTTGGACAACATAGATTTAAAGCTTTAATGAGCCATTTGTGTAAATGTCTTATTTAGAATGAATGTATTGTTATATTGCAGTATATGTATTTTATTGTACCTTAGTATATGCAGTGTGGTGTCATGTAACTGAATGCTGTATATTTATTAAAACTACATGCTCGAAGGCCCAACTAATGACAAGAGCTTGAAATAAGCACTTACCATAAACTCAATTTTCAGCACATCAGTTTTATGGTCTTATTGAAACTGTTAAATTGCATCATCCCTATCTAATCTAATATATTCAATTCAATTTTGTAGATTAAAAATTTGTCTGTGATTTCATATTGAACTCTTATAGAAATATTGAGTGCCATAAGCCGGCTCCCCATCACTTTGCCAACTTGGGGCTAGAAATTACTTATTGCTATAACTCAGAAAAAAGGTTTTAAATATACTTTTTTTCCAGCTCCAAAATATTGGAGTACAATAAGGTTAAGGTGGTGAAATAGGATTCCTTCCTTCTTTTAGGTGTTTGTTTTGTTCCCTGTGTCAGAGCAACAGCCCTGTAATTCTATCAGCTGCAGCCATCAATAATGCACCCAGGATCATGTGGCTCTTCTCAGGTTGCAACAACACCTGGAAACCAAACGTGCATTCCCCTTGTGTGGTGCCAAACTTGGGTATAAAACTTTGAACAAATACTAAAATACCCGATTACTTGTCAATTAGGTAGTGACAGAAGGGACATGTCACCTCCAATATCCAGCTAACACTGATTATTCCTCACAATTATTCTGTTTAAAAATCTAAATTGAATATGCAGATCTAGCTATACATTCATCATGCAGAGGAAACATTTATATAAAAACAGAAAGGCTCCAGTCTGCTATGAGACACTTCCAGGAATTATTGGTAATTAACAGGGCAACAAGGTAAATCCTCTTTACTGGCACACACCAGTCAGAGAGCGATAGAGGCAGAGAGGTAAAAGTCACTACAGTCGAGATCCCCATGTCAAAACAGCTCAACATGTAGAAACTATTGTTTTCCAGGCCTGGCAATGGTCTTAGAAAGAGCACACATGTACGAAGTGGTTCATGTCAGACTGGAATTATTTTTAATTAAAGTTACTTTCAGTTACACATAAATACATAATATAAATCCCCCTACTGTGGTGTCATCTTAAATTAGAAATAAAGTTCAACCTGTTAGAAGGGTTGTGAGATAACTATAAAACCACGTAGTCAATTCAGTCTGACCATAAGCAGAGATGAGACCATAACTACTGAACTGTAGTTGTTTGATTGGTAATAGATAGTTCTTTTAGGAGGCAGGGAAAGTTCAGGTGATCTTCTCTCTCTCTGTTTCTTGATTTGTATCTGGATCACATTATATTACTAAGCTTTAAAATAACAATGTAAAGAAACAAAGAGTTAGGTCTTTTGCCTGCTTTTTGTAAAGTGTCTCGAGATAACACTTGTTATGAATTGACGCTATACAAATAAAGGTTGATTGATTGATTAATCTGATGTAAACTTCTTCACTCATTTATTATTATTGTGTTGTCCCTTTCATTAATAAAGACATGCTGTCGTCAGTGCTGTGGGGATGGGAGGTTACCCTAGGGAAAAGGATAGGCAAGTGTTTCCCTCCTGCAGCAGGAAATGGGCGAAACCTTGCCTGAAGTTATGACGCCAGCATTTTGTCTTGTGAAGGAAGCCACTCATGATAGCACAGGCTATAGGTTTCCTGTTGTGGACCAGCAGTTTTGGCTTCAGTCAGGGAGGCTAAAAAATCCTGAAAGCCCTTCAGCTTTGTGTCATGCATTTAAAATGTTGAGGCACTAAATCAACAGATCATAAATAAAAAAGTTTATCGTTATTTTTTAGTTAGGTTTAGAGTAATAGGCTCTGAAATATTGTAACTGCAGCTTGTGCTCTTCAGGAAGTATCAGTTTCTGTGCTTATCTTATCAAGTATAAACTTTGCGACTTAAAGTCTGTGTAAAGCAAAATCAGAAATTGGTCTCCTAACTCACTATGTTGGGAAAAAAAGTAGCTGTTAACTTGTGGAAAAAAAACAGAGAACTATGTTTGACTGACTTGTGGATTTAGACCTTTAAAAAGTTTTTTTATCCTATTTAGGTTGAGGTTATTTGGAAGGCGGGGGGGCAAATGGGACCCCCTAGAGATATACAATGTACTGAATACTTTAGCATCTTCTGCTCTTCAGCTTGATCATGAGGTACTATACGTTTCAGGAATACAGTCTGCGTTTTTGATAACTAGCTATGCCTTCAATTCACAACTGCATGTTCCCTGGATGCTAAATATTTGAAGAATTTAAATAGCAGTTTTTGACAGAGATGCACATCTTTCCCACCAGTGCGCTGGGGTTTCAGCACATTATATGAGCACTCCCACAGCAAACGTTTTCATTACTGACTGGCTGCTGGTCAATAACACAATCTTCTATTGTATGACAAAGTTAAAATAAATAATTTACAGGCACTCCCACAGCATCACAGAGCCGAGATCACTGCTTCATTATTGCTTTACACAGACTTTCATTAAGCTTTAGTGTCATTACAAAAAGATTATTAGTATCTTTAATTCTATTCAGTATTCAATATTCAATAAATACTTCTTTTACATATTAATGTGGTATTCTTTCATGTGAAAGGATCTTGTAAAAGCACAGAAGCAATACGGTTGTATCATCAATAAGCTATTGTAATTTTTAACTCTTATTATAAAGCAACACCTAGAAGGCATGATGTACTTAAGTGTGAGTAACTAAAGTAGAAACTGAGGGTTCATAACAAAGTAGGGGAAATAAAAAAACTTTTTTGGAAGCTTAACAAAGCAAACGTGTTTAAACCATGACAAATAAGATTTGTGCTTGTCAAACCAAATTGGTTTTGTTAATAACTTAACAGTGAAGTCATTTGGCATAAACCTAGTTTAATTTATGTCTTGTTCATTACTTGGTAAACTCCATAATTAATCGTCCATGATTTATCCTTATTGGATCTGTAGTATACTTTGTAAACATTAATAGGGCATACCTCTTGTATCGCTTTACATTTTATGTTAGAATTATGAGTGTGAAATGCATTCACAATATAAAACAAATATAACATTAAGAACTTATTCTAATGGCTGAGAAAAAAACACTCTTGGTTGAGAAACTATAAAGAACCTTTAAGAACTATTTGTTCCTATTCTGTTTTATGGTTTTTAAATCAAAGTATCTTAAAACTTAAAACTATTACTTCTTCTAATATGGCATTTTAATGAGTGTTGCTTTGATATCATATTTCATATTCAGTTTCTTGAATTGTGAATAACCTGGGTAATCATATATATAAAGTTGTTTCAACAGTGAGTTGTTGTTTTATTTATAGTAAATAAATATGTAGATAAACCAAACATGTTTAACTCGTTCAAAAATGAATAATTACTTTAAAGACTTCTAGTTTGTAGAGTGGTGTTGCCCTGTTTGTTACTGGCACTGCCTTAAGACCAAGCGGGTTATTACGCCACAGCAAAGAATTTTTCCTCTAACTCTACAATGTAATAAGGACATTTTCTTAAAAACACAAATTTAGGCCCATATTTTTTTCAACTTGCAAGTTAATGCTACATATCCGAGGAGAAGCAAGGAGAATCCAAGCACTGCAAAAAAACAAAATGTTACCAAGTGTATTTGTCTAATTTCTAGTCAAAATATCTGATTACACTAAATATAAGCTACATTCTCTTGAAAAGCCAAACATTTTATTTTAAGGTATGAAAAGCAGAACATAAGGCCTAAATTGCTAGTAACGAGTAGAAAATTGCTGCCAGTGCATGCGGCAAGAAAAATATTCTTAAGTTTCTTAAAATTAGATCTTCATGTCAATTCAAAAAAACTTTTAGTACATTTTGCTTACATACATTACGTACATTACAAGCAATTCAGGCGTTATTTTTTACTTTTATATCGTGAAATACTATGTCTTTCTGGACTTGACACTTGGTGAAATTTGAGTTTTAGTGGCTTAGGTTTCACTTTTTTATATACTAACCGCTATGTTTCGGATTCGCCTACTTCTCAAGCTGCAGGTACACAGCAGAGGGATGGGTGGAGATTTAGATTTCCATAACCTACACACACTAAATGAAGACTCTGTTCAAAGTAATGATGGAGGGATGATTTTCATGGGAAAAACTTCTAAATATGTTATTTTGAAGAACAAATAATGAGTTATTAAGGTACAAACAAAGTTAGGAAAGTAACTTTGAACCATCAGCATGTGCAGATACCACAAGAGGTATCAGAGAAAACTTGTTTTTTGTCACCTGGGTTATAAGAGCATATAAATGAATTTGCTGATTAAATGCATGTCCCCAATAACAGTGTATCTGAAACAACATATTTAATAGTTGAAATAAATACTCCATTACATGCATGTTCAAAACACTTGAAAATACTATGGTAAGTCTGGTAAATAGTGTAAAAACCTATGGCACACACTCACAGCAGCTTTTAACAAATTAGGTATTCACACGTTGAAAAAAACCAAAAACAAGCATTGAGACACTCAGATCACTCTATCAAATCTCACAAGCACTTGTAATTGAGCAGGTCAGCCAATCATAGGTTCACACAGCAAGGCTACATCCATCATCAAGGCTGGTGTTTTCACCAAAAAGGAAAAATTGAGGTAAACTTTTTCGGTTTGAAGGGTGCTGTCTGTCAGCTGAACGCAGGTCAGGCCCAGAGTGATGAAGTGATTTGTTGATTCGCATCCAGCGCGAATTCAAACCCTGCAGAGGTTGTTTTTAGTTCTCCTCTGAATTCTTACACACTTCAACCAGCTCAACAGACACAGACAGCTTTCATCTGATGTTACTCAGGCTATAAACCTGATGAACAGGGATAACCCAGGTGAGTCTCTTTGGTATGTCAGAATAGGACAGAGGGGCCTGGAGCTCTTATTGCCTCTTCCTAAACTAATTCACAGAATGAGAGTTGACTGGCGGCAGAGTCCTTGGAGAGGAGCGTTCTCTGAGTGCCTGAGTAAGCAGAGTGCAACCGTCCGACACAGCACAAGCAGAATTACGTAGCCGTTCACGGTAGTCTGCCATTTTGGAGCTGCTCTCAGGATGCTGTGCAACATCCCTGAGGCCCTGAGTTAGTAGGACACATGCTGAAACCACACTCATGGCCCCCCCTAAAACTGCAGTCTGTACCCCCTTCCCTTCACTGGAGATACTCGCAGCCCTTCCCAGGAATGGAGGCTCTGTGGCAAACCCAACCAGGGCGCTCACAGCCTGGACCAGAGCTGCACTAAAGAGAACGCAGCGGTTTCTGGTCAGCTCACTGGGCTGGGTTTTCACCTCTTTGACACATGCAAGGAAGGCTGTGCCGCTTGTACTCATGCTTTTGACGCTTAGTTTGAACTGCTCTTTTGCAAAGCGATCCCGGGACCTCTCGCTTGCTAGAGACGAGATGTCCGTCAGATTCTTGAGGTTGGTAGAGATGTTTTGAGACAGCTCAAGGAGGAGCTGGGGGGTGAGATCTGGCAGGGGCGTGACGCGAAGTATGCTACAACTCTGCTCCACTTCATGGCGGCAACGGGTTACCTTGTATCGATCGACCAGACCCGGCAGGCAGGGCTGAGAGCCAGGGGTCTCCACAGCCGCCAGGTAAGCAGCGTGGGCGGAGCACTCAGTCAAAGATACCACCAGGTCAGCCATCTCCAAGAGACGGTCTCCCACCTCATTGAAGCGGCCCATGTTGAGCTGGCTCTGAATGTCATGTGTGAGAATGGAGAGCTCTTTAGTCCTGGCTATGACTGTGTCGCGGCACTGGTCAAAGGTGTCCGCCACAGCCACGCCTTCAGAAGTCATGACTGGCCTAGTCTCGCTGGACAGCAGGAGGAGGTCGGCAACCAGCTGCATCTTGCCCTTACAATTGTCACAGATGGAGGAGAGACGCTTCCTTTGCTGCAAACTGCCACTGGGTGTGCTGGGTGATCCCTCACTTGCAGATTTCCCAGAACCACCACTAGCCATAATAAGAAGGCGAGTGGGAGGGGTGGGGGTTATTCAGTTAGGTTATTTATAGTTTTCTGCCTCTGCACAATGCATTGTACTGTTTCCAAGATATACTTTAACTCACGGCTTTTTACAAACTATTTCGAATATCAACTGGCCAAACAGTCTTCCTTAAATTCCTTCAGAGCAATCAGCTGTTCATTATATGTTGACACACAGGACATATAATCTCAATGTAAACATGTAAAAGGAATAAAACTGCATTTCTTTGTGTGAATAACATCTCTATTACTTTGTTATCATGACAAATTAAACTTTGTTTGGGCATAACTAGTTATCAGCCCTCATTGTTAGTAATGTTTCAATTTGAAATCCAACAACTGTGAAATTCTCAGCGTAATAAGATATTTGCTCTAATCTTGACTAAGTAATTTAAATGCCCATTTCATCCAAAACTCAATAGTCGCATTGTAAACCCTGTTTCAGGTCAGCAGAAGAATGCACAGGTTGTGAATTTAAAAAAAGGAAATCACACAAACTGCAGTGACACCAAGATGCCTCCTTAAAGGCAAAGTGCAGACTGAGGGTTATCAAATGTATGTCAAAAGCTACTTTCCTTTTTAAACAAGATCACATTGACATTTCATTACATTTGCTGATTATTCCTTGCAATTTGTAACTCAAGACGTCTTTTGTTTTGGTCTTTGTACAACTAGAGCTAAGAAAACGTCACCTCAACATTTAATAGAGTACATTTTTCCGTAAGTTTTGATTAAGTCAATAGGATGTCATTTTATGTCCACTCGCATAAGAGTAAGTAGCCTGAAGCAGCACCGATATCTTGTCCAACTTGTTTCCAATGACTGGGACCGGCCTGGCGTACTCATGCTGGTTACAAACAGGACACTACCCGGGCAGCTCTCCTGGACAGCAGGAAGACCTGTGTTTCCCTTCAGCACCATTGTTTCACAAGTCTCCCGAAGTTAAATCCACCGAAAGGCCGACTTTCCAACAAAACAACCCCAGTATCCACTTTCAATCTCTTCTTTTTCAAACACAGCCCTGGGTTATAAGCTAGCAGTTGCTGTAGTCGCTTCGACTCCATATGCATCGTCCTTCTGTCCGCCCTCCACCTCCACCTCCTCCTCGGCGTCTTAACTCGGGACCAGAGAATGTGTAGTCCCGCATATCCTCTGTGATGAATTGCTTTTTATGGCCATAACCAGTCAAAAGTCTTTGGAGAGTCAACTCACTTGTCTCAGCAGATTCTTCGGGCATAAAACATAAACGTAGCCAAAAGAGGGGCCGTTATTCCCAGGGATTCAAAGTCGTGCTGCGCGCTCCCGCTGCAGTATGAGGAAGCGGGGAGGGTGTGGTCGCGGCTGGCTGAACGGCTGCTGGACGTACCAAAGTTGTAGGAATACAGACACATTTCGCCTGGAATTAACCCTCCACCATCCTGTGAATTATTTGCTGTCTCACGTTAACGACGTCGCGGAAGTAGAATCAAGTTACACAGTAGCCAAAGAGCTCTGCGAACTTTTATGACGGATCTGACTTTCGGGATGAGCTGCCATGAGGCGTCGCTTCAACGTAAAGTGAAGCACCAGCGACAAAACAAACGACAGCTTTGCTATTCAAAATAAAAGCAGAGCCCCGTTTTCAAGAAAGAAACGTTTTTCACTTCCCACAGCAATACCCAGGTTCCTCTGTATTTTATAGGCCTACTGTAGGCCTATGTCTATATCTCTCTGGTAAATTGTGCTCTAGGCCTACAGGCGGGGGAGAAGTAGCACATGTATTATTATTATTTTTTTTTACTTCTAGGCCTACTAATCGAGAATGAGTTTATTTGAACTACTTGTATAGGCTACTCTTGGTTAATTGATTGAATGGAAAACGACATAGAATATGCAAAGTGAACACTTAAAAGTTTAGGCTTACTTGAAGAATAATAAACCATGGATAATGATATTTCTCCTGAAGTAGGCCTACAGTGAAATAAAGTAGCCTACCACAGAATGAAAATAATGTAGGCTATAAGTTACAGTGCACTGGCGTATCTTAATGTCACTGCATTTGCTATTTCTGATTAGTGTTCTTATTACCTGCATCTTATAAGATGATTGTATACTAAAGTACAAATGTTAGTTATGACAATAGCCTATCTAAATCAAATATTGCAAGTAGCCTGCTGTAAAATATTTTAATGGTATAAATAATACATCTCCCGTTGAAGTAGCCTATACAGTTGAAACAAACCTACGGGAGAGATGTAAGAACTGGTGTGCCCCCCTCAAAATACAGGGGGAAGTAGTGAAGAAGGTGGACAGGACAGTTCTTGGGCAAGAACCTCAGGCTTTCCTGTCCCTGCCCAACAGAGGCACCATCCTTCTTGAGGAAGCTGAAGTAGGCCCAGCTCGTAAAGTCACAGCTCCTCAACTTCTACATACTTGCACATTGGTTGCTTTAACAAGTGAAATTAAAAGCTACTGTAGGCTACAGCTGCTCTGAACACCTTGGTTCTATATATAGCCTAACATCACCTGTACAGTTGTCACTTTTATTGTCACATTTAAAGATTTTATAGCTCAATTTTTTTACCTGTTTACTTAGCCATACTATGTTTACTCTTTAGGCTCCTATTTTCCTTGATATACATATATATACTTTTTGTTTAGTTTACTTTTTTAACAATTTTTTGCTTACTGTTTAATGTTCTGTCAACTATTTTCATATCTATTCTTCGTTTAGTAGGCTACATAGCCTATAGGCCTATGCCATGCGTATTTTCATTGTGCCCTGGAACAGTGACAATAACTTTAATTCTGATTCCGAGATGAAGTAACATTGAATGGAAATGCAAAAGTAAAACACAGTGCATTGGCCTACTTGAGAAATTGTTTAACCAAAAATAACTCCATCTGTTATTTCTGTTTAGTTGTCGGCATTATAGCTTTATTTTGGCAGTTTAACCGGATGATGATGTTTTAAGTCTGCGTTGTCTTGACGTTTCCGACCCACGCCTGAACGTCTTTCAGGCGTATCGACTACCGGTGTACCCCCATGTAAAATTTCACCTCCGAGAGACCGTCAGTCGTCTTGAAGTAATCCGGTAGCAAAACTGATCACCTGCTGCACGAGGGAAAGGTCAGGCAGAATATAAGCATTTTCCGGTGCCGCCTCCCTGGATATCAAAGTAGCCTAGGATACGTAGACCGCCCCCGAATCTATAGCAAGTCTATTTTATACAAGACTGGTCAAATGTCACACACACACCACACAACACGACAGCATTATCATCCTGATGAGCAAGCTGAAACGGGCAGGTTATAAGAAGTCTTAAAATCTTTGTGTTTGAAAAATTGAGGGTAGGCTATAAATAGTTTTCAATCAAATTAATGTCACGTAATTTTGAAATAGCCTATGTCTATATTTATGTTGTTAGTAAACGGAGTGACTCCTAGTTACACATTTTTTATTTAAATGGCAAAATAGCACAACACTGCTCCATAAGTTTTCGTCAAAGCTGCTGCTGATTCATGAAACTTCTAGCTGTTGGAAATAATGACGCAACAGTTAGCGTCCAATAACAAATGCAGATGTGGACGGGATCCAATCATACGAGTTTATGGGAGGTTCTAGGAATAAAGTAAACCAATCCAGTGTTCGTATGGGAGGGACTTCACTGTATGGGCCACTAAGGGAAAATGAGACGGAAACTGGAGTAACTGGGGTCTCCTGAGTGACACCAAAATAATGACTAGTGTCAGTGCACCTTTACCACATTAAAAAAATAGCATATATATATAAACCTACATATTCAGAATGCCCCACCCCCACTCGGTTTTGTTTTGTCTTGTTTTGTTATGATTTTGTAATTATATATCCTTTTCTCTAGTGGATTATTACTAGACCTACTGCTGCATGAAAATGGAAAAACATGTTTTAATAAGGATTGTTGAGGTAGATCTTTTAGACATGTTGTAAACTCTGGGTAAATGAGATCCCTGTACATCCAGGTCAGAAGCTGCAAGTGCAACTGTAAAGGACTGTTAGTGGTTGATGGTTGTTAAGGAAAAGGTGCAGCAAAATCAACCAAATAGTCAGGTGCATTTAATCATGCGATTCATTCTCACACAAAAACACATACACATATGGATTTGTTAGGGTTGGTTGGTTTTTTAGGGCAGTGGTTCCCAAATTGGTGAATATATCGTTATTTGAATATAAACATCAAAACCTTTGCCAGTCATAATGCTTTTAAGATCATAATTTACCCTAAAAAGTCCTTGAAAGAGTTTGGAAAAAAATTTAAATTTGGATTTCAAACAACTGATTTTTTGGTTGAGGGTAATTGAAGAGTCATGGGAATTGATACACAAACGTTCATGTGTTTTGTAGATGGTAAATCTTACATGAGTCAGCATTTAGCCATTCATGCATGCCATGCAAGTCCAATCATTATAAACACAATCTCAATCACTCACCAATAGCGCAATCTGGGGTTCAGCGGTTGGCCCAAGGAGGCCTCCGCATGTAGGCCATAGGAGTCAAGTATGCCTTTTCTACCAGTTAATTAACTCATCAATGTGAGAACCTTAAATGTTGGTCCTGGGTTAATCTATTGGAGAATCTCCAAGAGCATGGTGTGCAGAGGAGTAGTCTAAGAAGATGTATCACACTCCTGGTTGTCAAGCTGTTATATGATGATCAGCATGGTGTGTTTCTGTTGGCTAAATGCCAAAGATTATCACAGCGTGCTTATATTTAGTACAACGTCACAAGCTAATTGGCTTTTATAACAGTTTTACAAGGGGTGATTATTATCTTTTGTTTATTTTATCATCTTCTTAGGCCATTTTTGCCTTATACAAATTATGACAACTGCAGAGAGACAGGAAATGTAGGGAGGAGAGTGGGAATGACATGCAGAAAAGGGCTGAGGTGAAATTCAAACCCTTGGCTGCTATGACAAGGACCTCTGTACATTGGGCACATGCTCTAACCACTAAGGTACAGCGAGCCTCCACATAACTAGTTTTTGAACTCAACTGTTGGCAATAAGGTCAGATTGAAACTCTTTTTTTTCACTAGTCAATACTGACATTGAATGTGGAGCTGAATCCCAGATCAAAGCAAGTTTAAGGCCTCTGAGTATTTGTTTGGTGTTTGAATGTTGTGTCAAATGTCTGTATCTTTTCTTAATTTTTATGTGTGCAGATGGTTGCAAGACACATTTCAGACCACGTCTGAGAACAAAGTTCTATCAATTCAAATCAAATATTATATGCAAGATGTTTTTAGCCATCATGTGTTTGTTATTAATCGGTTAATATTGTGATCTGGACAAAAAAGAAAAAAAGAAAAAAGTTGTTTACTTTCCAGGAAAAGTTTGAAAGGTGTGTAGGCTTACACTGAGTTTTAAATTAATTACGCTTGTTTCCTTGCAGTAACATCAGTTATAAAGAAGAAAAAAATGAAATGCATTGTGATTGTTAAAAATGAAAACGTTAATCACAATTATGATTTCTCTTTGGGTTTTTTTTGTCAAATGGCAAAACTGTCTCGTCTCAATTGCAATGAATTGTGGGTGATTAAATGAAAGTGGGTCATTGCCTCCTGTGGAGTATGTGGTGATATTCGGGTCCGAAAATGAGTTGCCCCTTGAAGACTTAGAGACTCTGTTGTTGTATAAAAATACTGGGCATAATATAAGATAAAAGGTTAATATAGAGCAAAATGCATGACAAATAAAAAGCATTTTGATCATAGCAGAAATATTATCATTTTAAATATCACACACATTTCAGTGAAAAAACACTTTTTTGGGGTTTATGTCTTAGAAAAGATTCCTTGTACTTGGTTAACACTCCTGATGTTGCAGCTGTGTAGGGGAGATGCTGCCCCCCGCTGGAGCCAGGGCAGTAGGGCAGTGGAGCTATAAAGTTTAAAGAGGCTTAACTTAATTCAGTTCTTGATAGGCAATCACAAATGATTGTGATGTATTACAGAATGAGTTAGAAATATTTTCTCGATGATGACAACATGAAAACATAATACAAATACACTTAAGTTTGTGTCATGAGAGAATAACATGCAACTATAGACAGAAAGATTTGTCTTTGATTTGTGTATAAAACAGTACACAAGTATGCTACCTAAGCTTAGGCAAAGACATTATATGGCAAGATTTTGCTATAATTTGGACATCTATACAATACATATGTATGTATAATAGATCAAAATAATAGATACATTTGCCGTTTATATCAATGTGTCTATCATTTTTTGTCAGAGATGCTATTTTCAAGGAATTTTGCTGTATCATATCACATATTGCCAAGTAGATTTAATTCAATTTGCCAACTGATTTTGTTGTCATATAAAAGGCAATATCAGAAGACAGTATTACTGTGTTCATAAAATGACCTCAGAGCATATTCAGAGATCAAATCTTATATCTGTAACAATCAGTTTCCTGTCTTCAGCAGGGGTAAATCCAACATTACCTTTTGATTCAAATCTCGACTGGTTTGGTGTTTCTTAGTTCAACTAGATTCTGATTAAACAATGGGAAAAATCAAGCTGGATTTCTTCGCATTGCACTTTGTTATATGAGTATAAAAGTTCCACATTTTTCAAAAAATGTGGTATTCATATTAATTTTACTAGATTTGGTTAGGTTACATTAACAAATTGATAACAGTACATTATTAGTAAAAAAAAACCAATAGATTTATTTAGACACTTATTTACACATATATACATAAGCTCAGATCTCTTTAAGTCACAAGTAAAGTGACATCACTCAAAGTCTTTCAGTCAGTACAAAATGAGTGCTTAGGTCTCACATATGTAGTGCCGATGGCCAACACAGACAATGTCATCCCAAGATTTCAACCAGTCCTTACGCTCAATGTCACGCGGTGGGACTATGGCAACACAGTCCTGACCTGATCTTTCTTTGTCCCAGTAGGCTATAGCGTTGTTTGGATCCAGATGCTTCCAGTATAAAACATTGGTCTTCAATTCATCACCAGTGACCCACATGAATGTGTCTTCCTGCACCATGTCCTGCAATCCGATCCATGCTGAGTGTAAATAATCTTGAGGGTTCTGCTTTACAAACTGAACAGTCAGATTGGTAAGGAAAGCCTGGTCTGCAGCATTCAAAACAACAGCCAGGTCACCCTTGTAAAACAAACAGTCTTTGCGAGCAGTTTCCCAATTTCTTTGTATTGGAGATAGATAGAAGCAGCGTGAAGCATGCTCAACCCAGCCAGGAAGGCAGCGTGAACACTGCAGCGTCTTTTTGTTGCATAATCTCCAGGGAAAGGAGAGTCTGTCTGAGAACAGGATTGAATGCTGTTGCTGGTTTTCTGCTCTCAGCTGCATTGAAGTATTCTGTTCAAAGCTTAAAAGCTGTTGAAACCGCCTGTTCTCTTCTTTTAAAAAGTTACAGTTTTGCAGGGTTAAATTAAGAAGTATCCTCAGCTCTTTGTTTTCCACCTGCAACTGTGTTTTTTCTTGAATTGTGTCATTCAGAAGCAGGCTCAGCTGTGTCTTTGCTTGCATTGTGTTGTTCAGGAGCAGGTTCAGCTGTATCTTTTCTTTTGTTGTGTCTTTCAGAAGCAGTTTCAGCTGTCTTTTCTTGAATTGTGTTGTTCAGGTCAAAGCTCAGCTTTGTTTTTTCTATAATTGTGCTGTTCAGGAGAAGGGAAAGCTGTGTCTTTTCTTGCATTGTGTTGTTCAGGAACAGACTCAGCTGTGTCTTTTCTTGAATTATGTTGTTCAGGTCAAAGCTCAGCTTTGTTTTTTCTATAATTGTGTTGTTCAGAAGCAGGCTCAGCTGTGTGTTTTCTTGCATTGTGTTTTTCAGGAGCAGGCTCAGTTGTGTCTTTTCTTCAATTGTGTTTTTCAGCAACCAGCTAAGTTCCATCTTTTCATCGATTGCCTTGTTTAGGAGCAGGCTCAAAGTTGTGTTATCAGTGCAGAAAAAGGTGGAGTTGTACAATGGCTTCCATTGGCCATTTTTGCTCACAGTGACAGTGACAATGATTACAATTAGTAGAAGCACTGTTAAAATGACATTCAAAACGGCTTGCAAGCTGGTTCGCAGTGTGTTCATGAAGTGGTTCTAAGTCTCTCCTCCTTCTTTTCATCTTTTTTTGTGATCAATTTTTTATTTAGAAATGCACAAAGAAATTACATCATTTATTACAATTTTTTCCCCCTTTTCTTCCCCCCCACCCCTAGAGCACATACATGTACAGATTGGTGCAAACATAAGGATAAGGATAAGGATAAACTTTATTGATCCCCCAATGGGGGAAATTTAGTTGTTACAGCAGCTCAAAAACAGGAATATAAACAGCATAAGTAGCAAAAAGTTAAGAAAAAACAGATACAAGCATGTTTACATTAATTAAATAAAGGAATAAAAAATACAATAGAATTAAATATTATCAGGCATAAACACTATGTACACTTTCACTTGTGGAAAGACAGATCAGATATTATAAAAAAACACACAGTGTGTAGCATTAATGATATTGATGATTATTATACAGAGTCATGAGGCGGTGATGCTGTTAAACAGTCTGACTGCAGATGGAATAAAGGACCTGCGGTAGCGCTCAGTCTTGCAGGGCGGATGTCTCAGTCTGCTGCTGAAGGAGCTGCTCAGGGCCCCCACAGTGTCATGCAGGGGGTGAGAGTGATTGTCCATGATGGATATCAGCTTCGCTAACATCCTCCTCTCACCCACCTCCTCTACAGAGTCCAGAGGACAGTCCAGGACAGAACCGGCCCTCCTGACCAGTCTGTTCAGTCTCTTCCTGTCTCTCTCTGTGCTCCCTCCTCCCCAGCAGGCCACTGCATAGAAAAGTGCAGACGCCACCACAGAGTCATAAAATGTCCGTAACAGATTCCTGCACACTCCAAAGGACCTCAGTCGCCTCAGCAGGTGCAGTCGACTTTGGCCCCTCTTGTACAGGACGTCGGTGTTGTGTGACCAGTCCAGTTTATTGTTGAGGTAAACACCCAGGTATTTGTACGTCTCCACCATCTCAATGTCCAAACCCTGGATGTTCACCGGTGCAGTCTGGGGTGACTTCCTGCGGAAGTCAATCACCATCTCCTTTGTCTTGCTGGCTTTGAGCTGAAGGTGGTTGAGCTCACTCCAGTCGACAAAGTCTGTGATGACCTGCCTGTACTCCTGGTCGCTCCCCTTAGACACACACCCCACGATGGCTGTGTCATCGGAGAACTTCTGCAGGTGGCAGCTCTCAGAGTTGTAGCAGAAATCCGAGTTGTACAGGGTGAAGAGAAAGGGGGAGAGCACTGTCCCCTGTGGGGCCCCCGTGCTGCAGACTACCATGTCGGACTCACAGTCTTGAAGCCTCACGTACTGTGGTCTGTTGGACAGGTAGTCTGTTGTCAACGCAGCCAGGTGACAGTCTACTCCCGCTCTTTCTAGCTTCCCCCTGAGCAGTGCAGGATGGATGGTGTTGAAGGCACTGGAGAAGTCAAAGAACATGACCCTCACAGTGCTGCCGGTGTTCTCCAGGTGAGTCCAGGATCTGTGCAGCAGGTAGATGACGGCGTCATCCACCCCGATGTCCGGTTGGTAGGCGAACTGCAGAAGATCCAGATGTGAAGTCACCAGGGGGCGGAGGTTGTTGAGGATGATCCTCTCCATGGTCTTCATCAGGTGAGAGGTGAGGGTCACAGGTCAGAAGTGGTTAGGCTCCCTGGGGTGAGATGTCTTTGGGACTGGCACCACGCAGGAAGTCTTCCGCAGAGTGGGGACCCTCTCCAGACTCAGGCTCAGGTTGAAGATGTGCAGAAGAACCTCACAGAGCTGGTCTGCACAGTCCTTCAGGAGTCTGGAGCTGATGCCATCGAGACCTGTGGCCTTCCTAGCCTTGATCTTTCTCAGCTGACTTCTCACCTGATCAGCTGTTATGGAATGTTGGTGGAGGAGGAGGAGGAGGGGAGGGCTGTTGAGGGGGGTGACAGGGTGCTCAGGTGGAGTGATTGAGAAGCGGGCTGGTCAGAGCTCTGCTGGTTGGGGGGTGGGGGTGTGAGCAGAATCGAATCTATTGAAAAACAAATTCAGTTAATTTCTGTCTCCTGCTTCAGGGCCCCTCCCACGGCTTCTGCTGTGACCTGAGATGTTATTCAGGCCTCTCCAGACTTCCCTTGAGTTGTTCTGCTGCAATTTCTCCTCCATCTTTGTCCTGTAGCTGGCTTTCCCCTCCTTGATTTTTTTCTTTAGCTCCTTCTGCACCCTCCTCAGCTCCTCTCTATCTCCAGATCTAAAAACCCTCCTCTTTTCGAGAAGCAGGGTTTTCAGCTCAGGAGTCACCCAGGGTTTGTTGTTTGAGAAACACTGTACTTTTTTGGTGGGTACAGTG
Source organism: Tautogolabrus adspersus (assembly GCA_020745685.1). Lineage (NCBI taxonomy): Eukaryota > Metazoa > Chordata > Actinopteri > Labriformes > Labridae > Tautogolabrus > Tautogolabrus adspersus. The sequence goes on from CM036535.1 coordinate 10,225,174, forward strand.
TTCTCAACACAGAAGTTTATGTAATCTGTGACGCAGTGGGTTAGGCTGTCGATGTCCTCCCCATGTGGGCTGCACAGTACATCCCAGTCAGTGGTCTCGAAGCAGTCCTGCAGCGCCTCAATGGCCTCCTTAGACCACTTTTTCACATACATAGTTGTGGGGGGTTGTTTTTTACCATATGTAAATGAGCTGCAGTCTCACCAGGTTGTGGTCTAATCGTCCCAGTGGGGGGAGGGGTGATGATCTGTATGCATCCTTGGTGTTTGCATACAGTAAGTCCAAAGTTTTATTTTCCCTGGTATGGCAGTCAACATACTGAATGAAAGTAGGGAGAGTGGCAGACAGGAAAGCGTGATTACAGTCTCCTGACATGAGAATAAGAGACTGGGGGATCAGGATCAATCAAAACTTCAAAAACCTTCCCCCCCACCCTCAACCTCCCCAAGGCGACCCCACATACATCCCCACCCCGGATCTCTCAAGGAAAACATAGAAAATAAAAACACAATTAAGGTCAAGCACGCCGCACACTGTCCTTAACTAGATTGTAGACTGCATCCCAAGCTTTAAGGGTCTTAAGGCATCATCATTAAGAAGAAGCAGAGTCGGTCTTAGCTTTAAGCATGTCTCTTAGAGTTAAAATGATTGCTTCCAGAGAATGTAACTACATCAGTACATATGCATAAACGTCCCCAGCATGCTGAGTGTACATAAGTCACAGTTGGGAGATGTAATGATCTTCATAGAATAGCGTTTCCTTGGGGTGAGATACATCTTATGAATTCATTTGTAATGTATTAATTGGTGATCAGGATTTTTAGATGTACCACACAGGTTTTTCCACACTTTGTTCCAGCTAATCTGTTTATCACTTATCTTAGATAAGTCCCTATTCCACGTAGCCTCCACTGGTAATGAGTTGTTAGACTCTGAAATTAATTTATAAAGTCTAGAAACCATTCCTTGTGTGGGTCCTACTGTGTACAACAGTTTGTGAAGTGGGTGTGTGGGCAATGCCGATCCCCATGGGATACCATATGTCTTCATGGCCAATATAAACTGTAAAAAAAAAAACTGTAAAAAAAAAAAAGGATGATCCAGGTAGATCTGAAAAGGGATTTTACAGTAAAGGGAGCAAAATTCCAACAGCTTCCTGTCCACGGTTGAGAGGGGTAGAGGGACAATGCAAGTAACAGGTTAAAGGTAATTTTCTTCATCAGGGAGTGCGGTTTGTGATGCAACTTGAAGTTCTTCATTAAAGGCTCGTAACCCATTGTCGTTATACAAGTCTTTCAAAACATGAACACCCTTGCTCCTCCAACGTGGTAATGAGAAAGGTATATTACCAGTAAGAAGCGAGAAATTGTTGAATATAGGTGAATGGTTGTGAAATTATAGGAATTATAGGGCCTAGACGCAATTTAGCTTTTTTCAACGGGATGTTGGAATACACTAGGTCCTGCAATCTATGAGGCAGTGAAATATTCTCTTCAATTGGTCTCCAAGCGACAGAGGATCTAGGATTGAACCATGTAGAGAGAGGACGTAATACAAAGGATGAAAGTACACCCTAAAATTTGACAGGGCTAGCCCTTCCTGTATCCTTTCCTGCTGGAGAGTTGTGAATTTCAAACGGGGCCTTTTTGTTTTCCATATAAATTTGGAGACTAACGAGTGAAGCCTTTTCCAGTACCCTATCGGGGGAGCAAGAGGGACCATAGAAGAGTAAAAGTTAACACGAGGTAGAACATCCAATTTAACTATTGATATACGCGCTTGAAGTGAGTTTGGGAGATTAGACCAGCGTACAAAATCCTTCTCTATACAACTGTATATACCTTGAAAATTGTTTAATGCAATGGTAGCTGTAGAGGGAAAGATATCAACACCAAGATATCTGAAACTCTTAACTATTGGTATATGTGAAGGCAGTGGAGTTTGAGAAGTAACTGAGTTCAAATGCATTAGCGCCGACTTTGTCTTATCAATAGCTGTATTGATCATATCTAACAGAGGTGGTCCCAACTCGTCCCAAAAGGAAAGATATAACTCTGGAGGGATTCCGTCCCACCCGGGGCCTTGCCTTTCTTCATATTAACCAGAGCCATCTTTAGTTCTTCTAGGGAAATAGGAGTATTGAGCAGCTCTGATTCATTGTCAGACAGTGAAGGCAGATCGAGTCCCTGTAGAAAGCGTGAGCATGTATCAGTATTGAGTGAAATTTCAGACTTATAAAGAGAAGAATACAAAGTTTTGAATTCGGTGTTGATATCTCGAGGATCGCTCAGACAACTTGGTATAATGCCAAAGCGTGTAATAGACACGACCAGACGTCCCCGATTTCCGGGGACAGTCCCCAATTAGGCCGCCCTGTCCCCGAAAATGTCCCCGATTTGAATGAGAGAGAAAAAAGTTGCGCGCAGACGCAAACTCCAGTTATTACGGTAGCCAGTTAAACTAACGTACTGACGTTACGTCGCGGTACCTGGAAACAGAATAGTAGCAGAATTGTTTACTTTTGCTTGCTGAAGAGCAGAAGATGACCGTGGTGACCGTGTTAAGGTAAGTTGTGTAGTATGAACCCATTTATTTTGTAAGCTTGAACTAGACTTGGCTGTGTGAAGGTTAGGTGAGGTAAAATAAGGATGATTATAGTACAGTGCGTCTGTTTATCTGAATTGAAGATCAGGGGCCCGTTTCTGAAAGACGGTTCAACAAACTCTAAGTCTAACCCTGAGCTCTGAGTTGATTTACCCACAGGTGGGAAACTCTGAGTTTTCGGTTCCAGATCAGCTGATTTGAGTTCGTTAAATCAACTCTCAGTAGGTTCACTCGGTGTTCAGCGCGTGCACCATGAGGATAAAAAGCCAACATTAATGGAGCCCCGATACTACAATTCACCATGGCAACAGGTGACGAAAAGAGATCCTCGTACCTTAACCATCTCGAAATATAACCTATCTTCATGCAGACATACGGCGAATATTAACAGGTTTTAATAAGGGGAAAAAAGTAACACTGCTGCAGCGCAAAGGAGAGAGAGAAGTGATGTGGGGTACGGCTGCTCGAGTCAGCATGTAGCCTAATGAAGTCTATAAATGTAATATTTAATCAGAATTATAATATCGCATGTCCAAACTGGTGGAATGGTGTTAAACCTAAAATGTATTTTCATTAAGATGCAATCCAGCTGAAGAAAATTGACTTTAAAACAAAATGAAATATAAGAACAAACTAGGCTCATGGTGGTATTTTAATCATATTTGACAAATTAAAAAAAGTAAACTTCATTCAGTGTCTATTTGAATGTGCATTAGGCCTATCGTTTTATTCCCAACATAATGCGGGTGTCACATAGGGCTGGGAATCTTTGGGTGTCTCACGATTCGATTCGATTTCGATTCTTGGGGTAAGGATTCGATTCAGAATTGATTTTCGATTCAAAACGATTCTGTATTGATCCATGGATTCAAAGTCTATTTATGAATCAGTGCATACTTCAGGATCTACTCCAGTCATCTGTGAGACTGGCTGCATTTCTTGTTGCTCTAGTTGGCATTCTACTGATTTAAAGAGCAGGGAGTGACTGATAAGACCCCCCCCTAAAAAAAAATATATATTTTTTTTTGGAAAAATAAAAGCGATTTTTGGAAATTATGAATCGATTTTGAATCTTAGTAGAGAAGAATCGCGAATTTTACATGAATCGATTTTTTGTCCCACCTCTAGTGTCACACACATACATTTCCTCTCACCTTTATTCTGTTTAGTTTATTAATTAGTCCTAATTAAATTAACATCTGATTAACAACGTAAATAGGCTCATATTCCGTGCGGAATGCAGCCCCTTCAACTCGAGGCTCCTCGACTAAAAGACATGCCATGTTCGACAAAATAGTTTGTTTTATACGCTAGAGTATAGCCTTCCTCGCATATAATATTGAAACAACCTGGATTCTTATTCAGACAAACGCTGAATCTTCGCTAGTTACGCGCGTGATACGGACTGAATGAAAGAATGAGGAAATGAAACAGCGTTTCTGGCTCTGAAAGAGGGAGGAGACAGAGAGAAACTCGGGGTTCGTTGAAGAAAACCTGCTCCCGACCAGGTTAGGTTCATAGACTCAGTTACCATAGTAACTGACTCAGAGCTAAAGTTATCTCCCTCTCTGGAACAGACCTGAGTTAGCCCTCTTTTTCGGTTCGAGTGATCTCCCCCTCTGAAACAGAAAACCCAGAGTTTCCCTCAATTCAGGGTTAACTGACTCAGTGTTTGCACAAAACCTTCTTTCTGAAACGGGCCCCTGAACTGAAGCCACATACTAACGCCAAACTGTCACTGGTGTTGGTGAAGATGTAGCCTAATGTGTGATTAGATAACCATGAGATGACAATAATATTACTTTATTTTGCTCTGTTGTAGAATAAGAGAGTGTAAAGAAAGAGTGAATAGTGAGGTAGAGAGAAGACTAGGAAAAGAGCAGAAGAGTGTAGAGGAAGCAAACTGAGTAAAGGCAGGCGCTTTTGTGTTCGAAAAGTGCAAAAATTCCCAAGAGTGGTGTGAAATATGGTCATAAAATCCATCAGCTAAATAATAAATAAGTTAAATAAGCTAAGAATCTGTTTTGTTGTTTTTGTTTTCTCTGGTTTTTACAGCTCTAATGTCAAATGCTGCAGACATGATAGAATAAACAACTCATGCAGCCTTAACAGAGGTGGCTAATTATAATACTACCGAACTACTACTACTACCGAGACTACCAAAACTTCTTATTGGCTACTCGTTTGCTTTAATACACATTAAAACTTCATATTAACATTTAAATACATTAACATGCAATTGCCCCTGTTATTTATTTCATAATGATAACATTTGAATTTTGACCACTGCGCTGAAAATGTCCCCAATTTTCATTTCAGAAATCTGAACGCAGATTTAAGATGTAAGGTGTTACATTCACCTGAACATGACGGACCCAGAGGAGATCCACTTGAGGTAATGAAATCAGAGTGGCCTAAATGCATATTGAAGTTGCGTGATGTTCCCGTCAAATGGTAGCCTATTTTAAAAGTTTGGCCTCTTTAATTAAATAAATAGAGGGGTGTGTTGAGGCCGAGTCGGTCCAGTTTCCCGACTGGGCCTCAACACACCCCTCTGTAATTGGTTGCTGGACTTCCTCAGTGAGAGGCCACAAGCAGTACAGGTCGGCAACAACATCTCCAGCACCATCACACTAAGCACAGGGGCCCCCCAAGGATGTGTGCTCAGTCCCCTGCTCTTCACCCTGCTTACCCATGACTGCACAACAATCTTCAGCACCAATCACATTGTAAAGTTTGTGGACGATACAACTGTAGTGGGTCTTATTCCTAACAACGGTGAGACAAACTACAGGAAGGTCAGCCATCTGACCACGCGGTGCAGAGACAACAATCTCCTACTAAACGTGGGCAAGACCAAGGAGATTGTTGTCGACTTCCGGAGAGGCCACACGCAGCACCCACTGCTCACCATCAACGGCTCTGCTGTGGAGAGAGTGAGCAGCACAACATTTCTGGGGGTGCACATCAGTGAGGACCTCTCCTGGTCAAAAAAACACTGCATCACTGGCCAAGAAAGGACAGCAGCGACTCTACTTCCTCCGCAAGCTGAAGAAGGCGAGAGCCCCCCCACCCATCATTTGCTTCTTCTACAGGGGCACCATCGAGAGTGTCCTGACCAGCTGCATCACTATGTGGTACAGGAACTGCACCGCCCACAACTGCAAGACCCTGCAACGCATAGTGAACACAGCAGGAAAAATCATTGGCATCCCACTCCCCTCCCTCCTGCACATTTACAACACCCACCTCACCCGCAAAGCGTCCAGCATTGTGTGTGACCCCAACCATCCATCACACAGACTCTTCAGCCTCCTGCCATCTGGGAGACGGTACCGGAGCTTCCGAGCCAGCTCTACCAGACTAATGAACAGTTTCATCCACCAAGCCGTAAGGAAGCTGAACTCTCTCCCCCCCCCCCCCTCCCTTCTCTTTCTCCCCCTGGCCCCCTCATCTCTGGACGTTGAACCTCACCACCCATCCTGGAGCAGTCCTCTCTCTCTGGTACTCTCTCTGTCTTCTCTGTCTCACTGTCTCTCTCTGCCCCCACCCCAAACTGGAAACCAAAAGCACCGGACACTTTTACACTAATGCCACTTTATAAGACTGTCCCTCATCAGCAACGCAGAAGCATCAGTCACTTTAAAAAACAAAAAGGACTTTTGAAATACAAAAACAAATATTTATTATTTTTTCCGCTAAGTTAGTGCCTTATATTTATTTATGTTAAATCCAAGTCCATGCACATTTGCTGTTGCTGCTGTTGTTTTGTCATGCACATCTTTGCACATTATCTTGTAATTTTTTGTATATCTGTATTTTTATTCTTTATCCTCTATATTTTGTATATATTCTTAAAATCTTTTTTACAGTTAGCTTACACCGTGGTTCGGAGAGAAACGTTTTTTCGATTCTTCTGTATGTTGAAAAATTGACAATAAAGACGACTTTGACTTTTGACTTTGAGAAAATGCAAGTAAGATAAGTTAGTACACGCATTGCGATTTACCAAGCCTGACAAAAACTGCGGTAAATGTGACGATGTCTGTATTTAACATCACATAGATGTCATTGACAGTTATGGATTGAAGTAACATGAGATAAAAATAATACCAAGTGAAAGAGCATTAGGAGACAAGGATTCTATATTTATCTGTTCTATAGAGGAATAGTTGTGCCTATAGTAAGAATGATAAGAGTAGAATTCAGATTTATAAGAGTGAACATGACTATTCTCACATATATATCTCTTTTTTTTGGAGGGGGGGGGGGTCTGCATTTAAATTGTAAAATATAAACAGACTGCTGTTTTCTAAACTTTTGACCACTAAGTGCTTTACACATGTCACAATCACCCATTTACATGCATCCATACAATGAAGGCAAAGGGTTCTTTAAAATCTGCCCTAGACAGTACGAACCATATCACATTCAAACAAAGATGGCTTTGTGAGCCTTCTCCATTCTTTATAATCTTACTTTGTCTTAGGGATCAATGTAAAAAGAAGTTTTAAACCTTATTTCCGAATACATTTACACATACAAGGAATTTGACCTGTTGTTTTGGTGCAAAACAATTAGGGAATAGGAAATAAAGCAAAACAGAATTTTAATCAAAAGTGGTTTGTTAAATGTTCCATTATTTTGATTATGTCTAATTGTGTGCACTGTAAGGTCTCTTGATCCCGTTTCTCCTGTAATTTTCTCCTACTTTATTTTTGCTTCCAGTTTTCAATCTGAAAAATCTGATGAGGGAACAGTTGAAGACAGTCGAGTTCAAGATGAAAAAGAAGAAGAGACTTTGAACCACTTCATGAACACACTGCGAACCAGCTGGCAAGCCGTTTTGATTGTCATTTTAACAGTGCTTCTACTAATTGTAATCACTGTCACTGTCACTGTGAGCAATAATGGCCAATGGAAGCCATTGTACAACTCCACCTTTTTCTGCACTGATAACACAACTTTGAGCCTGCTCCTAAACAAGGCAATCCATGAAAAGATGGAATTTAGCCGGTTGCTGAAAGACACAATTGAAGAAAAGACACTGCTGAGCCTGCTCCTGAACAACACAACGCAAGAAAAGACACAGCTTTCTCTGATTCTGAACAACACAACGCAAGAAAAGACACAGCTTTCCCTGCTTCTGAACAACACAACGCAAGAAAAGACACAGCTTTCCCTGCTTCTGAACAACACAACGCAAGAAAAGACACAGCTTTCCCTGCTTCTGAACAACACAACGCAAGAAAAGACACAGCTTTCCCTGCTTCTGAACAAAACAACACAAGAAAAGACACAGCTTTCCCTGCTTCTGAACAACACAACGCAAGAAAAGACACAGCTTTCCCTGCTTCTGAACAACACAACGCAAGAAAAGACACAGCTTTCCCTGCTTCTGAACAACACAACGCAAGAAAAGACACAGCTTTCCCTGCTTCTGAACAACACAATTATAGAAAAGACACAGCTGAGCCTGCTCCTGAACAACACAATTATAGAAAAAAACCAGCAGAGCTTCATCCTGAACAACACAATAAAGGAAAAAAAACAGCTGAGCTTTGACCTGAACAACATAATTCAAGAAAAGACACAGCTGAGTCTGTTCCTGAACAACACAATGCAAGAAAAGACACAGCTGAACTTTCTCCTGAGCAACACAGTTATAGAAAAAAGAAAAGTGAGCTTTGACCTGAACAACACAATTCAAGAAAAGACACAGCTGAATCTGCTTCTGAATGACACAACAAAAGAAAAGATACAGCTGAACCTGCTCCTGAACAACACAATGCAAGCAAAGACACAGCTGAGCCTGCTTCTGAATGACACAATTCAAGAAAAAACACAGTTGCAGGTGGAAAACAAAGAGCTGAGGATACTTCTTAATTTAACCCTGCAAAACTGTAACTTTTTAAAAGAAGAGAACAGGCGGTTTCAACAGCTCTTAAGCTTTGAACAGAATACTTCAATGCAGCTGAGAGCAGAAAATCAGCAACAGCATTCAATCCTGTTCTCAGACAGACTCTCCTTTCTCTGGAGATTATGCAACAAAAAGACGCTGCAGTGTTCACGCTGCCTTCCTGGCTGGGTTGAGCATGCTTCACGCTGCTTCTATCTATCTCCAATACAAAGAAATTGGGAAACTGCTCGCAAAGACTGTTTTTTTTACAAGGGTGACCTGGCTGTTGTTTTGAATGCTGCAGACCAGGCTTTCCTTACCAATCTGACTTTTCAGTTTGTAAAGCAGAACCCTCAAGATTATTTTCACTCAGCATGGATCGGATTGCAGGACATGGTGCGGGAAGACACATTCATGTGGGTCACTGGTGATAAATTGAAGACCAATGTTGTATACTGGAAGAATCTGGAGCCAAACAACGCTATAGCCTACTGGGACAAAGAAAGATCAGGTCAGGACTGTGTTGCCATAGTCCCACCGCGTGACATTGAGCGTAAGGACTGGTTGAAATCTTGGGATGACATTGTCTGTGTTGGCCATCGGCACTACATATGTGAGACCCAAGCACTCATTTTGTACTGACTGAAAGACTTTGAGTGATGTCACTTTACTTGTGACTTAAAGAGATCTGAGCTTATGTATATATGTGTAAATAAGTGTCTAAATAAATCTATTGTTTTTTTTTTACTAATAATGTACTGTTATCAATTTGTTAATGTTGCCTAACTAAATCTAGTAAAATTAATATGAATACCACATTTTTTGAAAAATGTGGAACTTTTATACTCATATAACAAAGTGCAATGCGAAGAAATCCAGCTTGATTTTTCCCATTGTTTAATCAGAATCTAGTTGAACTAAGAAACACCAAACCAGTCGAGATTTGAATCAAAAGGTAATGTTGGATTTACCCCTGCTGAAGACAAGAAACTGATTGTTACAGATATAAGATTTGATCTCTGAATATGCTCTGAGGTCATTTTATGAACACAGTAATACTGTCTTCTGATTTTGCCTTTTATATGACAACAAAATCAGTTGGCAAATTGAATTAAATCTACTTGGCAATATGTGATATGATACAGCAAAATTCCTTGAAAATAGCATCTCTGACAAAAAATGATAGACACATTGATATAAACGGCAAATGTATCTATTATTTTGATCTATTATACATACATATGTATTGTATAGATGTCCAAATTATAGCAAAATCTTGCCATATAATGTCTTTGCCTAAGCTTAGGTAGCATACTTGTGTACTGTTTTATACACAATTCAAAGACAAATCTTTCTGTCTATAGTTGCATGTTATTCTCTCATGACACAAACTTAAGTGTATTTGTATTATGTTTTCATGTTGTCATCATCGAGAAAATATTTCTAACTCATTCTGTAATACATCACAATCATTTGTGATTGCCCATCAAGAACTGAATTAAGTTAAGCCTCTTTAAACTTTATAGCTCTACTGCCCTACTGCCCTGGCTCCAGCGGGGGGCAGCATCTCCCCTACACAGCTGCAACATCAGGAGTGTTAACCAAGTACAAGGAACTAAGACATAAACCCAAAAAAAGTGTTTTTTCACTGAAATGTGTGTGATATTTAAAATGATAATATTTCTGCTATGATCAAAATGCTTTTTATTTGTCATGCATTTTGCTCTATATTAACCTTTTATCTTATATTATGCCCAGTATTTTTATACAACAACAGAGTCTCTAAGTCTTCAAGGGGCAACTCATTTTCGGACCCGAACATCACCACATACTCCACAGGAGGCAATGACCCACTTTCATTTAATCACCCACAATTCATTGCAATTGAGACGAGACAGTTTTGCCATTTGACAAAAAAACCCCAAAGAGAAATCATAATTGTGATTAACGTTTTCATTTTTAACCAAGGTACAAAGCTAATTTTTTAATGATATCTTAATACAGAAACATAAAGATGTATTGACTGTGGAGACAATCACAATGCATTTCATTTTTTTCTTCTTTATACCTGATGTTACTGCAAGGAAACAAGCGTAATTAATTTAAAACTCAGTGTAAGCCTACACACCTTTCAAACTTTTCCTGGAAAGTAAACAACTTTTTTCTTTTTTGTCCAGATCACAATATTAACCGATTAACAACAAACACAGGATGGGTGTGTGTGTGTCTGTCTGTGTGAGTGAGGGTGTGTGTGTGTGTGTGAGTGAGAGTGTCAAGGCTATTGTTAATTTTTAGATTTGAAATCTGTGTGTGTGAGAGAAATAGAGAGGAACGTGGAGGAGAGTGCGGGAGGGACAGAGAAAGGCAGAGAGCAAAAGAGAGGGGAAGGGACAGGGCTATGTTCATGTGTGTATGATGTGGCTCTTAAAAGTAACACAGTAAAAAATGTGGCTCTTAGTCTCTGACTGGTTGGCCACCCCTGCTCTAATGTAACTTCATAACTCAGTATGGGAAATGTCGAGCAAATACTGTAAAGATGCATTCAGGAGACTACCAAGCATGGTGTGACATGAGAGTATGTCTGTAAAAGCTTGAACATGTTTGCCTCTGCAACATTGAGGATCAAGAAAGAACAGTTGATTTCCTCATACTTCAGTTAAAGATGAAATTGGATCCCAACGTCAGCAATAAAAGCTATTATTATCAGATTATTTGACAAAATGTTTTATTAAAAAAAGTGAATAATTAACAGAAAATGTGACTTCTACTTCCAGATCAAATCTTGACAATATAATGAATTTTAACCAAGTCTTACACAGGGCAGAACCTCGACATCAGAAAAACAAATCCATGTAAAAACCTGAAAAAAGCCCAACATAACTCAGTTCACTGATATGATCAGGAACTATGGTACTTTGTATTACCTAAATGCACCTACAGCACATGATCTGATTAAAGACAGTATAGAAAGGGGATGCAGTTGATGTCCAGTTTTCAAAAGGGTAGTCATGAAGATGCATACTTTTACAGAATGCACTGGTGTTCTATTTGTCACAAAAAAAAACAAATCAGTCTGGCTCTGGAAAAATCACTTACTGTACCTGACATGGCTTTTGGCTAAAAAAATATCTGAAAGAATGCTTGGCATAATCTTCTCTATATAAGTGAGAAAGTGTGCATTTATTGGTTTTCATTTGGTGATGAGCAACAGAAACATCTAGATAATCAGGCCGCATGATAACTTTTAAGAGCTGGTTGCCACTCTGTTACAAACAATGATTTTCTATAATGCCAGTACAACGCTGCTGCTGTGAGGTGGAGAAAACAAAAATAAATCTTCTTGTTAAACCAGCTCAGCAGTTAAGGTCAATGTACCCAACAGGATTTATAAGTTCACTCTTAACACTGACTCTGATTCAATTAATCTTCATGTGTCCCTGAAGGCCAGAAGAAAGAGTGTTTTTACATTTCCATCACAGTTCCTGCTTCAAATGGCTGGCTCTGTTCCCCTCTAAGTCAGGCTTCTTACCATCTGACCTCTTCTTGGGTTTTTTCTTGCCATTAACTTCATTTTGCTGCTTAGTTTTATCATTGTTGTTTTTTGCAGCCTTCCCAGGGAATACCTGTCCCTCCACAGTGACTTCCAGACAGCGTTCCTGGGCTGTGAGGAAATCTTTGACCTCCCAGGCCATACTGCCATCCCGCAGCATGAAGATCACCCTGTTGGAGCCCACTACAAACCTGCAGGACAGGGAGATCAGCGTTAATTTTGTTGACTAAAATATAAAGATAAGTGCTATTCATCGACTGTTTTTCCATGAGAAAGACGAAAAGTTGACAAGCTGAAGACACATATGTTTTGTTTCCATTGAGGAGATGAAACAGGACAAAAATGTAAGTTGTGGGCTGTAAAACATTGAAAATGTATGGTATTTCCCCTCACTGTGTATGTGTGTGTAAGTGAAGCAGAGCGACAGAGTGAGCATAATAATGAGCTTTTTCTGTTGTATCTTTCATCACTACAAGTACACTGATTTACACAAGTTTACTACCACTGGCCAGTGAGTGAGTTTTGTCTATTTGATAAATTAATATTAGTAATCTTAAGGTTAAGGCTTTCTTTTGTAAATATTTATTGAAATTGCTACAGGTTTTTATATTAAAGGAGCGGTTCAAAAATTGCAAGAACTTGAGTTTTTGGTAATTGAGCAAATAGGGCTTATACGCCAAACACTTCAAATACTTTTTAAAGGTTTTTTTGGGTTTTAGTTGACTGCAAGACATTTCTTCGCCTGCAAGAAAGACTACAAACTGGAAACACAACAGCCTCTGCTCATCACTTTAAATTTAAAGAAATGTAAAGTCGGTTTTGGAGTGGTTGCTTAAAATCTGGGATTGGGTCTTTAAACCTAATGTGTTACTACCTACCTACTAGCAATGTTTTAAAAGATAGGAGAATAACTTATTTATTGTAGACTGACTGCAGTTAGCCTTCCTGAAAAACAGCTGATCAAATGACTTGTTTATCTTAAATGAGCACAGTGAGGATTGGGAAGACTACCTCTGAATATCAAAGTTGGCATTGAAGAGGCTTCCCTGCCACAGGCCTGTGATTTCCTCTGTTTCTTTCTCAGTGGGATCCCCTGACACTGTAGCAAACACCATCAGAGTCCTGCCCTTCTTGGACATCTTGAGCAGCTCTTCTGGCTTGGAGGGGTCTACCTTGGAGAAATCTATGGGAGGAGGAGACCTCTTGTGCTCTGGGAGGTCCCCTTCTTCAATGTCATCATCCATCTGTGGAACAAAGAGGACATATGTCCCATGAGATGTTAAGAGAGTCAGGATGTGATGAAACACTGGGTACACTGGGCCCTCTTATTCTGCATTGTAACCTTGTAATATACCACTCTTTATTCAGTAGTGTACATTACATGTGGAGTAAAAAGTACATTAATTAAAGCTGTGCCCTTTAAAGGTGCACTACAGTGGGTACGGAAAGTATTCAGACCCCTTTAAATTTTTCACTCTTTGTTTCATTGCAGCCATTTGCTAAAATCAAAAAAGTTCATTTTATTTCTCATTAATGTACACTCAGCAACCCATCTTGACAGAAAAAAACAGAAATGTAGAAATTTTTGCAAATTTATTAAAAAAGAAAAACTGAAATATCACATGGTCACAAGTATTCAGACCCTTTGCTGTGATGCTCATATTTAACTCACATGCTGTCCATTTCTTCTGATCCTCCTTGAGATGGTTCTGCTCCTTCATTGGAGTCCAGCTATGTTTAATTAAACTGGTTGGACTTGATTAGGAAAGGCACACACCTGTCTACATAAGACCTTACAGCTCACAGTGCATGTCAGAGCAAATGAGAATCATGAGGTCGAAGGAACTGCCCAAGGAGCTCAGAGACAGAATTGTGGCAAGGCACAGATCTGGCCAAGGTTACAAAATAATTTCTGCAGCACTCAAGGTTCCTAAGAGCACAGTGGCCTCCATAATCCTTAAATGGAAGACGTTTGGGACGACCAGAACTCTGCCTAGACCTGGCCGTCCTGCCAAACTGAGCAATCGTGGGAGAAGAGCCTTGGTGAGAGAGGTAAAGAAGAACCCAAAGATCAATGTGGCGGAGCTCCAGAGATGCAGTAGGGAGATGGGAGAAAGTTCCACAAAGTCAACTATCACTGCAGCCCTCCACCAATCGGGGCTTTATGGCAGAGAGGCCCGACGGAAGCCTCTCCTCAGTGCAAGACATATGAAAGCCCACATAGAGTTTGCCAAAAAACACATGAAGGACTCCCAGACTATGAGAAAGAAGATTCTCTGGTCTGATGAGACCAAGATTGAACTTTTTGGCGTTAATTCTAAGCGGTATGTGTGGAGAAAACCAGGCACTGCTCATCACCTGCCCAATACAATCCCAACAGTGAAACATGGTGGTGGCAGCTACATGCTATGGGGGTGTTTTTCAGCTGCAGGGACAGGACGACTGGTTGCAATTGAAGGAAAGATGAATGCGGCCAAGTACAGAGATATCCTGGAAGAAAACCTCTTCCAGAGTGCTCAGGACCTCAGACTGGGCCGAAGGTTCACCTTCCAACAAGACAATGACCCTAAGCACACAGCTAAAATAACAAAGGAGTGGCTTTGGAACAACTCTGTGACCATTCTTGACTGGCCCAGCCAGAACCCTGACCTAAACCCAATTGAGCATCTCTGGAGAGACCTGAAAATGGCTGTCCATCAACGTTCACCATCCAACCTGACAGAACTGGAGAGGATCTGCAAGGAAGAATGGCAGAGGATCCCCAAATCCAGGTGTGAAAAACTTGTTGCATCATTCCCAAGAAGACTCATGGCTGTTCTAGCTCAAAAGGGTGCTTCTACTCAATACTGAGCAAAGGGTCTGAATACTTATGACCATGTGAAATTTCAGTTTTTCTTTTTTAATAAATTTGCAAAAATTTCTACATTTCTGTTTTTTTTCTGTCAAGATGGGGTGCTGAGTGTACATTAATGAGAAAAAAAAAGAACTTTTTTGATTTTATCAAATGGCTGCAATGAAACAAAGAGTGACAAATTTAAAGGGGTCTGAATACTTTCCGTACCCACTGTATGTAGATTTGGTAGTGAAATATGAAAGTTGGAGAAGTGAAACAATTCTATGCAATAAATACACACACTTTATTCAAAGGAAAAAATGGGTCCCTGAATGCTGGAGCTAAAAAGCTACCAGGAGAGTTACGGTTTCACTGTTGCGGGCCCTCCACCATAACTTCTCGAGTAGCATTTTATCTTCAAACAGTTTTCCAGGGACCAAATTTCCCTCTTGAGGACAGTTTGTGTATAGAGTTATGAACATATACCACAGAATCTGTACATTTCTCCATCTTTTACATTTCTCTACCAAAACTCAATAGTGTACCTCCAAGACTGGTTTTGAGCTACTTTTTATTAAAAGTCAGGCATTGAAAACTGTTTTATACATAATTTTTTTGGAGACTGTGTTTTGTAAACTTACCAGTTCCAACTTATACCAAATAAACGGTTTTGTCTCTTTTAGTACTTCCTCTCTAAAAAGCACCTCCTAATCAATTCATATTTATCGATTTTCAGATAACAGTCATCAAGCCAAATGAGAATTACGGTAATGTTGTTTAATAACTTGACACTTCTGTATTTACATACAGCCTTGAACTACGTTTAGTTTCACATTTAAATGCAAAAACACGTTGTACCTGTGTTAACAACATCAACATAATTAAATCCGAATTTGTCTCAGTTTTTGTCTTGGACTTTGACACAGTAGTTCTGATAACATCACTTATTAACATTTATAAATGCAGTCATGCTGAGCCTGCATGTGGTCTCAAGTTCATATCCACATCAAATCGTGTGTTAGCTGACTACACCGTACCGACTTCAGGAATTGATTCTCGTTACTTCCAGATAGTTGTTATCTTTATTGTGTACTTTTGCAGACACTGAATGACGCACTCCACTGTAAGTTGTCTGAATTCAGTAATATTTTCGCTTATGACTAACTTTATCTCTAAAGCTAAAGTTAATTCCAATCTAGATTTTGGGTTAGATAATAAGTATAATTCTTGCTGGTTTACTGCTCTTGCCTAGAATTGTAAGGTACAGTGTACCTCTAATAATACAGTGTACCTTGCTAACAGCTAGGGTAGTAGCTAGCTCATGTCTTCGGGCTGTTGTAAAGAAAAGCAGCATGTTAACGTACCTCCCATTGTTCCAGGAGCCGTGCCATATCTGCGTCATTGTAGTCTCGGATATCCTTCTTTTTCGTAGGCTTTTCTTTGCTTCCCGCGGCTGAAATAGAAAGCAGATAAGTGCAAAGTAGGAGCACTACACATCTCCACCTAAAGTCAGACGCCATGTTTACAGATGGTGTGTGGTGATTGGCTCTGGAGTTTTCCGGTCACAAGACGGGAGGGGTGTGTCAGAGCAACAAATGTGAGGGAATTTCAAAACAGAGCCCTCTTCTTCTTCTTCTTCTAATGGATTTCCGGCAGGCTGTACACTGTAGAGTGTAATGCTGCCATCCACAGTCTAGGAATGTATGATTATTTCATATCTTATGATACAGGCCAGTAGCGTGTAAGAAACGAAGCACTACTCCAGCAACAGATTGACCATTTGTTTCCACAGAAAATATCGACTTAAAGGAGAAAGATGAGAGTCCCAAGTCAGATAGCTCCCTGAATAACTGACTTCTTTCATTCCTATAATTACCACAAACAAGGACAACATGTCGGACTGTTTCCTCCTTTCCACACTGACACAGACCATCAGGATGTTTACCGATTACCTTTAAATAACTGGCAAGACCACAATGTCCTAACCTCAGCCTAGTTAAAACCACATCATCCTTTCTACTAAATTTTAGCAGAAGCCTCTTCCTTGTTATTGATGGGTGCAGAGAGTTAAAATGTCTGCCCTTTCGTTCTTCTTCCCATTCTCTCTGCCACTGACACTCTAATTTTTCCTTACAAACACTATAACATTCACCTTTCCCCAAAGGAACAATCATCTCAATATCTTGTTTTAAGAGAGACTCCTTTGCAAGTTTGTCAGAGATTTCATTTCCCTCAATCCCAGAATGACCCGGTACCCATAAAAACTCAATTTGACACCCCAAACTCTCAACCTCAAGTAAGCAGCACAAGACCTCCTGAACCAAGTCAAGACGAGATGTTGATGACCCCTCTTTCAATGCCAACAAGGCAGCTGCCGAGTCTGAACATATTAAAGACTTTGGAGGTTGAACTTCCCTAACCCACCATATGGCCCATAACATAGCCAAAAGTTCAGAAGTAAACACAGACAAATGATCAGATATTCGGACACTCTGTCTGATCTGTAAATTAACCACATACATACCAAACCCAGCTTTCCCTGAGACTGGATCCTTGGAACCATCTGTAAAAATCTGCATATATTCATCCTGCATCTGATTTACATATTGACCTATATTCACAGAATTATTTTTTCTATGTCTCTGCTCAAGCAGGGATAGATCTACCTCAGGTTCTGGGAGAAACCAGAAAGGAACGGGCGACCAAATAGCCCCAGACACTTTATCTTGATCAAGCCCAATGTCTGAAATCACAAGTTGTTTAATGTGTTGAAAGAAGTTAGATTTCTTCTCCTGACCTGTCAATTCCCAATAATTTCCCAAAAGACACTTAGCAGCTAAATTGTATTTATGCCCACTTAATTTACTCCAATAATGGATCCCCAGTTTATTTCTTCTGATTCGCAGAGGAGATTCCCCCATTTCCACTAGCAGGGCCGGGATAGATGTTGTTTTAAATGCCCCACAACAAATTCTTAGGGCCTTTGCCTGAACTCTATCCAGCTTGCTAAGAATAGAGTTAGCAGCTGATCCAAACACAACACATCCATAATCCAGTGTAGATCTTATAATGGCTTGATAGATCATATACAAGGTCCCCCTCTCAGCCCCCCAATCACTTCCTGCTAAGCTTCTGAGGATGTTATTCACTTTCTCACATTTACAGATGATCTTTTCTACATGAGTTTTCCAAGTAAGTCTCTGATCCAACCATACACCAAGAAATTTAAACACATTTACTCTTTCTATAGAACAATCGTACATCAGAAGATTTAAATCAGGAATTTTCCTTTTAAGGCCAAAAATCATAAACTTAGTTTTAGCTGCAGAGATCCTGAAGCCCCACCTCTCCGCCCACTGCACTACCTGATCCAAAGCCTTCCGACTTTGTAAGAACAAATGCTGAATATTTTTCCCTCGCCTCCAGATGGCGCCATCATCTGCAAACAGGGACATACCAAATCCATGATGAATTTTACAAAAAATATCATTTATCATAACATTGAAAAGGACTGGACTGATTACTGAGCCTTGGGGAGTTCCATTTTCAATGACAACTGATTCTGAGCAAGCTCTCCCAACCCGCACCTGAATTGTTCTACGATTAAGGAAGTCTTTAATCCAATAAAACATTCTACCTTTAACATCTGCATCATGGAGTTTGATAAGCACACCCTCCCTCCACATTGAATCATATGCTTTTTCAATATCTAAAAACACGGCCAGCACAGCTTCTTTGTTGATTATTGCTTTCTTAATGTCCTTATCTAGAACAGCAATAGAATCCATAGTACTTCTTCCTATCCGGAAACCATTCTGATAGTTTATAAAAAAAAATCATTTTTTTCCAGAAAATACACAAGTCTATTTGTCACCATTCTTTCCATCACTTTACATAACACAGATGTTAAAGCTATTGGCCGATAAGATGAAGGAGAGGATGGATCTTTACCTGGTTTTAATATTGGAACCACTACTGCGTGCTTCCACTTTGTTGGTAGCTCACCAGCCTCCCAGATGTAATTACAAAGAACAAGAATTTCATCATACACTATGTCTTCTAAATGTTTAAGCATTTCATAACTTATTCCATCTTGACCTGGAGTGGTGTTCGCTCCGGCTTGCACTGCATCTTTTAGCTCCTTCAGAGTAAAAAAAACATTGTACGACCTGTTTTCTTCACACTCATGATTCAATTTCCAATTTTCTGTTTTTAATAATTCCTCCCTTCTCTTAACGCCCTCCTCTCCCAGTGATTTTGAATTGTGAACATCCTGAAATGTCTTAACACACATATCAGCTTTGTCTTTACTACTGACAGCCTCAGACTGTCCATCATTAAGGACCGGCATTGATGTCCTAACTATTTTCCCCGACATTTTATGGATTCTGGCCCATATTTGCCTAACTGGGGTATCAGGACCCAGTGTCCCACAAAAATTCCTCCAACACTTTTTTTTTGCATCCTTAACAACCTTTCTCGCCACTGCTCTGCATCTTTTGTACTCTACAGCATTCTCCTGAGTAGGGTTATTACGTAAACATTTAAATGCTTCCTTCCTGTTCCTTACAGCTTTATTACAGTCCTTATTCCACCACGGGACAATGACACGATCCTTGGGGATTGATTTAAAAGGTATTGTCTCTGTAGCAATTCTCAATATCATTTTTGATAAGGTCTCATTCTGCTCATCTATTGATCCATTGCTATACACTTGCCCAATAGCTGCTGCTGTACCGTTCTTAAACTTGTCCCAGTCAGCTCGAGAAAAATCAAACCTTTTAACACCATCATTAGCATCCATAACCAGTGATCTACCAAACCTACTCACAGCAGGAAAGTGATCACTGCCCATAGAATCTTTTTCTAGAACATCCCACTCCCCAACCCTAGCTAAAGCTGGAGACGCAAATGCCAAATCTAGGCAAGACATTTTAAATGAACAAGTTTCAAATCTAGTTGGTCTACTGACATTCATGATAACTAGATTACAGCTGTCCAATAGTTCTTCGATTACTGCACCATTTGCATCTCTTTGCTGACTTCCCCACAATGGGTTATGTGCATTAAAATCACCTACAAATATAACAGGAGAACTGACCTTACTGACTAATTCTTCAAACTCACCCAGAATTAGTGGTTTACATGGATTATATACATTAATCAAACTTATTTTTCCCTGAGAAGTCCACACTTCAACTATTATACATTCAAAAGAAAACTCACACTCAATAATTTTATACTGAATCCCTGTCTTAATAAATGTAGCACAACCCCCACCTAGCCTATCAGATCTGTCCTTGCGCAGACACATATCCTGGCATGACGAAATCAAGGCTAGGTTTCAGCCATGTTTCCTGAACACATACAAAATCAGGTTTATCCTGGCAATCACAAACTAACTTTTTAAATTCCTGTCCATTTGCAATAAGGCTCCTTGCATTCCACTGAAGGATGCAGATCATCAGACAAACACTAAACATCATCTAAATTCTCATCGAGATCACCATCATCCATATCCTCCCCTTCCTCCTCCTCTTCCCTCTCACTGTTACTTGCTGATATCTGGCTTACTCTCATAAACTGGTGCAGATCTTGAGGGACATAGTCCTTCAAACCTAGGAATCTGACTGCTGCTTCAGACACAAACTTGATTATATCAGACCTTGATTTCTTTTCCCAGGTACCATACACGACATCGACAATGAAAGCTAGAAGGGATTCCTTTTTTATAACTATTTCATCCTCATTAACAACACCAGTCTGAGGCAGATGAGACATCATGGCTCCACCCACTGGCTGTTTTCCAAACCTGCTTGACCTGCTGACCCCTTCCACCTTTTTTAATGCTTCCACATAGGAGATTTTATGCTGATCTCTGACTTCCTGAACATGATTTGCCTTAACAAAGTGACAACACTCTTTAAATGAAGCCATATGACTTCCTCCACAATTACCACATTTTGAAGTTGACACTTCACAGTTCTGAATATCATGATCCATTCCACATTTTGCACACCGTGTACTTCCCCTGCATGACGCAGCCATATGCCCATACCTTTGACACTTAAAACATCTCAGTGGAGGTCTGCGAAACTCCTTGACTTGGAATGATAAACATCCAATGAACACCCTTGCTGGCAGCAGACTGCCAACAAATGTTAACACAACTGGAGAATTTGGGTTCCCACCTTCCCGTGTTTTAAACCGCTTCACTTCACTCACCTCCCCTCCCTTAATATTTTCCTTGATTTCTTTCTCCGAAATGTCAGCACACACTCCATAAATGACACCTTTGATCACTTTTTTATTTTCTGGGATTACAACTTCCACTTTTTTTCCAGCCACCTTCCCTATTTTCTTTACTTTTCCCAACTGATCCGCACTTTTACACACCAACAAAAGCGCACCATTGGGGAGAATACGAGCGTCAAGCCCCTCACCAACACATTTCAATGAATCAGCCACTTTCAGAGGATTCATATCCTTAAATCCTCCTGCAACCTGATCTCTTAGTTTGAGAATAACTCGATATTCCTCTACAGGCTTGGCCATTTTCGAACTCCTGTTTCCCTCTTTTTCTAAGGACGTTTCCGATCTATCCCGCTTATTTCCCTTCAACCTAGATCGCTCCACTCTTTCCCAGCCCTGTGACAATTCCCCATTCACCCGTACAGCCAAAGCCATACACCTGTTGGACTGTAAAAATCAATACAACAAAAAGAAAGACAACAAAATAAGTGAAGAAAACAAAAAATAAATAAATAAACAAAAATACGAGAAGACCAAAGGATTGTGACTGTTCTCAGAACCACACTCTTAACAGACAATAACCCGATCCCTTGAGTCAAGCAGGGTAAGGGTAAGAGTACCGTCTTACCGGACCCATACAGGTCATCGGCCGATACCCTCGCCCCCCACCAAATATATAAAAGAGAATTTAAAAAAATGTCAAATATAAAGAATAATAAAAAACACAAAATTTACAAAAGGTGGAATGGAGTGCATGTAAGAAAATGCATATTGATGTATTATGTAATGCATAAAAACAGTTTCAGCCTTCACATTACTGTGATGTTTTCTGACTCTGGGGTTGATGAGAGTCTGTGTTATGTAGGAGGAGGGGGGGGCAGGGAAATTGTTCATCAGGCTGACAGCTGAGGGGAAGAAACTGTTCTTGTGGCGAGAAGTTTTGGTTCTGATGGACCGCAGCCTCTTGCCAGAGGGGAGAGTCTCAAACAGTCCATGTGCGGGGTGAGAGGGGTTGGCCACAATCTTACCTGCACGCCTCAGGGTCCTGGAGGTGTACAGGTCGTGGAGAGATGGTAGATTGCAGCCAATCACCTCTGCAGAGCGGATGATACGTGCAGCCTGCACTTGTCTTTTGCTGTGGCTGCAGCGTACAAGACTGTGATGGAGGAGGAGAGGATGGACTCGATGATGGCAGTGTAGAAGTGCACCATCATGGTCTTTGCCAGGTTGAACTTCTTCAGCTGTGGCAGGAAGTACATCCTCTGCTGTCCTTTCTTGATGAGGGAGGTGATGTTCAGCTCCAACTTGAGGTCCTGGGCGATGGTGGTCCCCAGGAAGCGGAAAGACTCCACGTAGACACCGTGGAGTCACCGATGGTGATGGGGCTGGGGGAGGCTGCGTTTTTCCTAAAGTCCACAACCATCTCCACTGTCTTCAGAGCGTTAAGCTCTAGGTTGTTTTTGCTGCACCAGGTCACCAGATGGTCAGCCTCCCACCTGTAGGCAGACTCATCCCCACCTGAGATGAGTGTGTTGTTTAAACCAGAGAGGGTGTTAACCTTTTTAAGTAAGCATAAGAATGCCAATACAGTTATAGAGTGCTGTGTTATCTGTTCCGCCTGTAGGTGGCAATAAAGAGCTGTATAGTGGTGCTATACTGCAGTTGTAGAGTGTCTCATGTTAGCTCATAGCAGAAGCCGGTTGTTACTGAATAAAGGAGTCATCGTCCACCACTCTTTGCTCTACGTCGTTTTTCACCTAAGAGATATTACATCCCACGAGTTCTGTGAGACACAACAGACTTTTGGCGAAGAGGATGGGATTTATTCCTTCAGGTTGAAAAGAGTTTTATATTGGAAGTAAAACTCCGTCGAGACGGGAAAAAGCAAGTGGAGATGGCGGCGGCATTCGGGAGAAGTGAGGCTTTTCATTTCGACGAAAACGAAGAAGGTTTTGAAGCCTATTTAAAAGGTTGGAGCAGTTCTTCGTAGCAAACGGGCTGACGTATACGGTGATCAGAATCAGAATCAGAATCATTGATTTATCACAGATTTATTGGCCAGGTATGTTTAACACACAAGGAATTTAACTTCGGTAGACTGTGCTCTCTTTGTACAAAGGTAAAACATTAAATATCAACAATAAGCTAAAAAAATAAACAAATAATTAAAGACTAATATGTACAAGACTAAATAAGAAAATAGTGCAGTGGTGAGTAGTGTAAAAAAGATGCTGAAGTGAACATGAGGTAGATATTTTTACAGTATTTACATTAAAGAGTGTGTGCAGATGGTAATTTTAATAAAATAAAGATACTATATATTTGCATATATGTACATTCACAGTGACAGTTTTGTTCCAGGGTTATTTCACAGCAGCAGGTCTGACACTCTCTGACTGCTTAGCGTTCATCAGAGTGACAGCCTGGGGGAAGAAACTGTTCTTATGACGGGTTGTTTTGGCGTACAGTGATCTGTAACGCCTGTCGGAGGGAAGGAGTTTGAAAAGTTTGTGTCCGGGGTGTGAGGGGTCTGCAGTGATGTTATCTGCCCGTTTCCTGGCCCTGGACCGGTATAAGTCCTGGATGGGGGGAAGGTCGACACCGATGATCTTTTCTGCAGTCCTGATTGTCCGTTGCAGTCTGTGTCTGTCCAGTTTGGTTGCAGAACCAAACCAGACAGTGATGGAGGTGCAGAGAACGGACTGGATGATGGCGGTGTAAAACATGATCAGCAGCTCCTGGGGCAGGTTGAACTTCCTGAGCTGACGCAGGAAGTACATCCTCTGCTGGGCCTTTTTCCTTAGAGTGTCTATGTGGGAGGTCCACTTCAGGTCCCGTGAGATTGTGGATCCCAGGAACCTGAAAGAGTCCACAGTAGACACTGTGCTGTTCAGAATGATGAGGGGGGGGAGTGAGGGGGGGGCTTCTCCTGAAGTCCACTGTCATCTCCACAGTCTTGAGCGGGTTCAGCTCCAGATGGTTCTGACTGCACCAGAGAGCCAGCTGTTCCACCTCCCGTCTGTAGGCAGACTCGTCACCGTCCTGGATGAGACCGATGACGTGGTGTGGTCTGCGAACTTCAGGAGTTTCACAGAAGGGTCCCCTGAGGTGCAGTCATTGGTGTAGAGGGAGAAGAGCAGAGGGGAGAGAACACACCCCTGGGGGGCGCCAGTGCTGATTGTCCGGGTGCCGGACGTGATGCTCCCCAGCCTCACCTCCTGCCTTCTGTCAGTCAGGAAGTTGGTGATCCACTGACAGGTGGAGGCAGGCACAGTGAGCTGGGTGAGTTTACGGTGCAGAATATCCAGGATGATGGTGTTGAATGCCGAGCTGAAGTCCACAAACAGGATCCTAGCGTAGGTCCCTGGGGAGTCGAGGTGATGCAGGATGTAGTTCAGACCCATGTTGACTGCATCCTCCACCGACCTGTTTGCCCGATAGGCAAACTGCAGGGGATCCAGCAGGGGGGCCTGTGATGTCCTTCAGGTGGCTCAACACCAGTCTCTCAAAGGACTTCATGACCACAGACGTCAGGGCGACGGGCCTGTAGTCATTGAGTCCTGTGATGGCAGGTTTCTATGGGACTGTGATGATGGTGGAGCTTTTGAAGCAGGAGGGCACTTCACACAGCTCCAGTGATGAGTTGAAGATCTGCGTGAAGATGGGGGCCAGCTGCTCAGCACAGACTCTCAGGCAGGAGGCGGACACACCGTCTGGTCCTGGAGCCTTTCTGATCTTTTGTTTCTGAAAGAGCTGGCACACATCCTTTTCACAGATCGTCAGTGCAGGTGGTGGGTCAGAGGGGAAGGGGGAGGGGGTTGTGGGGGGAGCAGGTAGGGCAGAGTCTAAGTATTGGGGTGATGTTGATGGGCTGGGGGGTGGGTGAGAAAATCTGCAGTAGAAGGTGTTGAGGTCGTCAGCCAGTCTTTTGTTACCTGCAGGGTGGGGGAGGGTTTCCTGTAGTTGGTGACCTCTCGCAGGCCTTTCCAAACTGCTGAAGGGTCGTTAGCTGAGAAGCTTTGTTTTAGCTTCTCAGTGTAGCTCCTCTTCGCTAGTCTGATCGCCTTCGTCAGTTTGTTCCTGGCCTGCTTGAACAGGTCCCAGTCCCCACTCCTGTAGGCTTCCTCCTTGGCCTGACGCAGCTTCCTGAGTTGGGGTGTAAACCAGGGCTTGTTGTTGTTGTATGTGCAGAAGGTCTTGGTCTGCACACACATGTCTTCACAGAAGCTGATGTATGATGTCACAGTGTCAGTGAATTCGTTGAGATTTGCTGATGCAGCTTCAAAAACAGTCCAATCAGTGCAATCAAAGCAGGCCTGTAACTCCTGCTTTGACTCCTCTGTCCATTTCTTTACAGTCCTCACTACAGGCTTAGCAGTTTTTAACTTCTGCCTGTAGGTCGGGATGAGATGAATCAGACAGTGATCAGAGAGTCCCAAAGCTGCACGGGGAACAGAGCGATATGAATCCTTTATAACTGTGTAGCAGTGGTCCAGTGTGTTAGCTCCTCTGGTGGGGCACTTAATATGCTGTCTGTATTTAGGAAGTTCGTGGGTTAGATTTGCTCTGTTAAAATCCCCTAGAATGATGAGCAGGGAATCAGGATGTTTTTTCTCCACATCTGCAATCTGTTCAGCCAGGTGCTGTAACGCCTCTATTACACACGAGGTGAGATGTAAATACCGACAATAACAAAGGAGGAGAATTCCCGCGGGGAATAAAACGGTTTACAGTTTACAAAAAAACTCTCCAGGTTTGGGCTACACGTCTGCTTCAACACTGTGATATCTGTACACCAACCTTCGTTTATATGAAAGCATATTCCGCCTCCCCTCGTCTTCCCAGAAAGCTCCTTTACGCGGCCCGCTCTGAGGAGCTGAAAGTCCGGGAGGTGAAAGCTGTCCGGGATGTGTTCACTTAGCCAGGTTTCAGTAAAACACAGGGCGGCGGATCTGCAAAAGTCAGAGTTTCTGGTGTTTAGGAGCAGCAGTTCGTCCATCTTATTAGCCAGGGAGCGGACATTCGCCAGGTGAATGGATGGAAGCGCAGTGCGTAATCCCCGCTGCCTCAGTTTAACGAGCGCGCCAGCTCGCTTACCCCGTCTGCGGCGCCTCCGGCAAATTCCATAGAGAGCTGCTGCTCCTCCGGCAAGAATCTCCGCATAACTTTCTGGTTCAATGAGAACCGGTGAAAAAAGTTCGGCAGAGGACTGTCCAATGTTTAATAGTTCTTCTCTGGTGTAAGTGACCAGAGAAGGGGAGCAAAAAGCTACAAAAATAAACAAAAATGCAACAACTACGAGAGAGCGCAGAACCGTGGCAACCGTCCGCGGCGCCATCTTGGAACCGTGATGAAAAGTCAAAGGCCATGTTCCTGACTATTGTGGGCAGAAAGAACCACAATCTGCTTATGGACTTGTGTGCTCCATTGAAGCCGTCAGAGAAAAAACTATCGGAGTTAATTGATCTGTTGCATGCACATTATGTGCCGAAGACAAACTTCATTGCAGAAAGATACAAGTTTAACTCCAGAAACCAGAGAGAAGGCGAGTCAGTAAGTGAGTACATGGCAATTTAAGGAAGCTAGCATCAACGTGCAAGTTTGGGACATTTTTAGACGATGCTCTCAGAGATAGATTTGTATGTGGGGTTAAAAGTGCAGAACTTCGTGACCGCATGTTGAATGCCGCCCACACAAAAGATTTGACGCTGGAAAGAGCGTATGATATGGGACTAGCACACGAAGTGATTAAACAAAATGCACAACAGTTGGCACAAAAATTGTTCAAGACTAACGCCATTACTAAGGCAGCCGCGCCGAAGAAGGACGCAGGCGGGAAGCCCCAGCTGTTACCGATGTGCTGAAAAAGGGCACAGACCAGATGAATGCCATTTTAAAGACGAGGAATGCCATGCATTTAAGAAAAAAGGGCACATTGCCAAGGCCTGCTGTTCCCGACCCGAAGGAAGAAAAGATAGGCAGACCAAATGGACCAAGCACCTGGACGCTACAGCTCAAGGGAGTGACCGTGAACAGAGTAAAGTACACGCAACTCTGGTGGAGGAGCACAGCTCTACCGATGATCCGCAGAAGGAGCTCGACTCACCGCAGACAGAGCCTGCAGCCCAGCCTGTTCAGCCAGAACGACAGAACGTTCTAAACAGTACTTGACCATAAACACACATAAGGGGCTTTTTAAAGTCAACAGACTTCCCTATGGTGTAGCAAGCGCACCTGCAATATTTCAAAAACAAATGGATCAAGTCCTTCAGGGCCTTGATGGTGTCATTTGTTACTTAGATGACATTTTAATCACAGGGCCAGATACAGAAACACACAGGAGAAATCTCGAAGAGGTGTTGAAAAGACTTAACAACTACAACCTTAGGGTTAACAAAGAGAAGTGTGATTTCTTTCAGCACAGTGTGTCTTATTTGGGACATGTCATTGATGCAGAGGGAATACACCCCATGCAAATCAAATGTGAGGCTATTGCTAAAGCAGCAGTTTCCACTAATACCACTCAACTGAAGTCTTTCCTCTCTCTGTTGAGTTACTATGGGAAGTTCATTCCTAACCTCTCAACCCTGGTAGCTCCTGTCGTGTTTTATACCATTGGGAACACATATAACCAAGAGCCTGTGTAACGTACACAAGTCGTTTATTCAGCCTTGACTTAAAACCCACAATGCCTCACTGTTCTAACAACACTGACCCCTATTGGTCTATATGTCAAACTCTTATTACAGCTATTCTTCTATTATTATCAAATAACATTAACACCACATCTCCCCTTTCTAGAGAACAAAGGGTAGACTGCCTTTGTCTCGACAGACCTTAGAGGATTATTCTGCCTCTTTGATGAAAGGTCTGTTCCTATAAATTCTTTGAGAAGGAACATGTTAACATAAACACTTTCATACTTTATTTTAATGGAACTTAGTATTACTTATTTCTAAAGCTTTGCTCTTTTGTGCTTAAAACATTTCCTTTGAACATTTATAACTTTATATTTAGCACTTTACTTTCATTCTAATTCAGTTCAGTTTCAGTCTTTTTATTCTTACAAGTTTAACCTTATAGGCTTCACTATAGCTCTCCCCGATCTACTTCTGAGAGTAGGAGTCTCTGTTTGTAAGTCTTTTGGTACCACAGCAGGTGATGTTGGAGCTTGCTCAGGACCCGGCTCCTGCATGCTTTGCTGCAGTAAAGAAACTCTGTCTTGTTCTGATGTGTGTAGAGGAATCAAGTGCCGTCGGTTACGTCTCACCACTCCTTGAGGTAAATCTACCAGATAAGATCTTGGAGTTGAGTGTTTCCGAAGTACAGTCCCAGATGATTTGGTATCCGTTACCCACACCTCCTCTCCTGGTGACAAAGAACTCAGAGGTCTAGCACGGTGACGTCTGTTGAAGACTTCAGCATCTGACATCCTTTTCTCCTTTTCCTTCAAGGAGAGTGTGACGCCGTCAGGAAGGGAAGGGTCTAGTTGAGATGAAAGAATGGGCACAGTAGTGCGAAGACGCCTGCCCATGAGGAGTTGAGCCGGGCTGTATCCATTCTGAAGAGGTGTCGCCCTATATGCAAGAAGTGTTAGGTAGGGGTCTGTAGCCTTTCTCAGAAGATTTTTCACAGTCTGTACCGCTCTTTCTGCTTCTCCGTTGCTCTGCGGGAACCTTGGGCTGCTTGTTATGTGTCTAAATCCATATGAAGCTGCGAAGGAAGCGAAAACTTGTCCAGAAAACTGTGGTCCATTATCTGACATCAGGACCTCTGGAATTCCATGACGAGCAAAAATAGACTTTAGATGAAGAATGACATCTGTGGATTTTGTGTGAGACAGGTGTGCGATCTCGACAAACCTGGAGAAATAATCTACAACCAGAAGATACGTTTTACCTCCAAGGTCAAACAGATCTGCTCCCAGCTTTTGCCATGGTCTTTCAGGATGTTCGGATTGCAGCAGAGGCTCTTTGTGATTTTGTCGCCCTTGTATGCAGGTTCTGCATTTAAGCACCATTTCATTCACTTGTTGGCTTAAACCAGGCCACCACACTGATTGACGAGCACGCTCTTTACACTTCACCACTCCCTGGTGTCCGTCATGCAGTTTGTTGAGGACCTCGTTTCGCATTGCTGAGGGTATCACGAGTCGTGTGTCTTTCAGTAGTAATCCGTCTTTCACTGTTAAAGAGGCTCGTTCTGGCCAATAGCTTTTAAGCAAAGGCTCTTGTTTTGCATGAGCTGGCCACCCTTCAGTGCAAAGTCTCATAACATGTGAGCAAACGTTGTCAGCTTTAAGCTGCTCTTTCAGTGTGTCCATGTATGTAGAACTGACAGGCATACCTTGCATGACACAGTCCACGTAAATGTTCGTGCTCTCCATCAGCTCATTCTCATCCCTGGACATCTGTGTGTTCACTGGTGAGCGGGAAAGTGTGTCTGCTGTCCACAGTGACTTTCCTGGAACATGCTCGATGGAGTATGAGTAACGCATCAGTCTCATTCTGAATCTTTGGATTCTTGGTGGAAGAAGATCCAAAGGCTGAACTCCCAGTAGGCTGACGAGAGGTTTATGATCAGTCTCTAAAAGGAAATATTTTCCTACGAGGAAATCCCTGAACCGTTCGCAGGCCCATGTGAGACCCAAGGCCTCTTTTTCTACCTGAGCATAGCGTTGTTCAGTTGGAGTAAGTGACCTCGATGCATAAGCCACTGGTTTCCACTCATCTTCCCACTTTTGGAGTACAACACCTCCCAAACCGTATGATGAGGCGTCAGCTGATACTTTAGTGTCTCTGTTTGGGTCATACATTGCCAGCACTGGTGGAGAAGACAGGGCCTTCTTTAGCGTTTCAAACGCCTCCGCTTGATGTATGTCCCAGACCCAGCAGTTTTTCTTTGACAGAAGGTCACGAAGGGGCTTGTCCTTCTCCGCCAGCTGCGGTATAAACTTTCCCAGCTGGTTAACCATTCCAAGAAAACTCCTCACCTCGCTCACGTTTGAAGGCTCTTTCATCTCCATGATAGCCTCAGTTTTCTTTGGGTCAGGGCGAATACCTGCTGCAGAGATGATATGACCTAAAAAGACCACCTCACCCTTGGACAGTTCACATTTGTCCATATTCAGTGTAATACCTGCTCTTTCCAACCTTTGAAGCACTGCATGGAGTCGACCGTCGTGCTCTGTCTGGTCACGCCCCCACACCAAAAGGTCATCGATGTGGCAGACCACACCTTCCAGTCCTTCTGTGACCTCAGCCATCATGCACTGGAAGTGTTCTGGTGCTGAGGCTATGCCAAAAGGTAGGCGGTTAAAATGGAACCTCCCAAAAGGTGTTATGAACGTAGTGTATTTGGCAGAGTCCTCTGATAGTGGAATTTGCCAGAAACCCATATTGGCATCTAGTTTGCTGAACATTTTTGCTCCAGCAAGTGTTCCAAGACTCTGGTCGACTGATGGTAGGATGAACTTTTCGCGGCACACGTACTGGTTCAGGCCTGTCAGGTCCACGCACAACCGAATCTTTTTACTGTCTTTCTTTGGCGCGACCACCATCCCAGCACACCAGTCTGTTGGACCAGTCACTCGACTGATGACACCGAGGCTTTCCATGCGTTGGAGCTCTTCTTTCACTTTCCCCACTAACGGCAGTGGAATCCTCCTGGGGGTTTTCAGGGAAAATGGCACAGCATCAGGTTTAAGCTTAATGGTGTATGGTTGTTGTACCTCACCTAGGCCGCTGCATAGCTTGGGATAGCTTGTCCTGAGTGTCTCCAGATCTATGCTGTCGACTCGTTTGAGTAAGCCAAGAGCTATGATGGCAGGTAACCCGAGCAAAGGCGTGCTCAGATTCTTCACCACGTACACCTTTTCTGTTGTCTGCTTGGCTCCGATACTCAGCTCTAGTCTAGCGAACCCTGACACATCCAATGGAATCCGTCCTGGACCAAGTAGTGGCTTCTCCGCTTTCTGGAGAACAGGCTGTTGCTTTTCAGAGAAAATGTTGTTAAAAACAGTCTTTGATACAACAGTGACATCTGCACCAGTGTCCAGTTTAAAGGTTATTTTTTTTCCCATTATATTTAGTTCAGCAGTCCATGAATTTGCATCAGATGTTACAGATCCAAGAAAGAAAACCCCATCTTCCTCTTCTATACCATGCACAGCTTTACCTTTTAAACACACACGCTGGTAATGACCTGTTTTTCCACAGGAATGGCACTTTGCATCCTTGGCAGGGCATTCATGTTTCGGGTGGGGCATTCCACCACATTTGTAGCACTGTGAGTTTTTGGTAGTCGAATTCTGAAAGCTGCGGGACTTTGCTCCAAAATTTTTGGCTTTGTTAAATTTGGGCTTTTCTTTTTGTTGTCTGCTTTTAAACACTCTGTCAACTGCATCAATATCCATCTGCTTGACACCACTAGCTTCACTCCTTAGTGTGTTTTGCTGTTTCTTTATTTCTTCAGATTGTCTTGCCATGTTTATTGCTTTTTCTAGATCAAGGTCTTTTTCCATTTGCATGCGTTCTGAGAGCCGTGTGTCAGCCAGCCCGACCACTATCCTGTCCCTGATTAGCTCATCATGTAGCATCTCGTAGTTACAGTGTTCTGCTAATGCAAACAGGGCAGTAACAAAAGCATCGACAGTCTCGTTCGCTTCTTGTTTACGCATATTAAATCTTGCGCGTTCATACACTACATTCTTTTTGACTATGAAGAATGACTGGAAGCCGTCTCTCACTTTCGTGTACTGGCGCTGGTCTGCATCACTTAACTTCAAGCCTCTCAAAACATCGTCGGCTTCATCTCCCATACAGTATATTAACGTGTTCACCTGATTCTCGTCTGAGCTTGCTGTTAAATTACTTGCTTGACGGAATCGTTCGAATCTCCGGATCCATTTTGTCCACTCGTGTGGCTTGGCGAAGTCGAAGGGCTCCGGTGGCTGAATGCTAAACGTGGCGGCGGGTGTGTTAGCCCTCCTGCTAGCTCCTGCTCCGCTGTCCTCGTCTCCGTTATCACTCATGATGCCGCTCACCGTATCTTGCCTTTTACTCGTCTTTTTGGTGGACCTTCACGATTGGATCTTATCATCCCACTTCTGACACCATGTCGTGTTTTATACCATTGGGAACACATATAACCGAGAGCCTGTGTAACGTACACAAGTTGTTTATTCAGCCTTGACTTAAAACCCACAATGCCTCACTGTTCTAACAACACTGACCCCTATTGGTCTATATGTCAAACTCTTATTACAGCTATTCTTCTATTATTATCAAATAACATTAACACCACAGCTCCAATGACAGGGTTATTGCAGAAAGATGTTAAATGGGAGTGGTCAGAGTCACGCCAGAAAGCATTCGAGGATGCTAAAAAGAAACTTCCCTCAAACAGAGTTCTTGTACATTACAACCCAGATCTACTGCTCATACTAGCTATACGATGCTTCACCAGTGGGGGTAGGTGCGGTGATATCACACAAAATGCCTGATGGTAATGAGAAACCCATAGCTTTTGCTTCTAGGATGCTAACAGAAGCAGAAAAGAACTATTCTCAGATAGAAAAAGAAGCATTAGGTTTGGTTTTTGGGGTGATGAAGTTTCATGAGTATTTGTTTGGTCGTAAGTTTACTTTGACAACAGACCACAAAACCGTTACTGAAGATCTTAGGTCCAAAAACGGATAAACTCCCTTAGCTGCTGCTAGGATGCAAAGATGGTCCCTGATTTTAGTAGCATATACCTATGAAATCCAGTACAAGCCGTCAGAGCAGCACGGAAATGCTGATGCATTATCTAGACTCCCTGTGCCAAATGACAGTTTTCCGAAACCAAATCCTGTGTTCAGGGTGTCATATTTAGATAGTCTGCCTGTCACAGCAAAAGATATAGCACAGGAAACACAGACAGATCCAGTGCTGACAAAAGTAAAACAGTATGTTTTGTCAGGGTGGCCAAAACATGTCCCTGATGAGGTGCTACAACCATATGTGAAACGGAAGTTTGACCTCACATTAGAAGATGACTGTGTTCTCTGGGTTTCAGGGTGGTCGTTCCAGACAAACTACAAGGCAGGTTATTGTCAGAGTTACATGACAGCCATTGGGGTATGGTAAAAATGAAGTCTCACTCCAGAAGTTTGTTTTGGTGGCCAACACTTGATGAAGACATTGAAAGTCTTCTCTGAATCTGTGTGATATTTGTAAGCAGCAGCGTAGCATGCCTGCTACAGCACCTGTACATACATGGAAATGGGCTACAGGTCCATGGGACAGAATACACCTTGATTTTGCAGAAGTCAAAAAGTAAATGTTTCTAGTTGTTATGGATGCATATGCTCGCTGGCCTGAGATAGTGCACATGCAGACAACCACAGCTAGCAAAACTATTGAGGTTTTGAGAAGCCTATTTGCCTCCTATGGGTTACCAAAAGAGATTGTAACAGATAATGGTCCTCAGTTTACTTCAGGTGAATTTGAATCATTTCTTAAACTGAATGCAGTCAAACACATTAAAACTCCAGCTTATCACCCAGCCTCAAATGGGTTGGCAGAACGCCTGGTCCAAAACTTCAAAAAGTCTTTGGCAAAGAACAGAGCAGTTGGTGACATGTCATTGCAGCATTGTATTGCTAACTTCTTGTTTAGTTACAGGAACATGCCGCATACAACCCCCAAGAAAACACCAGCAGTTATTTCTGAAAAGATGTACTAGGTTGTCCCTAGTTAAACCAGAGGGACCTCAGTTTTTCCGACCGGTGGGGTTTTCCCAGCAGTCAGAGAGCAGGAGGAAACTCAGGTCTTTCTCTGTGGGTCAAGCTGTGCTTGTAAAAAACTACAGGGGAGGGGATAAGTGGCTGGATGGTGTGATAACAGATGTTTTGGGACCTGTTACATATTTGGTTAATGTACAAGGAGCATGTGTAAAAAGACATGTAAATCAAATGCTGGATGCAAAGAGAAAGAACGATACTACTAAACAGACTGTCACAAACACTGAAGGGAGCTGGGAAATGTATCCAGATGATGATGGTAAGGACACTGACATTGTTTCTGTTGTCAGTGAAAAGACACTTGAGAACTCTCAGAGCTCAGAGGAACCTGTCAGAGCTCTGGAAAATCCTGCAAGCACACAACGTTTTGAGCGCCCACAGAGAAATGTGCGCCCTCCTCCACGTTTGGACTTTTAGAGGACTCACTGAAAGGAATAATGGACTGTGTTTCGGGTTAAGGTCTATGCAAACATTATTTGTACACAAGTTTGTTAAGGGATAAAATGTTTTGTAGCTGTGTGCACGACTCTTGTTGAGGATTTTTTTGTTCTTTGGAGAAATGTTCATTTAAAAGAAAAAACAAAACAATGAAAGGAAGTTTTTATCTACAGGGGAGAAGCTGTGGTGTTAAAACCAGAGAGGGTGTTAACCTTTCTAATTAAGCATAAGAATGCCAATACAGTTATAGAGTGCTGTGTTATCTGTTCCGCCTGTAGGTGGCGATAAAGAGCTGTATAGTGGTGCTATACTGAAGTTGTAGAGCGTCTCATGTTAGCTCATGGCAGAAGCCGGTTGTTACTGAATAGAGGAGTCATCATCCACCACTCTTTGCTCTACGTCGTCTTTCACCTAAGAGATATTACATCCCACGAGTTCTGTGAGACACAACAATGAGTCCAATGAGGGTGGTGTCGTCTGCGAACTTGAGGAGCTTGACAGACTGGTGACTGGAGGTGCAGCTGTTAGTATACAGGGAGAAGAACAGAGGAGAAAGAACACAGCTTTGAGGGGAGCCAGTGCTGATGGTACTGCTGTCCGAGACATTCTTCCCCAGCTTCACCTGCTGTCTCCTGTCAGACAGGAAGTCTGTAATCAACCTGCAGGTGGAGTCAGGCACGTTCAGCTTGGAGAGCTTGTCCTGGAGCAGGATTATTGTATTGAAAGCAGAGCTGAAATCCACAAACAGGATCCTGGCCTAGGTAGTCAACAGACTTGTTGGTTCTGCAGGCGAACTGTACGGGGTCCAGGAGGGGGTCTGTGATGTCTTTGAGGTGTGAAAGCACAAGGCGTTCAAAAGACTTCATCACCACAGAAGTCAGGGCGACGGGTCTGAAGTCATTAAGTCCTGTGGTCCTTGGTTTTTTGAGGATGGGGATGATGTTGGAGGACTTGAAGCAGGCTGGCACGTGGCATGCCTCCAATGAGGTGTTAAAAATGTCTGTGAAGACTGGAGACAGCTGATCAGCACAGTGCTTCAAGGTGGAGGGAGAGACAGAGTCTGGTCCAGCTGCTTCTGCCTCTTAAAAATCTTATTTACATCTCTTTCAGTGACTGAAAGAGGTGTCGCTGGTGTGTGGGGAGAGAGGGCTGTTGGGAGTGGACAGTCATTGTTGTTGGCCAGACGTAGGTCAATTACAGAGTGGGGGGTTTTAGGCTTGTAGCTGGTGAGCTGTCTGAGACCCTTCCAGACAGAGCCAGGATCTCTATCTGAGAACTGTTGTTGTAGTTTCTCAGAGTAAAGACGCTTGGCTTCTCTCACTGCCCTGCTGAAGGTGTATTTAGCCTTTTTAAAAGTCTCCCTGTCCCCATTCCTAAAAGCCACCTCCTTTTCCTGCCTTAACCGTCTGAGTTTAGCTGTGAACCAGGGCTTGTCGTTGTTGTAGCTCACCGTAGTGCGTGATGCTATACATAAGTCCTGGCAGGAGCCAATGTATGACGTCACAGCCTCTGTGAACTCATCCAGACTGTTTTTGGCATCCCAGTCAGTACAGTCTAAGCACGCCTTTAAATCTTCTACAGCTTCACTGGTCCACTGCTTTGATGTCCTCACAACAGGCTTACAGAGCTTTAATTTCTGCTTGTATGAAGGAATCAAATGGACCATGACGTGGTCAGAGTGCCCAGTGCAGCGCGGGGGACGGCGTGATAAGCGTAGCTGACTTTGGTGTAACAGTGATCCAAAACATTTCCGTCTCTGGTCGGACATTTAATAAACTGTCTGTACTTAGGAAACTCATGACTGAGATTACCTTTGTTAAAATCACAGAGGAAAATAACTAAGGAGTCCGGGTTTGTCCCCTCCACACACAGTATCTGGTCGGTGAGAGGGCGCTGTGCCTCCTGCACGTTGGCCTGCGGTGGAATGTAAACACCGACCAGAATGAATGAAGCGAACTCGCGGGTGGAATAAAAAGGTTTACAATGAATGAAAAAAGATTCGAGCTCGGGAGAACAGTGCTTTTGGATCACTGTGACATCCGAACACCAGCCACTATTGACATAGAAACAGATTCCTCCACTCTTTTTTTTCCCGGAAAGTTGTGTGTCGCGATCTGCTCTGAAGAGTTGGAATCCTGTCGGTATCAGTCCACACAGTCACACAGTTTCACGTCTCCGTGAAACACAAAACACAGGATGTATAAAAGTCTCTGTTTCTCCCCATCAGTAGCTGAAGTTCGTCCAGTTTGTTGCACAGTGAGCGCACGTTAGAGAGAAAGATGCCTGGTAGCGGTGCGTAGTCCACGCTGGCGGAGACGCACAAGCACTCCAGCCCTCCGTCCTCTCCTTCGTCGTCTCACAGCGCCAACAAAGGTGAGGGGACCTTTGACCAGAATATCCAATAATTCCACGAATTCCGTCAGAAAAGTGGGAAATAAGTCTGGTGGAGTTCAGGTGGGCCGTCCACCTACGATCCCGAAGGGAGGGGGGGGGGGGGGGGTTGTTTTGGCAGGCCGTCCACCAACGATCCCGTGGAGCCTAAGAGGGCTCAGCAGGAGCAACAATCCCAAGGAACCTAAGAGAGCTCAGGAGCTCCCAGAAGAAGATGTGGTTAGTAACTGGGATTTAAAGGTAGTGACATGCAATAATGTCATATGAATGCAGAGAGAGAGAGAGCAGGGGATAAGAGCTCAAGGTGCCAGTTCCCCCGGTAGTCTAGGCCTATAGCAGCATAACTATGAGCTGGTCTGTACCTGTGCCAGCCCTAACTATAAGATTTATCAAAAAGAAAAGTCTTAAGTCTATTCTTGAAAGTACATAGTGTGTCTGCCCCCCGGACCCCGACTGGTAGATGATTCCAGAGGAGCGGCGCCTGATAACTGAAGGCTCTACCTCCCATAGTACATTTAGAGGCTGTAGGTACCACGAGCAGGCCTGCATTCTGGGAGCGTAATGTTCTCGACGGGTAGTACGGCACTATTAACTCTTTAAGATAAGATGGTGCCTGACCATTTAGAGCTTTGTAAGTGAGAAGAAGGATTTTAAATTCTATTCTAGATTTTATAGGGAGCCAGTGCAGAGAAGCCAATACAGGAGTAATGTGGTCCCTTTTCCTAGTTCTAGTCAGTACTCGAGCTGCAGCATTTTGGACTAGTTGAAGAGTCTTTAGAGATTTACCTGAGCACCCTGATAAAAGAGAATTACAGTAATCCAACCTGGAGGTAACAAATGCATGAACTAGTTTTTCTGCATCGTTTTGGGACAGGATCTGCCTGATCTTAGAGATATTACGAAGGTGGAAATAAGCTGTCCTTGAAATTTGTTTTATCTGAGAGTTAAAGGACATATCTTGATCAAATAAAACTCCTAGATTCCTAACAGTGGTGCTAGATGCCACGCTGATGCCATTAAGGGCAGTTGTATCATTAGAAAAAGTCTCTCTGAGGTTCTTAGGTCCAAGCACAATAACTTCAGTCTTGTCTGAGTTAAGCAACAAAAAGTTTCTGGTCATCCAAGTCCTAATGTCCTTAAGGCAAGCTTCTAGTGTACATAACTGATTGGTGTCATCTGGCTTCATTGATACGTATAGCTGAGTATCGTCTGCATAACAATGAAAATCTATTGAATGTCTCCTCATAATATTACCCAGAGGAAGCATATATAATGTAAAGAGAATCGGTCCAAGCACTGATCCTTGTGGCACTCCATGGCTGACTTTGGTGTGCATAGAGGACTCATCATGAACATGTACAAACTGAGATCTGTCTGATAAATAGGATTTAAACCAACTTAAAGCAGTCCCTGTAATTCCAAGTAATTGTTCTAGTCTCTCTAACAGGATTTGATGGTCAATCGTGTCAAAAGCAGCACTAAGATCTAACAGGACGAGTACAGAGAGAAGTCCCCTGTCTGAGGCTAGAAGAAGATCATTCGCAACTTTAACTAGAGCAGTCTCAGTGCTATGGTGGGCTCTAAATCCTGACTGAAACTCCTCAAATAAACTGTTGTCATGGAGAAAGTCACACAACTGATTAGCTACCACTTTCTCCAGGATCTTTGAGATAAAAGGAAGATTAGAGATAGGTCTATAGTTAGCTAGAGTTCCTGCATCAAGAGTAGGCTTTTTAAGAAGCGGTTTAATTACGGCTACTTTAAATGACTGTGGTACATGACCTGCCACTAAAGATATATTGATCATATCTAGTATAGAGCTGCTAACTAAAGGAAAGATTTCCTTAAACAGCTTAGTTGGGATCGGGTCTAAAAGACAGGTTGACGGTTTAGACGCAGAAATAATTGAGTTTAGTTCCGAAAGGTCAATGGGAGAAAAACAGTCGAGGTTAAAATCAGGTTTCAGAACTGTTTCTGACGTATCGGAGGTATCTGCACCGGGTAAAGGTAGGTTACTAATTTTGTCTCTAATGTTTAATATTTTATCGTTAAAAAAGCTCATGAAATCATTACTGCTGAGGGCTAAAGGAATACATGGCTCAATGGAGCTATGACTCTCTGTCAGCCTGGCTACAGTGCTGAAAAGGTATCTAGGATTGTTTTTATTTTCCTCTATTAGAGACGAGTAATAGGCAGCTCGAGCATGACGTAAAGCTTTCATATATTTATTATGACTATCTTGCCATATTAAACGAGATGCATCCGTTTTGGTGGAGCGCCACACTCTTTCAAATTTACGCGACGTTAGTTTTAGAGTACGGGTTTCTGAGTTGTACCATGGAGCTAGTCTCTGTCGTTTGATAACCTTTGGTTTTAGGGGGGCGATTGAATCAAGAGTAACTCTCAGCGAATCCACCGCACTATCAACAAAGTGATCTAGCTGAGAGGGACTAGAGTAAGAGTTTTCAACTGGGTTAGAGCATGGTACTGAATCAAAAGCAGCTGAAATAGCTTCCTTAAATTTAGCTACAGCGCTATCAGATAAATTTCTAGAGAGCACATTTTTATTAACCGCAGTTAATTCTGGTAAGAGAAAGTCAAAAGTTATTAAGAAATGATCTGATAGAAGAGGGTTTTCTAGGAAAACTGTCAAGTTTTTAATTTCAATGCCATAAGCTAGAACAAGGTCCAGGGAATGGTTAAAACGATGAGTAGGTTTGTTTACACCCTGGGTGAAACCAATAGAGTCTAATAATGACATAAAAGCTATGCTAAGGCTATCATTATCAACATCCACATGGATATTGAAGTCACCTACAACAATTATTCTATCACTGCTAAGGACTACGTTTGATAGAAATTCTGCAAATTCAGATAGGAATTCAGAATACGGGCCAGGAGGGCGGTAAACTACAACAACTAGAACTGGCTGAAAGTTTCTAGAGACTGGGTGTGAAAGACTAAGCGCAAGGCTTTCAAAAGAAGTATAATTCAGCTTTGGTTGAGGGTTCATTACAAGACTAGAATTAAAAATAGCTGCTACTCCACCACCTCGGCCAGTGTCTCGAGGTATATGAGTATTAAAATGACTGGGAGGGGTGGATTCATTTAAACTAACATATTCATCCTGAGACAGCCAGGTTTCTGTTAAACAAAGTAGATCAATACGATTTTCTGATATCAGATCATTTACTAAAAGAGATTTAGATGCTAAGGATCTAATGTTTAATAGATAATATTAAACATTAGGTTGCAATATTTAATTATCTGATTTATTTGCAAAGTTGTATTCGTAGTTTTAACTTTAATTAAATTTTTATGATTTACGCCTTTTTTATTTATGTTTGAATTGCTTATAACGACGGGTCTGGGCCGGGAAACAGACACAGTATCTATGGTAAAAGTAGAATTACAGTTATAAGTAGAGCTACAGTTAGATTTACAGTCATAATTACAGCTATAGTGGCAGGTAAACAGATCTAAAGGAAGCGCAGAGAAGCGTGTAAGACTGCAGCTCTGCCTCCTGGTCTGAACTCTGATAAGTTGTTGTCAAGGTTTGAGACTAATAAACTCTGCTACGTTTCTAGATAATAGAGCTGCACCGTCCAAAGTAGGATGGATGCCGTCTCCAGCTAGCAGACCAGGTTTTCCCCAAAAAGACTGCCAGTTATCTATGAAGCCCACACCGTTAGCTGGACACCACCTCGACAGCCAGCGGTTGAGTGAAGACATGCGGCTATACATGTCATCACTGGTCAAGTTTGGGAGGGGACCAGAGAAAACTACGGAGTCCGACATCGTCCCTGCAAAACTACACACCGACTCCACATTAACCTTAGTGATTTCCGACTGGCGTAGTCGGGAGTCATTAGTGCCGACATGAATTACAATTGTATCAAATCTATGTTTAGTCTTTGTCAGCAGCTTTAAGTGAGATGTGATGTCGCCCGCTCTAGCCCCTGGGATACATCTAGTAACTATGCCCGCTGACTTCGCTAACTTCACGTTTCTGACTATGGAGTCTCCGATTATCAGAGTTTTTGTCTCGGCGGGTGTGTCGCTGAGTGGGGAAAATTTGTTTGAAACGTGAAGTGGTTGGTGGTGAACCGTGTGCTTCGTTTTATGACTATGCTTCCCTCGGACAGTAACCCAGCCACTGCCTCCCGGCTGCTCGGGAGCTACCGGGGGGGATGTAACGCTATGTCGGCCCGCACCGGCTACAGGTGCCTGGCTAACTAATGCTGCGTACGATAGCTGTGGCTGTGACTCAAAAGTGCGGAGCCGGCTCTCTAACTCAGATACCCTCGCCTCCAGAGCTATGAATAAACTACATTTAATACATAAACCATTACCAGTAAAGGAGGACGAGGAGTAACTAAACATCTGACACACAGAGCAGGAGAGAGCAGGAGAGGGAGAGGCAGGAAAAGAAGCCATCGTAGGTTAGGCTAAATGCTAAGCTAGACTAAGAGTGGGTAGTTTAAATAAACAAAACTGTTTAGCAGATAAGTCGCTAGAGAGCAAGAGTGCGTGTTGATTACTTCTACTTGTCTAAATGTGCAGTGATTTAGAAACAACAGTTGTAAGAAACTATACAAGTTAAACAGTTAAGCTTTAGCTCTATCGATCAGCACAGTGGCAGCAGGACAGGAAGTGATGCAATACGCTCACCGTAGTACGTCAGCACGTCCAAAGAGTTGTCAGAGTTGTAGCCCTTATATTCATAAGCTCTTCTCTGGTGAAAGAGCTCCGTGTACCCAAACGGATCTTAATTTAGGATCTTTTGTGGCCTCATATTTTAGCTTAACTTTGCAAAAATGAATGGTTTGTGTGTTGAAAACCCTTTTGCGTTCAGTGTTTTTATGAGAAGCCCTTTAAAGCAACAATATGTAACTTTTCCACCTATATTAAATGTTGTTTTATTATCGATCTAAGGGCGCAACAGATGTCAGCGGAGAGAATGCTGTCTCTCCTACGTCCGCATAGCGGTCCTCTCGCCTGAAAACCACAGTATGTAAGATTCGACCGCGGGACGCGGTTATCTCGCGAGAAGTACGCACCGCTTTACGGCAGTAATGTAGTCAACAGAGTTCACGCAATGAAGCGGCGAGTTAGTTAGCCTGCTGTGCTGTTTGAAACAATGGCTGAGGCTAAGAGCAAAAGTACAGTGACTGATGGAGATAAGAAGATAAAAAGTGAGCGTGACTGGACCAGAGGAAATATTGGACAGGCTTTTACACGTTGGAGAGAGCCTCAAGAAACAGTGGGCTGCAAGTCCGACGCTGGGCTTGTAACTGGTGAGTAACTCGTTTCAAACTTTGTGTCTTGTTTCTTTGCATCATAGTTATAGAATCGTTTCACCAAAAACATTCAGTCTATGTCGACAGGTAGATGACATTATCATATAACGACCAGAATAGCAGAATAACGTTAGGGTCCTCTGATTTAGCTACGCTAGCATGCTAACCTATGTGTCGGAGTTATTAGTGCAGGCTTTGACTGATGCATGGCGAGATGTCGACCCGTTAGCGGTTGTTCGTATGCCGAGTCTGTCCATGTCAGCAGAAGTTCAGCCCGTAGCATGATAACACTAGCTCCGGTTGCTACTTATCTGAGCAGCGCTAAGTGCAAACTTTCTCGCTGGTCAAAAGTTTTGCCCTCATGTTGCTATAGAAACTAACGTTACTATACTCTGCACAGCTGTATAAACTAACATACTGACTTCAAACTTTATTCCAGCTTTCTAAAGAGGAGCTCAGCATCATCTCCAGCAACAAACGCAACCTCCATCCCTGTTCCCATGTATCTACAGCTGTGCATCATCAGAGATCAGGTCCATCATAACAAAGCTCCAGGATGGTGTAGACCCCCCCCTCAAGCAGCTGAATGTGTAAATGAGTGCCAAAAAGTGCTTTTGATTGTATTTATATGTAAAATCAGTGTTTTTCTAATAAATATATTTGATCTTGATCTCTGTAGCTTTTCCTTCATATTATATTCTCCTGTTTTCTTATTACCTTTGGTGTATTCTGCATGACAACGCTCAGGGAGATCGTTCTGCCCAATGTCAATCTCTTGAATCTTGAAACCTGGATAAAGTTTTTGTTATTATGTAAATATAAATAAGAAGACAGAACTAAAAATCAGTGGGCAATGCTCACAATTACTAATTGTTACAACTAGCTCAAAACAGTTTCTAAATGACATCATAACAACAGAGTAAGGAAAAGATGTCTGTTTTATTTTGCAAACAATGGTCAAAACAAATAACTTTAGTGAACTCAACAAACTCAACTTGAAATTGCACAAAAATACGGAAAGCTACCCCAAAACAGGTATTTACGTCTATAAGGTATTTTGACACAAGGCAGTGCACCCTGAAGCCAGGGTACTGTCCTCTTCAGAAAGCTTCTCTGATCTTCCAGACGCAGCATCTTTGATTCATGACGATGCTCCCCCCCCCCGGCTCCTGCTCATCATGGATGGAGAAATGAAGTTGAGGTTGAATCCTGGAATAAAAGGAAAACTGATATTGAAAAACATAAACCTCGGACACAGTTAGCAACGCATAAACAGACCATTATAACTCAACTCATGACATATACATGGTTGCAAAGTAGTTATAATATTGCCCAACAAGTCAGTATTATGATCTGTTTCACTGCTAACGGGAAAGCTATTAGATGGCAGAATAAACATCCCTGCAGATATTATCTACCAGATGGAGTCGTACCGTTAGGCTGCATCATTACCGGTGTCATCGTTGTCTCACGTTTAGCAGCTTTACCGGGAGCAGAAAGTCATCACAAGTTATGTCTCCGGTTTGCAAACATATAAATAAATATATCCATCTTACGTTGTCTCATAAAAGTTTGTAACCTTACAAACCGATCTACAACTAGCATGTTTACATGTAGCCAGTTAGCCACGGCTACAGATATCATGGTAACAGTTGAATACACATACACATAATAAACAACGGGCTGCAGGCGTTTAGGTTTGATCAAAATCTGGTAATATTACTGTACCTTTTCAGTCGACATGGTTCTTCAATTTCCCTCAGCGTATTTACCGGCTTCCAAGTCTGTTTGACAGCAAGTGCACCATATGTCAGACGGGGAGACGTAACCGTTTTACGACAGTGCAGTTCGGTCAGAGACCTGCTGTTGGCGCCAAAGCGCACCAAAACTGAGAAGTTACATACAGGGGCTTTAATTGCCTCATTTTGTGCATTTATTCTGTTACAAAAGCATTCTGTTTAAAGGTAAGGTAGGTAATTTCCTCCATATACACTTTTTAAGATTTTGGTTGAAACTGTCTTTAGGTCCTGACAGAAATTTATAATTCATGTGCTCTGAAAAAGAAACAAAGAAAATCCGTCATCTGTAGCAGTTGTAAGCACGTGAAAACTTTGACCAATGTCTGCACTCGGTTCGAGTTTTATGAACCAATCATGCCTCCCTGTCTCCCTGCTCCTCTACCCCATGCATGCACGAGCCCACACTCAGAGCATGAGGTGAAATCCGCTTCTGGACCAATGGCGCTAGTGCATGTAAGTGAGGGGCGCGGCTTTTGAGGGAGCACAGAGGGGAGGGGGTGGGTGAAGACGGAGCACGGAGAGAATGCTACTTTCAAAAACATGCTAGTTTTCGAAAATTACCTACTTTAGCTTTAATATTTTAATCAAACTCAAAATCCACAGAACAGAACCAGTAGACTTTAATCAATCATCTGTTGTCTCACTCACAGTGGAGCATCTGCCCCCCTCTCTGTTTTCACATAATGGTATGATCCTATATCCTCACATGTGATTGGACGCATGGCCGCCATGCTGGCCAATCAAAACAAAGTTCTGCCATGAGCAGAGCTGGGGCTAAACCACTGTCAGAGCTAAGCAGCGAAAGGACAAAACTGGGAGCCGGCTCTCACTCGATGAGAGTTGGCTCTTCTGATTCACTAAAAAGTATTGGCCGCATCTTTTGCGCATGATACATCACTAGTATGGATGAACAGATAGCATAGCTAGCATGACTTGGTTTGTAATCAGCTAACCTAGTTGACTTAACCTAGCTATTAGCTACTCTGTAGACTTGTAATCAGATAATAAGTCACAAAATGTCTTTGTCAAGACAAATAAAGTACCAGAAGCGGGATAATCCTAACAGTGATTTCTGCTGTAAGTTTCCACCACTTCCCAAAAGATGAGACCTCAAGAAAAACATGGATATGCAATGT
The DNA here is from genome assembly GCA_020745685.1 of Tautogolabrus adspersus. Classification (NCBI taxonomy): domain Eukaryota; kingdom Metazoa; phylum Chordata; class Actinopteri; order Labriformes; family Labridae; genus Tautogolabrus; species Tautogolabrus adspersus. Next base: position 10,270,157 of record CM036535.1, read on the forward strand.
GAGGCGTGATAATTTGGTAATTAAGAGGACCACGACGGTCTGTAGAAGACATTTCGTCTCCACTGATGTCATTCAAGGTGGGCGACGACGCTTGGAAGAGGGGCCTGTAGGTGTTTTCAGACCAAACAATTCTGCTGAGAACTGCACACCATGGGAATTTGTTCTGTCCGCAATGTGTAATTAGGTTCATGAATATACCTGAGTTTGAAAGGAGAAGTGCAAGCTTAAATGAGGCCTTTGTGTCAAAACGTTGTATTTCCTTGTTGTCACCTAAACACTCAATAATGCTGTTTTGTCGTTGTCGGTCCATTTGCCTTACTGTTTTTTTTTTTTTTTTTTTTTCATTTTAATGATTTTAATAGCTTTTACCGACTGTTATTTATGGTTATTTGCTAACGTTTACAGCGGGATTTAAAAAATGGTGGTTTGTGGTAATCTTGTGTTCAACCAAATAACATACACTGAGGTATGGACCAATCCCTGTTCACGTACATCACTCAAAGTCCCTCTTGTGCTGGGAGAATACTCTGGGTAAAAAGATTCCTCTAAACAGGGTTCTAGGAGCCAATTTGTTGATCTTAGTTCTAGTCTAAGTTTTTTTTTTCATCTTCTGTGTGAATTATAAATGTGTTATGTCATTAAAACATGGAATACAACCCAACAATCACTTCCCAGTTGTCCTATAAGTTTTTAGGCTACAATTCTGAATATTTATTTAATTAGAGAGGCCAAACTTTTAAAATAGGCTACCATTTGACGGGAACATCACGCAACTTCAAAATGCATTTAGGCCACTCTGATTTCATTACCTCAAGTGGATAAACTTTAGGTCTGTCATGTTTAGGTGAATGTCCTTTGGATTTAGTTTCGCTTTTCCCCAAGAGCGATTATTTTTTGGTCAATATTAGAAGCCTTCTCCTTGAGAAACAACCAAAGTTGTAACACGGGAAACGTTAGATTTTTGCCCCAAGTTGCCATAGCAGCATGCTATATGCATGGGAATCATCCAGGCGATATTATGTTTCTCGCACGAGATTTGGAGTAATCACAATTTTCATCTTTTGATTTTTTTTTCCTTCTGTTTTCCTCAAGTGAATTAGGTGAATTAGTGAGGAAGTGGGAGCGGGCAAAAAGACTGTGTGAATTTTTAATGCTCTCATTAATGTTTTCTTCGGTTTGTGAACCATTAGAATCTACTTCTACATGTATTTTGAAACAGTGCCTTTGAAAGAGGGCTCTGTTTTGAAATTCCCTCACATTTGCTGTTTGCTCTGACACGCCCCTCCCGTCTTGTGACCGGAAAACTCCAGAGCCAATCACCACACACCATCTGTAAACTTGGCGTCTGACTTCAGGTGGAGATGTGTAGTGGTCAATGCGGGGGCAAGGAAGCAGCAAGGTCGGCTGAGGAGTTGGTCAGACGCTGCGTTCAGAGAGTGTTTTCCCTGGGAACTTTCAGAATTCACGTTAAATCACTTGCATTGTGGAACTTTCCATGGAGCGAAGAGAGAAGGTGAAGGGGGAGGGAGTTGGCAAAAGAATAAGGAGAAAATGAGGAAAAGAAAGAGCAAGGGCAACTTGTCGCAGGATTCAGATGAAGGGAAAAAGCAGCCGGGAAATTCAAAAATTATGAGAATGGAAGGTAACCAGCCAGAGGAGTTTAAAGTTATCTTTAAATTGAAGGATGGTCAGGCAGGTTTCAGTTCATTTAACACTATCCGGCTGGCTAGGGCATTGAGGGAAGAGTTGGGTGAAATTATTAATGCAAGGATTCTGGCGGATGGGAAACTACTTGTTGTCTGTAGGTCTGCAGCTCAGGTGGCTAAGGATGTTTTACTGAAGACGATAGGGGAGAAGCGAGTGGAAGGTTTTGCCCCAGGTTGTAAAGATGGACTGAAAGGGGTCATCTAGTGTCATTGGAAATCGGTATGGGAGAACTGGTGAAAGGGATAGAGAGTGCTGAGGTTGATGAGGCTTCGCGTATAAGGATCTTTAGGGACGGAGCTAAGCGTGATTCTACTGTTGTGGTGTTAACTTTTCAGAAAGAGGTTCTCCCAGAGAGAGTGTTCTTAGGCTGTCTGTCTTTTAAAGTTCATCCTTACAGGCAGCCGCCTTTAAATGCCAGAGATACGGCCATATTGCAGCAGGTTGTCGAGGAGCCCGGAGATGCGGAAAATGTGGTGGTGATCATGAGCTCTCTGTTTGTAAGGAGAGTGCGTTAAAATGTGGAAGCTGTGGTGAAACCATTTTGCTTGTAGTCGTCAGTGTGATCAACATAAGCAGGCAATGAAAGTGCAGCAGTGTAAGGAGATCAATAAAGGAGCTTCTTATGCTGAAGCTGTCAAACAGGTTAAAAAAATAGGTGATGAGGTAGTTGAAGTGAGGAGGAACGAGCAGGACTATGTCCCTCAGGTAGCTTGTGTGGCAGATGACTCAGTGGTGGTGAGTAGGGTTAATTTCCTGGCTTTCATTGTTGAAGTGTTGAGTGGTGTAAAGCAGACCAAAAACAACTTGGATGTGGTGAGAATTGTGGTGCAGGCTGCTGGAGGAGTACTTGGGCTTGGAGGAGTTGAGCCAGCGTCTCTCCATAGCTATGTGTTTGCAAGAGACAGAAAGGTGAATGATATTGGAGACAGAGAGGAAAATGGTGATGATATTTAGTTTGCTCATGTTTTATATCTTCCAGTGGAATGCCAGAAGTTATGTAGGAATTAAAGAGGTTTGTGGATGCTTTTAAGGAAAAGCCACTGTTAACTTGTATACAGGAGACCTGGCTCAAACCAATATTAGATTTTGTTATACCTCTTCTGGAGGAGGGTGTGCAATCTTTGTAAAAGATGGTGTCCAGCATAGGAGAATAAATGTAACATCAGAGCTGGAATGTGTGGCGATTGAAGTATGGAGCACAGCAGGAAGGTTCTCATTGATACATTTTTATAACCCTTGTCATCTGTTGGAAATGGAAAAGTTAACTGAAATAATGGATCAGGTGGTTCCCCTAGTAGTGTGGGCAGGAGATTTTAATGCTCACAATCCCTTGTGGGGTAGCAAAAGCAGAGACAAGAACGGAGCCTTAGTAAAGGATTTTCTCACAGACAGACAGACAGACAGAGACACACACACACACACACACACACACACACACACACACACACACACAGTATGTCACACACCAACATGATATTGACCAAAAATTGACTTAAAACTAACTAAGACCACAGGCCAGTCATTGTCAACAATGAATATTGTGTGCACTGTCTGACACACAAACTCTCAGTTCAATCAAGTCCACAAACAAAAATATAACAATTTACAATAGCGTTCACTCCACACAAACAAAATGTGTGAAAATCATTGTGATTCCGTATACTGTGTTTTATTTTGAAATTGACCGGATGTTCTGTGCGTTTCCTTGTCTGACTTCCTGTCCGGGTTGTCATATTCTGTCCAGCTTGACGCGTGCCTGCAGCGTACTCCGTCGAAAGTAGACTCACAGCGTATTTGTAACGGACCAGGGCGCAGTGGCACGCTACGGAGACGGACCGCAGCACTCGCTGTGTGAACACAATGATTGACTAGAGTGGCAGCTAAGTACAGCGTAGTGTGAGGCGCTGAGTATGTGTGAATTACTGACGCGCACGGGCAATGTAAACACAAAAAAAAAGAACACGCAAAATTCGATATGAACTGAGGAGCCGCATGAGACCGGGCAAAGAGCCGCGGGTTGGCCACCCCTGCATTAGAGAAGTCAATATCACCATAAGGTGCCTTTGGGACTTTCCCATTTCCAAAATAAAAAGCTGAGATTTTCCATTAAACTTCATATTTATTCTATTAAGTAGATGTTATGCTGTTAGAAATGCATGTTGGTCAAGCGCCAACACTTTTTATAAATTAACTGCAAGCAGACAATGTACATGCAAACAGCAAAAGATGTCCACCCTGTCATGGACAAATTCAAAGTAGAGAGTCCGGACTGTCAGGCGGACGGCCTGATGGAAGGCCATAAGGCCAGGACAGTTCGGGAGGGCGGCCAGGAGGCCAGCCCAACACGGAGAACAGTTCAGGTGGACGGCCCGGAGGCCGACCAGACACGGAGCACAGTTCAGGTGGGCGGCCCGGAGGCCGACCAGACACAAAGCACAGTTCAGGTGGGCGGCCCGGAGGCCGACCAGACACGGAGAGCAGATCAGGAGGGCGGCCTAGAGGCCGACCAGACACGGAGAACAGATCAGGAGAGCGGCCCGGAGGCTGACCAGCCACAGGGGACAGTTCGGGTGGGCGGCCAGGAGGCTTACCAAACACAGTGAGCTGGTCAGGTGGGCGGCCAGGAAGCCGACCAAACACGGGAGACAGTTCAGGTGGGCGGCCAGGAGGCCGACCAAACACAGAGACCAGCTCAGGGGGAGTCAGAAGGCCTTCTGACGATGGCGCAGGAGTCGGCAGGACCCTGACAAGGGCGCAGGAAGCTGCGGAGTTGGCAGGACCCCCGATGAGGGCGCAGGAGGCTGCGGAGTCGGCAGGACCTCCGACGGAGACACGAGAGTGGGCAGATCCTCCAACAGAGAAACAGGAGTGGGCACAACCTCCAACTTGGAAACGGGTGTTGGCAGGGCCTCCCACAGATACATAGGAGTGGGCAGATCCTCCAACGGAGAAACAGGAGTGGGCAGAACCTCCCACGGAGACACAGGAGTGGGCAGATCCTCCCACAGAGACACGAGAGTGGGCAGGACCTCCAACGTGGAATCAGGTGTTGGCAGGGCCTCCCACAGAGACACAGAAGTCGGCCGGACCGCCGAGGGTACGTCAGGAGTCGGCCTAACCGCCGAGGGTACATCAGGCGTCGGCCGGACCGCCGAGGGGACATCAGGAATCGGCCGGACCGCCGAGGGGACGTCAGGAGGGACGTCAGGAATCGGCCGGACCGCCGAGGGGACGTCAGGAATCGGCCGGACCGCCGAGGGGACGTCAGGAGTCGGACGGACCGCCGAGGGGACGTCAAGGGTCGGCCGGACCGCCGACAGGGAATCCGGAGAAATCCCCCTCTCTTCAACAGGGGAACTACGGAGCTCAGCAGTCACAGGCAGCAGACGGCGCTCTGCAGGGACGCAGTGAGGCTGAGGCTCCAAGGCACAGGGAGGCTGAGGCCCTGGGGAGCTGGGCAGCGAAGACTATGGTGAGCTGGGCAGCGAAGACTCTGGTGAGCTGGGCAGCGAAGACTCTGGTGAGCTGGGCAGCGAAGACTCTGGTGAGCTGGGCAGCGAAGACTCTGGTGAGCTGAGCAGCGAAGACTCTGGTGAGCTGAGCAGCGAAGACTCGGGTGCGCTGGGCAGCAACATGGGCTGAGGCCTGAGTTGAGGCTTTTGCTGAGGCCTGGGTTGAGGCCCCGGCTGAGGCTTGAGCTGAGACTCGTGCTGAGGCCTGGGCTGAGGCTCAGGCTGAGGCTTGGGTTGAGGCCTGGGCTGAAGCTCAGGCTGCTGTGGCTGAAGCTTGGGCTGGCTCACTGACTGCTGGGGCTGAGGAGACTTCAGGGAGGTTGATCTTGGAGGCAAACGGAAGCCACAATTCCCATTTCTCCCTCTCTGGCCTCCACGTGTCCCAGGGAAAATGGCCAGGCGAGTACCGGTCCAAGGAGACTGCTCCATCTGAGCAGTGCTCCTGACCAAACGAAAAATGTTTTGAAAATAATTTATTTTTTCAAAACAATCCATGTCATCTAAAAATTCTGCTGGGTCCATAGCTGGTCGGATCATTCTGTCACGGTTGGAATGAGGAGGAGGACCCAAATGCAGAATAAACGAGAAAAAGATTTATTTAAACTAAAAAAAGGCAATGGCTAAACAAAACTTACTATTCACGAAACAACTAAAAAATCCAAACGGGTGAAACACTGGGAAGCACAGGAAACGACACCGACATCCAACATCTTACAAACAACAATGATCCGACACAGAAGGGAAGAAACACAGAGACTAAATAGACAGGGGTAATCAGACACAGGTGAGACTAAAGACACAGGTGAAACTAACAAGACACAGGTGAGGACAATCAGGGCAAATCAAGACAAGAGGGAAACACACAGAGGCAGGAGTAAAGACAAAACACAGAGAGACACCAGAAGAAGTAACTACAAAATAAAACAGGAAACACTAAAGACTAAACAATCAACACTAGGAAACATAAACACACAAGGAAACAAGCAACACTAAGGAGGAAGAGAAATAAAGCAATAAAAGAAATCTAAACTCCAAAAATACAAACTAAAACAAGACCAAATCATGACATTCTTTTCTAAATAAAATCTAACAACAAAGATATCTGGTCAAACTTTCAAACAATACTATTTGGCCCTCATTTGTAAATAAAGGAATCACACAAAAGGTTTTGCTAACTTGTGAAAATAGTTTGTTTATTTTCATAAAACATGAAAATGACACGGTGGACAATGACATGACAGGGTGGACCTTGGACATAGTGTTAATTTCGTAACGAAAACTATGACGAAATATATTCGTCAACGACCTTTTTTTCAATGACTAAGAGGAGACGATGACGAGACGGCACCGTTGTCATCTTACACTAACTGTGACGATTACCAACATGCATTATCGTTGACGAAAAAAGACGAGATGAAAACGCAGTTTACAAAATAAAAACTTTGCCAAAATCTCTCTATTTTCGTTGACGAAAAAGAAAAAAATGTGGCCTTCTAGTGTTAAACTCTGTACATCATTCTGCACAGTGAAAGTCAAACATTCAACTGTAGAACAAGAAGAAACATGTTTTTAAGCGGAGAACGGTTGATTTGAAAAAACAACATGTTACAGAGAGAGGTCTAGCCCATAACAATCAAAACTTACACTCCAACTATGGCATTTCACTCTGTGGTACAACAGCATCTCCTTGCATCCGCCAAACAACATCCAAAAGAAAAAAAACAGCTCAGCCACAGCTAACAGTATTCAATAAACAATTAAACCAACAGCCAGTTTTACATAAGCAGAAAGCAGCAGTATCGCAACAGAAAATGCAGTAAATGATGCGTCTCCAAACAGTCTCTCCCTTTCTGCAGAGACATGGCTCATTTCTGCAGTTGCTGTTCCACATAATTCCAAGCAGACGCTTCAATCTGTACAGAGCGCTTGTTCAGAGCCTGTGGTTCTGGTATTGGGCAAAGTACCTGCCAGTCATTGTAACAACAGATTTCCTCCCGGAGACTTGGCCAATGGAACTTGTTTATGCCATTGCGGTGCATACACTTGACTTTAACACTGTGCCCTTCTGCATCCACAATGACACCTGGGTATGCTTCATTGTTGTAATTAATGATGCACCACCCTCCAATATGCTTTACCTCAATCATTTCTGGTCTCCAAGGGTTATCTGGTGGCTTTCCACATGCTGTGGACTCATCAGATAAAGGGACATCTGCTAGAGTGACCTCTTGAAGGTTAAAGCAGGGGCAGTCCAAAACACCTTCCTCCCTTTTACATAGACATGAAATGTGTCTGTATTTCATCTGGCCCGGCGCCAGACAAATGGCTTGGTGAATTCTCATAGTGGCTTTTATGGCAGCTACGGCAGGTACCTATAGTGATGGGGGGGGGGGGGGACAGTTCGACAGACAGCTGTGTCCAGGCTTTTCAGCTTCTCATATAAGCTCTGGGCATCATGTCTCCTCCATGGGCCACAATCCGGTCTGCTGACCTCTTGAGGGCCCCACCCACACCATCTGGTGCCCCCTTCCCATGACTTGCCTCAAAGAAATTCCAGGTTATTTCTTCAAAGCCATACTTGAAGGGTTCCGTGGTAAGGTAGAAGAAATTTCCCTTTTGACAATACTGCGTTGCAGGACCGTCGCTGAAAAAATGCAGTAGTTTCACTTGAGGGTGCCGTTATCTCACTACCTTAAGGACTGGTTCAAGGTGGGCCCAGATGGCCACAGGATCGTGTCTTCTGGATGGTGATATGGAGCAGAAGGTTTGTGGCGCTTGTCCACCAGCGGTGTAGAGCACTCCAGTGTGCAGGCTGGCCTGCTGGTGTGAGCCTCCAAAATGCACAGATTGAATTTCCTCACTATACTTGCATGAGTAATTCTCACTAAAATCTATATGCAAGAGGGACTACTTGTGCTTCAGGCTCCTCCTTAGCTCTCTGTAGGCATCAAATTGCCATTTCATGTTGAATACATGGCGCCTAAAATGGTGAAGCCTCTCCTGGAAGTCTGTGTTAAGGTCATTCTCTGTTGTTGTTATCTCCCTTTTCACTGTGATTGTTGACACCTTCTCATCCTTCGTGATTTTCTCTGTCATCCACTGAGATAAACGAATTTTCTCTTCCCCAGGAGTTTTCAGCATTGGGTGACAAGTTAGAAGGCATTCACTGCACTCACCGTAGGCACAGACCTTGGCTTTTGGGTCGCACATGGTTGCTTCAGACATTTCCTCAATGTTTCTTGAGGACAGCAACCCTTGGCTCCGCAAGGCATTGGCCATGAATTGCAAGTTCTCATGTTCTTTGCAAAGACATGTGTCACGGTCAGAGGAAGAGGGGGTTACCACCCAAAAGGGTCTGGGACGGCAAAAGGAGGCGTATGACACGTGGTAAGATTCACAGGATACTTTGCTCTCTTCTTAGAGTAGCCAAAAGCAGTCTGGGCATGCTTTTGGAGCTTGTACTTCTTCAGAATGTTTACACTGACCACCTTTGCTATTACCTGCTTCTCTCTGATTGTTTTTGCATTTTCATATTTTCTTCTTATATCTTCAATCAGGGATGTATGGAAAAGAAGAGTTCTTTTGATGGGTGTATTCACTTTTTGACGTCCCAACAAAGCATTGACTTTTGAACATGGTGATTTGGACGCGCTTACTTTCTTGGCCCTATGGAACCTCTTCTTATATTTCTCAGTTTTAGTTTTCTCTTTTGCAAGCTGTGCTTCTAATATTTCTATCTGTTTTTTTAAGTTTCCTCTTCGAGCTCCTTCGAATACTTTCCCCTTGACGCCGTTGCCTGAAACACAAAATATTTGTAAGGACTTTTAGTAAGATTTTAGAGAGTTAGTTATCAATATGTCATTTTATGGGGACATAAACAGTTGGTAAATGGCCTTCAAATAAATCTAAAATTTCTAATAAGTCTCATCAGCTTAACTTCCAATGATCTAACCTGACGGGCCCTGGCTCAGGCTGATTTTCAGGAGTTACAAGAACTGCATGGGGAGTTGGGCGAAGTATCTGACTGTAGTAAAACACTGGCCCTGTTTCTGGCTCTGGCTTGACTTTTTGCCTCTCTCCATTTCTTTCTTTTTGCCCTCTTCTCTCTCTCACTGAGCTCATTGACACCCTTCTTCTTTCCAGTCTCTCTTCCATTTGTCCCTCTCTTTCTCAAGGTACTTTCTTCTTCTGTCCGGGTCAGCATCACGACGTTCCCGATATCTCCTAGCTATCTCTGCTCCTTTTGAGCTCATTCCTTGAAAAAGACAATTCAAAATGTTACCTTACACACTTTAATGGGCGGTCCAGGTAAACTAGGCTTGCTGATACCGATATCTCTTAAAAAGTCCATATTGTTGACTCTTATTATGTATAGCATGTACTGCTATACATTTGCATAATAGCTGTTATAATATGTGTAATATTATCAGCATATGGCATAAACTATGCACATTTCCTTCCTGTCACGAACATGTCCACCCTGTCATGGAAGGCTTGCTGACCTTGCTGACCTTGACAATGACAGGGTGGACATTTTTGGCTAATATTAGCAATTTAATGAGCATGGTGGACCTTCAGTTAGCAACATTTTTCAGTTAGCAAGGTGACTGTGTAACAGGTAACAAATATATTTCAAATTTCTGAAAGGTTTTTATATAAATTGATATTTCACTATGACAGAGTGGACATGTTGAGCTTGACAACATCCAACTACACACATAATATGATGAAAATTACGAAATATAAGTGTAAATACTTACTTAGCAATTAGCCACTGCTTCAGCCTCCAGTGAAGAAAGACAAAATGGTGGTAGTAATGTCACTGAAAGCATCAGCTGGTTTTTTAAAGGGGCAATTACCCCATAATGACAGGATGGACAGCAATTTCAGAGACACGTGCAAAATGTTCAATATAATTATGAAAATAGAATAAACATGATCAAAATTACTCATTTTATCAAATAACTTGTTGTGGACAATCAAATCATGTAAACACATTTTGTATTTTATATAATTTAACTACTTATTACACACACTGTAGTTGGCAGAGCAGTATGTGGGACATGCCAAAATCACGTACATCCAGTGACCAAAAATTGTATAAAATGAAGGAAACACATTTCAAAAGACTTATCATTGTACTGATATGTGTGTAAATGTTTGGCCATTTGTAATAAGACCTCAGAGTTTCATTATTCTGCTGCATTTTCATGATGACTGAGTGATTCTGATGAGGACACCAAAGGCACTTCATAGTGATGGTGATCTGGGATGAAACCAAGAGGTTATAAGTGAAAAGTGTGATATGGGGTCTTTTTCGTATCACTTGAAGTCATTCCTTTCTGGCCATTTGAAAGAATGCAGGTTTACTGCTGTCATGGTTTTGGTCTTTGGTTTTGTATTTCTGAGTTTAGGTTCATGTTTTAATTTCTATCCTAGTGTTGCTTGTTTCCCTTGTGTGTGTTTATGTTTCCTAGTTTGGTCTCAGTGTTACCTGTTTTATTTTGTAATTCCTGATCTTGGGGTGCATTCGGATTGTCCCTCCTATCTAGGATAGGAGATAGGAGGGACAATCCGAACGCACCCTTGGTGTTTCCCTTGTGTTTCCTAGATTAGTCATTAGTGTTTCCAGTTTTATTTTGTCATTTCATATTCTAGTGTGTCTTGTTACATTCGTAAGTTCTGTGTCCTTTGTGTTCCTTAATTCATGTTGTAGTTCTTGTGTTTCTAGTCTTGTTTCTGTTCCTGCCTCTGTGTGTTTCCCTCCTGTCTGATTGCCCTGATTGTCTTCACCTGTCTAACTAGTCTCACCTGTGTTGATTACCCCTGTGTCTATTTAGTCTCTGTGTTTCTTCCTCTCTGTGTCAGTTCATTGTTTTGTCCACCACTCCTTGGTGGAAAAATGGCCACGCCCACTTTTACATGTAAATTTACAGTAGCTTTATATGTCGATTTTAATATCTTAAATACTAGTTAAAAAAAATACTGCACCACATTGTCACATGTATTAGGGGTCCAGGTCTGAGTCTTCTCCACACTCTACTGTTCTTAAAGTGGGGATTGGGACCCCCTGGGGGCTCGTGAGACACTGAGAGGGGGGTCACGAGATGCCTTCCATTTCCAAATAAAAAAGTTGAATGATCTAAAATTGCATATTTTACCCATTATTGTGAAAAAACATTCAAATATAAGTTGAATTTTAAATACAACTACAGTGGCAAAGTAATATTTATGCTGAAATGAAATTGATAGTTAAAAAATTAATGTAAGTTTTCACATACAGTAAGTAAAACAATGTAGGTGTCTGCTGCTCCCTACAAAAAACACACACACAGACATCACCTGAGTGTCTGTTTATTAAATGTTTAATGTCCACTCAGTCCTACAGTTTATACATGGAGTTTACTTGTGTTTTGCTTCTAGCCTTTCTTACAACAAATTACTAAAATAGGGACAGTGGGGCTCCCCGGTCTCTAGCACAGTTATTTTGGGGGTCCAAAGCTGACATTTTTGGGAACCTCTGCTCTACATCATCATTGATACAGTTCTTGCAAGTTATACCTTTACAATTTAGCTTTGACTGTGCTAAAAATCTGACCTGACCTGAGCCAGTGCAGGTTCTCTCTGAGCCCAGCCTGTCCTTTTTACTGTATTTATGGGCCCGAGCCTGACAAAAACCTTACAAGGTGACTTTTATAATTAAAGTTTGTATTTTTTCGAATCAGACATCTGTTTAGATAAGATCTTAATAAGCACAACACAGAAGCATCTATTATATAGAAAACAGCATATTTATAAGGATCCCTCAAAACACAACAACAAACTATTTTTACAAACTGTCTGCTCGTCTCCCGGCTGTTTGGGGTTTCTAAGCAGTAATCTATCAATGTGATTGTACCTGTACATTTAGCTCTGGATCATCGTAGTTCTGTGTCTCTGCTTGTGTTATAGACTGTAAATATGAATGGCAGAAGCCTGAGTGACGTCACCCATCTGTTACTGCAGGGGGCTTTGGAAGCCTATCGTTTCTATGCTAGAAATGCTGTCTCAACCTAACTTTCAGTCAACCTAACGACAGGCTGAGAGCTGGAGCTGAGGCGGGTTTTGAGCATTTTGACAAACAGCTACACCACGCCTGACTGTCAATCTGGTCAGCTACATTCCTTATTGTTAATAACTTTTATTCTTCATCAAATCAAAATGAATGAGTTATCAAGAAATTCACCCCCAGTACAAAGTGTGCCGATCGAGACATGAGCTATCAGACCTATTTGTTTTTTTAACTAGGCTGTAAACATGTTTATAACAGGCTTTTTTGAATGGGTGTGTATGTGACTTCCTATGCATCTGCAGCCAGCCTCAAGCGGACACTCGACAAACTGCAAGATTTCCCAATGGCTTCATTTTTCAACACTAGAGGTTGCTGCATAAATGCACCAGGTGCTTTGCACTTGGGGCCAAATGTACCATATCTGGTCAAATCTGTTGATCAAAACAGGAGTTCCTGGTTATGACAGTGAACTTTTTGTGAGCTGCTATAGCCATCAAAGACCTGGTATCCAAATTTTCTAGTACAAATATCATGCTCCATCTATACCTGGTGTCAGTTTGTCTGGTTTGATACAGGTTCTTACGGAAGGCGATGGCTGAGTTGATCTAACTACAAACCTCCAACAGAGGGTGAAGCTGCAAAGCAATCTCTCCAGGCCTATATCAAAACCTGGGACTGGATGCTTCAACAGAGCATGTCTTTTAACCCCAGTGACGAGAAATGGGTGGTAGGAGTTCATGGTTATGAGCTGGCTCCAACACAGGACCGCATTGCTCCGGAGGAGCCACTGTGGTTCACAATCTTTAATTGTAATGGAGAATGGTGTTGAATCTCGGCATGCAGAAATGGTAAAGGTACAGCAGGCAAGAACTGTATCAATGAGGATGTAGAGCAGAGGTTCCCAAACATTTCAGCTTGAGACCCCCAAAATAACTGTGCTAGAGACCATAGACCCCCACTGTCCCTATTTTAGTCATTTGTTGTAAGAAAGGCTAGAAGCAAAACACAAGTAAACTCCAGGTATAAACTGTAGGACTGAGTGGACATTAAACATTTAATAAACAGACACTTAGGTGATGTCTGTGTGTGTTTTCATATGTAGAGAGCAGCAAACACCTACATTGTTTTACTTACTGTATGTGAAAACTTACATTAATTTTTCTAACCATCACTGTCATTTCAGCATTGATATTACTTTGCCACTGTAGTTGTATTTAAAATTCAACTAATATTTGAATGTTTTTCACAATAATGGGTAAAATATGCAATTTTAGATCATTCAACTTTTTTATTTGGAAATGGAAGGCATCTCGCGACCCCCCTCTCAGTGTCTCACGAGCCCCCAGGGGGTCCCAATCCCCACTTTAAGAACAGTAGAGTGTGGAGAAGACTCAGACCTGGGCCCCTAATACATGTGACAATGTGGTGCAGTATTTTTTTGAACTAGTATTCGAGATATTAAAATCAACATATAAAATAAATACTGTAAATACTGTAAATTTACATGTAAAAGTGGGCGTGGCCATTTTTCCACCAAGGAGTGGATTTTTTGCAAAACAAACGTTTGCAATGGATTCCGAATCGTAAAGAACCCCTAGTTTGACCCCTCACAAGCTACCTAAAGCAGAGGTTAACATTTTCAATTTTTCACCCATAAGTATATAGTACCAATAATGTACTATTCCAGGTACCCCGACTTTGAGCCGCTCTCACGGATTTTCCTACAGGAGTTGGATTTAAATCTTTATGAACTTTATGAACACATTTGTGAAGAAAGCTATTGGTAAGGCATTTATTCCCAGATTTTTGCAATATTCCCTTACTAAAGGTGTTTGCTCAATAAACATTGGTAGTCCATGGAGAGGCTTGTACAAACAACAGTTCATCAGAGGTAAAACAGAGCATGTTGACAACATTGATACAACTTGAGTGAAAATAAATTCAAACATGTTACCATTTAACATTAAAAGAGGCAGTTTAACCTGAAATTAACTCACTTTAACCCACAGTTTTACTCAAGTTATAAGCACCTCATTCAACCAAGGTGAAATCAGTGGAGCAACATATTGGCCTAAGAAATCTATATGGAAGGCATGACTCCAAAAGGCTCCCAGCAACTTTAACTGCAAAAGCACCGTTGTGATCGCACATATCTTCTTCAGGCATTATCAAGTCAAGAAAAGCAATATACAGGCACATACATCAGTAACATTGACATAAAGATGGCCGCCACCATGGAGTCACACAGTTTGGCAGGCTCTGTGTGTTTGCTCCAAAAGCAAACTAAAAACATCAAAAGACATTGGCTTTTGCCATCAGCATGTATCTTTACTGTTTTTGCATGTTCTCTACTCTTGTGCCTAACACTTACACCAAAAATGGATAAAAATGGTGACCAAGTCCTCTACCCAGCCAAGAAGAGTCAACACCTTGTCTTCACAAGTCTACTAGACAATGGATGTGCAAGGCTACCCGCAGGTAAAAATGAACAGTTGAACAAACCTAAACCTTTCTTGGGAATTGTACATCTTCTAATAATACTTCTCCTGGCTGGTGATGTTGAAATAAATCCTGGACCTTCAATGAACTTAAACCACCTGGATGCTAAACCTTCACAGCTAACAGGGCTACATCCACAGCTGGCAGGGCTACAACCACAGTTAACTGGGCTACAACCACAGCTAGCAGGGCTACAATCACATCTAATTGGGCTACAACCACAGCCAGCCGGGCTACAACCTCAGCTAGCAGGGCTACAACCACAGCTAATTGGGCTACAACCACAGCTAATTGGGCTACAACCACAGCTAACTGGGCTACAACCTCAGCCAGCCAGGCTACAACCACAACCAGCCGGGCTTCAACCTCAGCTAATTGGGCTACAACCACAGCTAATTGGGCTACAACCACAGCTACCTGGGCTACGACCTCAGCCAGCCAGGCTAAAATCACAGCAAATTGGGCTACAACCACAGCTAATTGGGCTACAACCACAGCCAGCCGGGCTACAACCACAGCCAGCCGGGCTACAACCACAGCCAGCCAGGCTACAATCACAGCAAATTGGGCTACAACCACAGCCAGCCGGGCTCCAACCACAGCTAATTGGGCTACAACCACAGCTAATTGGGCTACAACCACAGCTAACTGGGCTACAACCTTAGCCAGCCGGGCTACAACCTCAGCCAGCCAGGCTACAACCACAGCCAGCCGGGCTACAACCACAGCTAGAAGCCCTACATCTACAGCCAGCCGGGCTACAACCACAGCCAGCCGGGCTTCAACCTCAGCTAATTGGGCTACAACCACAGCTAATTGGGCTACAACCACAGCTAACTGGGCTGCAACCTCAGCCAGCCAGGCTACAACCACAGCCAGCCGGTCTACAACCACAGCTAGCAGCGCTACATCCACAGCTAGCAGGGCTACATCCACAGCTAGCATGGCTACAACCACAGCTAGCAGGGCTACACCCACACCTAGCATGGCTACAACTACAGCTAGCAGGGCTACATCCACAGTTAGCATGTCTACAACTACAGCTAGCAGGGCTGCATCCACAGCTAACTGGGCTACAACCTCAGCCAGCCAGGCTACAACCACAGCCAGCCAGGCTACAACCACAGCTAGCAGGGCTACAACCACAACTGGCAGGGTGCAACCACAGCCAGCCGGGCTACAACCACAGCTAACTGGGCTACAACCTCACCCAGCCAGGCTACAACCACAGCCAGCCAGGCTACAACCACAGCTAGCAGGGCTACAACCACAACTGGCAGGGCTGCAACCACAGCCAGCCGGGCTACAACCACAGCTAGCAGATTCACGCCACCAGCAGCGTAAGGATATCAAACTGAGGAACCCAGTAATGAAAAAGCATCGCGCTACAAAATTATTTCAAACACTCAATCAAGCCAAAAAAGTCTGGGATCCACATTGCAAGCCCGGTGGCTTATTTGGGGGAGACTTAAACATCAGGAGCATGACTCAAAAAAGGGAACAACTACAACATATATTAGGCAATTCTAATGTTGACTTTTTAGGACTGACAGAAACATGGCTCACTCGCTCCTCTCCAGAAGCTGTAATTAATATACCTATATACAACACCTTTAGAAGAGACAGGGGTAAGGGCAGGGGTGGGGGGGTTCTCTTATACATTAAAAACACCCTAAAATGTGAGCAAATTGAATGGCCCAGTGAAGGTGGACTTGAATGTATTGGTGTAACTATTTCTCTTTCATCTGAAATGTCATTTACTGTAATTTGTATTTACCGGAAACCATCTGCAAAGATAGATTTTTACGATCAACTGAAACTTCTTCTGGACTATTGTAACTTAGACAAAGAGTTGATTATCATGGGTGACTTGAATATTAACTGGGATGATAAGAAGGATAGAAAAAATCTCAAGCAAATTACTGACAAATTTAATCTTAAACAAATAATAGATAAGCCCACCAGAATAACTGCTCGTTCCTCTACCAGAATAGACTTGTTATTTACAAATCATCCTGAAAGAATTAAAAAAACCTACAATCTACTAACAGGAATCTCAGATCATAATATACTTTTGTTCTCACGAAAACTCTCCAAAACAAGATTTTCCAACTCATACACAACTAGTAGTTGTCATGAGTTCATTCCACAAAACCAAATTCCAAGCCTGGACGCAGCTCTCAAAGGGAGTGACTGGAGTGAAACTCTCATGAGTGAAAATATAGAAAATGGTTGTGATATATTTGGTTTAAAACTAAATGAAATAATGTCACCATTTCTGAGAAAGGGAAAACAAAGAAAAAAAAATAAAAGGAATCCACTGCCCTGGATAGATGAATAATGCAGAAAACTAATGAAAGACAGAGATATGTTGCTTAAAAAAGCATTAAAATCAGGTCTGACCACAGACAGACAGAGATTTACCTCAATTAGAAATAAAGTAATAAGCACAATGCGGAGGGCGAAGGCAAATTTCTTCATGACCATTATTGAAGATGCAAAAGGAAATAACAAAATTATATGGCAAAATATTAATAAATTAATTGGTAGGCAACCTAAAAATGGCACTGATAATTTTGAAATAAAACTTAACAACGTACCTGTGCAAAATCCCTCAACTATAGCCACTGAAATGAACAAATACTTTATGAATTCGGTTAACGAGATTACACAACAGTTTACCCCCCCCTAACTGTATACATAGCCTTCCTAATCCCAATCATGCGGCTTTTAAGATAGCGGAAATATCTGAAGTAGAGGTGGGAGAGATTCCAAGTTTACCTTGTAAACTGTGACGTCAGCAGCAGCATGATAAAGAAAACATAAATTCACAACTCAACAGGAGAGTGAAGTGACCATATTATTAACTCCCTCAAACGGTCAAAATCCAAAGATGTGTCTGGACTCGACACACATTTTTAAAAATTGTATAAAGAGTCATTAATTTTACCAATTACACATTTGCTTAATTTATCCTTTAAACAAAGTGTAGTGCCCTCAGCGTGGAAGCTTGCTGTTATCACCCCAATTTTTAAATCTGTTGATAAAACAGATTGGCAAATTACCGACCTATCAGTATTCTACCTGTAATCTCCAAAATAGCAGAGAAGTGGGTCGCAAAACAACTGAATATACACTTAAATAATGGCCATACACCCCTGCATCCGATGCAGTTTGGGTTTCGTAACCACCATTCTACAGAGTCTGCAAACTGCATTTTTGTTGAAAAAATCAAAAGCCTTCTTGATAGGAATGCATGTGTAGGTGCTGTATTCCTGGACCTCAAGAAGGCTTTTGATACCGTCAACCATAATGTTCTTATCTCAAAATTAACTTGTTACAATTTTTCACAGGAAGCACTACTCTGGTTTGAATTATACTTATCAATTAGAAAACAATGCATGTCCATCTCTGGTACAAAATCCTCTTACCTTGACTGTCCAACAGGGGTCCCACAAGGCAGTATTTTGGGACCTATTTTATTTACTATTTATATAAATGACCTTCCGGAAGTGTGTAAAAATGTAAACATTCAAATGTATGCTGACGATGCCGTTGTTTATACACAGGGCAGAAATACTCATGAAGTTTCACAAATTTTAACAACAGCCATGACCCAAGTGCAAAGCTGGGTCAAAGATTCATGTCTTCAATTAAACGCAAAGAAAACGGTCTGCATGATGTTTACTAAACAGCCAACCAGCCTTCAGCAGTCCGGCGTTTACCTGGAAGGTGTAGAGCTTAGTCTAGCTAATGAGTTTAAATATTTGGGCCTAACATTGGACCCAACATTAACATTTAAAAAACACATCAAACAATTAACAAAGACGGTAAATTTTAATATAAACAATTTTAGACAGGTAAGATCCTTCATGACTATCAATGCTGCTCGAATGTTTTTACACTCAATGATTTTTTCACATATTGAATACTGTATAACCACATGGTCACTTTCTGCTGGCACAACACTTAAACCAATACAATCTCTTTTTAAAAAGGCCATAAAAATCTTTGACAAAAAGCCATTTTCGTTTCACCATTGCACTGTTTTAGATAAACATAATTTACTAAATTTTCATAATTTTGTTCACTTTAAAAATGCATGTTTTATATATAAAATTTTGCATGGACTTGCTCCTCCTCCTTTGAAGGACTTTATAGAGCTGAAGTCTGCCAGTGGAATCGGCACCAGGGCCACAGCCCGAGGAGACTGTGAGGTCCCACACAGACGCACTACATTCGGACAAACTGTTCTGTCAGTCAAAGGAACCAAATATTGGAATACTCTCCCACTCACAATAAGAGACTCACAAACATATGCAACCTTCAAAACACACCTCAAACAGTGGATAAAAGACAATCAAGTCTGTTACCACTTTTAACCTCTATTATTGTCTTGTGTCACTTGTGCCTTTATATTTGTATTGTATTTGTATTGTATTTGTGATTTGTCTTTCTCTGTTACCTGCCTAGGGACAACAGATGGAAATGAGCACTTCTGCTATAATCTGGCATTTTTTTTACAGCTGTAATTGTTACAGCTGTTCATTAATATGCACTGTCCCTAACAAATAAATAAATAAATACACATTCATCACACAGGTCATTGTGATCTGCATGATTGAGAGTCTCAAGTCAGTCGGAAAAATAAGAAGCAGAGATGGACAACACTATATGGGGTACAAAGCATGCCTCCATGAAAAGGGCGAAAAAAATTACAATGGTAAATT
The DNA here is from genome assembly GCA_020745685.1 of Tautogolabrus adspersus. Classification (NCBI taxonomy): domain Eukaryota; kingdom Metazoa; phylum Chordata; class Actinopteri; order Labriformes; family Labridae; genus Tautogolabrus; species Tautogolabrus adspersus. The sequence goes on from CM036535.1 coordinate 10,289,656, forward strand.
GCTTGAATAGAGCTTTCTTTAGTCTTCTGACTACTCAAAGCGCTTTTACAACGCAGGTCACACCTACACATTCACACACTAATGGCAGAGGCTGCTATGTAAAGTGACCTTCAGAATTAACTAATCCTATTCATACACATTTATACTCCACCAACGAAGCAGCGGGAGAACTTGCCCAAGGACACGTGGGACATGTGGCTGCAGGAGCCGGGGATCAAACCCTCGACCTTCTGGTTGAGAGACAACTGACTCTACCACTGTGTTGGGGTTTTGCAGAGCTAATACGAGGGCAACATTTATGTTGGGTTTTATATAGTAAAATTTGGTTATCAAATTAAGATTAATAATTATCCTTATTTAATTATTAATATAAATCAACAGTATTATTAAACTGAGTTAATAAACCAAAGGGGGCACCACCCTGAAAGCAGGGAACAACCAAATATTACAATATCAGTCTCGAATTAATTAATAAAATATAAGTATTATTAATAATTAATAACCTGTGTTTAATAAATTGAAGGTGTGAAATCCGAACACAAAGCCCTTGCACCCAGCCTATATCACAATGCAAATACACCAGTAATCACAAACGACTGCTCTTTAAATCATAACAGAGTTTATTTAACAAAGCCACATCAAGTCCATCAATGAAACTCAATCAAACAAATAACTATTATAAGCTAATCTAAAGACAGTCAAACATTGTCAAGTAAACTTGTGAATAAAGTGTAAACATGTAGTTATGTATGTATGTGTGTGTGTGTGTGTGTGTGTTTGTGTTTGTGTGTGTGTGTGTAGTTGTGAGTGTGTGTTTGTGTGTGTGTGTGTGTGTGTGTGTGTGGATGAGAGAGAGAGAGAGAGAGCGAGAGAGAAAGGAGGGGTAGAGAGAGGGAGTAAGATGGCGGCGTAACTACGTGTGGTCACGGCCTTCTAGCCTGGTCTATTGTCTACCCTGGCAGGGCCGAGTTAAGCTCTGTCTCTGCCTGATCTGTGTCTCTGCAGCGTCTGAACGACTATGAGTATACAGATCTATGTGCGTGGGTATGTGTGTGCTGTGTTAGCTAGAAAGAAAGGGAAAAAAGACAGTGTCCCTCCAATGAGAGGAGAGAGATTTCGGGTTCCCCTTCTCTTCACACATAGGTGTGAAGTATTGCAAAGGCTTCTGGGGGTGTGAGTCCTTTAGGCCTCTTTGTGAGCCCAGTGAATAACTATAGTCAGGCTTCTCAGAGAGATGCAGGCCCAAGTCCTTTGTCTGCCTGTGTTCAGCCTGGATGGCCCAACAACTGAGAATCAAATACAGCACATCAACAGCTAAGCTAGACATACATCGTGAGTCCCAGAAATGATCCAGTAAAGATCATAGACATACTACTATATCGAAAATATACTACTATATACATGTAGAAAAAATGATATATCAAAAATACATAGAACAATAGTAAACAGTAATAAGTTATGATAGGTTCAGCCTAACAATTGGCCAGAATTAACTATACAATGAATACTACTGTACAACACAAACAAAAAAGGATGATGAAGAGGGAGTTACATCAACATGCATAAGCCTTTTGGAGAGACAATCCTATCCCCTGAAATATGTATAAATGTAGGGTCTGTCAGTCATACCTACAAAAACGGCAGTGTTTTGATTTTTAACTATAACCATTTCCAAAAAAAAGTTTTAGGTCAACATCTTAGTTTAAGCTCTTAGGTGGTAAAAATATAGAATGCCCCTCTTTTCAAAAAGGATGTTGTTGATTTACCCTCCCCTTCTGGGGGTTTTTACATGTTAAATCCCGATGTATCTCAGTGTGATAAGCTGTGTTTAAAAGGGTTCAAAATGACCAGCTACTGGGTTCTTCTGGTCATTAGTGTGTATGTTACTTCTACCCTCTGAAATACAAGTCTAAAGACAATGTGCTGTTTTTCCTGTGTAAGCCAAGCAACAGGGACATATAGATGACATTTTTTTGTATTACAAGTAACGATACCTTTATGTCAAGTTTGTTTTACCTGAATGCGGGTCAAATACCAGCTGGAATAGCCGTGAAAAATTTGCACGTCTTTCTGGTGGAAGATGAGCTCTGACTATAAGCAAATTTGAATACAATCATTGAAAACAGTTTTAAGATTGGGATCAGATTTCAAGATATGCCAATGTTGCTGCACAATTTCTTCAAATTCTTTTCTCAATTTTTTTTCTGTAAAATGCAGAGGTGGCATCCATTAATCAATAATATAATAATTATCAGATTCAGTCTTTCTCTTATTTAGGCATTCACTTCGGTGTTTAAAAAAAAATCTTTCTACAGGGTTTTGGATCCAGCCTTAATCATACCGCCAGGCCTTAAGTCTTTCCACCATGTCACCATGCAAGACTCTTCTGAGCTACAAATACTCTTCATTCTATCAGGTTGGCTGATTGGAAGACTTTTTTTAAACTCTTGCAAAAGGAAGACAAAATCAAATCTCTGCAGTGTGTGGTGGGAACAATCCCTTCAAGCAGTCAAATACATGTCAGATAATTGTTTGATGGAAAGATGACATTTCCTGTGTGATGACATGCTGTACCTGTTGTGTTTGTGTGCCTGGCAGGTCTGATGAGCGGGGCTATAGGCAGCAGAATTCTTCCTAAACCAATGCTCTAACTGCATACCCAGCACTCTCTGCATCGTGGACATAACAGAAATTGTCCTCACGTATAGCTTTTTTTCTTGTTGGCTCTGACTTCGACCTCCAGACTTTAGCAACGAGCATGGGAAGCAAAATGGGCCCTAGTTTTGCCTCCCTGTACTGTGTACTGTTTCAAAAGGAAATCCTCCTGAATCATCTTTGCAGGAGACATTGATTATAGTCTCTCCATTATATATGCTTCCTCTGGGTAATATTATGAGGAAATACTCCATACATTTTCATTGTTATGCAGATGATACTCAGCTATACGTATCAATGAAGCCTGATGACACCAATCAGTTATGTAAACTAGAAGCGTGCCTTAAGGACATTAGGACCTGGATGACCAGAAATGTTTTGCTACCTAACTCAGACAAGACTGAAGAGTTATTGTGCTTGGCCCTAAAAACCTCAGAGAGACTTTATCTAATGATATAACTGTCCTTAATGGTCTTAGCCTGGCATCTAGCACCACTGTTAGGAATCTAGGAGTTCTATTCGATCAAGATATGCCCTTTAACTCTCACATAAAACTAATTTTAAGGACAGCCTATTTTCACCTTTGTAATAAATCTAAAATCAGGCATATCCTGTTGCAAAACGATGCAGAAAAAATAGTTCATGCATTTGTTACCTCCAGGTTGGACTACTGTAATTCTCTTTTATCAGGGTGTTCTGTTACGTCTCTAAAGACTCTTTAACTAGTCCAAAACGCTGCAGCTCGTGTACTGACTAGAACTAGGAAAAGGGACCACATTACTTCTGTATTGGCTTCTCTGCACTGGCTCCCTATAAAATCTAGAATAGAATTTAAAATCCTTCTTCTCACTTACAAAGCTCTAAATGGTCAGACACCATCTTGTCTTAAAGAGCTAGTACCCTCCGAGAACATTACGCTCTCAGAATGCAGGCCTGCTCGTAGTACCTACAGTCTCTAAATGTACTATGGGAGGCAGAGCCTTCGGTTATCAGTCCCCTCTCCTCTGGAATCAACTACCAGTCAGGGTCCGGGAGGCAGACACACTGTATTTTTAAGAATAGACGTAAAACTTTACTTTTTGATAAATCTTATGGTTAGGGCTGGTGCAGGTATAGACCAGCTCCTAGTTATGCTGCTATAGGCTTAGACTACCGGGGGAACTGGCACCTTGAGCTCCTATCTCTCCCTCTCTCTCTCTGTGTGCATTCACATCATATTACTGCATGTTGCTATCTGTAAATCTCAGTTACTAACCACATCTTTTCCTAGGAGTTCCTGAGCTCTCTTAGGTTCCTCTGGATCATTGGTGGAAGGCCTGCCTGAACAACCAACTTGGCTCTAATCTGTACCGCAAAGGGGCATATTCAGTTGTCTCTCTCAACTAGAAGACTAGGGGTTCGATCTCAGGCTCCTGCACCCACGTCTGATGTGTCCCTGGGCGAGAAACTTAACTGAAGTTGCTCCTGCTGCTTCGTCAGCAATCTCAGAATCAACTGTATTGCCCGGCAGAGGTTTTTAGTCCATCATCCAAAAACACTGGAACATAATTGACTCTGGTCCAGCACTAAAATGCTTTTAGACACCACCCCGTGTTGTCTACGAGACATAACCTTAGAAACCTGTTTGTAAGAGCCTAACTTCCCCTGTGCCACACTTTTTACACTATGTTCCTTTTGGAAACTACAGATGCAGCAGCCCTCAGTGCAACTTTACTCACAAAATCTCCACCTTTAATCAGCCACGCACAGGGAAAACTTTTAATATCAAGGGTGTCATCGCTTGTTACACCAAAAATGTTATTTATACAGTATGCTTAAGTGCCCGTCTAGCCTGGCTAATGTTGGCAAAACTTCAAGACTACTAAAAACAAAAATCTCAGAAAACAGATCCAACTATTGTCACCATAACAGCAGAAGCCCAGTAGCGGTAGTATTTCACAGAAGTCTCACATAGTGTTTCTCCTCCCAGGTTTAGTGTAATTGAATAGGAGTAGAATGCCTTTCCTTTATATACGTGTTGTTGCTCTAGTTTCGACACTTTTCTCCCAGTTTATGGTTCCGTATCACATATTCATGCAACCACAGCATAAGGCAGCACCCCGGTGGGGCCACCACACTATTAAAAGTCTAACTCTGACTCTTTTTTGGGCATTTTTTCTATGAAAATAAGTGGGACGTTATAATGATTGTTAAAGACCCTCTGAATGAAAAAGAGGGAGGTATCATAATTATTAGTATGGACCCTTTTGGAATATAAAGAATCCAGTCAAGTTTTGTGTGTTTTCTTTAAGCATATCCACGTAGATGCCGTCTCTTGTACAATGATTTCCATTTTAAGCAGGGAAAAAAAACAGATATGCCGGTAACCTTCACTCAGTGACATTTAGACAAACTGTTCAAGATTAAAATTATTTATTTCTTTACAATAGTCCTTTAAAAAAATCCAATGTCATGAGGCTTTATTCATTTACAAGCCCAAACAACATATACAACACATCCATTTGGTGTACAGTCAAAACAGTCAAAACAAGCCAAGTTACCAAGAGTCATATGCATATTTGGTACAAATCTTTTATGCAGTATGCAGTATACATACAGGCACATGCAGTATACATACAGGACAATTATAACATAACAACTAAAAAAAAGTCCCTAGTAGATTTGGATCAACTGTGTCTGTACAATAAATAAGTATAAAATATATCTCTTAGTAAACTTTGAATTTAAAAAAAAAATTCAAAACATACAAAACACTAAATTACTGCTACACCTTCCGAAAAAAGACCAGCTAATTCGGTAAAGGGAATTCTTTCATGACCAATTATTTTTCCATCAACTTTTTGTTTGGTTGGGAAATTGCACATTTAAAAATCCACACATTCAGTGGATAATGTTTTTCAATATTGTTTTATTCTGAAGGGCTTCTTGCTGGTTCACCCCAAAAATACTTTCAGATGGATCACAAACACTGATACAAAAAACAACATGTAAGCAACATTACAATATCAAATGTTAACAACCACAAGTCGAGAAGTTAAACAAGGAATGTTTCTGTATTTTTCTCTCTTTTCTCTTTACACAGTTAAGAAAAAAATGCACAATGGTAAACTATTACTGCCGTCACATATTCAGCCGTCACTGTATGGGAACAATGCACCTACACCACAGTAGTTCATTTTATATAAATTATTATCCACCAGGCTTGGAGAGAGAAATTGCTGTTTTTTTGTCTCACTGCTGTGCTTTTTAATTTAAAGGCTGAATCAAAGAAAGACTTTTTACCAGGTTGTTCAGAGAAAACTGTCATTATTATTCATAACCATGGACAGATTTAGAGACTCGGAGTGCACACACTGGCCTCTTACCCCTCTCATATGGAGGGAAAAAATAGTTAAAGGGATACTTCACCCATTTGCATTAAGCTTTGTATCATTAGAAACCTGGCAGTATTTTTTAATGGTCGTGCATCTGGCCCTCATTTTGCCCTGAGACGAGAAAGCTCCTTATTTCTTTGCCTGAAAAGGAGCCTTCGATGACGCAAAAATCGTCATTTTGCGTCATCGGAGGCTGTTTTGGTTAGCAGGGGTGAAACTACATTGCTAGTTCCCTCATGTTTTCGACCCACTGAAGCTACAGACCTATTACAGATCAGTGGGCGGGACCTCACTGCCAGAATCGAAACTTAACGTCCGCCAAGCTATGCTAACAGACTCTATGGAGAAAGCTGATAGAGAATGGCGAAAAAAGTATGTTTCAATTTCAAACTGATATGGATGAAGGGGATTTTGAAAGTCTTGTGCTCGAATCCAATGCTCATGGCTCTTTCTACAAGCCGCAATATAACTGCCAGGCGGCGCTGTGAACAGTGAGCCTGAGCCGGACTCGAGCTGGGTGTCTCTATGGAGAAAGCTGATAAGAACCAAGAATGGCGAAAAAAGTATGTTTCAACTTCAAACTGATATGGATGAAAGGGATTTTGAAGGTCTTGTGCTTGAATCGGATGTTCGTGGCTATCTCTACGAGCCGCAATAGGCTGATGGAGGAACGGGAGCTGTCTGCTGCCGACAGGCAGGTCTCAGCAGCTGGGGCACAAGACCTGCCTGTCACCGGCGGAGCTGGGGCGGACTGGTCCTTGCTGTCACTGTTTGCCTATGGACACAGACATAGAGTCCGTTTTCTGCCAGGAATTTCCAAGATGCCAATTCCTTCTGAAAGAAATCTTGGAGTCAGTTCAGGAAACGGCCGTGTGTGTTGTTTTAAATGTCTGTAAATAATGCTGCATTCAGGTGCTGCTCGGGTGGTCCAAGTTTACGAGTTGGGAAGTCATTCTTCCGTCTTCAGTGTGTTCAAGACTTCAGACTTCAGTGTTATAATAACAGCACAAAAAAGTGGATGCTACAACGAAGATCAGTGAAAAGCTGTCAAAAGTTATATTTGAGCAAAATGTTGATGTGCAATACGTGCATGAATAAAAAGTATGTTAACTTAAACAAAACATATTTTGTCCCCCATTTGATGCAGTTCTGACGTCAAGTCGGTAAGTCGGGCGTCTACAGTAATTATTTTCCGAGTTTTTCGAGTTGTTGTTCTGACTTGAGCAGGTGTTTCATGTGCATTTTACAACTCAGAACGTCGTTTTTACGATGTGTCTGACACCACGTGAATGCACCATAAGTCCTCTATGTCAGCGGGAGTGGCCTGCGGTGCTGTGCATTCTGGGAGTTATTGTCTTTCATCCACATGAGCCAAAAAGACACTTTCTGCCTTTTCTCGGTCAAGAAGGCACCAACATTTATTTCACATTTCTACTACATATATGACCCAATTTCACTACAGATTCATGTTTCAATGGGTGAAGTATCCCTTTAACTACAAATGATGCAGTTGGCCATTTACATAAAAACTGTTTCAGGAGCTAAAAAAAGAGAATACTGCCCACTTAAATTATTTATGTTTTGTTTGTTTTTATCTCGTTATGTTCATTTGCACCCTTTTTCGTTTTGTGTCCTGATAAGCATTACCAATTTATTAGAAAATATCATAACGTTTCTGTTTCAGTTTGATGTCCTATGCACATACTTCACAAGAAAGTTGGATGTGGGAACAACTCTTTTAAAACATGGTTTTGTGTCCCCCAATGACCAAGGCTGAATATTTTGCATAATTGTGAATTATGACTTAATCAGAGTGAGAGTTAGAGTAATTTACAACTGCAGATTTGTGAAACTATGTAGCTTACTAATGTAGAGGTTGAAAAGCTCTAGCAACACTTGTAATTTAGAGATCAACTTTATTCTAATAAAGTGTTGCTGAAGCCTTTTGACCTCTTCAAGCCTTTCATTCTCCATGCACCAAACCAACAATGCTGTCACATTTGTGTCCTTATGTTTGATTTTACACAACATTGTGGCATTGTGAAAGCAAAAGATGGATGATGTGTTAACAAACAGGACAAGCTTCACACAAACTTTCTCTCCCATTTAGCCTGTAGAGGCCTCTTGTTCTTATCACTCTGTTGCACCTCTGATATTATTATACCATTTTACAGTCATACAATTTACAAAGACCGAGGCAAAATAGAGGAGTAACATTCTGTCTTAACCAGGCTGTTTAAAGGAGCTTATGTGAGCTGGTGCACAGTGATAATACTGTACGTCTTTAACAACCCCACATAACCGTTCACTCACAAACAGGACAAATGACAACTCTCTATTAATGTCTGTGGTGACAGCCAAGTTTTCGCACACACACAATTGGCCACTGTTAACCACAGTTGTCAAAGGGCTGAGGACTATGATTGCTAAAGGGTGTTTCCAGCTATAAGCCCTACACTTGAGATTGTGTTTTACACAGGTAGAGTTGTTCATGGGCAGTGATAATCGCTGATATTATTATTTATTTTTTTACCAGTATAACCTTACAAGACCTACCAAGGTCCATGGCTTAGAGTGACTGACTCTGCAGTGGAGGCAGTGTGTATTGAATATATAATTTGTATCTGTGCATGTTCTTTTGGGTGGTAATGGTGTTGGTAGTTGGGGGGCAGGGACAAGTCTGATTCTGGGGGCTAGTCTTTCGGCTCTCCTCCCTGCTATGCTCACTCATAGTTTTAACTTGCGGAAGACAGGCACAGGCAGAACTTGATGGATCTTGGCATGGTCTGCATCCACCTCCAGATGGACCCAGTCAGGCTTGAATGAGCCCTTAAAGCCCACAAAAGCCAGTTTATCTGCAGAATGAACAAAACACAATACGTTAGTTGAACTAACTAAATAACAGGGTGTTTCTCAGCAATGTTTTTCATCATGAGGTCTTTTCCATAGTACACGGCTCAGTTTTTAAGTTGAAGCATTGATTTTTAATAATAGTTGTTTTCATTTTACTCCTCCAAAAAACCGTCACCTTAACGTGGTGGAGGAGTTTATGTGTCTTGGTGAACCCGGAAGCTGGGACTGGGACTGGGACCCGGCAAAGTGGTCCTGGGGGAGGGACCAGACTAATAGCAGTTCAAAACTTCCGATTTGAAGTGTAATACATGGGAGCCAGCCACCTCGCTCACGGGCACCCCCCTGGAGCCGGACCCGGGGGGGGAGGTGGAGCGCTACCAGCTAGAGATAGTTGGGCTCACTTAAATGCATAACACCGGTTCTGGAACCAAACTCCTGGAGAGGAGCTGGACTCTCTCTTTTTCTGGAGTTGCCCAGGGTGAGAGGTGCCGGGCGGGAGTGGGGATACTCACAAGCCCCTGGCTGAGCGCCGCTGTGTTGGATTTCTCCCCGGTGAACGAGAGGGGCGCCTCTCTGTGACTTCAGGTTGCAGTTCGGACAGACCTGGCAAACCCAAACGTGTAGTGTGGGTGAACTGGGAACGTCTGACAGAGGACCCTGTCCGTGAGATCTTCAACTCTCACCTCCGGAAGAACTTATCTTCCATCCTGAGGGAGGTTAGGGACATGGAGTCCGATTGGTCCATGTTCAAAGCCTCCATTGTGGAAGGGGCTGCTAGGAGTTGTGGTCAGAAGACTGCCGGTGCCTGTCGTGGCGGCAACCTGAGAACCTGCTGGTGGACACCAGTGGTGAAGGAAGCCTTCAGGCTGAAGAAGGAGGCCTTTCAAGCTTGGTTAGCCCAGGGGTCTCTGGAAGCAGCTGACAGGTACCGGGTGGCTCGGAGGCTTCAGTGCTTGCGGAAGCAAAAACCCGGGTGTGGGAGTAGTTCGGGGTGACCTTGGAGAAGGACTTTCGTATGGCCTCAAGGAGGTTCTGGCAATCCGTCCAACGGCTCAGGAAGGGAAAGCAGGGCTTGCCCCAGGCTGTTATCAGCAGGGGTGGAGAACTGCTGACCCAGACTGGGGACATTGTTGGGTGGTGGAAGGAATACTTTGAGGAATTACTAAACCCAGACAACACGTCTTCTGAAGAGGATGCAGAGTCTGAAGATCTGCTCTTTACCCTGGCAGGGCTCCTTGGGGGGGCATGGGAATTTTCCCATCCAGTCTACATGTGTTTTGTGGATTTGGAGAAGGCTTTTGACCGTGTCCCTCGGGGGATCATGTTGGGGGTACTGCGGGAATATGGGGTTCTGGGGCCGCTGGTACAAGTCATCCGGTCCCTGTACGACCAAAGTGGGAGCTGTGTCCGCTAGTCGGCACAAAGTCAGACATGTTCCCAGGGTGTGTTGACCTTCGCCAGGGTTGCCCCTTGTCACAGGTCCTGTTTGTGATTTTCATGGACAGGATCTCAAGGAACAGCCGGGGGGAGGAGGGTTTCCAGTTTGGGGACCTCAAAATCTCGTCTCTGCTTTTTGCAGATGACATGGTTTTGTTGGCTTCCTCATGCTGGGACCTCCAGCAGGCACTGGGGTGGTTTGCAGCCGAGTGCAGAGTTTAGATCCTGTTATAAATAAACATCTATAGTGATTCCCCTTATTAGTTTGTGTGTTATTATATTGTATAACCATTCTTCCTTCCCTACAGCTTTAGTCTACCTTATTTTTCTTTTTTTCTTTGATGATTTAAATAAATTCCTTGAATTCTTTTAAACACGTCTCTGCCTCATCAGTCTCAAATCTGTGTGCTTTACTTATTTACAAGAGTAATAAATTGTGTATTTCCTGGGATACAAGCCCCCAGGTGGCATTGTCGGTTCTTATTTTACATAATTAGGTATCACCACCACCCTTGCCAGGAGTTTTCCACTGTTTTTACGTTTGAAAGTGGAGTCTTTCCGCTTCCTGGGGACTACAATCGCCAAGGACGTCAAGTGGGAGCTGAACATCACCTCCCTCATCAAGAAAGGACAGCAGAGGATGTACTTCCTGCGGCAGCTGAAGAAGTTCAACATGCCAAAGACCATGATGGTGCACTTCTACACTGCCATCATTGAGTCCATCCTCTCCTCCTCCATCACCGTTTGGTACGCTGCAACCTGCACTTGTCTTTTGCTATGGCTGCAGCGTACCAGAGCGTATCATCCGCTCTGCAGAGAAGGTGATTGGCTACAATCTACCATCTCTCCACGACCTGTACACCTCCAGGACCCTGAGGCGTGCAGGTAAGATTGTGGCCAACCCATCTCACCCCGCACATGGACTTTTTGAGACTCTCGCAAGATGTTGCGATCCACCGGGACCAAAACCTCTCACCACAAGAACAGTTTCTTCCCCTCTGCTGTCAGCCTCATGAACAATGTCCCTGCCCTCCCTCCTCCTCCCACATAACACAGACTCTCATCAGCCCCACAGTCAGAAAACATCACAGTAATGTGTGAAGGCTGAAACTGTTTTTTATGCGCTTCATTAATGCTCACTGGACTTTCTATTTCTATTTCTATTTCTAATTCTATTTTATATATTTGTAATTGCTTCTTATATTTTATTATTTAAGTTCTTGCTAGTTCTGCTTTATTTCCTTTGTTAATTGTTAAGCACCAATACACAGGGTTGGTAATACAAAATTACCAACCCTGCCTTTAATGTCTAAAAACTATTGTCACAACCAACAGAGCAACAGCACCATCTACTGCATAATCCAATTATTGCACGCTACAAACCCCTTCACTGTGAGAACATTGGGCCTCATTCACTAATATGTGCGTAGAAATGTTCTTACCCTGCGCATAAAATAAGTGCATGCGCAAAATCACTGTCGGATTCATGACACGTGCATACCAGCCAATTTTGTTCTCACCACCATGCGTATGTTAGTGAATCAGATTATCAGAATCATTCTAAATCGTCAGGCGCGTGCCCGCAACCTGCAATCAGCATACTACCACGCCCCCATCTCCCCATACAAGGACATCCGATTGGTGTATCAAGACGAGAGCGGCGACGTGGAGACACGTAGAAGTTGCAAGGGACGGCCCCAAAAGGTAAAAAAGAGCGCTGTGTCCACATAGTTGCAGCAATTCTGTACGTGCATTGGCGTCCGGAATCAGCTGATCAGTCACTCGTCACACTCTTCCAACATGTTGTGACGGTCTGATGCGCTCTCTCCTGAGGGCACCGGCTGCAATATCTTTCAGCAAGGCTGGATCTTTACACTTTCTGAGACGTAAATCACAACCATGTATTTTCCCTTCATGCTCTTAAATAGGCTCCAATTAATCAGCTGGTTTTGGTAACAGGTGCAATATTTCATGGCAGTATTAGTGAGAGTGGTCAAAGATAAGATTTAAGATTTTAGATTAAAGGATGAAAAGGCATTTCATGATTACTTAATGCATTTAGTCAATGCATTAGTTAATTCATGTTTTTAATTCTTGTCTTTTCAAAAATTAAAAATACATTTATATATATATTATTTTTGACTGAACGTATGTTTAATATATCATGCATTTAGTTAAGAGTGTACATTATCTGAGAAAGGTGGTCAATCATTTGTGCGTACGCATGGTCTCAGGAGGTTCTAAATTGTGTTCGCAGAGTAGAACAAATTCAAGTAAGAATATATTGATGAATCACAGATTTGTGCTTCAAACGTTTGTACGCACGGTTTAAGCGCATATTTGTCCGTACGCACTGTTAGTAAATGAGGCCCATTGATCCCAGTAGACCTTAGTACGGACATAGTTTACCTTTCAATTTGATGCTTCTGTCTGCTCCAAGTCTTTCTAAGACCTTAGTCCAGGATCCTCTGGTAACCAGACGCCCCTTGGATGTAAGGAGGACAATTGTACTAGAAAGAGAGAAATATCACATCATTAAATCTTTCCTTCAGCTGATAAAATATATTTTAAGCTCTAGCATCACATCTAGTATTTGGCTCAGTTTAGCATGACCTTATTGTAATACAATTCAGTTACTTTGCAGGCCAATGCAAAACTTCAAAGAAAAAAAAGGAAAAGAAAAAATAATCACTCTTGACCTTAAGTGTTAAACAAAAAAATAAAATAAAAATAATATAGTAATATAATTCAGTTTGTCCTGAAAAATTTGATACTCTTTAGATTGTGATTGAAAACTAAATGTTTACTGAATTATTTTTGACAGAGTGTAGTTAGTGATAATGTAAATAGTTATAATGCATTTGTGCAGCAGGGCAGCAAGATCTTACCCATTTCTCAGTCCACTGACGTAACTGTCAATCTGTGCAGGGATGCCCTGTAGGATTGAATTCCTGAAAGCTTTGATCTCCACCACCTTTCCATCATGGCCATCAATGACCGTCAGCTGCACCCCGTCTTCTGGCTGGTACAACTTTCTTCCATTCACCTGTCACAACACAGCCAGTCAATAACAAAACTGTTCTGAGCTTGAAACGACAAACACTGCACACTTCAATAATGTTGGTCACTCAGAACATACGCTAGACAGCATGGCAGAGGGAAAACATGCAGAGCTCTTTTTTAAAACTAACAGAGATATATTTTTTAAATGAAAAATGGTTTTAGTTGAATTTGTTAAAACACTGCAAGCAACAACAGCAACCTATTGAAAGAAGATGCCAGCTCCTCTTTCTCTGCAGGTTGAGAAGGCTCAACATGAACACTGGGACTCTGCAACTTCTGCAGGTGCACAATTAAAGAGAAACCCAACCCACCATAGGCCCACCATGACATCATTTTTGCTATGCTTTTAAAGACAACAAGATCGCTCTGCCCTGCTCTGGCACACAGCATTATTATTTTAGAGAGGCTGGTTACCTGGAACCCCTATCAATTGGTTGAATAAAAGATTTAGTGTTTGGACCGATTCAACCATCCTTTTTAAATGCCTCATTGTTTCATCATCGGAAAACGCTCCAATTTTCCAGTTAAGCAAAATAAAACCATTGAGTAAACTAAACTTGAAGCATGCCTAGGACATGAACACTTGGATGACCAGAAATGTTATTATATTATATTATAAAACAATATATTAAAAAAATCTAGTTTATTCATTGGTTACCTTTGAACAGGATTATTGCAGGATAACATTCTAATTAAAACATTTTTAATAATGTAAATAGGTTTCTAAAATCTCTTCAGCTTGCCCAAAATTCTGCTGCACATGTACTGACGAGAACTTAACAAGGAGATTGTATTTCTCCTATTTTACTTTTCTGTACAGGCTCATTGTTACAGACTGCCTGCTGCTGTAGACCTGCTTGACTCCAACTGCTAAATGTATTATTAACAGCCATACTTATAATGTTATTTGCTATTGCTTATATTGTGAATTTATTTCAATATTATGAGCATTGCAAATATACTTCTTTGTTATCTGTTATTTTCCGGTCTTACAATTTCAATTCAATTTGGTTCAATTCTAAAGGGCTTTATTAGCATGAGAAACATTTACATTGACAAAGCTAAAATCAAAATAAAACACACAATTAAGTACAATAACAGAATAAAAAAAATTAAATATTAGTCTCCCTTACTCTCTCTGTTCCACTTCCTTGACCCAGCTGGTCACAGAAGATGGCTGTTCACCAATGAGTTTTGTTCTGCTTGAGGTTTCTGCCAGTTAGAAGGACCCTTTTTTTTGTGCTGCTGCTGCAAAGGGCTTTTGTGATGTTGGAACTTTCTACATAATAAGTACAATCGATTGCCTTCTGTTTTTTGTTGTCATTTGACACACAATATAAATAAAATAATCAAATGATCTTGTAAGTTCAGTGACCCATAACCAGTGCTTTGAGCATAAGCTGCACAGGATACCTCAGCAAAGGCAAAGTCCTCCTTGATGTGGAAGAAGCGAGTGCTGTAGGACTCCAGTTTGATTTCCAGGAAGTGATCAGATGAGTGCTGACAGGACACAAGCAGAGCAACAGACTGACAGTTAATACACAATGTTTGTCAATTCACAGAGGCAGTTTGAAGTCTGTTTCACTCCAATCAAAAAGATGAACAACTTAGATAAAAACAGCTGTATATGTAACTACAAGAGAAAGCAAGTTATGTTGTTTTCTTTAACATGATGTGTATGTGTGACGAGGAGGCCTAAACATAATTAAACTGCAGCTGTTTTTCAAAACAACATGGTCTGACTTTGGTTAGTTGAGGGAAAAGATCAGTGTTTGGACTCAATTAATGAATTAAGTGCTCTACATGCAGTTCCCCTCGCCCATCTGACACTTTTTCACTTGTTATGATGGAATGATTGGCAAAGAAAAAAGAACACAGATTTCAATATGCATTGATTAATAACACATAGGAAGACATATATTCCAATTTTGTCACAAATAATTTACCAGTTCATTTCAAATGTGTTCCTTTTCCCCCCCTCTTCCCTCGAAGTTTCTGTGACCCCTCCTAGTGCCCCCTTGTGACCCCCTGGGGGGTCTGGACCTCGTCTTTGAAAAACCTGAAACAACTACGGCAACCTACAAGAAAAATTTGATAATTTCTCTTTTATCTTTTCTTTAAAATCTCCTCCGAGAACACAATGATTGGATTTAATTTATATTTCTGCATTTGTTCTTTAAATGTCTGTTAAACCTAAATTTATTAAAAGCTTGTTTAGCATTATATTATTTAACTTTACATGTTTTTTGTTTACCATAATTTGTTTTGGAAAGTGCAGTATAGATACAATTATAATTGTATTAATATTATCATTAAAGTTTGGTCACTAACTCACTTTGATCTTTATTCTGTAGTGAGATACAGAATATAAAAATCCTGTAGTGCAATTTAAATAAAGCAGTGTCATACCTTCTGTGGCCAACAAGGGGTACTGACCTGCAACAGCCAAAACGATGAACAACAGGAACAAGGTGCAGCAAATTTAGAAAAGATATTAATTCAAAAGCAGATTGAGGTGTCCAAAACAACGACTTAAATGTGCTGCAAATGAAAGGAAAATGATACAAAAACCTGAAACAACTGCATTAACATCAAATGTGCTGCAAATACATAAATGACACATTATCAAAAAGAAATGTATACAAAAAACCACATAAAAAACAATCTTGTGCAATTTCAGTCCTCAAAAGAAGTGCTACAGTCATATAGGGTGGTCAGTGGATATGTTTATTATTGACGGGAGAGAGTGAGGGAGACAAGGAAGTGATTTTTTTGTTAACACCAGAAAGCTGCAGTTTGACAGCAGAGTACTGTAACATACAAATTACTAAAACTAAGACATTTGATGTTAATGCAGTTGGTTTGTTTTTTTGCAGCAAGTTTCTTTCATTTGCAGCGTGTTTCTGTTGTTGCTTTTTTTTTAACACTTGCATCTGCTTTTGAATCAATATCTTTTCTGAATTTGATGCACATTGTTTCAGCCATTGCAGGTTGGTTGCCCTTGTCGACTGCCGTAATTATCAGTTTGTATACTGACTTTTCTACAGTCCTGTGCTGCACAAAGACGAAAAAGAGTAGAAATATTTTCAAATGTTTACATATACATTGCAGCTTTAGAATCATAACAACAGCAAAATAAAGGCACATGAGAGGAAAGCCCACACATATATTGGAAGCCATCTTTGATTTTTCCATCTGACACAGAACAAGTCCTCTAACATTGAACATGGTCCTCCTGGTCTTCTGTGTAGTGAGTAACGCAAACTGATAATTAGATGAAGTGAAATACAGTAGTTTTATCTTAAATCTGAAGGGAAAAGAAGCCAGAAACAAAAGCGACGTTGACCATATTTTTTACAATTATTCAGAAATCTTATGATTGACGGTACATTTATTTTAAAAGGTTCTCCTGTAAAACAATCACACATGTGACAGATGTGTCACATTGTGTAAAGGCAGGTTATTATAGTTCTCTTAGATATTAAGTATTATATTGTATATTGTAGACACAGCAAAATAGAGCAGAATCACATCAGCTTCAGAGAGAGAGAGAGAAACTGAAGCTTCTCATGCTTCGTTTTAAAAATGTTAATGTACAGCTGCTTGCTGCTGATTCAGTGCTGAACTCCTATAAATAACGGAATATCGAGTGGAACCTTTCAAAACGCGAGGCGTACTCCTGGTGTTTATGTCTGTGCGCGTGCGTGGATAAATTGAGCAGATTAAAGTTGTTTGTTGCAAAAACTAAATACATTTAGAGGGGAAAACACATATAATATATATATATATAAAAAAAACCTAATAGATACAAGACAGATAAGATAAGAATATGACAAAACATTTTTTTTGTCATTTTATGCTGAACGGGTTTTTTTTAATATTGTGGAGATATCTTTGCGTACCACCAGATAAAGCCCGCGTATCACCAGTGGTACGCGTACCATAAGCCGTTTTCACATATGCACTCCGGATAATATCTAGATAATTACGGGAAGAATGATCCGGAGATTCTCCCGACCTAGCCGTTCACATATGCACCTCACAGCTGGAGACTATCCCTGTCAGACGGGAGGGGGGGCAGGGGATTTCCTGAGGTAAGACGTGACATAAAAAAACAACGCAGAAGTAGCGGACGAAGCAACAGAATCCGCTATACGACGCTATAATGAGAATATTTGCCTTTAAATCAATGCTATGTGTAGTCCAACGGAATGACAACATCTACAAAAGAGTGAAGAACATACTGGCCAACAGAGAACTTAATACCGCCGTTTAATTACGTGCATGGAGATCGTAGTGGTCGCGTGCAGACACTCTATGCATTGTGCAGCGATCACAGGGAATAAACGTCACTCCGCTCCTATTGGCTCGAGGTTAATTCTCTGGAGAATATGCTGCAGCGTTCTCACATCAGCCCCTCCGGACTTTCTGCGGAAAAAATACTAGGGGTCCGGCAGGAGAAATCTCCGGGTAAAATCCGAGTACAAAATTCGGCTCTTGTGTTCACACATACAGCCCCTCCGGATAATCTCCTGAGTTTTTAGGGGATTTCCGTATGTGTGAAAAGGGTTATAGTTTGAGAACCACTGATGTAGATCAATTGTTGCACGATATAAATAATGTCATTATGGGATTTATTTTAATCATGAATTTATGTGATTTAATAATAATAATAATAATAATAATTTAATATAAAGTCGCAAAATTAAGAAACTAACTTGGAACTAATTCCAAATCTTCTTGAAAACGTCCCCCCTCCCTCTCACCAGCATGGCATTAGGTGTCTTTCTGGGCATAGGTACATCCACAACAGGCAGCTCAGCGTGTCTGGGGTAGGCCCGGGCCATGCAGTTGCTGGGTGGACTGCCTTTAGGAATGACAGCTGTGATCTTCACCCTCTCACAGCCTTTGACAGAGCAGAAGGCAAACTGTTCCCTGTCGTTATGGGCTTTAACCTTGAGGAAAAGCAGGCTGCAATAAACAAGGGTAGAACTTCAGACTTCATACACATTTGGTTCATTTAAATGGCAGATACAAATGTATGTAGTGAGATGCAGACTCATCTTTGTTCACATTTAAAATAAGAGTAGTGGGCACCCGTTTAGTCATGTTACAATAAGGTTTTATCAGCAACATCTACTTTAGCACTTCTACCAGCACTGCTAAACTCCTTGTTTCCTAATCATGACCTCTGTGTGAAGATTAGGACTCGCTTTTAATCAAACGTAAGCATCTCTTAATAAAAGGAAAGACACATGTATGAAAAAGATGACATATATACAAGAAAAGACTCTCATAATTAGAGGAATACAATCTCAATCAAACAATATGCAAAGGGAAAATGTAAAGGAAAAAAATTCAAATAGGATAAAAAATGATAGCAATGAAAATAATAATATATCCAGTGTTTGGAAAATGATGGTATACTTGTGGTGGTGGGGCGGTAGTGACAAGGTTGTGTGATTGTTTGTGCATGGGTCTATTAAAAATACTCCCCCCCACACACAAACACAACAGATGTTCAAAGAAAGTAAAAAAATAAATAACCCTTGTTTACATTGCACTGAAACTGTGCCTATGTTTGTTTTTAATATTTATTTTTCTTCACCAACAACCTGATGGTTACTGCCATGACACAGTTAAAAAGTTGCAATCTAAAACCTGCCACCATCAGGTAAAGGAAAATACAATTTTATTTTTTTTATACTTTATTTTTATGTTATTTAAAATACAATTTTAAGTATCAAATATTACTTTTTCTGTATTGTCATTCATTTTTATGCCCTCTCTTAACCACTGTGTTATAATGATTTAATGACTTAACCTTGTGTCCTCCTTTGTTCTGGTTCAATGAAAAAAAAGCATTTATTTGATTACATTAACAAACATGTAGACTTGAAAAGTTATTATGTTTTTACACTATTTATCCCTGCAGAATTTCAAAAGCTGCAGCTTTGTACAAGAAACCTTTGTATAGTTTATATGCAATTTTGTATGCCATTACGGGATTTACTTTAGTTTTGTATGCACTTTTAAGAATTGCTAAAAATGTAAGCATACTTATAATACTTAATTTTTTGTGTTACTCAAGTGTGTGTATGTGTGTGTGTGTGTGTGTGTGTGTGTGTGTGTGTGTGTGTGTGTGTGTGTGTGTGTCTGACCCAGTGTCTTCCTCCCAGTAGTAGTATCCCCTGGTCAGGTGGGAGTGGTTGATCTTTTCCCTCTGTGTTGTCCTCATGAAGATGCCGGTCTTGTGGGTCCGTTTGGTCAGGCGGTTGTGGATGTCAGAAATCACAGTGAAGTTGGTGCCTTGCGGGTAGCAGATGCCCACATTGATCCAGTCATTTCTGAAACACAACAATCAAGATATTGTACTTATTACAGCCAATGCTGTACTTAGAGTCATGGTAATACTGCACAATGAACCTTAATCTACCCTTAATCTATCTTGATTTATCTGATGAAAGTTCTTTTTTTGGAATTCAAATTTTTTTATTGAATTTTTTAAAGGCATGGTACATGGCATTAACACATTCAGGTTTCAAGGATATAACAACCCTTAAATACACAAAACATGAGGGCAGACTTAAGTACACTGATCCAGTGAACATAAACTACAACCACAGGCCAGAGAGGAAAAAATAAAATAAAAAATAAAAATACATCAAAATTATTACAAAAAAAAAAAGCTCATCACAGCAGAAAAGTAAAATCAGGAATACATCTGAAGGGTGATCCTATCAGGGATGAGATTGAAAATTATTTGGACACGTCATCCACCCTTATGTAGTCCCAGAACCTGTCCCAGGGAGACCCCTTCTCCAACCTTCTGTTGCGGAGTCTGTTCAGCATACATTCATAAGATGCTGTCTCAGTCATTGCACTAATCCATTCTTTCACATGTGGGGCCTGTGATGTTTTCCAGTGTCTTAAAATAACTCGACAGGCTGTTATTGTACCCACCATGACCACACAGAATTCACCCTTGGATATGTTAGGTATCTGAGATCGGTCTCCCAGTAAACACAACACTGGATTAAAAGGAATTTCTGACTTAAACCAACTGCTTAATATCTGCATGACCTGAGTCCAGAGAGGTCTGACCAAACTACACTCTCACAAACAATGAAGGAAAGTTCCTGTTTCAGTCCGACATTTCCAACACAAGTTATCACTCAACAGTTTCATTCTATGAAGTCTGGATGGTGTGTGATAAAATCGATATATAACCTTATACTGTGTGAGCTTACCCCGAGCCTCTCTCACATATTTACCACATTCTGCCACCATTTTATTCCATTTATCACATTCAATCTGAACTTCAAGGTCCTTCTGCCAAATCATTTTCACATGTGCAGAAAAATCACACAGAGAAGAGTTAACCATCTTATAAAATTGTGAGGCATTGCGTTTTTCTGGTTAAAGTTTCATATATTTTATAACATCATTGTCTGTAACATCGTAATGACTAGACATAATGCAACTCCTTATCTGTAAATACTTCCAGAAATGGCCTTTACCCACCAGGTGAAATCTCTCCATAAGATTATTATAAGACAGAAACACACCATCTTTAAATAAGTCCTCAATAGTGCTTAAACCTCTTGAATGCCACTATTTCCAATACACAGTTTTTTTCCCAATGCTAATATCAGAATTATACCAAAGTGATGAATATTTCTGTCTAGTATGTTTTAGTTTAAACATTTTGTGCATTCTGATCCACACATCTCTTGAATGCAGAAGAACAGGGTTTGTGATGTTAAACACTTTTTGAGAGAACATCTCTAAAGGTTTGAATGGTGAACAAAGCTTATTTTCAATATCCATCCAAGCTGTTTTCACTTCTGTCGCACTCAAATATTTTGCTATTTTGGCCGCACTGAAAGATAGATGGTACAACCTTGGGTCGGGGAGGCCCAGCCCTCCCTTCTCCTTATGCGCACATAACTTTCTCAGTTTAATTCTTGGCCTTTTCCCACTCCATAAAAAAGTCTTTACAGTATCATCATACTGCTTAAAAATCGTAGATGGTATTTTGACGGGCAACATCATACTAATGTAATTAAACTGTGGTGCAATTACCATTTTTATTATGTTAACTTTTCCCAACAATGTTAGTTTGATCTTCTCCCACTTATCCAGGTTTGTCTTCATTTTTTGAAGTAATGGATCAAAATTCAACCTTACTAAGTCTCCTGTGTCCTGAGTAAGCTTAATACCAAGATATTTCAATCCCGTTCGAACCCATTTGAAGTTAAACTTCTCTACCATAAATGGGAGACATGAATTAGAAAGGGGCATTGCCTCCGACTTATTCCAGTTAAAAGTGTAACCTGAAAACTCAGAAAAGGATTGGATAGTGTCCATCAGGTTCGGTAGGGATGCCAGAGGGTCGGACACAACAGCTAAGATATCATCTGCATAAAGTAGGAGTTTATGCTCTGTGTCCCCACCCTTAACTCCTTTTATACCAGGGTGTGCCCTAATAGATACTGCAAGTACCTCTAAAAAGATGATGAACAGTAATGGACTCAGAGGACACCCTTGGCTTGTACCTCTGGTCAGCTTAAAAAATGGGGACACCACCCCGTTTGTCATTACTGCCGCTTTAGGTTCTTTATACACTATTTTGACCCAATAGATAAAATTGAAGTTAAAGCCGAAATGAGACAAGGTAGAGAACAAAAACTGCCATTCCACCTTATCAAAGGCTTTCTCTGCATCGAGGGAAATGGCCGTGATAGGAGTATTTTCAAATTGATTCAGCCACATTAAGTGTAATAATAGTCTAACATTGTCAGTTGAGGTCCTATTCTTCATAAATCCCACTTGGTTGAGGTGGATGATGTTCGGCAACACCCATTGCAAACATGTGGCCAAAATTTTAGTCAAAATTTTACAATCAAGATTTAGCAAGCTAATAGGTCTAAAATTAGCAGGGTCTGTTGCATCTCTACCTGATTTAGGAATCAGAGAGATCACAGCTTCATTGAAAGTTGAGGCTAATTGTCCCTTATCGAACATCTCCTGATATACTCTTCGTAATATTGGGGCAAAAATATCTATGAAAGCTTTATAATATTCTACCGGGAGTCCGTCATAACCAGGTGACTTCCCATTTTTCATCGAGAAGATTGCCTTCCTTATTTCATCCTCTGATATAGGTGACTCAAGTACATCGGCTTCCTCAGGTTGCAGCTTGGGCACATTTATTTTAAAGAGAAACTGTTCTATATCTTCTCGTGCAGTGTTGGAAGATACAGACGATGTGTACAATCTTTCGTAGTATTGTTGAAATACTATTTATATCTTTATTCGAGAAAAACTGTTTATCACCCTGATTTATAACCGGTATTGTATTAGCCGCTATTCTTTCCTTCACCTGTCTAGCCAGCAGTTTACCAGTTTTTTCTCCCCCTTCTTAAAAACTTGTTCTTAATCTATAAAGGGGGGCGGCAGTAGCTCAGTCCGTAGGGACCTGGGTTGGGAACCGGAGGGTCGCTGGTTCAAGTCCCATGCGGACCAAATCTGGAAATTGCCGAGCACTGCCGAGATGCCCTTGAGCAAGGCACCGAATCCCCCCCCCCCTCCATCAGCTCAGGAGCGCCCGCTGTGGGCCGCTCCGTCACTCTGACATCTCTCCATTAGTGCATGTCCATAGGATCCTGTTTGTGCATGTGTATATATCAGCCTATGTGTGTGTTGCATGACTTAAACGGAGTGTAAAAACAGAATTTCCCCTTGCGGGGATCAATAAAGGTAAATCTTAATCTTAAAGAGCATATTCTGCTTTTTTGTTGTAAATCTTGTGTAATTGAAATTTGAGCTTGCAGAGCTCTTGAAATTGCTCATCAGAGAAATGTTTAGACAATTTTAACTCTTTATTCTTTATATCCTTTTCCAAGATCTTAGTTCTGCTCAGATTCTCTTTTTTCTTTTTGGCAGCATGTGCAATAAATGTACCCCTTATGTACGCTTTTGAAGCTTCCCACACCGTTGTAATTTCCTCTGTACTACCAATGTTAATTTCAAAGAACATTTTTAAGTCTTTCTCTAAAGCTTCCTTAAAGGTTAGGTCTAACATTAATGAGGTATTCAACCTCCACCTGCCTCTTTTGTCAGTATTTAAGTTTGCCTTGACAAGTAATTCAACAGGTGCGTGGTCTGAGATAGTTAATGCATTTATAACACAGCTAGCTACATTATCTGTTAAAGAAGAGCTTATTAGAAAAAAGTCTATCCTGGAGTATGTTTTGTCACAGTGTGAGAAAAAGGTATAGTCATGCATAGTTGGATTAGTTAACCTCCATATGTCTGTTAGTCCTACATCACTACTCAACATATGCAGAGCTTCCCTCTCCTTAGTCAGGAAAGGAGCTCTGCATGAACTCCTATCCAATAAAGGATCCACAACTTCATTAAAGTCACCGGCCAGAAGAATTTGACCATCAGTGTCTCCCAATATCTTATTAACCTGATGATAAAAATTGGGATCCCCCTTGTTGGGTGCGTAAATATTACACAACACCACCTTCATTCCCTCTAGTATGGCCTCAACGCACACAGTCCTTCCTTCTGTATCTTTAACTTGCTTTGTAAGGACGAAGCTGACGTTCTTATGAATTAAAATCAGTACACCATTACGTTTACTCGAAAATGAGCTATCAATCCCCTGCATGTGAGTTTCCTGTATAAAAACAATATCTGCCTGACTATTTTTCAAATAAGATAATATTTTCCTTCTTTTAACAGGACTTCCACATCCGTTTATGTTCCACGAAATAAATTTAACTAGCCTGCTGGGCATTTGTAAACTCTATAGTAGAGATGTAAAAAAGAGGGGGAAATAACAAGAGAGAACAAAGTCGTCCAGATCAGTGCCTGCCAATGTCCATGTAAAGACAACATTTTAGGGTCCATAAGATGATCAAAAATTGTTACCATGTACCTTCCTGTTTTTGAACACATACAACAGAACAAACAGACAAACTTACCAAGCCAACAGAAACAAAACAAAACGTGTCCGACTGACTGTAAGCAGCCAGCATCCGAGTGTTGAAAGCTCTTCACGGATGGGAAAAAAAGGAAAAAGAAAAAGAAACTTAAATAAAACAGTAAAGTGGTCCATGGGGTTATCACAGCTCCCGTGGATTCCGTTCCGTGCACAGAGACTCCTCCCCGCCTCCTGCACAGGTGTTCCATCTCAGTCCAGTTCAAAACAAAGGAATCTCTCCAGTGTTAACAACAGCGCATCTCGCTCGTTTAACTCAGTCTGCAGCTTTCTCCTGCCCGTGCTCGTTGACAAATTTCTCAGCTGCTGCAGCGGTGTTAAAGCTCAAACTTTTTCATCTCCATTTGAAGTGCAGCGTCGCGGGGAAAGCCAGTGTATATCTTACATTAAGCTCATACAATTTGCGCTTCACAGGTGTAAAGGCTTTCCTTTTCTGCGCCAGCTCTCTCGTCATGTCAGGAAACACAGACAAACGGCACTTTTCCCAAACAAGCCCTCGCTTTTCTTTAGCTGCATTAATCACCTTGTCCCTCGCCGATTGCCTCAGAAAATGGATAAGCACCGGCCTCGGAGGCTGGTCTGTGTTCGGCATCGGAGCGAGCTGCCTATGCACCCTCTCCATCTCAAACTCGTCGTCAAATTCAACACCGAGCCCTTCTGTTAGAATCTTTTGTACACAGTCAGACAGCGTCCCATTAGTACCAAAAGTCTCTTTTAATCCCACCAACCTCACGTTATTCCGCCTGCTATGGTTTTCAAGGACTTGCACTCTGTTCCATAGGACTTCCATTTGTTTATCCGTGCTCCCTCCGTCTTTCAGCAGCCGCTCCGACGTCTCCTCCAGGTGTGCAATGCGTGCTTCAGCCTCCCCAAGCGCTCCTGTATTCAGCTCGCTGTAGTTTCTAGTTTCTTTAATAGTTGAAACATCCGTTGCCACACTCTGCAGAGTGTCGCTCATTTTCGAAATTTCTGTGAATAACCCATCAAGGCTATCCGACGAACTTGGTGGTGCAGGAGCCAAGTTGGCTAGGTCGACCTTGTGCGAGGTGTAGACAGGCTTTTCCGTGTAGACATGATGCGACTTGGGTTTTTAAAGTATTTAGATGTCGCCATCACCTCTCGAGCATATAATATTTAAGTACTGACACTAAAGTAGTTGAAACAAGCACTTTTTTTTTTTTTTTTTTTTTTTTACCAATAATGATCGTTTTCCACATTAGAAACTATAAATCAACCTGTGCAGGGCGAGAGCCCCTCTACGTTGCGGCCATCTTGGTTGCTGCACCCACGTGACTCCTATCTGATGAAAGTTATATTATTCAGATAATTAAAGAACAGAAAAGTCATGCAAATGTTAAGCTGTACCAGAAATATATTCTTTTTTTACGGTTATGACTCAAAATCAGCATAGGAAATCTCCATTTTGAACACAAGGAAGAAAAGAGTGCCTTAAGATGTACTGTAGTTACTCCCTTAAGACAGAGCAGCTGTTTCCTTGAATCACTTGCACGATTACAATGTGAACTGCAGAGGGAGCCATTAGAATAAAATTGATAAAAATGTAATGTTTTGGCTCAGTTCTGTTCATGTCGGGATGGATTCAGACCATAGGGAACAGCTGATGTGCTTAAAACAAAAACTAGCCTTTAAACGGTTAAAATGTCTCAAGGCCATCTGAAAGGAGGAGCTTGAGGCAAGGCTCTCTTCATTTCTATGGAGAATCTTTCTGAACAACAGCCTCCATCAGTTTATTTCACCAATTAATTATTATTATTATTTTTTTTAAATTTTATATACTTTATTAATCCCCAACGGGGAAATTCTGGTTCGCACTCTGTCTGTTATTTAGAGACATGCTTCTCACACACACAGGCCTGAATCACACACATGCACAATGAGACCTGTGGACATGCATTATTGGAGAGATGTCAGAGTGCGGTGGCAGCCCCCTTGGGAGGCGCCCCCTGAGCAGGTGGGGGTTCGTTGCCTTGCTCAAGGGCACCTCGGCAGTGCCTCTCCAGCTACCAGACCAACTTCCATATTTTGGTCCGCATCGGGACTTGAACCGGCGACCCTCCGGTTCCCAACCCAAGTCCCTACGGACTGAGCTACTGCCGCCCCAATTATCAGTTTTATGTGAAACTGCTCCTAATCGTCAATCAATCAATCAATCTTTATTTGTATAGCTTCAATTCATAACAAGTGTTATCTCCAGACACTTTACAAAAAGCGGATAAAATACCTTACTCTTTGTTATTTAATATTACAAAAGAGCAGGTAAAAAGACCATACTCATTGTTATGTTTACAAAAAGCAGGTAAAAGACTTTACTCATTGCTATATTACAAAGACCCAGCTTAACCTACGCAGGGGGCTGTGGATTCCCTTTTCTTTTGACTCCAGTATTGCTTTAGCGTGTCGATGAAACAGTGCTTGCTAAAGTGCTACTGCATGAGCGTAGCACTTTAGCAACATTTAGCAAAAGTTATCTATCACATCTTATCATAATATACAGTAAAATGCAAATCCCATTCAGTGTCTTAAATTTTTCTTCTGACAACAATGAAAACTCTCCCTTTTGCTCTATTCTGTTGGACTGGTATACAGGAAAAAGTCACTCACTTCACAGCTCCCAATATGTGACTAGAAACTATGCTGAATTAAGAATGTCCTTTCCAACATCCAAAACCTCGACGTGCTTTGCAGAGAAGACATGTTGTGTTTCCTCAAATTCAGAGAAACATGAGAAACATTATACTGATCTATTCATAGCTTTCAGTCACGTGACTGGCACAGAGGCTTGGTGGGCAAAAAGAGCTCAGGAAAGTAGCGGCCATCATTGAACACACTGTGGAGCTGCAGAACTGAACTGGTCTTTGGAAATTTTACTGACTTATTGGGGGGGCTGGGCATACGTCCATTAATCAGTTAAACATAATGTATCAGTGTTAATTTTTGTAATTAGTTTTTAACGTGGACGACAATTTAATTAACCATTGTCGAAACCTTTACCTTCCTAACATCCAAATCCTGCTCTTACATGGTAAGTTGGATCACCGACAATATGAGCAAGAGCATAGCGCCTCCTGTACTTTAATGAGCTTATTGAATAATGAGCCAAAAAGCCTGTCACTTTCTCAGGTAATTTTATTGTGAAATACTTGACCTACAAAAAGGTACTTTTGGAGCTCTGTTAGACTTAAGACGGTGGTGATCAATCAAAAAAGGTTCTATTATTTGAAGAAGTCGTATATCTTGGCATTGTAAAAGGCTGATGGTTTTTGTTTTTTTATGATTTATACTGGATAAAATTCACTTCGGTTAATTATTACCGGAATTAACTGATTAACTACTGAGGTTAACTTCTTGGTTAACAAAGTTTTTTTAATTGTATTATCAACTGTGCCCTGAATGTAAACATGTACTTAATTATTGTAAAGGGGAATCGAGCTGCAGGTGTGTTTTAGCCATACAGTCTATAAAAAGCTTTTAATGTTTAAAAAGAGACTATTCCCAACTGTTTATTACTTTTGTTGAAGAAAAGAAGACCTGATAGTCATGAGGTCTGCATCAGCCACTTCTAAATGAAAGAGTGCTCTATTAGAGAAGAACAATTGAAGAGGAGAAAACAGACATGGAACTTTGGAAAGGGTTTAACACTCCGCGTGTGGATCTTTCCTTTACATGACGATCCAATTCGAATCTTGAGTCATAAGCTACGATCGGATTTGTTAATGATTTATTAAAATATAAAACAATTTGGTATAGTCCGGTTTGATCAGATCACAATTGATTATAGAATCCCAAGTAATCTTGTTTTCTTTATGGAACTAATAAAAAAAACGGAAACACATGTATCATTTCAAAATTACGTCCTTGTGTTTGTTACTTCAACAAGAGAAAAAGACTAGGCCTCCTGTACAAACAATCATATTGACATTATGTATCTGTATTGAAGTCTTTATACCACAGCAATGCTCATGTGTCTCACTTTGACGGTTAGTTTAGGGGAGAAATATGAAAATGTGTTAATACTGTCACAGAAATCTTAGCTCCTTTGTACATCTAACTTCATAGGCTTTACAAAATCCTTCTAACACTTTAAACATATTTAATTTTCTCAAGAGGAACACATTAAAGCCAATTTAAAAAATAAAGGTAGGAATAAACACTGTTAGACAGAGCTGTGTGTGTCTACTCTGATGGGAGAGCAAAGCTGTTGTGCTAAAATATTAATAATGAAAACTGTACATAACAGCATTTTAGACTTCTTTTTCCTTGCTCTGCGTCTACCAGTTGTTGTTTGTCTTCATTCTTAAATAGTTAACCAATTTGCTCAAAGACTGTCTGTGTGGTATCATGTAACCTGGTTTAAATGTATTAACTATGTCACAAAAGCAATTACTCTCAACAACAACATAAGTGATTAATATTCAAGTCTGCTTGTGCTGCTGCTGGCTATAGTGATAGCATCTTTATTAAACTTCAGTTGAGATTTGTGTGCTACCATAGTACTATTTGCTTTTCTACAAAGTGATAAAGTACAATGGCACGACATTTAGAAAGATTTCCGTCCTTCATATTAAGTCCACACAACTTGATTTCTGAGGTGGAGAACTGTAAATTGCATTGGCAATTTACAGTTCTCCACCTCCACCTGTATTGGAATTTCATGTCCAATACAAGTCTAAACTTTGGTTACATGTTGACATGAAGCAGTTTTTAAAGCTTGTTTTACCTGGAGCCATAGATACAATTCCTCAGAATTCAGTCTTGCAAATGAAAATACAAGCAGGAGTAAAAAAAAACCCACTTCCACTCATTGCAGACATCAGGACACATCCTTTTCTTAAGAGAAATCCCAAATGATACGTTCAATGAATAACAAAGCATGTCCCCCCATAACAACATCAGGGGTTACTTAATTAATAGAAGCTTGGCCACTTGTGGCAGGCACATGCCCTGTCTCTTGAGAGTAAAGAGGTTTCCAATCGGCTAGCTGAAAATAGACATTTGAACAGGCAGTAGGGGATTTGTAAAATTATAGGGATTTGTAAAATGTGTACTCAATTACTTTGGAGGAAGAATGAGCTTTTGGATGTATGTCACAGTCTGTAAAAAGATTGTTATATTTAAATCAATATTTTACAAACTGATTACAACTTTTTCTAATTAGAAATCAGTAGATCATCTTACTGTCAAGAGGTTTCAAATCTGCCTCAATCACATGTACCTTTTTATGTTCAGCTTATTAGTTTTCTCGTATGAAGGGTCTAGGGGGCATAGTGTGAAGGTACTGTACTACTGACTTGTTGAAGTTGATGAGCCAGATGGTAACCTCAGCAGGTGCCGCCTGGTCCCAGTGGATGGTGTATCCTTTTGCCAATGTAATGACTGGCTGGAACTGCTGGTAGTGTTTCCTCTTCCCAAGAGCTCCCTCCAGTGTAAGGGGCCGATCAGGGTACTCATTTCTCACAATGAGCATGTCCAGGTATGCAGGGTTACGTATCTGAATGTAGATCTGAAGGGAACATGACAATATAGTTATAAGACTCATTCTAATACCAAGACAAATAATAAAGTTCAAATAATAAAGGTCAGTGTGAGAAATGAGTCAATTTCAAATTCAGAGACTCTACCTTCATGACTACTCAAAATAGTATATGGAGCTGCTGATCCAGCAGGTACAGTAAATAGCTGACACTGTTATCACAGACAGACAAGGACATATCGTGTCTCTTTAACTTATTTCCTTGTTTTTTCTCTACTTCGCTTCATTTCCTTGCCTCTCTCAATGCAGTGGTTGAAATGGACTGAGACACTAAGGAAAAGATGCAAAAGTGGGATGCATGGAAGTGATGTACCCCTTGCCTTTATACCTTATGTTGCAAACACAAGTAACAGAGAAAACCAAATGCTGGTAAATAATGGTGAATTAATTAAACAATTACATTTCTTAGGAACATTATCAGATGTATGTACTTCTTCAAGGACCTGCAGGAGGAGGAGTTTGTGTTGTGATTGGAATGAATACACAACAGAGTATCATATTCCTGACCTTGAAAACGTTGCAGTTTTGTTAATGATATTGTGTTAGCAGATCTGAACCTCTCTTGTTGTGTGAAGGTTTCTCCCAACACATTTCAAAACAAAGATGTTAAAATTGCGTGGAGTCAACCAATAAAATTGTGACTGAAAGCAGATTTTTATTTGTGTAGGCTTATCTATAAGGATAAATCTGTATGTGCATTTAACACCCACTATCACACCTGGGCGTAGCGGCCACTGCAGATAGCAGCCCTCCAATCAGGCACATGGATGCAGTCAGGATGACGGAGCAGCCAGTTGTCCTCCTTGACCAGGAAGGCTCCGGGATATTCGCTGACTGATCCATCGATGTCATGGAAGATGGTGGTCTTGTCCCCATCCATCTCCATCTTATTAAACCAGGGTCCCGGCTCCCCAAAAAACACACGAGATGTGATCTGAAGGAGAGAGATAAACTCAAACATGCTTATATCAGTATATGCTAATTAGTACATTATTTACGACAGTATCTGAAATTTCAAAGCTTCTAAATGTTCTGTATGTGCATAAGCTCCTGAAATAAACATACGTACAGCATAATTAAACAATACATTAAAGCAAGAATGTGCAACTTTTTGATCCAGTAGATGTCGCCCTTGAGCACCAGCATTAAACCAAAACAAACTGCTGTTTGGCAAGACCTCCGCTATTCTGAAGCCTTCGCTCTCCTCCAGCCACACACCTCCAACCCCCACTCGTGTTTGCATGAATGAGTTATTAATTAGATAACAACATAATTAAGCACCATTAAGCACAAGCGGTGGACAAAATTGTTCTTGGCTGGAGCTGCAATTGCCTGTGACTTGCATTGTTGCGTTAGCAGGCTAATGTTAGCGCTCTTTGGTTAACTCATAGCTTCACATAAATTTACATGGAATGACCGTGATCTAAAGACACTTGCGTGACATCCAAATAAGCAGTGAGCAGGCTATGATATTCTTCTTTTCTCTAGTCCTTGACCTAAACAGCTTTATACGCAAGGCTGTCCCGTCCATGTAAACATGAAGTAACACGGCCCAACAACAACACAGCCAGGGGGACTCAGGCTTGTCACTCATTGTAGACAGTCATGACTCAGACAGAAATATCGCACATTCTTCTTTAAGCACATGATTTACATTTGCTGTATATCATTTTCTAACTGTTAGAGTTAAAAGTATTGTCATGTTTTGCTCACAAGGTGAAATTATTGTTTTGTAGTACAACTAAACCAACAAAGGTTGCATAGGCAGGAAACATGAGGAAAAATAAGAAGATACTGGTCTAAGCCCCAGCTAAAAATTCTCTAGCCAAATCACCAAGATACAGACTGACTTAGAAACTCTGCAGTTCTCTACACCGAACAGACTGACATCTTAATTGTTTTGCTTTTCCAGTCTAATCTATTACATTGAATAAATACTGGAATTAATAGGTAGGCAGATAATTTCAGATTTAACCCCAAAACACACACTTTAAGTTAAAGGTTGAATGTGTAACAGGTGCTGACTCACAGGTACATGGTCAAAAGTGATATTAGTGACGTTGTTGTTTGGGCAGCTCTGCCAGGAGTTGTTGAGTCTGAAGCCAAAGGCACTGGTGTGTCGCCCTTCCAACGCTGTGTATTTTCTAAAAGTACAGTTCTGCATGTTGATAGGCCCGTCGTAAATCTGCATGCCCCGGATAGGAAAATCACTGCAGGGAAACACACACACACACATACACATACTCCTCTAAGTAATTTAAATGGTATTCTTCTTTGGTATTCTTCTCAAAAAATCGTAAATGTTTATACAGTCCAAGTAAGGTGGAGGTGGGGCTAGTGGATGGACATACATCCTCTTCCTCATTATTTAACACTAGAAGCATGGGTTGAAGTCCCTTCTTATAATTTAGGGCTCACTTGAGCACCAAGGGGTGAAGACCCTTTTGTTCTTATAAGGACCAGCAGTTGATCATTTTTCCAAACTCGATTGTATTTTAGAGGGCCTAAATATGCTGTGAAAACTGAATGAAATGGATTTGATATGGAAATACAATTGTGATTTTGCCGATTTTTTACCCTATCCACTGTCCCATATATCCTAAATAAATGCAAAAGTTTGTTACTTACATGCCATGTGGCAAGGTTCTGCCAGTAAAGTCAGAACCACCAGGGCCCCAGATGTGGTTGTCAGGCAGGGGCCTCCCACGATTTTCACTTTCGCCAACAAACAAAGAATTTATCACCTGCTGATGAGAGCCATCATCATCTGGGAAAGTCCCTCCACTGCACACACAGATTGGAAGAGTTACAGTTTGAAGGTGCCAGGAGTAGTTGCAATAATTTAATTGATAGAATTGGTAATAGTAGACATGCTGGAAGATGAACAAAATTGGAAAAAATATTAAATTGATGTGCATTAAGAATGTTTGATCATTCTATAAGGATATATAGTTTAAAAAATAATTGATTCTAATGAAATTCAATACAGTGGAAAGCTAATCAAATAAAGTTTCTATTCTTGTAACTGTGCTAGCAGACAGGCGCTGGATCGCCCAGTGGTTATGTCAGACGCCCCATGTAAAGAGGCTACAGTCCTCGCTGTGGGTTCAAATCCGACCTCAGCCCTTTGCCGCATGTTATTCCCGACTCTCTCCTCCCAGCATCGCCTTTCTCTCCTCAGCTTATTTATTAGCTTATTTAAACCATGATGGGGTAATGGAGGGTCAAAAACAACCACAACAAACACAAAATATTAATTTATAAATGAATTAAAACAATTATTTTATTTAACTTCAGAGTGACCACCACAGAGCAATGTGCCATAACCCACATCTTAGAAAACCCCCCCACTGAAATTAATTATTTGTTCAACTTTTCCTAAGCACAATAACCCTGAATCCTATAGCCAGAAAACTAAACTAGATTGAATTTTTGAAATATCAGAATGTCAAAATAATAACTTGAAAATATAAGTGTAAATTAGCCTTTGTGACATCCACAAATGTGAAGACAAAATTGTTGAGTATAATTTATTTTATGTGAGAAAGGACAAACTTTAATGTTTGTTCGTGATCATTTGAGAGGGTTGGGCGTTTATGTTTTGAGCTGCAGTTACCCATTTCTCTACTGACATCACCGATGACAAGGTGGAGTGAGTTTGTTGAGTAGTAAAATAGTCACAGTTTTTTTAGTCTTCTGACTGCTCAAAGCGCTTTTACACTGCATGTCACACCTACCCATTCATACCCTTTCACACACTGATGGCAGTGGTTTCTATGTAGTATCATCCATTAGAAGTAACTAATCCATTCATACACCGCCACCGAAGCAGCGGGAGCAATGCAGGGTTAAGTGTCTTGCCCAAGGACACATCGAACATGTTGCTCAGCTGGGGATCGAACCCTCGACCTTCCGGTTGAGAGACGACGACTCTACCAACTGAGCCACAGCCGCCCCTAGTTGCGTGTATAATTATCTTAAAAATATTCCTAAGGCCTTGTCACTCAAATGCATTACACTGACCTTGTGAATGAGTTTTAATGAATATTTTGAGTTATGCTGAATGATCAGAGGTGTTACTATTGCGTATGCTTTGTTGTTTATTTTATGTAAATGTGTTTAAATAAGCAGTAATGCAGAATAAATACATAAAGTGTGTTTATTGCATCCCGGTGTGCCTTTGTAACCATTACTCACACTGCTGATTAAAACAGCTGGTTTGCTGCTGACCTTCTACAGTAGTACCTCCACTTCAGAACTGCTAAAGTTTCTTCTGCTTTAGGAGTCCAGTGCTCGGCTGGTGCCATCTTCAGCTCTCGATATGCATCTCAACAACCTTATTTTTGCTACCAGCATGTGTTTCTGTCTGCAGGGCCCTGCACTCATGCCCTTTTATGGGCATTAGTGGGCATTAGTAGGCGGTTACCTATGCTAATTTGGACAACAGGCACTCGCTTTCAATTTACAAACACAAAGTGAAAAGAACACAACTGTGAAGAATTCAGTCATTTAAGAACAGGTTGCAGAGAAATCTTAGAAATATTCTTTAGAACAAATTAAGAAAAATCTCACGAAAATTCTTAAGAAGATATTTGTGAATGATTCCCATTGTGTAAACCAACTTACAGATTTTTGTGTGAAATCCAAGGCACACAGCTATTTTTATTCACAATGAATCCAAATGCATCCTCAGCAGGCTCATTTCTACAGGAGTAAGATCATTGATTTAACAGGGTGGGGGTGGGCTTACCTTGCAAGAGTGAGGCCGATGCCATTATCAGCAAATCTAAGCAAGAAAGGGAGAATATAATTACTCAGAGAACAGAGTCTTAAGGAGTTAAAATGTTATTAAACATGGATACATTTCTCCCTTTCAACTCACTGTCATCTGACAAAACCTGTGTACCTTAAAGTCATGACTGTTTTCTATTACATTCAGTATCATTGAAAGTTGAAAAACAAAATTCATATTAACAGTGATAGGTGGTTTATTTACTTGGTCAAAGTATTGCTTAATTTTGGATCCATGCTTGTGTGCGATACTCACTGGCAGTCATCAAGCCAGACATCCCCTCCTCTCAGCCAGGCTCCATGGTCCTGGTTCTTAAAGGCTACAAAGTGATGGATAAGAGCAGGGATTCTTGGTTTGAACGGGTCAGCATCCTGGTGGGGACCATACCTAAACCATACAGCAGCACTTTCAATAGATAACCACATAGAGTTTTCAGCAGACGGAGCACGCATTTTCAACATAAATAATTGCCATCAATCGTGTTTCTCTTATCGTGGGACGGCAAAAATCAAGATCGCGATTATAATTAAATAAATTGAGCAACACTAGATCGGAGTTCAGGGGTGCATGTAGCCTAGTGGTTGGTGCCTGCGCCCCATGTATGGAGACTAAAGTCCTCTAAACGGGTGGCTCGGGTCAAAATCCAAACTGTGGCTCCTATCAGGCATTCCTCACTCTCTCCTCGATTTATGACTCTATCCACTGTCCTGTCTCTCCAATAAAGGTCGAAAAATATAACTGAACAAAACCCCCACTAGATCAGAGTTCCACCAATCAAAGAAGGCCAGAGTGTCTCCACAACACTTCCTTGCCTTGCAGTCACTGAGAGACAGGGCATATATAGGGGGCTTGTAACTGGCTCTGATTCCATCACATTGTGAGGTGGTAGTAACTGATGCTTTTAGCTCCAGATGGGGGGCAGTATGGAAGCACTGAGTAAGAGGGCTCTGGACCGTACAGGAGATGAATGACAGAATTTAAATGTGGACAGTCCACAGATTACAGATAATGGCTTAGGACCATTCACCTGACAGGCTAACCCTAACCTTAACCCTCATCAGCGTGAAATGAACGCTGATGAAGGCCTAGAGCTGAAACGCGCCCGTTGTTGTTATGTACGCTGCTCTTACCCAGATAAAGGAAACTTGAAGGACATTTAGTGTGCTGACTTTTCTGTCTCTTTTTTAGTCTTGTTGCGGTCGTGCACCTGAAACTTTATTTATTGTCGAGTGTGCTCCTTTTTTGCCGTTTTTGTGCTACATGTTCAACAAAGTCAAAGCTCTTACAAAGAAAACAACTTGTTTTTGTAGATTACAGCAAACTTGTTCTTCACAGAAAGATGTCTAGTTTGTGTTTGAAAAGTTGATCGGGTGTAAAAAATACTGTTATTGAAATGATGCAGCTTTTAATATTACAGCCTGTTTTACTCAGATTTTTAAAACCACTCTCTAAATGAAAAAGGAAGTTCAGGTTTATGTAACTGCTTGTATTGTTATTATTGGAAGTGTAGCAATGTGTATATCCTGAAGAAAAGTGAGGCTGAAATACATCATTAAGATGTTAGAAGATGCATTTGGATTTTTAGTGCTGATTAAATACACAGTTTGAGGAAAATGAAAGTGATATTATGAATATCTTTTTTTTTTGCTGATCCAAGAAACAATTGGATCAATGACAAAAATCTAGTGATCCCATCTGAAACTTGAGATTTGTGATCTATTGCGCCACTAAATATGATCCTTACAGACAGAAAAAATGTATACTAAATTATAAGGGGTTGTCTTCAGCTGGTAATACAGGATGTTTATTTGTCACAGGGTGGGGAGATTTACTGTGCTGAGGAGTCTCACCTGGCTCCAATCAAAGACAGGAAGGGTCTCTTGTCCTTGTCGTTTGCCAGTGTAGTCTTCACTCCATTATCCAGGATCATACCGGCCTGGAATGAAAAGAAAAACTATATGTTAAGTAGTGTAGGATATTGATTAAAAATGATAAATAAAAAAGCAATGACATAATTTATCCTTGCCCTTTTTCCTAATACCAAATTACTTACTAATACTAACTGTTTGTTACTATGTAACTATTTACACCTTAATTGTTTTTTCCTTTAACATATTCAAATTGTAACTGTTTCACTAAGTCAACAATGAGTTCATTTGCTCATCTAAATCTCATCCAATGTGAAAGGTTTTCAACGAGCTTTATATTCAAAGGTTGATCAGTTGTTGCATTATTATTGCATTTTAATTATTGCTAAATTGACTGCAGACTAAAAAATCTGTAAATATGAAGAGATCATGGATTCTCATATTTAGATTTGAAGGGTTGCTGACCAAGCTGTCATATTTCGGGAGTTGGACTCGACCAGTTCTGGGCTGACAGTTTGGGGATTTAATTTAATAAAGCTGCCAACACAGCTTGGCCTGCTTGGAGAGCTGATTGCATCTTAAATAATGTGATTTTTTTTTTAATGTCATGACGAGCTTTATTTATATCATGTTACTTCAAATATTCAAGCTTTTGTGTGATAGACTAAAACTAATGATCCATCTATTGACATTAAAACAGGACAGACTCCACACTTCACCACAACTTGCTGTGGCTGTTGAGTCGTCGTCTCTCAACCGGAAGGTCGAGGGTTCAATCCCCAGCTCCTGCAGCAACATGTCCGGCGTATATATTAGTTACTTCTGTGGTCTCACTACATAGTGAGACTGCCATCAGTGTGTGAATGGGTGTGAATGGGACATGCGGTGTAAAAGCTCTTTGAGTAGTCAGAAGACTAGAAGAGCGCAAATAAGCTCAAGTTCATTTACCATTTACAGCCCTGTCATATCAAGATCTATCAAGCTGTAATGGAGCCTGGCCCACACTTGAAACATTAAAAGACCCCACACATGACAACAGTTTTGTTATTTGTTAAAAAAAGGATGACACAATTTATTTAAAGTTAACTGAGATGAAGGAACAGATACTATTTTTAAACTCAAATCTTAACTAGAAAGCTTTTAACACCATAGATGTATGAAAGCACAATCCTGTATCTAGTTGTTACGTATAATTGTGATTGATACAAATCTCTGAATAGTTTCCTTTTTTTGCCAGTACTCTACCTGACACAACCTTTCCACTCATAAACATTTTTGGGTTTCAGCCTGACATGAGTTATGCTCCTATTAGGTCGATCTAAATTAAAAGTGAAGATGGATGGGTAAAATGAAATATACAGAGAGGAGATCACTTTTGGGTGAAGAGAAAATAGGGATATAACAATAACAATTTCCCTCTACCAGTGCTTCATAAATCTCTCTCTGCATGAGCTGAGCTGTGCTCGATGCCTCAGGCGCCTCCAAAACTCTCATGTCCTCTCAATCTCATCAGTCTCCCTGACTCTGTCCTCTTTCTTTGTTATCTGTTTTTTTCCGTTCTCACTCTTTGCCTTTTGCTCTTCTTCCCTTATTCTCTACTGACACTGTAAACTAGTTTTTCTCCATCCTTTGCGTTTAAGGATGGAGCGTTTCCAATACTCCACAGAAATTTAAGTCAATGAAAAATCTCTGTCTAAATATAACATTTGAAGTAGTGAGCTCATAACGTGTCAATATACTGCAACAGCTTTTGGTTTAAGCTGTTGTCACTCCTGCGGAAACAACATAAATTAAAACCGCAAGCGGTGATGAAAGGCCCTCAGACTTCGTGCATGTAGGAGTGTGTTGCGACCGCGGGGAATGCAGCAGAAGCGAGGTGGGGCCAAGGAGCAGGCCAGCAGATGGATTTGTGTAAAAGTCGTAGCACTGCCAAGTTCAAATAGGCAATGCAATGGAGATCACATAATATTTTTACGTAGAGCAGTTCAGGCTGGCAATGCCATGATACCTGTGAAATTTGGAGCACATTGAACATTGTATAAAGAAGGTAGTACTTACTCCTTGCAGTAGAGGGTGCTATGGTTAGAGTTAATTATTGTTATGTGAATGTATTCAGAGGTCAACCATGATCATACCTGTGAAATTTGAACCAGATCAGACAAAGTATATGAGAGTTACAGCCACTTCCTGTTTGATGGCGAGAAATTCTTCGCCATGGCCACACTTGCTGTTCAGGCTCATGTGAATGTGTTCAGAGGCGGACAATGATCATACATGTGAAATTTGAAGAAGATAGAGTATGGTATATGAGAGTTATAAAGATTTTCTATCATTGGCAAACAGTGAAAACATCAAGGTTTGACCCCCAGCTGTGGCCACGCCCTTTGACGTACAGTCTGCACAACTATGGATGTTCTAGATGTGTACAATGAGCTGAGCCAAAAAGTTTTACGATCAGATCAAGCCCCTCCGATGAGATTATTGAAATAAACACTGTTTTTGTTTGTTAAAACAGGCATTATTTTGAAAATCAAATGTAATTTGTGGACTTCCTGTTGTTGTTTTTTTTTTGAGCCGGGGATCACGCCGAAGATTTCTGCCTTTTAATAAGGCAGTTTTTTCCTGACCAATGTAACTTTTGCTGCTTTGCTAAAGTGCTCATGATGGATTAAGCTGGGTCCTTGTAATATAGCAATAAGTAAGGTCTTTTACCTGCTTTTTGTAACATAACAATGAGCATGGTCTTTTTACCTGCTCTTTTGTAATATTAATAGACAAAGAGTAAGGTCCTTTACCTGCTTTTTGTAAAGCGTCTTGAGATAACACTTGTTATGAATTGGCGCTATACAAATAAAGATTGATTGATTGATGGCAAACAACGTGCTGTTTGGCGAAAGCGTTCGATTTAGGCGTTTCAGCTTGAAACTATTGTATGGCCAAGGTCTTGGGATGGTCCACACCAATTTCGAGGGGGAAATGAGCAACCGTGTAGCAATGGCTAGTGCTAATTGAGAAACAGTAACTTCATATTGTCAACACGTGGCGCTGTGAGTAATCAAAAAATTTCAATCATGGATGTGTTCAGGACAGGCCCCGTATCATGCATGACAAATGTGGATATGATGGAACACTGCATGGCAGAGATATAAGCATTTACTTTTTTGGCAATTTGCCAAAACGCACATCAAAGTTTGACAGGAGGCCCAAGTTCGGACAAGTTCGTTCAAATAGGTAGCACGAAATCGTCATATTTTGAAATTCAACTCAAAACCTGTACATTTTAGGGTATGGTCATAATGTAACTTTTTGTTAGATAGATGTTTTTTTGAAGATACATATGCGTACCAATTTTCGTGCATGTACATTAAGCGCAGTGCCCTGGCTGACGTTTGGGGGCGCTGTGTAGCCATTTTTCGACGTACAAACTCAAAACCACTTTCATCGGGGAGTTTCATTGGGGAGTTTTCATGCACGTTCAAGCCGTTAAAAATGCGCGAGAGTGGGTGAGGAAATAAAATAATTCTTCTGGTTACATAAGGGTCCTCGCAACCTGTGCGTGCTCGGGCCCTAATAATCAGTTCAGACTTTTTTTGAATAAAAATAACATGCCAATAGGTAATTGTATCACAAGTGCATAGCAATAAAGAAGATCATTCTTAGTTTGCATCAACATGCGTCTCCAGTGACCAAATCATTTTTAACTTTCCTGCTTCAAATGCAAAAAATCACAGAGCCTTATTGACCTCATTAGACATTTAAAACCATTACATGAG
This sequence comes from Tautogolabrus adspersus, assembly GCA_020745685.1. Lineage (NCBI taxonomy): Eukaryota > Metazoa > Chordata > Actinopteri > Labriformes > Labridae > Tautogolabrus > Tautogolabrus adspersus. Next base: position 10,330,036 of record CM036535.1, read on the forward strand.
ACAGAGAATGAAAAACAGACAGATTGATCTAGATAATATCTGCTTGTCACCGCTCATAGAAATTATTCTTTTTTAATAACATACTTTATTAATCCAGAGTAAATCTTGAAAGCTATCTGCAATCATCGTCTATCCTCGTCTGATAGGTGATGTATGCCTCCGAACCCATGCCAATTTTTCGGTACTTCCGGTGCAGACAGCAGATTGTTGAAACTTCCAGGCATGACTTCCTTTTGTATAGCAAACTAAGTCATTTATTGGTCCATTACATCCACCAGTATAGCACCTGTTCATCTGTTTTTGGTGAGTTCCAGTTCAACAGAAGATGAAAGTTACACATGGGCTATTTACTTGCAATTACCAGGTCTTAAGTTTGCCTTAATATCAACATCATGATGCGGACTTGTTAAAAGTCAAAATGCAATGTCAGATCGATCATTTATGATGTGTTTCAGGTAGTCGAAAGCTGATTGGCTTTCATGATTTGTTGCTGAAGTTAAAGTGTCTGATCTGTATTTGATTGGTACCAAATGTCATACTTGGTTCTTACCGTGCATGAACCATCGACCCTCCAACACCCAACCTAAGTTCCTACACACTAACGGCCAAATTCCACCAGATGCGTGTTCGGTCCATCTCCGCTCTGTTCTGGCAGCGGAGCTGATACGTTTCACTTTTTTCAATGTGTGTGCTTCCACTGGGTCCGCTGCGATGCGTCTCAGCTCCGGCAGTCCGGAGCCCTCCGGAGCAGATACGCAAGACTTCTATTTTTGCCGGATGCCGGAGAACGACGCATCAATTCAGCACAGAAAAGAACAAGCGGGACGGGAAGTCAGACACCGGTACAACATTAAAACATCCGGTTTATTTTCAGAATAAAAGACTCCGTTTTGACGGTTCAGAAAAACGACTGTATGTGTGTTTGTTTATGTGTTTATAAGGTTTATATAGAGATTAATACCATGTACATCGTATTATCTCGCGCTGTTGCGAGTTAATCTTTAAAATACCGCAGGAATTCCTTTGTCTCGGCACCCCAGCTGACCGGCTGTGCTCTCCGTGCTGCCGACGGAGCACGCAGCCGGTGGGTGTTGAAGGTGCACGGAGCCGTCACGCACCCAGGCAGACAAGCAATGCACACGGATCTGGTGGAATTTCGGGGTAAGCTACTGGTGCCCCCCAAACACCTTTATACTCACTGTGCTGCGTTCTTTAATACTCTGATTAACCTCCAGCTTGTGTCATTTAAAGTTAATGCTTTACAGTAGATTGTGCATTGAATACGGGACAGATTATGCATTTGACAGGGACTAGCTTGACAAAAAGATCAGAGCTTTATCTGTTAATCCTCTCTGTGAAAAATGTGCTCTCCATCTCCTCAAAGCTTTTATTATTTATTATAAACTCTTGCATGTGTTTCCAATTAATAGCAACTTTGATAATCTACTTACATATATATATTAAGCACAGCAGGGAAACATTCAATCATTCACTTATGAGAGGAGAATGGTCTGTTAGGCTACTTTACGTTATTATTGCTGTGCAGATAGCGAGAGTGGGTGGTCCTTAATGTGGCCCAGGAAACATGAGCGGACACATCGTACACATTTCAAGACCAATGTGGACAAATATGTCCTAGACCACCTCTGTCTACATAATCCATCCTCAATGTCCTCAGGTGCATTTACACCGTATTTAAGGCTGTCCACTTGTCGACTGATCACCCAGGACTTGTGTTAATACCAGGGCTAAAGGCGGTCATGGTCATTTCAGGGACAATTGGACAATTATGGCAATTATTAATGTTAGACATTTAGCAAATCAGTACTTACTTGTAATGTAGTTAATACTCTTACATGAAAAAAGCTTTAAATAAAAAATAGAGAGAGAAAAAAAAAGAGATTGAAATGTTGCATCCAGCAATTTAGTATTGTCCTTCTTTGAAGCAGATTTTCGAGTCTCACTTGAAACAAAAACTTCCAAATCAAAACAGCAGAGGAAATGATATCCTGATTGTTAGTCCCTAGCTTAGGTCAGGCACAAATCCTTTTATCGCTTACTTATTAGTCTCTCAAACCCAAGGTGGAAACCATACAGCCAATTAATTTTGTTAAAGCGTACCACCCTGCCCTTAATGTTTTAAATCTCAGATCTCTTTTTTCAGATAAGTTCTTAGTACAGACAAATCAATAATAGTAGACCACGTCATGTGAACAGATCATGAACACTTACAAGACTACACTACATTATTTTGTGTGTTCTTTAAAGCACTATTTACAGCTTTTATATGAATTAGTAGGTTTGTTGGTGTTATCAAGTGGGAAAAGCTTATGAAATGAAATAAAAGACTCCAGAAAGCACAGGGCTCATGTTAAGTTTTTTGGCAAAAAAAGTAAAATTCCACTCTGCCTGTCATCAGACTCACCCTGTAGTTGGAGTGGGCTCTGTTGTTGGTAAATTGGCCCATAGGTGTGTGTTCAGTTTGTCCTGGAGCATAGAGCCCCTCTGAAGGGCCCGTGGGAACATGGTGGAAGATGAACCAGAAACCTGTTTCCTGAAGGGTCAAACACAAACATGTCAATCTAAAGACAGCATGCCAATACCTATGACTATAAAAGTAGGGCAAGCATGGGCCGAACATGTAGAGATATTTTCACACAACAAACACATATTCACTCCCACACACATACAGTAACTCCATCCTCTGCTTTGAAACCGCAAGTCAGCCTGTCTGTTTTCTGTTTTTCTCCTCAGGTATGCAAATTATAATAGTCATTACACTGAGGATAAATTACACTCCATTCCATCTGACATATTCTTGAGAATTCCCAGAAGTATGATCATAATTGGCATTCTATTATAGTGAGAATGTGGCAGTGCCAACGTCTGTTGTCTGCCTGAGTCTGAGGTTAATAGAAGCACACATCCATTAATCTGGTCTGGCAACCTGGTAATAAGATAGACCTCCTCCTGAAGGAAAGGGAGGGGGGCTGAGAAACTTACCTCTGAGCCTGCAGCAGCACAGTTGATGAGGTTGTTATTGGGGTTGGCGATCCAGAAAGTTGAAGTTGCGCTGTTAAGGGCAAGAGCGTGGGAAAGAATAAAGTGAAGAGTTTTGTTATTGGGTTGGTTAAGTGCCTTTTCACAAGAACAGAGGAAACAAGTGATGTCTTGGTAAATAACAAAAAGTGTAGACAGTGCCTTATACTAGTTATTGTGGAGGACCAGATTAATGGTTTGTAATGACATCAGCCCTGTTAATACAGAACTGAAAGACTGAAGTTGCTTTTTGCCTATTTCAATTTCTGATTGTTTTACAAGCCCTTGCCTGCCAAATTAGATTTTTTTTAAAGAACTTTTATTTGCAGCAAAGATAAACATTTTTATGTAAATTTACTTATATGGTAATTCAATTTTATGTTCATAATAAAAAAAATTCTGTTAATTAACTGTTTATTATTTTTTTTTTCAAAACTGCAATTATCGGTAATTTCTGCTACAGCATAAACGTTTCATAAGTTCCTGCAAAACTAAATGTTTCTCTCTTAGGCAAGAGAGGTACTTAATGTAAGAGGAGTAAGTGCCAGAAATAGTATTTGTTAATTCTAGGGGCAGAGTTAGCAGTATATGACCAATCACAAAAATGAACATGTCTGCCACTAGCAGATTGTCATATTTAACAAACTTAGAGCAAACTATAGAATAGAATAGAAAGTTTATAACATTGATGATAAAAACTATGACATAAGAAATATTTCAAGTCCACAAAATGAACACAGTTGCAGCTGCCACAAACAAAACAAAAAATCTCAGGCTGTGTTAATGAGCAAATTAAGGATTATAACATCACTTCCTCATCATTAGTGCTATACAGATCTGACTACATTAACACATGTTTATCCCACTTTGTTGCTGAGCTGTATTCTTGTGGCATTAATGACTGTTTCGAATGTATTATCTCAGCTGCAGCCCCTATGGTATAGAGCTAATACAAATGAATATGAAAACAGTATAGAAAGCGGTAAATTAGCTTACTTCCATATTGTTTTCTCTTTAACCCTCTTCTCTCTCACAATCAGGTCACATACCTCATTCATCAACAGAATTGGTTCATCTCTAATCTAAACATAATCTGCTCCAGAGCAGGCTACAGTAGTTTTCAGCATAAGTTACCAAGGTATTGTGCCCTGTTAAGAAGTGAACCCTGCTCCTAGTATTGATATCCCAGAGTGAGTGAGTGAGTGAGTGAGTGAGTGAGTGAGTGAGTGAGTGAGTGAGTGAGTGAGTGAGTGAGTGAGTGAGTGAGTGAGTGAGTAAGCGAGTAAGTGAGTAAGTGAGCTATGTTCACACTCAAGCTTGTTCCTCATATTTAGCTTTATATTTTTCATTTCTGCATCCATCTTCTGGAGTTTGGGATTTGAATGACAGTTGATTGTTTGCTTGTTTTGGCAACTTTTGTACCATGTGAACTTTTCTCATGGAACTCATATTCTTATTAATTTTTTCGATTAATCTGCAAATTCTTCTATGTGCCTTATTGTGAGCGTGCAGCTTGAAAGCCCCCTTCACCCATGCACTTGGCATAATTAGAATATCATTATAGTTCCATTTGCATCTATGTGAAAAAAGAAGCTTAGGGTAATGAATATGAATAGAATAGCAAATATGCAGTTTAGCTCCACAGCAGCTTACAGCACGACAGCGCAACATCTTAAACTTCTCCTATCTCCACTTTTTTCCACCCCTCTGATCTCTTATTTTGCTCGTTCCTGGGTCTTTGTCTGCCTTTGCCTCTCTCCTAAACCTTTTCTTACTCTGTTGCTGTTATTGCTTGATAACTGGCTTATGGGAAAATGGAGAAACTATTTATTTTTAAACTGCCAGAATTAAAGTAATGTCTTACTAACAAATACATCTGTCCTTCTATAAACCTTTTCAGATTTCCCCATAGCATAATGGTCTCTGTCCATTTACTCCCCAACTTTCCATTATGTGGGTTTGTCAACCAATAGACTGTGTACACTGTCTCTTCCTCATGTTCTGTCTTTCTAACTGTCAGCTAAGGACCATAATGTGCTGCACTCCTCTCCCAAACCCACTCTTGTCAGTGCCAACATGATACATGCAAATGGGGAGAACTGCATGTAGAAATAAACTTTGTGCCCCTGCCATTATTATATTATACTAATGTTTAATACGTATGATTAATATGTGGGGGCTCATCGCATTTAAAGAGACACACACACCAAAACGGAGCGTTCTGAGAGAGCTGGTTTATACAGGGTCACAAACGTCCTCTGGTGCTTGATCCATGTAATATCTTGACCAAAGCACAGCTGTTTCATTTAGACCACAGGTGACTGTTTTAAAGGTGGGAAAGGGGTATTATATGTCCTCTTTAAGGCAAAGTCAACAGTGATTGAGTGGTGAAATCTTACAGTTAAAACAAAGCCAAACTCAAAGAGGTAGAGACTCCCATAGAGGTGAGTATTCAAGGAGATGCTTAGGATAATTACTTTAAGAACCATAATGGAAACCATCAAGATAAGCATTTCTTCTGTGTTTTCCTCATAATAACATAATAACACACAAGGTTATCATAGCTGTATGTAAGCAAAATGAGGATTCTTTTATCGCAGTGCTTGTCAATAAGCCAGAGGTCTGATTGTCCCTTGCTTATGCATATTTATGTGTTTAGGAAAAAAGGCTTTGGAATGGTGCATCAAGGGTTTTTCTTGGTTGGATATCTCAACATCTAGCATTTTCTTCCTGGTGTCTCTAAATCGGGAGTCTCAATTCATTAATTTTAGTTCAGCAGATATACACTGGAGCACGGTATGACCATCTTTCAAGATAAGTTACATGCTTTATTCAAATAAAATTAAAATGCTGCTGCCTCCCAGCATACAGTATATTGCAGCCAAGACAGATAATTATTTAATCAAGATTACAAATGTAGACATACACAAGCACACATGCTCATTGACTTTTGGAATAAGCTTAATTTTATGAAATTTAGACAGCAGATTTGGAAGTGAATGTTTTAAGCAAAAAAAAAAACAGTTTGTTGAAATTAGATATGTTGACATGTTGATATGTTTGCGAAGCAAAACAGTAAAAAACATTTAGTTTAGCTGTTTGCAGCAGATGGCATTTATAAATTATTTTTATAAACTGCATGCTCAAGCATGCCTAGGCATGCACACACACACTTTTTATATAAGCAAAATATTACAGTCAGCACATTCATCGGTCTCCTGTCTCCTGCAAATCTGAACAAAATGTACTGTTCTGGTCTAAGCACACAACACAACACAACACAACACATGACAGGGGAGAGACAGGAGTAGGCCCAAGGGAGAGTACAGAAATCTGTTTGAAATTACTCATCATAAATCTTAAGTGGGAAGAATCATGTTTGATTAAATGGAAAGTTTTGAACTGCCATATTATATTATGCTGGGATTAGGAAATCAATACAGGATACATTGATCCAGACACATTGGACAAGAAGTGCATCTGTATTAAGAAGCTGCTATTGATTATTACACAAGTGTTAAATTCTTGATTCTGATTGGCCAATTACACATAGCAAAGGTCAGCTATTCCTTTATATAGATCACTGTGGTTAAGAATAACAAACTGTTCGGAAAAGCAAACAGTAGGATGCAGAACTAATTTTGATCATGTCAATCCGAGGAAAGAATTCAAGTTAATTTGATGTAGGTTTTTTTTACTGTGAAGGGAGAAAGAAGAGGACAACACCGGTTAAAAGAAGCTAACAGATGTAAAAGCTTTACACCATCACAGAGAAATCTACAAAACTGAAGATGGCACATGTAGTAAACACATAAGGGAACCTGTTATGGGATATGGGATATGAGTTTGGAGATTGCTGAATTGAAAATGACGTTTATTAGTGTATTAATGAAGCATTATAAAACAATCTGTGACATGGCTGGCAGGAGAAGGGGGGAAGTCGGTGGAGAATACAGGACAAGGACGTGTGTGTGTGTATTCATGTTGTAGAGGGTGGGATGCGAGGGATGAGGTTTGTGTATGACGAATGAATGGGACATTAATTTACATGTCTCTATATTTTGTGTTTTCTCTGTTGTGTCTTGGGATATAAATGTAAATATCTCATGTGATCCTGATTTCACTCTTGAAAAGTGTAAACTAAGTTAAATGTTATGGTGTCATTTTGGTTGGTAAAAGCTTGTAAGTAAGACCCTGTGATGGAAAGCATGAAATTAATAAAAATAATTCTAAAAAAGAAAAGAAAATGACAATAGAATCCGATGTGGAGGACAGGTTCTGCGACGTCAGTGGAAATGTTCAGTTTAATGGGAGTAATAACAGGGAGGCTGGTCTTAAGAAATGTTCAGTAGCCCTAATGAAATTTAGTTTTGCTCATTTATGAAGGCTACATAGTTAACTAATTGTATAGTTCTACTGTCGCTTTGAAAGACAATGGGACAGCCCGGAAACCAACGACTCCACTTCACAACTCACATCCCCCACCACAACAGGGTCTCAGGACTCTCAACGAGCCCTAATAGCCCTCTCTCCCATCACCCCAGCGACACCACTTTAAATCACTGAAAGAGATGTAAATCTTTAAACGACAAAACCCCCGCAAAGCAGCTGGACCAGACTCTGTCTCTCCCTCCACCTTGAAGCACTGTGCTGATCAGCCGTCTCCAGTCTTTTCAGACATTTTTAACATCTCATTGGAGACATGCCACGTGCCGAACCTGCTTCAAGTCCTCTTCCATCATCACTTTCCCCAAAAAACCAAGGACCACAGGACTTAATGACTTCAGACCCGTCGCCCTGACCTCTGTGGTAATGAAGTCATTTGAGCGCCTTGTGTTTTCACACCTCAAAGACATTAAAGACCCTCTCCTGGACCCCCTAAAGTTCGCCTACAGAGCCAACAGGTCTGTTGACGACGCTGTCAACCTGGCCCTCCACTCCATCCTCAAGCATCTGGACTCAGCAGGAACCTACGCCAGGATCCTGTTTGTGGATTTCAGCTCTGCTTTCAACACAATAATCCCGGCCCTGCTCCAGGACAAGCTCTCCCAGCTGAATTTGCCTGACCCCACCTGCAGGTGGATCACAGACAAAAACAGCTGCACCTCCAGTCATCAGACTGTCAAGCTCCTCAAGTTCGCAGATAACACCACCCTCATTGGACTCATCTCTGGTGGGGACGAGTCTGCCTACAGGTGGGAGGCTGACCATCTGGTGACCTGGTGCAGCGAAAACAACCTAGAGCTTAACGCTCTGAAGACAGTGGAGATGGTTGTGGACTTTAGGAAAAACGCAGCCGCCCCATCACCATCGGTGACTCCACGGTGTCTACTGTGGAGTCTTTCCGCTTCCTGGGGACCACCATCGCTCAGGACCTCAAGTGGGAGCTGAACATCACCTCCCTCATCAAGAAAGGACATCAGAGGATGTACTTCCTGCCACAGCTGAAGAAGTTCAACCTGCCAAAGACCATGATGGTGCACTTCTACACTGCCATCATCGAGTCCATCCCCTCCTCCTCCATCACAGTCTGGTACGCTGCATCCATTGCAAAAGATAAGTGCAGGCTGCAGTGCATCATCCGCTCTGCAGAGAAGGTGATCGGCTGCAGTCTACCATCTCTCCACGACCTGTACACCTCCAGGACCCCGAGGCGGGCAGGTAAGATTGTGACCGACCCCTCTCACCCCGCACATGGACTGTTTGAGACTCTCCCCTCTGGCAAGAGGCTGCGGTCCATCAGGACCAAAACCTCTCGCAAAATGATTTATGCTTACAACAATGACAACATGCTTGACTCCATGATGAAGTGAGTTCTAGTAGTTAACCAGCATGATATATGTTAATTGTATCAGTACTTCAGTGAAGGTTGTCCCTTTTTCAGTGATATGCACATTGCGTGTACCTGCAGTCCTGGCGTGGGTTAGGCACATATCCTGGGTATGATCCTTCAGTTATGTCACGGCACATTTTGCTGTCTCTATCAGAAGGCAGCAAGGTCCCAGCGCGCACCATAAGACCTAGACAGTGGTCAAATGTGTTCCTCTCTTCTGGACCATCTTCTGTGAAGAAACAGTGGCCTAGAGTGTCATAGCCCACCACATCCTTTACCTGTAAGGAGGCACACAAGCTAAACTTTAGACAGGCAGTACACCTTTAGAGACATTCTTATCTAAGGAAAGAAAATGGGTGTATTTCCAAGATGTCAAAGTATTAACATGATTGTTGAATAACAACTCGAGCAATAAACATTTTTTTTCAAAGGCAAGTTAAAATTCTATGTTTACCAGAAGTCCATTGGAGCCATGGATGGTTACACAGCGGGAAAAGGTGTGGTGGATGGATAAATCACTGACGGACGTGGGGGGGTCATAGCCTCCCCTGTCATCTACATCTCCATTCATATGGAAATGAACTGGATAGTGTCCCATTGTCTGCTGGCCCATATGCTGCATCTCCACCCCAGAAATATGAACTGACCTGAAGCCTCGCTCCACCTGATATTGACAGGAAATACTTTTCAGAGGGGAGGAAGTCTGCAAGGAAGGTGTAAGTAATGATAACGATAACGAAAACATGAGTATGGAGAGACTGGCATAAACAAAGGTGTGGAAAAGGGGGTTAAAAAGGGATAGATGGAAAAAGAGGAGGCTGCCAAAGCATACAGATGAAAGCAAAGCAAAGACAGAACAGAAGGATAAGATGGAGTGATGTGAGGCTCAGAGGGTGGAAGGAGCGTTAAGGAAACTAGATAATGGGGAGAAAGGGAAGAAAAAGGTTTGACAGAAAAATAGAAAGTGAGCACCATAGTATGAGTGTGAAAACAAGTGAGGTAGGATGAAAGTAGGATGTGACAAGGATGAAGATAAGAAAGGATCAAATGTAGTAAAGTACTGATGAAGTCATGCTTTGATGAATTTTACGTGACTATGGAGTCAATATAGATGAATGACAAAGAGGGCAGACAGAGATTCACCGGTGAATAGTAGATGTCAGTTAGCAGAGGGAGGCAGTGATGAATAGCACATTTGTTCCACAATCCCCCAACACCTTTTGCACAACATCATGAGAAGCCTCTCAACACTTAAATGAGCTTCATTGTACCTTCAATATCACATTAAAGCCTTTGAGAAAAGGCTTTCTGCCCCTGCTGTTTATATAATTATTTAACAATAAAAGTAAAAACACAGATTGCTTCTCTCAGCACATGGCTGGCTGATACTAATGAAAATGCTAGCAATTTACACAACAGTATAAACACAAGTGTCAAAGCAGGAGAATGTTCTGAGGCGATCATTTTGAAGGGCTTTACTGAAAATCGTACTGAGGCTTTCATTTCCCAGTGTTTCCTTGCCTGTACGTGCTAAACACACACCCATGCATGAGAAATATGTGACATGAGCCTGTGATGGAAATTCTAATAGGATATGATAGCATGCCCGGGGGAGAGAAAAACAAAACGGCAGCATAAATATAACCAAAACCCGTCTCTGTGCCTCGTCCTTTGTTCTTCTCTCCTTTGCTGTTGGTTTCTTTCTCTCTTGTGTTTTCTTCTTCTCTTGACACGCATGCAGGCTAAGACATAGATCATGGGGTTTGTTTGTGGTTGTACCTGTTCTGTTTTTAGTTTTAATCATTCACCTGTGGTTACTTTTGATTTGATCAACATTCTTTGTGTGCTATGGTTGACACAGGGCTCTGCACATCCAGAGTCATTGCAAACCTTTTCATTCAGACAGGAGACAAATCTCAGTATCTATTGGTATTTTGACACAAAAAACAACACCAGTCTAAGGTCCAATTTGTAGCTTCTTTCCTATTCTTTATATCTATTTTTAGATGAACAGTTTTTAATCATTTCATCCATCCATCATCTGCTGATAAATACTACATGATACAAAGAACCTACCTAAAATGACACCAAGTACACTTGAGTTGGGATTTATTAGGCAAAATACTATTTACCCTATAAAGTATGAACGTTTATGCCTGAAATTTGATGGACCGTCATGGATTTTAATTTACTCTTTTATTTTTTCTTCACAATGAATCTAACAACCTTACCCTCTGACTTTTTCTCTACCTCCATAATCACTTCAAAATGTCATGCTGTGCAATAATTGGGCTTATGACTACAATGTAACTGACTGCTCACTTGTGAAATTTCTGTCTATCTAGGCTATACTCAACAGTGTTTTGCATTATAATAAATTAAGTTGACAAACATTAAAAACATTATACCTGGATAACATGCTAGTGTAAGCACTAAGATTAAAAAAACAACTAAGAAATACCTGACAGGAGGCAGGCCATGAAAAAGAACATAGAGGTGATGGACAGGTAAAGTATACAAAGTACACTGGAAGTGTATTTTTTAAGAAACATTTCCCCTCAATAATCTACTGACAGTGAAACATACCCTTGCAGTTTCTAATGAAAAGCATTCTCATTGAAGGACCACACCCTGGGTTGTACTCGAGATTCAGTCCTTGTCCCAAACCTTTCCGACCATGTAAAACTTTGTACCAAACCAAGTGACCTCTTTTCATTGCAGATACCTCGTTATAAAACAATTAGCCAGCTAGCCTATTATAATACTATATAAATAGATATAATTTAAAGTTGTGTGAAAGGTTGAAAGCTAGAATGCTGACCTGGAGTTGAAACCATTTTGTCAACTGCTAATACCAAAACATTAACTGTCAAGGGCAACACAGCAGTCACAAAAGAAACACAGCAATGGTCAGTATCCAGGGAACCATGGTGGAAACGTGTTTGTATGTAATTCTCCTGGCAGTTGACAACATTTTACCTTCAAATGTCCTCCAAAAGTGTCAAAGTCAAAGAACTTGCAGGCTTCGTTGGCATAGCAACTGGGCTCCATCTCACCGCGGATCAGTATGTTACGACTCAGTAAGCCCACCTCCGCCCTCATATCCACTCCATCCACCTCCTGGCCAATGTGGACAAACTGGGCCTTACCTGCACTCACACACATACACAAGAATACCTTAACACACACAAACAAATACACCATACCCCTGATCAAGGACTAAACAAACAATTTAACATTAAAACAAACTAGAGAATGAGGTGACCTGAAGAGCTGTCTGTAGTTCACTGTTTGTACAGTCCACAGAGCGGAGCAGAGGGCATACAGATTATTTGTTGAGGATGATCTGTTTTCAGAGGTTGACTTAAATCCCATGAAAAAAAAACGTAGAGATGCAGCCTGGCTTTGCAAGGTACGTAAATGTCAGGATAGAAATAGAATCATGATATACGCTTCACCACTACTTAAGGGCTGTGGTACACTCCACAATAGTTATTATCTGAACTCATCATCATTAATGTCATTTAGAGCTGAAGTTCAACATGTATAACTCCTTATGGAGTCAAAATGATAATCAAACCTGAGTCATATGTCTCTATGTCTCTCAGCTATCTCCAAACTCTTACCATTACCAAGAAAAACAACACACCCTCCCAGTTAGGGCATAACCCTTGTGGCTTGGCAGTTGACTTGATAATCCTTGCAAATACAGGAACGCTGCTATAAAGTGGCACGCATGCAGGAATTAGTGAAATGGATCAAAGTCAAGAGTGAGTGATAAAAGCTCTGAGCAGCAGACTGGGGCTAAACAAAAATAGGATTTTCTTTCTGGAATACAGAACTCCAAGATGTCTCAAATAAATGACAGAGAAGAAGGATGGGTAGGGGTATCTTACAATGCAATGGGAGAGAAATGCCAGAGATTTAAATATATCCCAGGCTCTAAGTCTGAATTCTAAACAGAGGAAATGCAAACTTGACCCTTTTTTGCATGCAAATCATTGTCACGATTTGTTTGTTTGGATGTTCTTTTCAAGGCAGTGGTTAATTCAAAACCATATACAGGAAAGGTTAATATACATGGAGAGATACATCACAAACAGGCAGTAAACAGCTTTTGTCAAAATATGTGTAAAACCCTGTAAATGTAGCCAGCTCTTCAACATTTTGAAGGACACAGTAGTCTTTAAATGTCTGGCTAGTTAGACGCTACTTGGTACAAGTTGAACTGGATTGATTGTACAAGAATGTTTTCACAGCAACATTGTAACCTGTCAGTGTAGCCCTGCCTGAAAAAAACAAGTGTAACAATGGTTTTCTTACCTTGAACCTTGACCTGGTTGGATGTGCAGGTAGAGCAAGGTAACAGGGTGAACTCTTCAGTCTGGTGCATGGAGTAGTCAGTACTGGCCACCACCACCCGATCATTGGATCCCCAGCCCTCTGGTTTGTCAGCAAGCTCCAGAATGCTGCTATTGGACGATATGCCGATGGAAATAGATGCCTGCGGACGAACTATGAGGGGCATAGAGTCAGAGCTCACAGAATGTAGCAAAGCTGCTATAAAGCTTTACAAAGCAAATTAAAATCCATGGCTAAAATTCTAATGCTACAACATTTAATTATAAATTCATTCAATTAAAGGTATCTCAATGTAAGACTTTTCCATGAAAATGTGAACAAAGGATGTTTCTGGACGGCGCTTTTCATTGTCTTGTAAGACACTGACCCTGTGACCGCACTGACAGGCATAAAAAAATACTTTTTAAATCATCAGTGGTATTCCTGTCTGTCTCCTTAATTGTTTTATCATAAAGAGGCATCAGCATTAAGTATTATTTATTTCACTCTGGCATTTTAATAAAGTTTGACTTACAGTACACCAAGAGCGAGCATATATCTGCAAGACTTGAGGTACCTCGCTGAACTTGCTTGAGATTTTGCTAATGTATAATAGAACATGTTCTTCTTTTCGATGTTTCAAGGAGTTTTAAAAACTATGCGAACACCTTGTCTCTCATATTTAGGCTTGCTTAACTTTTGACACGTGAAGTGGCTGTTTTCTGCATCACATTAAGTGTGTTTAAGCGATATTGCTTGGAAATCTTCTGTAAGGCATTCAGGGTAGTCTATCAGATGCTAAACTAACTGACAAAGTTGGCTTGTCTTAATGTGGAAGAGGAGTGGTGGTACTCTGAACTTCTTCTGGACATCTGAGTTCCTCACATATTGAGACACTACCAAGAAACAAAAAACAGTTTGTATCAACCATCTAGTGTTAGGAAAAAAATGCTGACAGCAAGAAAGCTTAATATCTTGATCAAGAATGTTCAGACAAGTATAAACTCAATTAATGACAAGATGTCAAGCTCTTGAGTTGTTACCAAAGGCTGGTTGAATTACAGAAAACAACACATTCTTCTGCTAATCTTTTTCCTGCAACTTGATCACAGAGTGTCTGTGGTAATTCTGAGTAGTCCGATTTGGTTTCCTTGACTGCAGTAGGGGAGGATTTGATACCTGAAGCACAAACTTAGAATGAAATGAAATGCATGAATGGTATGGAATTATGTCCTGTAAATTGTGTTGTATCCATGTGCAATTTATGCTAATACTAGAGCTGTGATTCTCAAAGCAAATCACTGGTTAACTGGTACAATACGTTATATTACAGGTGCAGACTTAAAATATCCCCAACCTACCTGACTCCACAAGGCACAAACACAAGCAAATGTGGTGTGCTCTGTATAAATCTCAGGATCATGCAAACACTCCTATGCACTCACCAAATAACATAAAGCAACACACACAGACATGGACAAACAAGCCCTGACAGAGGTCCTCAATAGCTTATTATTTTTGGAAAGGTGCCTGTAAAATTGGCTGTTGTGTGGTCGTGTTTCCCTGCACTAAGATGCTGGCTCCATGCATTCCAATCATAACTGTCTCCATGCACACACGCAAACGCACACGCACTTACAACCACTGGAACACTGCCAGTCTCTACATATACCTTTTGGGGTATTTTCAATCCTTTACATTATGTGGTTAACATTCCCTTCTTTTCAAGTAAAGGCATTTAAGTGAAGAATTTAATGGATTCATTCATGCATACCATACTCACAAACACACAGACAGACACTGACAGTATGTGATTAATGTACCCAGTTTTCCACAGAGGAAGCGAACCCTGTAGTTTTGACAGATGCCATGAGCCTGGTCTTTGTTGAGGCAGACAAAGCCATAGTCCTTGTGCTTCTTGTAGATCACATCTCCTGTCTGGTTTGATGGTGTGCCATCATGGGTTTCAGCCTTGACAAGGGAAAAAGGGAATGTCAAATAAAAGGATTATACTCCAACACATCTGCAAAGAAACTTCCAAAAAACCAAAGCAATATGTTTAAATACATGACCACAAATGATATTGTTGGTAACAGCTAAGAAAAGGGAACATTTAAAAATGTGATGAAATAGGCTGTCTTGTAAATAAATATATATTTGTTTTATTAAATTTAAAACATAACTCGATTTTTAATGCGTTTTCAATCCCAACCTGTTTTTACGGCAGTTGAGCTGCTGACATACCATGTTGGTTTTGATAGTTTTTTTTATTATTTCAACAAACAGCTGCACTTACTAAACAACAACACAAGTTGACATTAAACAGGAGGGGTCTTACAACAATCAGGCATTTACAGGAGGTATGTAATGAGAGTGCCTCTTAGCACATTGTGTGTGTATGTCACAGAGTGAGCTGAGACTGTGCACTAATGGATTGATCATGGAGGCATCATCTCTCTGAAAATAAATACAGTAAATGTCACATTTTCAGTTGATTTTAAACTTCAACTTTAAAGCCAGCCACTGCCATTACAAATTACACTAAGTCACTAAAGATGCATTTTTCCTGATTCAACTTTCACAGCATGTTAGCGGGTTTCACGTTAAACTCTTTGAAAGATCTAGGCTCTGAATGACATCAGAACTTTTACAAGCCTTTAAAACAGCGGCAGAGTTTTTGTTTTATGTTAAACAGGAATGATCGCACTTCAAATATAGACTATAAATAAACAGGGAAGAAGCCTGAGTGACATCATCCATTGGTCTCTGAAGGGCTCTTCTGGAAGTCTATCCATGGCGGTAGCCATATTGGAAATGCTGACATAAACCCTTTTCACACATACGGAAATCTCCTGATAAACTCCAGAGATTATCCAGAGGGGCTATGAACACAACAGCCGAATTTTTCACTCAGATTTTACCCGGAGTTTCTCCTGCCAGACCCCTAGTATTTTTCCGCAGAAAGTCCGGAGGGGCTGATGTGAGAACGTGACAGTAGATTCTCACGAGAATTCACCTCAAGCCAATAGGAGTGGAGTGACATTTATTCCCTGTGATCGCTGCACGGTGCATGGATGTCTGCACGCGACCACTACGATTTCCGTGCACGTAATTAAACGGCTGCATTATGTTTTCTGTTCGCCCGTATGTTGTTCTCCGCTCTTTTGTGGATGTTGTCAATCCGTTGGACTACATGTAGCATTGATATAAAGGCAAATATTGTCATTATAGCGTCGTGTAGCGGACTCTGTTGCTTCGTCCGTTGTTTTTTTACGTCACGTCTTACCCAAGGAAATCCCCCGTCCCACTTTCCGTCTGACAGAGATAGTCTCCAGCTGTGAGACGCATATGTGAACGCCTAGGTCGGGAGAATCTCCGGAGTCCTCCCGTAATTATCCTGATATTATCCAGAGTGCATATGTGAAAACGGCTTGACAAACTTTCGGTGAACCTAACCAGGGGCGTTTCCAGAGGGGTGGCCAGGGGTGGCATGGCCCTTATTGGCCACCTCAGGCGCCAGCCCACATTTCTTAACTATGATTGGTAATTTCCTTGCCAGAGGGACTTATGTTAAAATTCGCCATTTAGGATTGTGTTACAACTTGCAGCTCATAGTTTTCAGTATGCAGATGTTTGTTTGCAACTTTTTTAAATATTTTAAAATTGTGACTTTGGACATACATTCTGTTTAGTCCTTGAGAAATTCATTTTAGAGGATGTATATGTTGCCATTTCTTGTGTTACTCAAAAATCAATGTTATTAGTGCAGACAGAAGTGGTAAATTAATGCTCTTGAGTGTCAATTTCAATTACAATTTTGGTTTCCCACGATCATGAAAACAAGATAATTGAGATTAGATTACTGTTCCGCATGCTGTGCTCTCGTTTTGTTTAAAGATTTTGTCATGTGTGGTAAATGTTTCAAAGTGTAAATGTATTATGAAGGGTGCAGTATTAAAACGGACATCTTAATATTACGTATTACGTTTATTTTTGCAGCTCCTCCAGCCGACACTGGAGGAACTGCAGTTTTTTGCACTTCTTTAATGGCTCAAATTTTCAACACCTGAGGTTGCCGCTTGACTTAAAAGTTCTAACCTACCTGAGCATGTCACTGTATGAGTATGTATGTGTGTTTGTGTATAGTGTATGTGTGTTTGTGTTTCTCAATAGTGTTTGTGAATCTCTTCATGATGGATATGGCTGGAGAAGAGAGCAAGCAGATGTAATCCATCGCAGATGGTGTTTCCACAGACAAACAACATGATGAATATTAAAAGCCAATTATATTTAATGCATGTATTTTCATCATGTTTACAAATCTAATGTGTCAAAGACTTGAAACCTCCAAAGTGTAAATAATCTGCTTATTTTGGCATTTGTTTTTCCTCTGAATAATTTATCAAAATGATCTCGTTATGTTGCCAGCCCTAATTAAAACACATTTGTTAGGAGCAGTATGATGCATAAACTACATTGGTTGTGTTTAAGGAAACAGATGCATTTTCTGCTGATAACAGCCAGCATATGATTGTGTGTAACTGTGTACACTCTCAAACATGTGTGTCCTATGAAGAAAAGATTAACCTGGATGTCCAGTGGTCCACTACACAGTCGGTTTGGATAGGCCTTTTGCAGGTCAGACAGTTTTTCCCAGTCACCAGATCCCCTCTCGTCATCCCTGTCAAACCATTCTGTCCATTCTGCCTCTGTTGGACACACACACAAACACACATACACACACCAGTAGCTTAGTTCACAGTTCAGTGGTCTGACAGCCAAGCAAAGAAATTAGACTAATCTATGTGTCAGTGTTTTGGCTTGTAGTCCACTTAGGCTGTCAGAGAGCATTTGTAGCAGAGTAATTGAAAGGCTCTCTCCTCTCCTTTTGTCCTAGCTGTCACTTGATGTGTGTGTGTGTGTGTGTGTGTGTGTGTGTGTGTGTGTGTGTGTGTGTGTGTGTGTGTGTGTGTGTGTGTGTGTGTGTGTGTGTGTGGGGGGGGGGGTGTTTGTGTTTTTTAGCCTGTGGATTAGGTGTTTGTCTTCATGTGGCTGCACTTTCTTCATGCTGCAGTGCTGCAGTTTGATGAAAATCACTTTAACTTCAATATTATTTATGGTGACATTACATGTAACATGTGCAATGCTACATATGATGCATAAGGCCCCGTGTCCACCTAGCATTTTTTTCTGAGTGCCAGATTCTTTTTTCAATTGTTTTCAATGTGCAGAAAGTATTTGCAGCAGCAGGCGGCCGCTTGGAGAAAAAGCGCATTTCAATATTAAATATTATACTTGTAAGGCGCAATAACATCCAAGGGTCCTGTTACACTGACTGCATTGAATGCACTGTATTCACACCTACCTTGTTTAGCCTTGTTCGCTTGAAACAAACTAGAACCCTGGTGCGGACCTTTGGGGCAGGTGTGAATACAAACCATCGAACTCGGGTGCGCACCAAACAGCCGAACCGAGACCCAGCCGAAAAGGTGGTCCCGGTTCGCTTCCAAACGAACCCTGGTACGGTTCGTTTGAGATGAGAAAGCGACCGGACCTCCGTCCGACCCAGACCAAAAAAGAAACATTGTATTTGGTCCGGACTAAAGAGAGCGAACTTAAGGACTTTCTTGGTGTGAATTTTATCTACCACTTCCTATAACTTTTTGGAGAGAAGCAAAGCAAATTCTGTTGTACAATGTGCAATGACAATAAATGCATTCTATTCTATCTGATGGGGGATGTTAAGCAATCTAATAGGAATCAGCTTTAAACTTGAAAGAAGGGGTCAATAACAGCTGAGTACCAGACAGTGAGGCAGCCGTGTTGGTGAGAAAGTAATGAGCTCAAGATGTTACAGAGGCTAATCAATTCCTGATCAGGAAGATTTTTTAGAAGCAGGCCTGTCTTTGTCTGTGTCTGTGTCTGCACATGTGTTTTGAGTTATTGAGATCCTTCAGTTATATCACAACCTCTAAAAGCCTCCCTATTGGCAGAAAAAAAAAATCATCCGACATTTACACAGATACAATAACACAGACTATTTAAGTACATAGGGTCACATATGACACTTTTTCCTGCCACATTCTTTAAGTGTAAAAAAATGTACAAGCTAACTGTGAAAAAGCAGCAGGTAAATGAATGCTGATATCAACTATGTGCTGAAGTAAACTAATGGGTGCTGATGTCAAACAGTCCTGATGCTGGCAGGATGAACATGACAGACCCTCTAATACCTACTAATGTCTCCTTTAGTGGAATATTAATGTCTTCAGCCCACTCTATAATACATTCCCTATCTGGTGATCCAAACCACACTAGTTTCCCAAAGTCAAAAAGTCAAAGCTTCACCTTCTGTTTGGCATGCAACACTGTATCAGATACATTATCATTCCTAGTGTTTTATCTTTATACTGTATCTCTTGAGACATCACAGTTGATAAGTGGTCTGTATGAAACTTCCCCTTTAGTTTGAAACAAGGGGTAAAACAGTATTTGAATATGTCCTGAAACGTCATGGTTTGGATGTCACCGCTTTGTGCATGCAGTCGTACGAGGGATACATCTGATTGGAGAAAAAACGCAGTCACACATGGCAGTATCCACGCTAAGCTGGTATTAATGCTAGTAACAAACCCTATTTAACAACAAACACAGAAGAAGAAGCAGACACAACAAAACACAAGAAGAAGAAGATAGCATAGAATATAGCAAGATGACAGTGCTAGCTAGAGCTAGACGACCTTACTACCTCTTTAAATCAGTTATGTAGGGAAACTTCTGGTTCACAGTGCAGTATGTCATAGGAAACACATTGAAAATGCCAAGGAATATTAGATGGCATCAACCAAAAGTGCCAATCACCGGAAATAGGCAAACAAACAAGTGTACAACAACTTATCTCAGCACACCATCTTGTCTGGAATTTGTCATTGTATTTTTTTTCAATCGGAAGGTTCTATTCATAAGGGGGGACCCCATATAATCAAATCTTTGAACACTCGTTCGAAAGAGCCTCAGTCGAGTGCCAATTTCACAGTTGAGCACGGCTTATGACAAAAGGATCATTCCATTTTAGCTATGTGGGGGTGCTCAATGTCTAATTTTACAGTGATTTGTTTTCTCCAAATGAATCATTACTCATAGCCTATCTTGGTATAAATACTAACTTATTAATATTTTAATATTTCAAATTTGAATCAATCCGTGGAACTGAATGTAATGTATTTGGATTAAATCTTTGACTGGATTTGCATCATGGGAACCCTTGCTGATGCAGCAGGACCATTTTTGTTGGAATATTATGATCATTAGAGTACTGTACAGTCAATCTTGAAATGGTAAGTTAACAGTCAGTTAAAATACTTTATTTGTCGGTGGTCTAACAGATGCATAGATTGTTTCTGCTGGGGTGGTTGAATCTGTTTGCGTGTGTGCTGATTGCAAAAGGGCATGTGTAGTATCGTACTGGTCACCATGATGAAGTCAACATGAGTGAGAAAAAGGATGGATCTAGTCCTATCATAAAATACATTGTTATTCCAAAATAGTTTCATTACATGGTTTATCTCTAATGTTGCAAATGAGAAAATACAGTAGAATGAGCACAGAAAAAAAAAGACATTCGACGATCAATAGACGTTAATAACATAACCCCATTGCCTGCTGAAGCCTGAAGCTGTAAACTCACATCGTGTCAGCTTGTGAGCTTTGGATATTGTTGCATTGTCGATAAGAAATTACAATTATTGAGGTTAATGTGAGATGGGTAACGAATACAACATACTTAATAGCAGGTCAGTGATATCACTGTCAACTGACAATCTAAAACTCATTGGTATTTTAAATTGGCCTAATTGCTAATTTTTTATATCCCATAAATGAACGAGTCTGAAAACAAAAAAGAACACAAAGGTGCTTTTTTCAAATAATCTATATTGCACATGAGTGTTTCCTACACATTGCAGGCAGCATGTCCTCATAGACTTGACAACAGTTTTCAGAACAATCCCAGTTAGGTTAAATTTAGGCAAAAAAAAGTAGCCTACTTGTTAAGGTAAAAAAAGAATGTGATTTGGATTTAAAGTATTCTACAATTAGTTCTACATTTAGTTCATCTATTATGATATGAGTAGCATTATTTTCTATGTAGATGTAGATGATGTTACCCTGATGAGGTACAGTATGTGTGTATTGTATGAGTGTGTACATGGGAACTACCTTGAACCCATTGGCTGCTGGCAGTGATGGTGAAATCCTCCCCATAACTTGAATGAAAAACACAAGAGCTCCGGGATTCTGAAGAGGCCCTGGTCCCTGAAAACACACAAAAACACACACAGATAAATTTAATTTTTAATTCACAAATTACATCAGGATGGGGGGAAATTAATATTATTATTTGTATTCCTACCCTGATAGATGGCATGGTCCTCTGCAACACAAGAAGTGTCACCTTTTGTCACAACAAAAGTCCAGGGATGCCTATAAAGAAAGAAGAAAATGTTTGTCCTGAAAAATTTTAGCAAAATTTTGATAAAGCCCTAAACATTTTTTTTTTCATTTTTTGTTTCTTTAAATGACACTCTGTTCTCACTTCAACAGTTGAGCCTGGCTCACACTGTGCGATTTTTCCCCGATTGTATAAAAGTCGGGGTGGCATGTCAGCTCACACTGTACGACTGAATCGTTTACGACGCACGACCAGACCTTAAGATTTATGTGCTCACACTGTACGACCCAATTGTCTGGCACGACCTGAGAGCTCACACTGTACGAGTGAAAATCGTGACGGAGCGTTGACAATTGTTAATAAAGTTCCATATAAAAACTCCAACGGACTCCAGGGGACGGCCGACGGCGGCTGGTGAAAGAGAAGGAAGTGGAAGTTGTTGTAGGATAAAGGAAAGTTGATACAATCGTAGATATACAATGTTTCAGAAAAGTGCTGCACCGATGATCTGTGCCGTCTTGTGTACCGAAACCTAAAAGAAAGAAAAGAAACGCTGGCGTATATGGACTTGCAGGTGAATGAGGAGACGAGGACTGTAGCTGTGTGCGTTTTGCAGAGAGAATTAGAGGTTATATAATATTATGATTATATTGTAGTCGTGCGCGACTTCTTCCAGACACGTTTATGACGTAATCGTCAAGATTTTAGATCCTAAATATCAAACATGTTTGAAATAAATCGGGGCGTCCCCAACAATTGCCGAGCAGATCAGGGACGTTACGATTGGAACTTTGTACCACTCACACTACAAGATAATCTGGGCAGATAATCGGTTCCAAGCAGCCTTGAGTCGGGAGCGACCCTGCGATTGTCGGAAAGGAGGAATTGGACCTCAAATCAGCCCGATTATCCTACAGTGTGAGCCAGGCTTTACTCTTCTCTCTAGGTTTTCAAGGTCACAGGAGTGCATTTAAAAGAACATTTATAAACATAGAAACCAATTCGTAAAAATATATATTTTTTAATATAAAGGTTTTTTTTTTTTTTTAATTATTCCATTTATAGTTTTGTGTTTTTTTCCATTAACATAAATAAATATCCGAAGATAGATTAATTCACTCACAAATTTACCATGACCTGGATAACTGAGAACCTGCACAGACCATAAATAAATATCATCTATGGGGATATGTTTGACAGTGGTATGGGTAATGGGAAATTAGAAAAAAAGTAAAGTAAAAATATATTCAATCACTCCTCTTCAATCTGCATACATATAACACGACATTACACTTTCAAATCACGCGCAGTGCATACTCCCAATTTTTATATGGCACGCAGTTGATATGCCAGTTACTTCCATTGTTGTTATTATATAATTATAACACATTTTCACTCACTGGATAGACATAATTTATTTTTTTAGTCACACTAGGTTAGGGATGATGTTTGGTTGTAGTAAGTTATTGATTTATTTTTTTCATTCACAAGTTAGATAGAACTAAAAACTCTTAAGTTAGTCCTCTTTCTGTTTTCCTTATTTATTGATTTGAACAGCACTTGTCGGCTCTTTTAAGTTGCCGCACTTTGTTATTGCTACACTTTTTTACTTCTTTGAAAATAAATAACTTTATTTTACCAAAAACAATTGTTTTTTTGTTGCTTCCCTTTTCCCCACACGACCCGGGTCGTAACATGTACGCAGGTTGAAGAGAATGGGTTGAAATATCTGTACAAATATTATTGAATATATTACGTTTAGCTATCAATGATATATTTCCCCTCTGTTAACTGAGGAAAAATATCTGATAAAGGTTTCTTTGCAGAGTTCATAAAATTATCATAACTGGCATAATACAGTTTACACCATGGTAACTTGCTAAAGATAAAAAAGTCCATAATAATAATCTCAAGGTTTTACCAAACAACTAGGCTGTTACCCTGGTAACAACTGGGGTTTGAATTTATCTTTTGTAAAAAAAAACTTAAAAAAAACTAGAATCATCCTATGAGGTTCTGATTGAAAAAAAAAAAACATTGTTCACCATTCCAGTAAATAGAACAGATCTTGGATACCACATGGCAACAGGAGATACTTCTATTCCATTCACATAGAGTGCTTCTGTCCAGCAATGTGCAATGAAATCACCTTATGTTTGCAAGATTCACAAGTAATATTAAGTCAATATTTATACACAGTATGTTTCCTACAAAACTAGCTAGCTAAACTGCAATGTCAGAGTCGCCTGATCAACACCAGGACTTTCATGAACAACCTATTGTCAACTGCAATCATCAGTCCGACTTCAACAGCAAACAAGATGTGAGAATTGTTTTACTTATTGGAGGGGGAGCTTCTTGCAGGTCAAGAGGCAAGAGGCGTCATCCTGTGGTGTTCAAAGATACTGAAGGACTACACTCATACGCTCATACTCATAGAAAAGTGATTCTCCCCCATTTTCAGTTTCTCTTTTTTCTGCTCCTTCCCAGTCATTAAACTTTTTTGTATTCTCAAAATAGTGTAATAATATGTAAAGTCCCTCACTGTAGAATTAGATGATAGCTTACCTATTTGCATATATTCACAATATACTTGAGTTAAACATTTTATAGGCTGACATTTAACGAATAAATGTAATTCAACTAAACTAAATTAACTAAATGTTTCAGGAATCAATTGACAACCTGCAGCCAAACAGAATCCAGGATTCACCAAGAACATGCTGTAACATAAATTGAAATATTCTCAATTTAACCTCACTTTACAGCACATTATTATTCAGCTAAGGTCTTGTTGATGTGGGCTATTCTAACTTGAGAGCTGATCAAGGTTTTTCAAAACCTTAAGGTTTATTGCTTTTTCTCTTTAGAAGAATAGGCCAGATCCCAAGAATCTTTAACCATTTTACAAAACCAGAAAAGCAATATCTTTAAAAATTTAAAGCAAAGGATCAGCATGTTTGTTGGATAACTAACTAACTCAATTCACAAATCAA
The DNA here is from genome assembly GCA_020745685.1 of Tautogolabrus adspersus. NCBI lineage: Eukaryota > Metazoa > Chordata > Actinopteri > Labriformes > Labridae > Tautogolabrus > Tautogolabrus adspersus. The sequence continues at coordinate 10,354,694 of CM036535.1, forward strand.
TGCACAAACAAATCATCTATCCATCCTTTGAACCATAATGCTTATCCCAAACAACCAAACAGTCACACTTACAACCAAATCAACGGACAATTTTGAGTCACCAATTATCTTAACAAGCATGTCTTTGGACTGTGGGATGAAGCTCAAGCCCCTAGAGGGAACCCCAACATGCTGGAGAGAACAAGCAAAGTCCACCGAGAAAGGCCCTGTGCAACTGGGATTCAGACCAGAGAAAATGAGAGAGAGGCATTTTCTGTCCACCTCAATTATTTGCCATCCAACATCCACTTGCATGTAACTGCTGTTCTTCATGTTGCATCCATAAGTAAAACTTAGTGTTTACCCAAAATAACTTTTCTTTATTTTGGATGTGTTGGGATAAATTTACACTTTTGTGAGGTGTTCCTTGCAAATGCTCAAATTGCAATAATGATGAAAATGCGATTTATTATGGTGCCGTACCCAGAATGTATTGCAGATTCCTCACTGTCACTTAAATTACCTCTTATTAAAATGTCTCTGTGTTTGCCACAAATAACATAGGCTCTCTGTACTGATGACACCAGTGTTGGCATGTTTGCAACATTTTGAGGAGAATAGGCGACAAGACTAATTTGGTAGGAATCCTTCCGTCACCTCATAATCACTCTTATTAATTTAGTCTGTCCTCTACAACACCCACAACCATGGAGAAAGTGAAAATATGGAATGGGAATGTTAAGTCACGCTCTTTCCCCAGTATGTTGTGCAATCACTCAGTGTTTCCTGTGTTCGTGTAGCATTAAGTTTCATAACATGGCTTAGCTCTGAGGTTAACCGTAGAGCCTGTACTGCCAACATTCACCAGCATCTTCTCTTAGCCCACATCAAGGCCTCTGCCAGTGTAGAAAAACAAAACTCTTTCACACAAGCTTGTGGTTTACTATGCAACAGCTCCACATATTTCAGAATTTAAAAAAGCACAGCTCAGTCTCATTTGAGTGAATTACATAAGACTTTGAGAGTTTACCAAGGCCTTGCTTAAGTTTTTAAGTCTAATTTTTTTAGTCTAATAACTGCTGCTTGCTAACAGTAGATCTAACACAACACTCCAAATAAGCTTTTTTGTTGCACTGACTCTGCTTGATGCACATTTGCTGTACAGTTTTATGTTACTTTTTTTGTTTAAATTCCAGGCCCCCTTTATTACAGTTTGCAACAATAACACAAATTAATCAGTATGACTTAAGATGAACATCATTTGCTAACATTTGCATTTACTAAGAAATGCTTTCTGCTAGAAATAACATTGATATAAAACTAATATGGTAAATATAGCGCTTTTCTAGTAGGTAGACCACATGTCACAACTACCCATTCACACATGATGGCAGTGGTTGCTATTTAGTGAGGCCATCAGAAGTAACAAATCCCATTCATTTGCTGCCGACGTAGCAGCAGGAGCAACATGTAGCTGCAGGAGCTGGGGATCGAACCCTCGACCTTCCGGTTGAGAGACGACGACTCTACCAACTGAGCCACAGCCGCCCCTTGTTGCACATCAAGATAAGGTTTGAAGAAAACCTTATTTGCTGGAAGTTGGGGAATTTGGGAAATGTTGTTTCATGTTTCTGATAAGCTACAAACATCCTGGTACTGACCATCAAAGTTACATTTTAAATGGATCTCCTAATGGAGATGGATCCTATGATATGATAATATTATGGTATCATGGTATGGTATAATTTTGCAATATATGGTATCTACAGTTTCTGTACGCCCTGACCTTAAGTAACAAGGTAAATACCACAATAAAATCTGTTAAGAATTAGCAACTGTCATTAATAATTAATCTAACATGATATAATGAGCTGCTGACACAACAAACATTACATAATGTAATGTCATTAAACAATCTGTTTCCTTGACAAACGTGTTGCATGGAAATGATTGGGGGAACATGAATTGTCCTTTGTACACAACATGTCATTGAACAATGTGAACACTTGGAAAAACAAGAACATGAAAGAAATGATGTGTGTGATAAGTCACACTATACAAGACTGACACTGATCATTGTATGAAGGGAAATCTGCAGATTGACTCGACTTTGTTAGTTGTAACAAAGTCTATTAGATCCAAAGGTTCTACTGATTTCGTCTGTTTGTCATTTGATTCTCTATGTCTATGTGGCATTATAAAATTTTGTCATTGTTATATCCAGGCTCTCACAAAAATAGAGCCCGGATTTGCCGAAGATTTCTGACTGTTAAGGGAGTTTTTTCTTGCCACGCTATGACAGATTAAGCTGGGTCCTTGTAATTTTACCTGCTTTTTTGTAATATTAATAGACAAAGAGTAAGGTCCTTTACTTGCTTTTTGTAAAGTGTCCTGAGATAACACTTATTATGAATTGACGCTATACAAATAAAGATTGATCGATTAATTGAATAGGTAAAGGTTAGGAAAGGATCAGCACTTTGACTCTTGATCACTTTGGAGTCAAAGTGCTGCGAACAATCCCTGAACACTGTATGCAACTCAGGTACAGCATGGAGCAAATGTAGTGCTCACCCAAACAACGATTTTGCTGGCCAGGTGAGTTGCTCCCCTCATATCACTAAAAAACTACATTGTACTTTCACATATCACCAAATAATCACCTGTAAGTTACCTCGCAGCATATAGCTAAGCAGTACTGGAGTGAAGTTGAGCATGATAGAGAAGGAACTCAGGCACAATCTAACTATTTAAAATGTATGCTCTGCTTTCCATCTTGTTTAATCTTTTTCATACAAAACGTTTAGTAGAGCTGTTGTACTGAATTGCAAATAAGTGTTTACCTTGTAAAGTTGCAACAGAATACATTCATTTTAAACAATGTGACAATGGAAATAGTTGAAAATCATTCAGTTTCAAGGGGCCCAGAAAAGCTGCAGGGATTTATTAGAAACTGTCAACTCTACACAGTTTCCCACCTGAGGTTGCAACACTCTCATTAATTAAATTAATAATAACAATATTCCTGACAATATATTACTGGTAGCTTACAATGTAGACCCAGAGGAGAATATTTTCCTCCTGGTAAAATAAAGGTAAAATTCAAAATATATGCAGTATATATATTTTTTTTTTTCTTAAATTACATGGTTGAATGCCTATGAGTTGTACTGAGCATTGATATTGAGCTCATTGTCTTGATCAACAGAGTGAATATTGCTTCTTTGTTTTATTGATTACTCCAGTAATCCATTATGTGACAATTATAAATATATTACTTTTGTCTTTCATACCAAAATTACATAAATATTAAATCAAAATGCCATTTTTCATGGAGTGTAGATGAAGGAGACTAAAATGATGTGATTTAATGTCAAATCTTTTTATCAGCTCACCTAAATCCCAGACTTCTGATGTGTTGACTTCCAAGCCTGGAAAGGCTCTTCTTGGCTGAATCCTCCAAGTTATTGGAACCCTCGTCATTGACAACCATTGCCAGTATGAGTCCCAACTCCGTACCATCGATATACTTTGCCAGACGACGACTCTCATCCTTACTTCGGTATGTGTCAAACCTGTGGGAGAAGGTTGGAGAAAGAATCTAAATGTCAGAATTATACGCTTTTCCTCGATCAGAAATGACAGACGTTCTACAAATCGGGTTTGAATGACACTCTGCATCTAAAGTCATTCTGTGTAAGTAGAAATCTTACAACCTGTGACTTATGGGTCAGAAATCCTTTCTTTTCAATGGCATTTGTTTCCTTTACATTAAACAGGAGAGTTCTCATCAAAATAATTTACAATTGGGAAATAAAACCAAAGTGAATCTATATAAGCATATAATTTTGACTGTACCCTCTCATAACAGCATAGCAAACACAAAAGCAAGGGAAGATTGCGTAAAAAATCAGATGGGGGTATTAAGCAGTTCCCTTCAGTCATTGCTGGGATATCATTTAAAGCTATTCTTGAGTCCAGGTGGAATGTGATAAGGCTTTGCTCGAGTCGATATGCCAGTTTCACCTGACACAGTCTGCATATAACTTTATCTCAACTGTCTTGATCCAAATACTGCCAGAGGCACAGAGCTTATGGGAGGCTGTACTCCGTTGACTGTGCTTGTTCACATCAAAGCAGTAGAGCCAGAGGAAAGGCCCCTTAAACAAGGCTAGCTGGTCTATGGCTACAGTCCCAACCAGTGGCAGGTGGATGCGTTACAGTTTTTCAGAATTGTAGAAGCGTTACAGAATTTTGGGCCAACATATAAAAAAATATAAATAATTAATTTCAATATGTTGTAAAATACATTCCCACTTAAATTAAAGCAATATTTGCCATCTATACATTTGTACTTTCTATTTGTATTGACCTGTAATCTCTCCCTTTAGTCTACTTATTAACAGAAAACTAATTTATTCAACTTTAATAAGACAAAGTCTGATGATGGTAAATTACAGGAAACTGCCCACCTTCATTCTTAAAACAATCCCAGCCAACTATTTATCAACATGTAAGGTGTTCTTCAATTAAACTGATTTTTTAAAATGAAAATGTCATATTTAAATTATTATGAAATGGTAAAGAGGATGGCATCAATTTCTAAATTTAATACTACTCCAAGGTCCAGTGACAGAGACAACAGAGGAATTTATGTCTCCTTTATTACTCTCCTTTGTTAACACAGCTTATCAAATATCAGTCATCACAGAATTGATGGTATTATTAATAGTCTCATTATTGAAGCAGCTTGTTGGTTAAGGGAATCCTTACCTGTCAATGTGCAATACCTCTCCAGTCTCAGGGCTGATAACGTGAATTATGATTCCCCTATTCCCCCAGCTTCTCTCGAACAGGTAGTTGTTCTGGTTGCTCTCTCCTGGATGGATGGTCTTATTAAGGAAAGTCCAAGAGAGTTTCTCTTTTCCGTGGATCTCTAGTGTCCCTCCTGTCCCCACACCAATGTACTTCCTCCCAAAGTAGCTGTGTTCTTGATCACTGTCATCCAATCTAAGAAAAGTATGAGAAATTCTTTAATAGCTAATAATAAACAGAATGCAATCTTTACAAGTGATATTTGAAGAAAGCTGGTATGCTTCATCACATTAACGTAGACAGTACACGTCATCACATTTATGACTGACTTTTTAATCGTCCATTATAACATTTTTATCTTCTACAGTCCCATATTACACAGAGATATTTTCAGAGGATATACTGGATTTCTGCTATAGTTATCTGAGACATGACTGTCTACAATGAGTGTGACGCGCAAGTCCCGCTGTCTGTGATGTTGTCTGAGCCGTATTTACATCGTGTTTACATGGACGGAACGGCTGGCCGGCTCATCCCCTTGTGTATAAAAGCTGTTTGAGTGAGGGACTATAGAAACATGATGATGATGCTTTATTTGTCACATAGTCAAAGACCAGTGAAATTATGCCATCTCCTCTCCATACATATACAGACATACATACAATGTAACAGGGGGTGAACAGGACAGGAGACAGAGCAATTATGGAAAAAATACAGCATAACATGAGGAAGGGTAGGAGGGAAAAAGCAACCCCCAAACTATGCTCCTGTAGAGCACAGTGTGGGAACATAAAAAAACTCCTCAGCACATAAGCACATAAACAGTCCACGTTACAACATGAAAACACCCGACTGGCAACACGGTAGGGGAGTGGGGTTGAGTAATCCAGCAAGGCATCAGGCATCTGGTCCTGCAGCCCTTATCGGCGCTGGTCGCAGACCCCTCCGTCTGACTGGAGGGTGCAAAGCGGCGAAGGCGTGGGTTTGGGGCAAGGGCTATGGTGAGTGCATATCTGTATATATGTGATAGTTCGTGGTTGTGTATGCCTGGAGATGCGCTCCGCCCGTCACACAGTCTAGGTATCTCGGTTCGCAGGGAGGTTATCGCGATAACACAGCAAGTTGCCATGGAGACAGCCTTGATCATGTCCCAGACAGAGTCAACAATCAGCAGGTGTCTTTGGGAGTAGGGTAAAGGAACACAAGAGCGTCTCAGAGCATTGATCTTCACGGGGAGTTTTTTGTTGCAGCAGCTGCCTTGGCCAAGGCCAGTGCTGGTTAGGGGAGCCGAAAGATAAGATTAGAATTGGTCTTCTTGGTGCGAGTAGCCACATTGATTTACGCGACTACTCTCTGTGAAAAGAAAAGAATAATAATACCGTAATCACTGCTTATTTGAATTTCACATAAGTGTTTTTAGATCAAGCTCATTCTTTTGTAAATTCACATGCAATTTGAAGCTACGAGCAAACTAAAGAGCGCTACCATTAGTCTGCTAATGCAGCTCGAGACAAGGACAATTTTGTCCGCCGCTTGCGCTTAGTGCTTAATTATGATGCGTTCCAATTTCATAACTCCTTTGTGCAAACGCGAAGGGAGAGGGGTTGGAGGTGTGTCGCTGTAGGAGAGCAGAGGATTCAGTGTGGCGAAGGTGTCGTCAAACAGCAGTTTGTTTTGGTTTCATGCTTGTGCTCAAGGGCGACATCTACTGGATCAAAAAAGTCTCACATTCTGCCTTTAAGATATGGCAACCGTAAAAATACAACAATGCAGAAGTGATGACTTGGGTCAGTTGCAACCATCAGGCTGATCAAACAAACACTTACAGTGCTGTCACAGTCTCATATAAATATAAATTAGATTAAGTACTAAAATAAGCAGCATGGTAAATAAACATGAGGAAATATTTATATATATAAATATATAACTATCAGCATGGGAAGGGCTGCTGCACTTGTGGGCATGTGTTTTAAAATTACTTGTAGGCTTAATACAATTTATTCAATAGAAATGTTTTTTACATGAAATACTGATCATAATTACACAATGATGACTAGATTTTATAATCAGGCTGATCAAATGTACTATCTTTCTATGCCCATTATCACCAAGAGAGAACATTTTCCTTCTTTATATTGGTTCAACCAATCACAGCTTTTGAAAGAATGTGTCATCATACATAGCAACAGTCAGCTCTGCCTCCTCACTAAGATAAAAGTTTACGTTTCTGTCACTTCCGTGCTCTGGGTTGCTCCGAGAATGTTCCTAAATTATTCAAAACTAGCACTCCTTCATAAGAAAAATTTTAAGCTAACAGCCTGTCCTAACAGCATGTGATGCGAGCGAGCATCAATGACAAAATCAGCCTGATACTATTCTATCTAGCATGACGCGGCGCACCGTTTTTTCCCCGACGGACAAGAACAACGCTTTTCTCACTCAACAGAGCTTGTTAGCTTGTTGTACAAAGGGGAGATAACGGTGAACAAATAATATCCGCATCCGTGATTGAAATGTTGAGCTTATGTCAACAACACCGGAGAAAAAACTTTTTTCAGCACGAGCCGTTAATGGACAAGCCTCTGAGTGTTTTGATTTGAGTCAACAGCTCCTAAATACAAAGTATCACACATCAGTTTGTCCACGTTTAATATAAAAGCACTAGATGTCAAATTGTTTGCAAGGGGAAAGAATTATATATTTTACGGATGCAGTGTGGACAGCCAGAGTGCAATCAAGAGCGATGTGATATATAACGCTCACGTGCTGTTAGCTTTAATTGTATGCAGGATCACCTATATGAATGTCTTTCTACTATTTTCTCCTCTGCTTGAGAAACTCTGAAGCAATTTAAAATTTCCTCTTGATTATTACAACAATTTTTCACTTTAGGAGCTCTATTGTTAGTATTGACCATTGTTGTCATTTTACCATGGTTTGACCTGTGCTTGTGTTTGTACCAAATCTACTTACGGGTATGAATAAAGTTACCTTACCTTACCTGTTAAGGGCTAAGATGTTTTGTAAATAACTTTACCCTTTGTTTTAACTCTAAAGGAAAATTCGTAGAAAAGGTCAGAGCGCTAAGAATTTTCTAAGAATTTGCTCAATTTGAATCACTTTGTTAAAACGGCCCCTGGAATTGAGCTACGGTAAAACTGTTTTTAGGATCAATTGGTGTTTGATTTTAAATCCCACATGTCAGGGCTTAAAGCTTCAGATGATATAAACTGTCGCCTCCTTTGCAACATTCTGGGGGTCCTGGCTTAAGCCTAATACGCTTTAAATGTTGCCCCTGGTATGTTTAATGTAAATCCACTTCTGAACTCTCCCTCTGCCGCCCCCCACCCCATCCCCCCCCTTACATACAGCATGCATCATTTTGCTGCTCGCTCTCTTACTTGCTTGATTGTAGACATGTTACACGCTGCATGACACAAGTTACAGTTGGAAGTGAGGAGAATAGTCAGAAAGTTCAACAACATTATGATTACAGGTAGGGGTGCAAGGGATTACAAATCTCATGATTTCACAGATTTGTGTCGCGGATCAGAACGTCTTCGGAACAGCCAAAACAAAAACATATTTATAACAAGATAACAAGTTCAATACAATCTTTTGATATAATAATGTAAAGCCATTGTCCAGTGCAGGTCTATAATACATAATATATTATGTATTAAATGTTCTCAGATCAAATGTTGTCAAATTTTAGACTGTGTGTATGTACACAGTCTAAAATTTGACATCATTTGATTATCATTGTATTTCATCTGCTTAGTTAGCCAATCAGGTTGTAGGCCCTATCAACAACATCCCCTGTGTCCATAGTCATGGACCAGAGAGAGTTAGAAAGCTAACGTTAAGAGCATAGACTGTAAGAGCTGCTTAGTGTTACTTTATTCAGCTGTTGAGCTCAGTTAGCCCCCGAAAGAATGTTTTCCCTCACACGCAGTCGCCTGAAAAACCTCTCGGGTGGGTTACTGTGCACGCAAGAACTTATGATTTGAAGTAATAAAATACACTTTTGATTAAACTGTAGTATCGTGCTCGGGTCCATTGATAGAAATAAAACGCATAGGCTTTCATCCTGTTGGCTGTCTGAGGTGAAAGATTTTGCACTAGACATGTTTTAACATCACCAAGGTGAAGTTGTGGCAACGACTTTTCTGTTTCAAACAATTTGAAATAGTGTCACGGGTGCTGCAAAAGGTAACAAGGGCCCAAAACTGGCAGTTTATCTCAATATCTCTGCGTTTTTTTCTTTTCTGCGGTTTTCATGTAACGTAAACAATACATGCTTCACTTGAAGAGATGGACAATTAACAAGCTGTGCTGCAGCTCCACAGAGTGTTCAATGGTGGCTTTTCCTTTCCAAACCTCTTTTTGCCCTCCAGGACTCCGCGAAAGTCATGTGACAGAGAGCTTTGAATAAGTGTAAATAAAATAAGAGCAGTGTAGGTTCATCTTTCCAATTTCCTAATGCAAATGCCTGGGACACAAAAATGCCTGCAGACAGATGGGATTTTTTCGGATATAAAACCATTGGAAACCTCTTGGAAATGTATAAAATGAAAATACAAGTCTTTCATACCAAACTTTTCAGTTTCCCAACTGTACCTTCCAAAGAGGGAGATGGTCAAGTTGCCTTTATATGGACAGTCTGGGCTTCCAATGTGGAGCTCCCCTTTGTTCCCAATCAGTATGTGTTTTGTTCGAAGCAGTATTGGCCTGTTGGTGTCAGCAATCACCAGCTTTCCTGCAGGGCAGAGAGAGAGTGAGTGAGGATGGATGATTGTGTATGTCTGCCCCTTGGCAGGTATTTAATGCCCCAGTGCTTTCAGACACCTCCTATTTCCCCACCATTGCCATAGCCATCCATGTCCCTGAGCACAGACTGTCAACACAAAAACACACCACACACACACACCGAGTGGCAGCCCACCCATCCCTGTGTAGCCAGATTTGCAATCCAGAAAGAATGCTTCTCATTCCCTGTATGTGCTATATGCTTTGAGATTTTTCTCTGTTTCTATTAACAATATTTTCAACAAGAGGGCATTGACCATTTATGGCACAGGGTTCCACAGTTGAATAAGGCAGGAAAGGCTCTGTTCTGATGGGGGAACAAATGCAATTATTCATACTGTAATTGTCAAAATCATCTATAGACATACATGCCCATTCACTGATCTGCTTATTTTTCTTCTCAATTTGTTTGTATAATTTCTGTAATAAAGAACACGACAAGCCACCTTAATGTGGTCACAAGTAAATTGCTGTAATAGATTTTATGAGAAACAGGAAAAAAGAGCTCAATCCTAATTACCTCCAGTTTCTGAATTTAAAGAATGTGTTTTCGACCCCGTAACTGCACCCCTCCCATAAGTACCATACTTTAAATTGCAAAAGAAAAACCCTGATGATCGTTTGTCTGCTTTACCTCCATTGAGAATCATAATGGAGTGTACAGTAGCTGAAGATGTAAGGAGGACCTTCCTGCCATAACCGATTGTAACACGGTGGTCTTCACTGTGTCCCGGCATCCATGGTTGCAGTCCTGGCTCCTCATATGGGCACACTGAAAGGGATAGAAAATATATAATTAATTCACTTCTAGAGAAGGTGAACTGTGACAATTTAGTAATATGGGACTGGTAAGAACAAAACATTTTAATGAGTAATTGCAACTTAAGTTTTTATAACATAAAGTAGCAAAAACTAAAACACCTGACTTCTATTGTCACTTACTGCATACCATCTCAAACTGTCCTGTAACCTTTTTGTTTGGTCACCAAACGGAAGTAGTGGTTTATTTTACCCCTACTTATATCAAGCTGTATCCACTAATTATTTGTAGTATTTCATCTATTCTTATTTTGTCTGTTTTTACATACTTGTTTATTCTTTGATGAAGATATCTTAAACAGATGATCTTAACAGTATTTACATTTAAGACACATTTAAGTAAGCTACTGTGTTATAAAACGTTATTCTACAAGCTAGTTAGCTTTATCAATTAACAGCTAAATGTAATCATTACAGAGTAGTTACATTGTGAAATACATTTTTATAAATATTCATTAAACACATTTTGTCTCCCTTCTTTTTTTCTGCTAAAGCAACTAGTCCAAGCATTGTTAATGATTACATGCAGCTCTTACCAGGTTATGCTCGCTAACAGAGAGACGTTACACAGTCTACCAGATTGTTTCATTAATTGCAGCTGAAGAACAACCACAAACAAGTAAGTATGGCATAGTTTATTTTTTAACACTTGGATTATTCCAAGTGAGGGGCAGCTGTGGCTCAGTTGGTAGAGTTGTTGTCTCTCAACCGGAAGATCGAGGGTTCGATCCCCAGCTCCTGCAGCAACCAATGTGTCTTAGGGCAAGACACTTAACCACAAATTGCTCCCGCTGCTTCGTCGGCAGCGTATGAATGCATATGAATAAATAAGTTACTTCTGATGGTCTCACTACATAGCAACAACTGCCATCAGTGTGAACGGGTGTGAATGGGGAGGTGTGACATGCGGTGTAAAAGTTTGAGTAGTCAGAAGACTAGAAAAGCGCTATCCAAGCTCAAGTCCATTTACCATTTACCATTATTCTACAAATGGTTGGACACTTCTCCTTGTTCTCTAGGTTACATTCCTGTAAAGGGAATACAAATACGCTGAATTGGAGAGTGTGCAGACCATGATGGGCCTTTTCTTCGCTAAGATGGAGGTTGATGGTCCTGAAGACAAACCTGCAGATTTTTTTGGCTGCACTTCAAGGGGAGGGAGTCCTGAGTAACCAATAAAATGGTTGGGATTGTGATGCTTTTAGGGATAATTTAATGCTGCAAGTGAAGGAGTGCAATGATCTGTTGCTTTCTTTTTTTTCTCAAACTTGCCACATGTCATGAGAAGCATCAATACATTGTTAAAATGAGAAACAGGATTGTCTGTTTATCCTCTTGGATGCATTGTAACATTGTAGTTACTAGGTTTGAGGTTAATGTAAATAAAAAGCCAAATATATTGGATTTCTTAGTTGAAAAAGTACATTTAAGTATTGTTAATAAATGTGGTTTATTGTTTTAAACCTGTTGAATAGAATTTTAAACAGATTTATTTATACTATATACATTCCTTGTTCTTATTGCTATATACTATATTACTATATACATTCCTTGATGCTTCCTGCTTTGCTACAGTGCGGACGCTTTTCTGCTTGCTCTCCCCTCTGCTTGCATTTTTTGCTACTATCTGCTTTTCCGCAATAAGAAACAAAGAGCAGCAGCTCCTGGATACTTACAAAACCAGTGGGATTATATTTTCTTTTAGATAAAACAGGCATTTTTCAATATTTTTACGACTTCCTCAACGCTACGCGAGGAGGCCTACCAAACAAGATAAGCCTGAGCCTGTGCTACAGTGCTAAAGGTAATTAGCAGAAGATGCCTCCCTTCTCTACGGAAGATTACCACAAACTCCTACAGAAGATTTTACTGTTGGAAACAAAAGTTAATCGGTTAGAAGTAAATGTAGAAGTAAATGGACTATGTGGGAATAACACCACTCTAGCACTGACTCAAAACAGTGGACAAGAGCATGCTAGAACCCAGCTAACTAGCAATGATGGAACTATGAAGAGACGGGAGGACTCTGTACAGGGTAATAAATCTACCAGCGATAATCCTCCCTGGAACACACTTGGTGCAAAGCCAAAGAGAAGACCACCTCCCTGCGACAAGGGAGAACGGATAACTGGCAGGACCCAGCGGCCCGATATCTGTGATCTGGCCGACTGGCCTGCGTTACCATCCAGGCATAACGCCTCCTCAACCCCAGTGCTTCGTAGAACAAAGCAGCGGACAACTGAGAAGAGGGGAACTACCAAGAAACCTCCCCAGCAAACAGGTGTACAACTACAAAACAGGTTTGCTCCACTGTTGCAGGACCATGGATCCCCTTCTAAATTTCTGGATAACCCTCCACCACCACGCAGCAGGGTAAGACCTGCTAACTTAAAGCCACAGAGAAAGCTAACGACAGGGCCTGAAAATCTGATTGTGGGTGATTTTTCTGTAAAAGATATTAAAAGCAGTAATGACACCAAAGTACTCTGCTTTCCGAAGGATTTGGTGTCTGACTTGGAAGGAAGAATCTTGGAAATTGTGGCTGCACAACCAACTGTGAAAAATATCATTCTGCACATTGGTTCTAATGACATTGAAAAACAACAATCAGAAAAGTTGAAAGAGCACTTCGATAATCTCCTAGAAACAGTCAGCTCTGTGAATGCTGAGGTGTTTATCAGTGGTCCTCTGCCCCCGACCGGGAGAGGAGCTGAGAGATTCAGTAGATTGTTTTGGCTCAACAAATGGCTCTTAACTGCATGTGCAGGTCGTTCAATGCATTTTATTAACAATTTTAGCTTTTTCTGGGACCGCAGGCATCTTTTTAAGACAAATGGACTTTGCCTGAATAAGATGGGAGCAAAGCTATTCATTACCAACATGTTTTACTTCCTGCGTCATCCATCTGTCCCCACTGCCAAGGACACGAGACAAGAAGAGGAGCCCAGAAAGAAGGGAAAACACGGCTTATCAGAAACGTGGAAGGAGGACCGCCATTGCCATCCCCCTCTACCCCTCCTTCCATTACGTGTGAGGATCCCTCTCCCACCCCCCCAGAGCCCCCATCCAGGTCTACGTCTCCCTCATTCTCCCTCCCTTCAATAAACCTTTCTCCCCCCTCCTCCCCCTTGGAGTTCCGGGAGTTACCCCCACTTACCCCCGTCCTACTCCCATTTTTACTCCCTTAGATCGACCTCAGTGCCCCCCCCCCCCTCAGCGTCCACCTGCACCAGCTCATCTCAGCGGTGACGCCATCTTACGCCGACCTGCCCCCCCACCTCCACGAAGACGTGCTCCACCTCCACCAATCCATCCCAGCTGTGACGCTGCTCACTCCCCCCCCTTATGCCCACCCCCTCCTCCTCCTGACAGCAGCCCTGAATATTACTGAGACAGAAAAGGGTTCAGCAGTAGACCGCATTATCAGCTGGACCCAAGGTCGCCTACTTCAAAACATGGCACCTTCTGCATTCCTGTTGTGACTACCAAGAGAGTAAACATTGTGAAACTTAGAAACACTGCTAATCTAACAAATCTCATTCCTATTCTCTCCAGCTCAAAGTCAACCCCAAAGCCTGTGAATAACAGCATCAGGATGGCTCTGCTTAATGTTAGGTCTCTTAATAACAAATCATTTTTAGTCAATGATTTTATTACCACTTCTAAACTTGATTTTATGTTTTTAACTGAAACATGGCTAGAACAAAATAACAGTGCAAGCATTCTGATTGAGACAGCACCCCCCAACTATAACTTTATTGATGTATGTAGAACTGGAAAAAGAGGTGGAGGGGTTGCTGCTATATTTAAAAATATATTTCAGGGGAAACAGATGTCACTTGGTGATTTTCCATCATTCGAATACCTTTGTGCTGTATTGAAATGTTCTCCCAGAGTTCTCCTGTTAATTATTTACAGGCCACCTAAATATTCTGCACATTTTTTCGATGATTTTACTGAATTATTGTCTAGCATCTCCACCAACTTTGACTGTCTAGTTATAACTGGTGACTTTAATTTTCACACTGACTATTTGAATGACAAGGGTGCAAAAGAACTTTTGACTATTTTAGACACATTTGAACTGTCTCAACATGTGAAAGAGGCTACTCATTGTAAGGGACACACCCTGGACCTGATTATCACAAAAGGTCTCAATGTTTCTGATGTTTTTGTGACTGATCCTTCATTGTCTGACCACTTTTGTGTTTTCTTTAATATTTCTTTCATTCCTGACACACAAACAAAATCAAATACTGTCAAAAAACGGTACATCAATGAACATACTAATGTACTCTTTAAAAATGCTATCTCCTCGTTACCACCTCTAATCCCATGTCATGCTGATGATCTTCTGAACAACTTTAATTCCAAAATTTTGAATGTTATAGATGACATTGCACCTGTTACGGTTAAAACCAGTTCTAGTAAGCAAAAGGCACCCTGGAGAAAAGCTGCTGTTGTAACAGCCCAGAGAAGAGAGTGCAGGAAGGCTGAACGAATCTGGCGGAATACAAAACTTCATATTCCCCATGACATCTATAAAGAGCGCCTCCGGGCCTACAATTTAGACTTAAAAAGTGCTAGAGAAACATTCTTCTCCAATATCATTAACAACAACACAAATAAGGCAAAAACCCTATTTGCAACTGTTGACAGACTGACCAACCCCCCAACACAAATACCACCTGAACTCCACTCCACGCAGAAATGCAATGAGTTTGCGTTCTTTTATACTGATAAAATTGAAGGCATCAGACGCGCCATCAATATCTCAAACAAAAATGTTGGATCACCACCCTATTTAGGCAAAAGTAACACAGCAATGATGACAAGCTTTAATGTCATAGACTCTCAAACTCTAGTGGAAACGGTGACAAATCTAAAACCATCCACCTGCTGTCTTGATGCTCTACCTACCAACTTCTTTAAGAATGTTTTTGACTGCCTAGCAACAGACGTATTGCAAATAGTTAATAACTCTATTCAGTCAGGCCATTTCCCAAAAGCCTTCAAAACTGCAGTTATTAAACCTCTCCTAAAAAAGCGGAGCCTAGATGCCTCTATTATCAACAACTACAGACCAATTTCAAATCTACCTTTCATAAGTAAAATAATTGAGAAAGTTGTCCTACAACAACTAAATCACTTCCTGGCTTCAACTGGCTGCCACGACAACTTCCAGTCAGGATTTCGACCTCTTCATAGCACCGAGACGGCCCTTATTAAAGTTGTAAATGACATCCGTCTTAACACAGACTCTGGCAGAACTTCAATATTAATGCTATTAGACCTCAGTGCTGCATTTGACACTGTCGACCACTCAATACTTTTGGACAGGTTGGAAAACTGGGTGGGGCTCTCAGGCACAGTCTTAAGCTGGTTCAGGTCATATCTACAAGACAGGAACTATTTTGTTTCCATTGGTGACTTCGTATCAGAACCAACCGACGTAACGTGTGGAGTCCCCCAAGGTTCGATCTTAGGGCCGACTTTATTCAACATCTACATGCTTCCACTAGGACAAATCATGCAAAATAATAAAATTGACCACCATTGCTATGCTGATGACACCCAAATCTATGTAGCGCTCTCACCAAACGACTATCGCCCCATAGATCTTCTGTGCCAGTGCATTGAGCAAATCAAAGACTGGATGTGTCAAAATTTCCTACAACTAAATGAGGACACAACTGAGATCATTGTATTTGGTGCTAAAAAAGAAAGGTTTAAAGTAACCCAACACCTTCACTCTCTGTCCCTGAAAACATCAAATAAAGCCAGAAATCTGGGGGTTTTTATGGATTCAGATTTACACTTAGAGAGTCACATCAAATCAGTAACAAAATCGGCCTACTATCACCTCAAAAATGTAGCACGACTTAGAGGGCTCATGTCAGCTCAAGACTTAGAAACACTTGTACATGCCTTTATAACTAGTAGGCTAGACTATTGTAATGGTCTCCTTGCAGGTCTTCCAAAAAAAACTGTCAGGCAGCTCCAGCTTGTTCAGAACGCTGCTGCTAGAGTTCTAACAAAGACCAAAAAATGTGAGCACATTACACCAATTCTTAAATCCTTACATTGGCTCCCTGTATGTCAGAGAATTAATTTCAAAATCCTACTGCTCACATATAAATCACTACATGGTTTAGGGCCAAAGTATATCACTGATATGCTTCCACTACATAAGCCTTCAAGATCACTAAGATCTTCTGACACCAATCTGTTAGTGATTCCCAGAGTAAATACAAATCATGGGAAAGCATCATTTAGTTACTATGCAACAAACAGCTGGAATAAACTTCCTGAAGATTTAAGACTTGCCCCAACTCTGACCACTTTTAAAACCAGACTGAAAACTTTTACGTTCACCTTCGCCTTCTGCTAAATTTTACCTACATTGCACTTTTAACTTCTGCCTTTAACCAAACAATTTTAATAAGATTTTAATCTCTCACTCTGCACTGTAACTTTTAATTCTTTTATATTTATAATTTTATTTGAATTGTTTTTACTAGAACATATTTTCAGATTTAATAATTTCAGTGATTTTTAAATTTTCTATTTTAATACTGAACTTGGCATTTACTGTATCTGAAGTAAGATTTAAGCCTTAATCTTACGGAAATCCTAAGTACTGGATTTCAATCCTAAGTATTGGATTGTCTGGTTTGGCGTACAACCATAAAAATACGCATCCTGCAAAGACGTTTACAGGATTCAGGGAAAATCTCACGTGAGTCTTTCAAACACAAGTATGGGGTCTGAAAGTAGTAAATGCCAAGGAATGTATTAGTATAAATTATGATTGTTTGGATCATGTTGAATTGAGTCAAGAGTCTTTGTTTTTAGACAAACATACATTTGGGACTGAACTTGGCATTTTGAAGTAAGATTTAAGCCTTAATCTTACGGAAATCCTAAGTACTGGATTCCAATCCTAAGTATTGGATTGTCTGGTTTGGCGTACAACCATAAAAATACGCATCCTGCAAAGACGTTTACAGGTTCAGGGAAAATCTCACGTGAGTCTTTCAAACACAAGTATGGGGTCTGAAAGTATTAAAAATGCCAAGGAAAGTCCTCCAAAATTCAAAAAAATTTCCAATCCAAAATTTCTATTGTTAATATGTTTTTATTCTCTGTTTTTTAATTGTCTTTTAATTCTTGCATTTTATTTCACTTTATTGTATGACATGTTATGATGTGAAGCACTTTGAGTCTGCCTTGTGTATGAAAAGCGCTATACAAATAAACTTGCCTTGCCTTGCCTTGCCTTATTAAATTGAAACAAGTGGGATTTTTTATGGGTAAATACATGCACTTGGTTTCATGTATTTTAAACACATTGCGTTAATTAGTAATATTACAAATCTTATTACAAAAATATTTGTGTTTTATTTATCTAAGTATTTAAGGTGAGTAGAAAAATGTACAACTATGTTCCAATGTGTGAACACAGTGGACGAGGGGCAATACAACACTTTAAAGAATTAAATCATAAAATGACCCTATTATATCATTAGACATTAGGGAAACATGTTGTGTTGAAGCGCTGGCTTCTCTGTCAACAACGCCGCAGCCAGTATGTCCTTATTCTAAGTTTTGATTCAGGTGCAGAATGGTTTATTTTTCTATTGACCAGAGAAGTAGGCGGCACCCCCACTTGGCCGTTTTGCCCCTCGCCCCTCGGTTTGCCAGGCAAACAGCAAACCAACAGCCAGGTGTTGCAGCGCTAAAAGCGAACAAGCAAACTTGTTCAGATATAACTGACTCTACCCAAAGTAAAAAGCCTCTGCATTTTTCTAATAAGCTCTACAACTAGAAACATAGTAAAACTAGGATAAATATTGGAGATTCTTTTGAAAAATGGAGAGAGGTGAGAGCGCAGAAAGGTTTCAAGACCTATACAGAGCTGATTAAACACAGAAGCTTCAATGTTTGGGAAATGGCAACCTGCTTGTACAGCTATGGAGGAGGGGGCAGGGGGAAACAGCTCTCTCCAAGGTTTTGAATTTGGACTGCAGTAGCCATTTGAAACTCTAGGTGTCAGAGTTTTGGTCCTTTAACAGCCACAGTCTAAGAAGTTAAAGTACTAAACAACAAAAATGTAGAATAAATTATGCCAACATTTTTCTTTCTGTAAATATTCTCTATCATAGCAAACAGACAGAGCAAACGTGTCTCAGCTGAGGAAACACTGTGCCTCCAAAGTTCTCTCAAGCGCTCACAGCTGGCTGTTTTTAAAAGAGCACATGGTTTTTGTTAACAAGCCACGCAGAAAACCGCTCTGAAAGACACACAGGCGAAGTCTTCCATTCTATCGATCCAAGTATGCACTGCAGTGCTGTTTACCTACAGCATCCAGGCATTTTTGTGTTTACTGTGTGTGACCACAAGGATAATCTTGAAATTTGACTCCATGTCATCCTCATTCACTTTTTTGATTCTTATGTGATGTTTCTATCTGTTCCCTTTTACAGCCAAATTAGGCTACGTGACAAGGAATGATTAGACTTTCATTTTATTGAATGTGATCTCCCATTTTTATAACTTTCTGAAAACCACAATTCTCTATTCCCTCTTCAGTGCAAGTCTCCAAGTGTGCATGGCTGTTCAAATCAGTCATAAACACTATTTTTGTATCTGACGAGGTCAGAAAACAAGTTTGTTAGATAACATGTTTTTTTTATGCTGAAGAAATTAAAGCTCAGACTTCAAATAATCCCAATAATGATTCTATGCAGCAGACATGTGGCGTCAGGTCTCATAGATTGTGATTTTATCCTGTGTTGGGTATCATAGATAGATTTTTTGTCTTGCTTTAGTGTTGATGGAAGAATAAATATGTCAAGGTTCATTGCCTTTCAGCACACTTTTAAAATGTACACATGCATGGTGTGCCTCATGATACTTTATGGCCATTCACATCCAAACAAAGTCATCCATTACCCTCCTGTTAGTTATTTCTCACATACACTATATTGCCAAAAGTATTGGCTCACCTGCCTTGACTCGCATATCAACTTAGGTTACATCCCATTCTTAATCCATAGGGTTTAATATGACGTCGGTCACCCCTTTGCAGCTATAACAGCTTCAACTTTTCTGGGAAGGCTGTCCACAAGGTTTAGGAGTGTGTTTATGGGAATTTTTGACCATTCTTCCAGAAGCGCATTTGTGAGGTCACACACTGATGTTGGACGAGAAGGCCTGGCTCTCAGTCTCCGCTCTAATTCATCCCAAAGGTGTTCTATCAGGTTCAGGTCAGGACTCTGTGCAGGCCAGTCAAGTCCATCCACACAAAACTCTCTCATCCATGTCTTTATGAACCTTGCTTTGTGCACTGGTGCACAGTCATGTTGGAACAGGAAGGGCTATCCCCAAACTGTTCCCACAAAGTTGGGGGCATGGAAATGTCCAAAATCTCTTGGTATCCTGAAGCATTCAGAGTTCCTTTCACTGGAACTAAGGGGCCAAGCCCAGCTCCTGAAAAACAACCCCACACCATAATCCCCCCTCCACCAAACTTTACACTTGGCACAATGCAGTCAGACAAGTACCGTTCTCCTGGCAACTGCCAAACCCAGACTCGTCCATCAGATCGCCAGATGGTGAAGCGTGATTCGTCACTCCAGAGAACGCATCTCCACTGCTCTAGAGTCCAGTGGGGGCGTGCTTTAGACCACTGCATCTGACGCTTTGCCTTGTACTTGGTGATGTATGGCTTGGATGCAGCTGCTCGGCCATGGAAACCCATTCCATGAAGCTCTCTATGCACTGTTCTTGAACTAATCTGAAGGCCACATGAAGTTTGGAGGTCTGTAGCGATTGACTCTGCAGAAAGATGGCGACCTCTGCGCACTATGCGCCTCAGCATCCGCTGACCCCGCACCATCGTTTTTACGTGGCTTACCACTTCGTGGCTGAGTTGCTGTCGTTCCCAATCGCTTCCACTTTGTTATAATACCACTGACAGTTGGCTGTGGAATATTTAGGAGCGAGATAATTTCACGACTGGACTTGTTGCACAGGTGGCATCCTATCACAGTACCACGCTGGAATTCACTGAGCTCCTGAGAGCGCCCCTTTCTTTCACAAATGTTTGTAGAAACAGACTGCATGCCTTGGTGCTTGATTTTATACACCTGTGGCCATGGAAGTGATTGGAACAACTGATTTCAATTATTTGGATGGGTGAGTGAATACTTTTGGCAATATAGTGTATTAAGTGTAATTGCAGCCTGGATCTGACGTGGCTCAGGTAGAGTTGGTTGTTTCTCAACCAGAAGGTCAGTGGTTTGAGCCCCAGCTCCTGCCGCCACATGACGATGTGACCTTGGCAAGACACTTAACCCCAAATTGCTCCCACTGCCCTGTCATGATATGTGAATTTGTATGAATGGATTAGTTAATACTGATGAACACTTTACCTAGCAGCCCCTGCCATCAGTGTGTGAACAGGTAGGTGTGACCTGCAGTGTAAAACACGTTTTGAGTAGGAAGAAGCCTAGAAAAATGCTATAAGCTCACATTGATTTACTATTTATTGCTCTGCATGTCTTTCAGTGAGGTCCATTGGTCCATCATCTACTATTCAACATGTTCCCACTAATCAGGGCTTTGGGAGTAGTGGGGAAATATAAACAGGGCTATTTAAGTGCTGTATGAGCAAGAGTGGGATTTGGTGTCACCTACCAGTACTACCTTAAGACCACAGAGATAAGTTTTGGCTGTAGGTTCCTCGGGATTGTTGGTGGGAATGGCCTGCTGTAATGGAAGGCCTGCTGACCCCCCCAGTTTTCTCATGTTTTTGGTTAGTTAGGGAGGTAAGTTGGTTGCCATTTGTTTTTATTTATTAATTAGGTTAGGTCGGTTCAACAGTCAGCCTCCGTTTTGTTTGTTATGTTTGGGCACTGATTCACCCTTAAAATAAATAAAGTTCTGGTTGAAAGCGTTAGCTGTTCTCCGTGGCTGCTTGGGAAGTGAAGGATTTGGGCCTTCGTTCATATTGTGTCTTGGCTTCCCTTAGACAGGGCATAACAAACATAAAAACTTGATTTGTATTCAATTTTATACCTTCTGGATCCCTAAATTACATTAAAGAACACGTCTTTGTTACTGAATAATTGCAATATAAGTGTCTCAAAAATAAAGTTTTTTCCTGCAGCCTCATCTTTCTTATCTTCCTTTCGATTGGTGTGTGTCTATCACATAAAGTTTTCTGAGGGATCAGATGAGTATGGACTGCTCAGTGAACAACAGTACCTTACATTCTGATATTCAAAAAATTATTGAGAAGTTACCACAGACAGTAACTCATTACTCTTCCGTCTCTTTTGGAAGAACAGGTCGGTACCGTTTTTTCTACCTGCACCGAAACTAAACCTAAAAAAATCGGATTTAGGTCAGAGTGGGTGAAAGTGGTATTTCCTGGAAGAAACGAGGAAAAATATGCCCTTTTTCAATTTGAAGCGCACATTTGCTCCTGCTTCCTGTTGACATGAGTCTGGTTCTGCTCTAGGTAGTTGCCAAGTGCTGTGCTCATGGTGGATTAATGTTGGGCCTTTGTTAATAATATAATAAAGAGTCTAGACAGGCTCGTTTTGTAGTGTCTTGAGATAACTTTTGTTATAAATTGGTGCTATACAAGTAAAGATTGATTGATATATTCAAAGGTGGAAGAGTGATTTTTTTTTCTATTAGTCTAAAAGTCAGAGAAAAGCCTCAGGAGGCAGGGCATGACCTAAAAAGAACCACGTGAAAAAGAAGGACTCTATGACAGTTTTTGCGTTGTGTTATTGAACGTTTTCCTGTTATTAGTGAATAAGTGGTAAATTATTGCTTTATTGGGAAGACTCAAAATCCATTTGAAAGACATAAAACAACATACAAGTTAAAAAATTGGCATAAGATAATTATACCAATACTTCCACATAGGTGACTGGTATCGTACAGTACTGAGACGAGGATTTGACAGCAGCATAATGATATAATTTTGAGAATCATTCAGGCGACAGATAAATTTGTACATCAGATTTCTCAACAGAGCTTGGAGCGTGTTGACTCCTACATTACAAAACATTTCACTTGCACTGCCCCATCTTGGTTTTTATAAGCAATATACGCATACAATCATTATAAGCACCCTTGAGCTTCTGGATGCTCGCCTTCTTAAACTTGACCCACAAGGAGGCAGTATAAAGAGGGGTACAGTAAGCTCTAAAGAGGTTCACCTCAACCGTATCTGAACACCAAGAGAACTTCCTTGCCAGCATGTTAGCTTGTGCATATAACATACGGCGCTGTCTATACATGTCATCGTCATCACATAATTCATCTGTAATGACTTGTCCTAGATACTTAGTTTTACAGCTAACAGACATCACTTGCCCTGACAGATGAAAAGATGGGAAAATAAGGTCCTTATCCCCTTTTAATCTACAAATCAACACAGCACTCTTCTTAGCATTGTATTTCACATCAAATTTGACACCATAATGAGAACATACTGTATATTCAGCAACTGTTGGAATCCAGCACTGCTAGGAGAAACAATAACCAAATTGTCTGCATACATAAGATGGTTAACAAGCACGTTGCCAATCACACATCCTGTTTTACAGCTTCTTAACTGGTCTGATAGGTTATTCATGTAGACATTAAAAAGGCATGGTGAAAGTAGCCCCCACTGGCGAACTCCATTACCAACACCAAATGGCGCAGAGACTGGATTCCCCCATTTGATCTGCATGCTTTGGTTGGCATACTAGTAAGCCAGGATCCTAATTATACTGTTGGGCACACCCATTTGACTCAATTTTAAGAACAGCTTATGATGGTTAACTTGGTCAAAAGCCGAAGAGGCATCAATAAAACCAATTAGAACAGTGGAGTTCTGTCTCCTATAAGTTTCTACCATTTCCTTCAAAGCATATGTGCATAGATCAGTACCATGTTTAGCCTTTAAGCCAAACTGGTTGTCTGAGGTATATAAATAAATACATAATCTGTCTAATAAGATTCTTTCCAGGACTTTGGATAACACACTGACTAGAGCAATTGGTCTGTAGTTATCCAAGCTCCCCACTTTTCCTGCTTTGTCCTTGATGACAGGCACCAAGGTAATAATAATAATAATAATAATAATAATAATAATACATTTTATTTAAAGGCACCTTTCAAAACAAAGCAGAGATAAAAACAATAAAGTAACAATACATCGATAAAATTAACATTAAAGTAACATACATCATGGAGTCTGGCAACATACCGTGAGACATCAGGCCAGTAAAACAAATGGCAAGAAGCACTGCGATCTTTGGGCTTGCCAATTTAAGGTGCTCTGCAGTGATTCGGTCAGAGCAACTTGCTTTGTTGTCAGCTAGCTGTGTAATTGCTTCAAAGATCTCTTTAGCTGTGATTCATACTGTGTCACTATTGACAATATTACCCACTTTGTAAGGGTCACTTTTAACGCAATTAAATAGAGTAGAGCAGGGCTATTCAATTACAAATTCAGTTGGGCCAGATTTTAAAACCAAGAAATTTAACTGGGCCAGACTTTTTCAGTGGCTGGTAAGCAGCAGTTAGTGATACATTTTAAACCAACACAAATTAATGTAATCATTTTTTATTTTTTATTCATTGCTTCCCTTTTAAATGTGGTTACATCTGACACAAGCATATCAAAAAATGCCTAAAACAAAAGAGGTGTAATTTAACAGACCTGAGGTAGCAACAGTACATTTTTTTCCACTTTTGCAAAAAACTAAACAAAAAAACATTTTGGTCACATCTGACCCAGGCACATCTCAAAGTGCATAAAAACAAAAACGAGCTATTATTGCACAGATCTAGAGGTACTGTAGTAGCCATAAGATTTTGTTCACTTTTGAAATATATTAAGTGTCTGACAGGGGCACGAATTTAATTGCAGATGTCACACTTGTTTTAATTTTTTCGTCATTTATTACCTCATCCACGAAGGCCAGCATGCAGTCTTTTAAGGTTTCTGAGTCTGTGAATGGTCTTTTTTTCTTTGCCAGGATCCAGGACACACGGAGGGACGCTGCTGTAGCTCTCTCTTGGGCTGTGCATGACCGCACCATCGTAGTACAGCTCCGGTTGTAAGAAGCAATCAAACTTTGCACTTTTGCAGCCCTCTCCTGTGATCCCTCGGGAAAATTTGTTCGGAAAGTCCGGTGTTTCTCAAAGTAGTGCCTCCGAACATTATAATCTTTAAACATTGCAAAGCACTCTTTGCAAAGTAAACACATCGGTTTGGCGCTTGCATTTGGCGGCAAAATAAACAGGTATGTGTCAGTCCAGGCAGGGTTAAACCGACGGTTTTCATTTTCAATTTTGCATTTCAGGGTCGAGAAAGACATGTTTTACAGGTTGTATTATTGTGGCTACTACTTCTAACGTTAGCATTAGTAGACGCGTTTCAACAACAGCGCTGCATTCTGGGTTGAGTGTTGCTAGGCTACTTATAGTGTTGCATTTACGATCTGAAGTACTGCAGGAATTTCTGTAGAAATATCTGTAGGCTCGCCAAACACGTTTTTCCCGTTTTTTTTCGTCTTCTCTGGTTGGGCAACTGGCCGGGCCACTCAGGGATTGCTTCTGGGCCACATGTGGCCCGCGGGCCGCTATTTGAATAGGCCTGGAGTAGAGTAATGTTGCCTCCACAACTCAGCTATGTTATGGGCTCCAGAGACTCCCTCTAAGGCAGGGGTCACCAACCTTTTCGAACCTGAGGGCTACTTCATGGGTACTGAGTCATACGAAGGGCACCCAGTTTGATACACTCTTCTGAAATAACACATTTGCTCTGTTTGCCTTTAGTTATATGTTATTATTAATGATTAATGATACTCATCTATGTGAAGACACTGATCATTTTTACAAAATAATCTTTTACATTTCATGAATACTCTTTTGAATGGAACACCATTTTCCCAATTTAAATTCACAACATTTCAGAACAGGCCTGCGGGCGCCTCATATGGTCCTTGCGGGCTACCTGGTGCCCGCGGGCACTGTGTTGGTGACCCCTGCTCTAAGGTACATGGTAGCGGTGTACTGGTCCTGTTTAGAGCTCTCACCTCCTTCCAGAAGCCAGAAACAAGGAGCTTTTCTGCCATAGAGTCTCAATGCTTGCGAATGTTTGTTGACATACCAAACTGCATATTTATACCTGGCATTTGTGAGCTTTTTGAGATCTAGGACAGGCCCCTCTCTGGGCCTGCCTGCCTGGACCCACGCCCTTAAAGCATTTTTTGCTTCAGCATAGTGATCAGCCACATGTTTATTTCATCCCGGCTTGATGCTGTGTGTTTTATCAGAGTAGTTAAAGCACGGTCTACTGGCCTGCTCCCACAACACAATCATACATGGTTCAGAGGTCCTTACAGTGAGAGCTACTGTTGCAATTCACATCAGAACACAAAATAGCCTCTTCAGGTACATATAAATCACTCAATAGCACATCAGTTCTCCCATAGAATAATAACCTATCCTCATTTGAGAGCTTGGACCAATCCAGTTTAGCCTTACAGGCATTTTTAACCTCCGGAGCCATCTCAGGGAGATTATCACAATCTAATGACATAACAAAAGGAATATGATCAGACATGGACGCCTCATACACAAGCTCGATTGATATAATTTCATGGGCATTAGCAGTGCTAATGCAATGGTCAAGCCATGATGTTGTGTGCCAGGCCTCGCTTATGTAAGAATAGCTATCAGCAGGTAGAAGCATTTGACTGGATAGAATAAGATTGCTATCATCACACAACTGTAGCATATGCTTGGCAAACAGGGAACTTTTGTCTGAAATGTCATCATTCATATCACCCACTACAAAGACACTTGTGGAATGATTATCATAAAATAAAAGAATTTATAAAAGCAGGTCTATTCAGGTATTCATCTTTATTTTGTTGCGACTCATAAGGTGTGTATACATTGAGGATACTAAACTCCTTGTTATTAATTTGTATCCGCACAGCAATACACCAGTAAACTTCAAGCCTGATGATGTTAATGACAGAGTCCAGCTTTTTGTGCCAGAGGATAGCCACACCCCCCTGCTATCCTCCCTTTCATTAATCCCATAGATAGGTCTGTGGTGGACTCACCAGCCCCGTGGAAATTGTCATTAGGCTTCTCTTTGTCATTAGATATTGCTGTGATATTGTTTGGTAGAATCTGATAAGTTTTGGTATTAAATTTTGGTTTCACGACATGTCAATCTTCCCATGCCATCTTAAATAAAAAAGAACCAAATATGAATCAGTAAAAGGGAAAACTAAAAAAGAAAACCTATCCTTGTCTCACCTGCATGGATGCATGGCAACAGCAGAGCCACTAGAAGCACGATGCATGTCTTCATCTCTCTCAGCCGTCACTGATCAAATTCACACCTGGGGCCTTCAAAAGTTGCTACAGACCCCCCAGTGAGCTTCAGAGGGGGCTTCAGAGTGGGTATGCAAAGATCACGGCAAGAGGCCACCAAAGGCACCTGAAACATCACAGTGAAAAGCAGAAGACTCATCAAAACATGTTCAAACAATGATTCTAAGATGACTCCCTGATGTACAAGGATTACAGGGCTGTCTGTCAAATTTCTGCACAGCAATGTCAGACTGTGGCAGGATATTTTAGAAGACCAGCTTTTATTTTTGGTTTAAATTTTATTTTCCCAGATTCCTGTACTTAATGTAGGGAGACTTAGCACCGTAATACAACACATGTATGGCCTTACGTAATTATGAAGCGTACTTAGTTTACAAGACAGGCGGACTCAAAAATATCAAATAAAAAAACTCGCCCGTGCATCCCTATTATTATTATTACATTAATTGTCTGTCTTGTAAACTAAGCACGCTGCACGTTAGGCCATTCAAAATTTTATGAGAAGCTTGACTTCAGTCAGTTCACATGATAGATCCTTGAAATACAGCTTACAGTATGTCCTGATTCAAAAAAGGATATGAACTTCTTGAGGGTTGGCTCTTTTCTTTGGTATTTAAAAAAAAATATATATACACAGTGCTTAACAAATTTATTAGACCACCTGTCATAAAAACAACAAAACATAAATATTTTAGAAATCTTTCAAAAACTTGTTGAAAACTAAAAATGTTATTGTTAATTATTTGGCAAATAACAAAATAAAACAACTAAGTAGTCCCTTTTGCACACATAATAACCAAAAAACATTTTATTTTGTATGGCCTCCTTTGGCCTTGATAACAGCTTGCATTCTTGCTGGCATTGTTTTTATGTACTTTTCTACAGTCTCTTTTGTTGTTGAGTTCCAAATTGTTTCTAGCTGTTCCCACAGACTTGCTTTAGATGAAACTTTTGTGCGATCAATCTTTGAATCTACTAAATCCCAAATTTGTTCAATGGGATTCAAATCCGGACTTTGACTTGGCCAGTCCATCAGTTCCAGTACTCCAGATTCTTTTTTCTTGGTCAAATTGTCTCTGCACAGCTTTGAAGTATGCTTGGGGTCATAGTCTTGTTGGTATATGAACCCAATTTCAAATGAATTCCCCTTTTTATATCCAAATTTGAACCGGCTCACTGGGCTTCTCTGAGAAGTCAGAAATTAATCAAGCATAACATTCAACCACTAAAACACATTTTTCTGTTCAGGAATGCAAGTAAATAACTATAATTTGACATCTTAATCAAGAAATAATCATGTGCTTACTATTTTTATTTCTTTTGTTAAACAGTAAATTTGAAAATTCATGGATAACAATAATAATGATATTTTAGCATTACAAATATCATTTCGGTTAAAGAGCTTCTACATACTGATGTATTAACCATTACAGAAACATAAAAAATGATTTTGGTAATTACCAATGCTGTTAATTTAGGGCAGCTGTGGCATAAGTGGTGGTCTGATACATTTGTTAAGCACTGTAAATATAATTCATACCAGGTTTTTTTGCCAGCATGAGCAATTTATAATCCCATGCAGGTATAGTCCGTATGTGGGAAATACTGCACTGTGATTGGTTTGATTCATGTTTTGCCCAAGAGCCAAGACACACATATTAATGATTACAAGGCTAAATATAACCAGAATCAGAATCAGCTTTATTGGCCAGGTATGTTTAACACACGAGGAATTTAACTTCAGTAGACTGTGCTCTCTTTGTACAAAGGTAAAACAATAAATATCAACAATAAACTAAAAAACAAACAAGTAATTAAAGACTAATATGTACAAGACTAAATAAGATAAGATAATAGTGCAGTGGTGAGTAGTGCAAAAAAGATGCTGAAGTGAACATGAGGTAGTTATTTTTCACAGTATTTACATTAAAGAGTACGTGTAGATGGTAATTAAAATAAAATAAAAATAATATATATTTGCGTATATGTACATTCACAGTGACAGTTTTGTTCCAGGGTTTATTACACAGCGACAGGTCTGACACTCTGTGACTGTTTAGCGTTCATCAGAGTGACAGCCTTGGGGAAGAAACTGTTCTTATGACGGGTTGTTTTGGCGTACAGTGATCTGTAACACCTGCCGGAGGGGAGGAGTTTGAAAAGTTTGTGTCCGGGGTGTGAGGGGTCTGCAGTGATGTTGCCTGCCCGTTTGCTGGCCCTGGACCGGTATAAGTCCTGGATGGGGGGAAGGTCGACACCGATGATTTTTTCTGCAGTCCTGATTGCCGTTGCAGTCTGTGTCTGTCCAGTTTGGTTGCAGATCCAAACCAGACAGTGATGAAGGTGCAGAGAACAGACTGGATGATGGCGGTGTAAAACATGATCAGCAGCTCCTGGGGCAGGTTGAACTTCCTGAGCTGACGCAGGAAGTACATCCTCTGCTGTGCCTTCTTTCTGATTGTGTCTATGTGGAAGGTCCACTTCAGGTCCCGTGAGATTGTGGATCCCAGGAACCTGAAAGAGTCCACAGTAGACACTGTGCTGTTCAGAATGGTGAGGGGGGGCTTCTCCTGAAGTCCACTGTCATCTCCACAGTCTTGAGCGTGGTTCAGCTCCAGATGGTTCTGACTGCACCAGAGAGCCAGCTGTTCCAACTCCCGTCTGTAGGCAGACTCGTCACCGTCCTGGATGAGACCGATGATGGTGGTGTCGTCTGCGAACTTCAGGAGCTTCACAGAAGGGTCCCCTGAGGTGCAGTCATTGGTGTAGAGGGAGAAGAGCAGTGGGGAGAGAACACACCCCTGGGAGGCGCCAGTGCTGATTGTCCGGGTGCTGGATGTGATGCTCCCCAGCCTCACCTGCTGCCTCCTGTCAGTCAGGAAGTTGGTGATCCACTGACAGGTGGAGGCAGGCACTGTGAGCTGGGTGAGTTTACGGTGCAAAATATCCGGGATGATGGTGTTGAATGCCGAGCTGAAGTCCACAAACAGGATCCTAGCGTAGGTCCCTGGGGAGTCAAGGTGATGCAGGATGTAGTTCAGTCCCATATTGACTGCATCTTCCACCGACCTGTTTGCCAAATAGGCAAACTGCAGGGGGTTCAGCAGGGGGCCTGTGATGTCCTTCAGGTGGCTCAACACCAGTCTCTCAAAGGACTTCATGACCACAGACGTCAGGGCGACGGACCTGTAGTCGTTGAGTCCTGTGATGGCAGGTTTCTTTGGGACTGGGATGATGGTGGAGCTTTTAAAGCAGGAGGGCACTTCGCACAGCTCCAGTGATGAGTTGAAGATCTGCGTGAAGATGGGGGCCAGCTGCTCAGCACAGACTCTCAGGCAGGAGGGGGACACACCGTCTGGTCCTGGAGCCTTTCTGATCTTTTGTTTCTGGAAGAGCTGGCACACATCCTTTTGATGGGCTGGGGGATGAGTGAGAAAATCTGCAGTAGAAGGTGTTGAGGTCTTCAGCCAGTCTTTTGTTACCTGCAGGGTGGGGGGGAGGGTTTCCTGTAGTTGGTTGGAAATTAACGGAGAGAGATACTTTGACATTTCAAAAAGGATAAAGCTGTGCCCTGCATGCAGAAGATACCGAGCAGTTCTTACAAATTCATGTTCAAAAAGAAAATCAATGTTTCAGTGTTGCTGGCCTGGCCATGAATTTTTATTTAGTTAATTTATTTGTTTATTTAACATGGACATACAGTAACATTGGTGTTGTAACATTTAACAATGCACAAGTTCCAGATGCACTGCTGTTAGTGTTTTTAGCAAAATGCTAATTTGCAACACATGTCTACGGGAGGCTTTTAAATAACTAAAATAAATAACAAAGATAAAGATGAATAAAAAGGGTAAGAAAAAGAAAACAGTTCAGTTATAAATACAGTGCAGTTATGAATGCAACAGGGATAAAATACAGTTACAAAGAGAAGGCAGCAAAAATATATGACAGACATTTGTGATCTCATGTACGTTTAGGTGTGGGAACAATGTTGTTTCTCCTTCAGCCATAATTGAATAACACTGTGAGCACGGGTAAGAGGAGCCACTTAAGTGAAACATTCATGCATTAATTCCAAAACATGTTTGGTCTCGACTTTCTGAAATCCTAAAAGTTCAAATGTTTTGTGTTTTGAGCTGTGATAGTTCAGCACTGGCAGCAGTCATTAGGTCATGTGGCCACTTTTCAGTAAGCCTGTCAGCATGATGCAAAGCCGCTAAGTGGCAAGTTGGACAGGGAGGAGTTTGTGTTGTTTGAAAATACTCGATGGGTTCTGTGTTGTGTTTGTGATCATACTTAAAGGGATACTTCACCCATTTGCATTAAGCTTTGTATCATTAGAAACCTGGTAGTATTTTTGAATGGTCGTGCATCCCGCATTTTCCCCTGAGACGGGAAAACTCTGTATTTCTTGTCTGCAAAGGAGCCTCTGGAGGCTGCTTTGGTTAGAGGGGGTGAAACTACATTGCTAGTTCCTCATGTTTCGACCCACTGAAGCTACAGACCTATAACAGATCAGTGGGTGGGACCTTACAGCCAGAATCTAAAAGCAACGTCCGCCATCTTGCTAGGAAGCTATGCTAACAGGCTCTGTGGAGAAAGCTAAGAAGAACCGACAATGGCGAAAAAAGTACATTTCAACGTCAAACTGATATGGATGAAGGGGATTTTGAAGGTCTTGTGCTCGAATCGGATGTACGTGGCTATCTCTATGAACCGCAATACAGCGACGAGCAGTTGAGGCTGATGGAGCAACGGGAGGCGGCTGCTGCCGACAGGCAGGCCTTGTGCCTGCAGCAGTCGAGGCACAAGACCTGCCTGTCGGCGGCTGCTGCAGTCGAGGCACAAGACCTGCCTGTCGGCGGCTGCTGCAGCCGAGGCACAAGACCTGCCTGTTGGCGGCGGTGAGGACGAGGAGCCAGGGCCGGCTCGAGCTGGGGCGGACTGGTGGTGTCGGTGCTCTCACTGTTTGCCTATGGACACAGACATAGGGCCAGGAATTTCTAAGATGTCAATTCCTTCTGAAATCTCGGAATCAGTAGAGGAAATGGCCGTATGTGTTGTAGACAGACTGTAAATAGAGCACCCTAGCTTCAGTGGGAGTGGCCTGCGGTGCTGTGCATTCTGGGAGTTGTCTTTCATCCACATGAGCCAAAAAGACACTTTCTGACTTTTCTTGGTCAAGAAGGTACCAACTTCAAAATTTATTTCACATTTCTACTACATATATGACCCAATTTCAATATATATTCATGTTTAAGTGGGTGAAGTATCCCTTTAATAAGCATTAGTTGTTGCTACTCTGTTGTTCAGCTTCAGTTATTTTTACTCTGTTTTTTACGGTGGCTGGTAGGGGTCAAACGCTCGGCAACTGATGAAACGACAAACACAGAGCGCCCCTACAGGCCTGGAGCACTTCCGTTTTGGTTGAACTTGCAGCGCGTTTCTGTATTTGCTGTTGCTTTCTGAATGTGTGTGTTTTTGACTTAAGTTTTGTTTCTGTACTTGCAGCGCGTTTGATGCTCATGCAGTTGTTTTGCCTTCTTGCAGCGCGTTTGTTTCTTTTGCAGCGTGTTTGTGTTTTGCAGCACGTTTGGGTCTTTGCATTTATTTTGGGAGTTTGCATTTGCTTTTCTGAATATGCTGCGCGTTTTTCTAAATGTTTGTCGTTTCATCAGTTGCCGAGCGTTTGACCCCTACCAGCCACCTTAGTTTTTCCTTCAGGTGTACAAACAAGCTCTCCTTCCAGAAAAACAATTATTTTCAGCTTTTGATTGTGTTTGTTTCCCTTTTTACATGTTACTGATTGTTCAGTTATTGTTTTTTGTTGTAAAAATGAAAGATATGCAGATATGAAAGATATGAAAGACTTTCGAATATCTGACACTTTCAGTAGCAGATTTAATAAATCAATGTACCTAAAAGTGATAGGGTCATTGATCTGTAATGACAATATTTGTTAGATTCAGCCTTATTTTTGTAAAATATTATCTAATGTTCACACTTGACTTCTTTTTTCAACTGCCAGCGCCTTTTACATACAACCCTATGGAAAAAGGAAAAAGGATGACGCCTTTTAAAAAAGCGTACGCCTTTTCAAAAAAGCGCTGCGCCTGACGCCTTTTTCAGTTGAATTGTTTTAACTTTTCAGATAAGCGCTGTGTGACATCAAGCGCCTTTCTGACAGCTGATTAATCAGGACGAGTCGAGTAGGTGCGCTGGTACCTTCCCTAGTAACCTACGTCCCTAGATACCGGTGCCCAAAAAGATGTGGCATGCATTGCGTGTCTGCTCCGGTCCGTTATTGCTCTGTGCACCCTCGTCCGTCAACACCCACAGGATGCGTTCTCAGTCCGCAGCACAGAGAGCACAGCCGTACAGCTGGAGTGCGGAGACAAAGGAATTACTGCGGTAATTTTATAGATTCACTCACGACAGCGCGAGATAATACGATATACAGTACGTGGTATAAAACTCTTTATAAACCTAATAAATACATAAACAAACACACATACGGTTGTTTTTCTGAACCGTAAAAACTGAGTGTTTTTAACCAATCAGATGCTGTGTTCCTAACTTTCCTCCAACCCGAGACATTGACTACGTTTACATGCACGCCATATTCCTATTAAGGTCCATATTCTGGTAAAGGCAATATTCCAAAAAAGGTGTTTACCTGCTCCGCAGAGTGCTGAGCTACTGGAATATCGCCGTTTACATGTTAATCAGCATATTCCGAATAAACCGTAGTATAAGTAGTAGTAGTAGTAGCGTCATGACAAGACGTCATCTAGGGGCGTAAACAAATCCTTGAAGTAGCATATTCAGGAGCATATTCCGACTAACGCGTTTACATGACCCAATATTCGGGTTGATACAGGCATATGCCAGGGGTCTTATTCAGGTTTTTAATAATCGGAAAATGAGCTTAATCGGGTTATGAAAATTGGAATAAGGTGTTTACATGACTCCTACGCAATCAGAATATTGTCATTATTCCGATTAATACAGGAATATGGTGTGCATGTAAACGTAGTCAGTGTTTTTGATGTTTGAGGCAGTGCTGATCTCAAATAGACTTTATGTTGGTGTAGCACTGAGATTACAAGAAGCATAGCAAAAGTGTATTCAAAAACACGTATAGAGTGTCCTTTGTGCATACAGGCAAACACTTGTTTCTCTTTTGGTTTAGCTTCATTCAGTTTTAACTCGTTTTATTTTGTTAATTTAGGGTTGGTACAGCTGAGTCACCCAGAGAGACCAACCCTAACACCAGGGCATGAATGTATCATGAAAGTTGACTTGGATTGTAAAATTAAAACCAAAGTCACTACAACCTCTCTACGACAGTGCCGGCAGCAATGCCACACATATAGCCTTTTATCTGTGCGTCCATCTGTGTCTCCATACAGAAATCACCTGGATGTGATAGATAGACAATAGACAAATTGCTCTCTAGCTCACAGTAGAGGTGTGATGTGTAAAAAAAATGAAGCTTTGAAACAATTTAACTTGCTTTCGAAAAAATGTAGCAATTAAGGCCATAATCCCATAATCCATATTTGTAGACAAATTAACAGTCACACAAAAACAAAAGAATCATAAGGTTTGTGAACTACTTGTGCCATGTCAGTAACTGACAACGTCTAACAGACAACAAACAGAAATGACCACAAATAGGATTTGAGTCCCATGTAAGTTCTGAGGTCTTCACAAAGGACAGACAGCCTGATGTGTCTTCAGAGTTTAGAAAATTAACAAAATAATAGTTTAAATTAAATTTCATTTTGAAAATGCAAACACTGAATTTATCCATTACATCTGACCTCTCTTCTGTCATGATTTGTTATTGTTGCGTTTTGTATTTTGTTTAGATTTCATTTCCTGTTTATTTTGTCTCTTCCTTCCTTCATGTTGCTTGTTTCCATTTTGTGTATTTTTTACTGCTTTATTTCCAAGTTTAGCTTTTAGTGTTTCCTGTTTTATTTTGTAATTTCTTATTCTTGTGTTTCGTGTCTTCTCGAACTTCCTCCCTTTGTCTGGCTTCCTTCCATTTTGATTCTTCACCAGTGTCTTTAGTCTCACCTGCTTCTGATCACTCCAGTGTCTATTTAATCTTAGGCTTTGTTCAGACTGCCGCCCAAATCCAATTTTTCCCCAAATCCGATCAGAATCCGATCTAACTGACTGACTGTCCGCATTACAAATTGCAAGTGACCAGATCCGATCTGCCTGTCCGTATTGACATGGTCTGATCCACATTGATTTCTATGGTAACAGGTTACACCCAGGAAATACAACTGCAAAATGGATGACAGAGAAGTGTGTCTATTTCTGACACAAACAATCTTGTGGAGCAGTCCGTCCACGGGCTGTTGTTTTGCTCCATGTTTGTTTTTATTCTTGCTGTTTTCTTCCACCGAACAAAGCTTAGACCAG
This sequence comes from Tautogolabrus adspersus, assembly GCA_020745685.1. NCBI lineage: Eukaryota > Metazoa > Chordata > Actinopteri > Labriformes > Labridae > Tautogolabrus > Tautogolabrus adspersus. The sequence goes on from CM036535.1 coordinate 10,389,983, forward strand.
TTTGTATAATGCGCCTTGAATTAACTTCCGGCTTGCCGGATCTACGTCGTCGTTGTTATTGTCGATGGTGACGCGTTGCGAGTGACGCATCAACCTCGCAGAAGCGACCGAGACGTTCAGATTGAATCGGATCTGTAGGAATACAATTTGAATCGCATTCGAAACCACCTGCGTATGTGGTTTGAATCAGATTTGGAAAAATCGGATGTGGCTTTTTGTGTCCAGACTGGCAAAAAAACAAACTACATACAATATGGATGTGCTAAATATCAGATTTGGAGGTGCAATGTGAACAAGGCCATAGTGTTCCTTCCCTCCTGTGTCAGTTCATACATCAACCTACCCGTGTTATGCTTCATCGTGGCTCCTTGTCGTTCCTCCTTTTTTAACTTTTATTTTTGACATTGTTTTCTACTGGAAAATGTAAGCTTTTGTTTTTGCTCGTTTGATCTTTTGTTTAAAAACTATTTTTGTTTTATCTATGGGTCCACCTCTTTGTTTTTCTTAGTAAACATGGCATTCACATCTTCAGCCTTCATAAATGATTTAAAGGTATAAAACAAATGCACAAACACACACCTTTAAAAAAAACATATTCCAAAACAGTGTTTTCCTTATTTTTACAAAAAAAAACTTTAGCATTAGCGAGATCTGGCCAGGCTCAGTTGGTTTTTGCACACTTTATGAGCTCAAAGCTAGTGTAACACACATACTTACACACCTCTCAAAAAATAGACCAACAGAAATTACCACTTTGCCTGCTGAAAACTGCCCACCACACAGTCAGTGACACAAGCATGAACACGCACAAGCACTAACACCAGGGAGTTAACTGAGGGTGGAGAACACTTTGAAAGATATTTTCATGACTTCCACTGCAACAAAAACTTACAATTAATCTCTTGCAGTAACAAGGATAAAGTCCTTGAATAGTCTTTAATAATATACCTCTGGGGTAGAACAAAGTGTTGGGTGGAGCTCTGTTAGCAGTCTGCATCAGCAGCAGGTCTTTTTGAGGTATACCAAAACACCAACCATATGGAGGGTAAGAAAATCTGCTGACTACACAAGCATGTACACCCACATACACACACGAACATTTTTCCAAGTACATTTCTGTTTGAATAAATGTTTTGATCTCTGTCTCGTCTACAGGAAAGCCAATCATATTACAGCCTCAGGAATAACACCACTACTGAAGATTTTGATAGGCTTACACTGCATTCCACTTACAGTGGAGCTGACGGGATGTGATTCCATCACTTTGGTGTTTCACCCATCAACACATGCCAAAAAGCTTCTACAGTTGTGTGGAAACAGTTTTGAGGTTCATGCTGTTTTGACATTTTTAGAAGGCACTGAGTGTCTGTGATCCTTGCTCCCTTATTAGTGGGTTTTGTAAGACCACTATCTGGTGTTTTTTTCTAAAATAACCAAAGTGGAGCCTTCTGAGTAAGAAGTGAAGCTCTGTTGTAAGAAAGCCAAGGTTGAAAGTGCAGTATAGTCGCACTTTGTACAGAGCCACACATTCTATCTCAAGACAACTTTTGCATATAAAAGCAAGAGAGAAGAGTCTTTAGAATTGAGGTGACCTAATGAAGATTATAACCTGCTGTTAGTTGGACATGGTATTTCTCAGCCTTGACAAATATACAGCTTAAGACATCCTCCTCATTCGAGCTGAGAAATCTCACTACAGACTATTCTAGTCAAATCATAACTGCTCTGAAAAGCACCCCAAACAACTGTGAGGGCCCACTAGTGCAGAAACTGGGAATAGCTTGAATTTGCAAAAAACAATATAAAAAATGTATTTCCTCTGCCAACTTTTGGGGCAAGTCTACAAATTCTTTTTTTACATTTGTTTTCTGAGTGTCCAAAAGAACTAACACCTAGAAGTACAAGCCACCAATTTAAAGTCTAAATGACTCTGTCAAAAAAAGAAAATTCTAAGGCTGTAGGCCAGCCACTGACAAGAGTCTTTGAATCAGCCTGCAATAAAAACATGTTAAGGCTGGCTAACATCATTGTGTCTGAACTCTGAACTGTGAATATAAATTATAACCAACCAACCCGTAGAAACTGGTTCCATGTTTTAATAGTACGGTGGCCAACAAGGGTAAAATCTCTACAACTGTCCAAAAAATGTTTGGAAAAATGCGCTGCAAATCCAGAAAAGCACCCAAAATTATAAACGATGCAAATTGAACACTGAAGTGCTCCAGGCCTGTAGGGAGCACTCAGTGGGAACGGGTTATGCTTGACAGGCGTGGGCAAGTGACAGAGACAAGGAAGTGAACTTGTTATAAAACAACAAACTGATGGACAACCAGTGTTGCCAAGTCCGCTTGTTACAAGCGACTTTGGGCTTGTTTTTCTGTAAAGTCGCTTGCAAATATCGTCAGTCGCGGGTTGCAGGTTTTTGGGCTTGCTTTGCTCCCTGTATGAACTCCTACTTATTCTCTCCCAGCTCTCCACAATAAAACGAAACATGAACGCGATAGTTAGTTTGTCCTTTTCCAGGATCCGTCCACAACCCCGTTTCCTTGGTTACCACGCACGCCCGATCCGGCACCCACACACACACACACATGCACAACTACACCTGACAGAGCGACAGAGTGACAATGCCCAGGAATAAGTGGGGAAAATATGGGGAAAAATATAACAAAGAGTGGGAGAAAGAGACAAACTAGCTAACGTTTGCTAGCAAGATTTAAAGTCACTAATTTTGTGTACTATTAGCATACAGTAAAAAATAATTTGATCAACAATAATATAGCTAGCTATCCAGCCATGCCAATCTCCCAAAATCAAAATCAAGATTTTCACGAACATGTGTAGGCTATCAGCCGCAGCCAGGGCATTAATTCCTGTGAGAATTCAGCAAGTTGGTGGGTAACAACGCCTGAAAACAAAGGGGAGGGGAAGAAACTTTTTGACTAGTTTGAGAGCAGAGATGACTAGGAGTAAAAATGTAGCTTACATTTCAACTTAATTTATGCTTCTATGCATAACGGCAAAAAATGACACAAAATGATTTTTAAGTAGCCTACATAGGGGAGGCTGGGTAGATATTATCTATTAGAAGAACCAAGTCGCTTGTTTTGGGCTTATTTCCACAGACCTGGTTGCTTTTTTCTCTCACGAGATCTGGCAACACTGTGGACAACATGTATAGAGGAGGTTCTCTGAGGAACTGCTACTCTGTCAACTGTGCAAAAACACAACTTTTTTAAATAGTATATATCTATTTATCTGATAAAGGTTGTCTGATGAACAGATAGCTCTGCTTCAGTGCCAAGTGTTTCTCAAGTTAGCTGGGCAGCTAGCACTAGCTACAGTTACAGGAAGCCTGCAGCTGACATTAGCTGCACAATTAAAATAGGTTCTTGGTTGAAGGAAGTCACACCTAGCAGTAGTAACGATAGCTTACTCTGCCTATAGGGCTCTGACAAAGCTGGGCACATGTCCATTAATCTGTTCAACATTATTATCAACGTTATTTTTTTATTAATTTTTTTTTTGTGAACAATTTTGTATTGAGTTGGCAGCGTGCATACACACACATATACATTCTCAAAATAATTAAACAGAAATTTCATTGAATGGAGTGTTGTACATAATCATAGTGTCAACGGTCAACTATCGAAATAAATACATAACATCACTTGCAAATGTGCAAGTAGTTTGCAGATACATGTCTTCATCTGTGTAGACAATTTAAATAAATCATATATGTTGTGTGTGTATATCTACAAGTACATATGCATTAACAAACTTACAGTACAATATAACAACGAAATGCCAACCCCTCGTTTCTTTGGTGAATAACCCCCCACCCCTCCCTCCCAATCCCATCCTATCCCATCCCATCCCAATCCCACCTCCCACCCCCAATTAACCTTCCCTTCTAAGGACAAAATATCTGACAGCAGGTGCCACCAGTGATTTAATGACAGTGTATGTGGTGGTTTCCACCGCACCACCAGGATTTTCTTTGCAGCAGTTAAACCAGAGAGCCAAATTCTTTTCTCATGTACAGACATAGCGACCTGGGAATTATCGTTTAGTAGGCACATTAAAGGGCAACATGGGATCTCCTTACCGAGAATTTCTGACAGTGAATTTGTAACATGTAACCAAAAGGACTGCACCTCAGGACACTCCCAGAACATATGTGTTAAGGAACCTGGACAACCTTGTGAGCAGAATTTATACAGAGGAGATGGAATTAACTTAAGCCTGTATCTAGTTATAGGAGTAAAATAAGTCCGGTGCACAAATCTTAAATGAATGGATCGGTGGTTAGGATTTTTTTAGGCTTGTTTAATATTCCTCCAGATACTTTCCCAAGCTATCTCAGGAGAGATTGAACTATATTCTTTTTGCCAACTTGTTTGAATTGGAAGAGGTTTATCAAAACTTTTCTTTATCTGGGAGTACAACGTTGATACAGTTCCTTTGGTCGTGTTGGCATTATATAGTTGGTTTGTAAGTTCATGTTTAGGTAGTTCAGAATTCCATGGTACTCCGTACGCCTTCAAGGCAGAACGGAGCTGCAAGTATAGAAAGAAAGAAAAACCAGGTAAGTTATACTGTTTCTGTAATTCTTGGAATGTACAGAGACCGTTAGCATTAAACATTTGTACAAGTAAATGAATTCCATTATTTGACTATTGGATTATTGGATAAGCCAGTGTCCGACCACCGAGCAACAAATTATGGTAATGGAATATTGGGGTGTAATAGTGCCACTTTTTGTAAAATTTTGTGTGCTTTGTCGCTAGTTTCCATGTAGTCAAAACATTTTTTTATCAATTTTTAACGTGTACATTATTTGACATTTTTTATCAGAACACTTAACTTCCAGTTAAATCGTTACTGACTGGAGACTTGTCTTGTGGATAAATCAGCCCAAGAAGTTCTGGTATGCATTTCTGGCAGCAGGATGATGAAGGTCAGATTGAGCCTTAGGCAAATAAAGTGTCCTATTACTTCTGATCTTTTCTGTTCATTAGAAAAAATTATCAATAGATCTATACATGATTCTTTTTCTACTAAGCCATGTGCTCGAAACGTCACTTAATAAATCCTTCAAACGGAATCTTCTGGTGTGCGGATCTTGTTTTGCTTTCCTTACTTATTCGTGTTTTTTGGATCCAGCACCAAATGAGGGATGTGCGTGTATTTTTTTGATTTTTCATGTCATGAAGCCATCATGGCTGCTCAAACTATTTTTTCTGGTGGATCAATGACAGATCAGTCCAGCACAAACATTCCATTGTGCTATCTGTCAGTGAGGAGGAAAAATAAAAGTATTGAGATTTGTAGAAAGAAAGAAATTTTTCCAGCCTTGCTATAAATATGCTGGAAATGCTCTACAAGCTACAATGTCAGCGCTCAGTGAAAACTGCCTCCTTTTTATAACTTTGTCTTGACATTACATTTTTACCTCTAAAGTACCTTTTTCAGGAAATCAGTTTACTATTTAGTGTCTTAGTATGCTTACCTTCATCAGGTAAATTAAATGCAGCTTGAAACCCTACATAAAACTTGGTTTAGATAGGAGATGCAGTAGACATAAAAGCCAAAATGCCTCCTTCATGCCAAAAAGAAATCTGTAACTGTCCAACTCTTCAAGATCTGGGCAATCACCTTCTAACTGCCTTGAACAGAAACAACTCAGCTGCACAGAGGGGATGTGTGGATGTGTGCTGACTGGAGAGGAAGGGGGGAATTAACTTATGTCCCTTGGAGAAGGCCTAAACCAACAAAAACCCCTTACAAAATGGCTACGTTTGTCCTTCCACAGCCTGCATGCAAGAGTAGCTGCACTTCTTCCTACTTACACGGTACAGTATGAACAAGACTAATGAGCCAACAAATCTCTTTTTTTTTTAACAAATGACTTCAGACACAGCAGGTAGCTGCCCTTACAGTATAACTTCAATGGAATCATCCAAAAAATCCCTTATTTTAATGTGCAATGTTTCTATAGGTGCCCTGCCAGACAGTCCAGCATTTGCAAGTCAGATGAGAGTAAGAAACACACACAAACAAACACGTGCTCGCTAACTTACACAGTCAGCAGTGCCAAAACACACTATATTATATATATAAGTCCAACTGTAAAGGTGAAACATGGAATAGATGGTTCCATGAGCTGCTGAGCTGCCTGTCAGGGCCACAAGATAAAACATTCTCCTCTCTCCTGTACATCTGGCTAAATCTTTTCTGCATGACAGACTTCTTGATCTTAAAACTGTTACTCTGCTTCACCAGTACAAAAACTCATTCATCAGCACATCCAGGACTCTGCAGCAGAGCAAAGATGACACATTGCTTGAAGCGATAGGGACATAAATCCTTGAAGCTAGACACATTTGAACATACAGGCAAGTCTGTGGTTGTAGTATTTATCCCTTTACAGTCAAAATGATAGAACACTGCAACAATTAACAAGCTCACTTGTTGCACATCATTTTTTTGTCAGCACATATTTATGATTCCTTTTTATAACTACTTGCTATCCAACCTGCTTTGTATTTAACTCCAAACTAATAAAAAATTCCATCTTGGTCCACAGCCAAATCTGGCCCTAGATTGGTATTTTCATATATGCACATATGCTGTAAATACTATACTGGGATGATTACTGTACTCTAGCTCATTTATCATCACTATTTTTTCCATGAGAGCTGATGCAGCTCTACTGTGGACTTTGTACTGCCGATGCGGCAGGTCGAAAACATGAGGAACTAGCGATGTAGTTTCTCCCCCTCTAACCAAGGCAGCCTCCGATGATGCAAAATTACGATTTTTGCATCATCGGAGGCTCCTTTTCAGACAAGAAATACAGAGCTTTCCCGTCTCAGGGGAAAATGAGGGCGGGATGCACGACCATTCAAAAATACTACCAGGTTTCTAATGATACAAAGCTTAATACAAATGGGTAAAGTATCCTTTTAAGCATTTCGGCCTACTAATTTGTCATCTCATAGAATATGTAATGCAGCCAATACCATCCATCCATCCATCTTCTTCCGCTTATCCGGGGTCGGGTCGCGGGGGCAGCAGCCTAAGCAGGGAAACCCAGACTTCCCTCTCCCCAGCCACTTCGTCCAGCTCTTCCCGGGGGATCCCGAGGCGTTCCCAGGCCAGCCGAGAGACATAGTCTCTCCAGCGTGTCCTGGGTCTTCCCCGGGGTCTCCTGCCGGTGGGACGTGCCCTGAACACCTCACCCGGGAGGCGTCCGGGAGGCATCCTAACTAGATGCCCGAGCCACCTCATCTGGCTCTTCTCAACGCGGAGGAGCAGCGGGTCTACTCCGAGCTCCTCCCGGATGACCGAGCTTCTCACCCTATCTCTAAGGGAGAGCCCAGCCACCCTACGGAGGAAGCTCATTTCAGCCGCTTGTACCCGCGATCTCGTTCTTTCGGTCACTACCCAAAGCTCATGACCATAGGTGAGGGTAGGAACGAAGATCGACTGGTAAATCGAGAGCTTCGCCTTTCGGCTCAGCTCCCTCTTCACCACGACGGATCTGTGCAGAGTCCGCATTACTGCAGACGCCGCACCGATCCGCCTGTCGATCTCCCGCTCCATCCTTCCCTCACTCGTGAACAAGATCCCGAGGTACTTGAACTCCTCCACTTGGGGCAGGATCTCATCCCCGACCCGGAGGGTGCACTCCACCCTTTTCCGGCTGAGGACCATGGACTCGGATTTGGAGGTGCTGATTCTCATCCCGGCCGCTTCACACTCGGCGGCGAACCGATCCAGTGAGAGTTGGAGGTCACGGTCTGATGAAGCCAACAGGACCACATCATCTGCAAAAAGCAGTGACCCAATCCTGAGGTCACCAAACCGGAACCCCTCAACGCCCTGGCTGCGCCTAGAAATCCTGTCCATAAAAATTATGAACAGGATCGGTGACAAAGGGCAGCCCTGGCTGAGTCCAACCCCCACCGGAAACGAGTCCGACTTACTACCAGCTATGCGGACCAAGCTCTGACACCGGTCGTACAGGGAACGGACGGCCTGTATCAGGGGGTCCGATACCCCGTACTCCCGGAGAACCCCCCACAGGACCCCCCGGGGGACACGATCGAATGCCTTTTCCAAGTCCACAAAGCACATGTGGACTGGTTGGGCAAACTCCCATGCACCCTCAAGGATCCCGCAGAGGGTGTAGAGCTGGTCCACAGTTCCACGACCCGGACGAAAACCACATTGCTCCTCCTGAATCCGAGGTTCGACTATCCGACGGACCCTCCTCTCCAGTACCCCCGAATAGACCTTACCAGGGAGGCTGAGGAGTGTGATCCCCCTACTATCCGTACTAATTCAAAACAGGTTTACCTTTATACTTGGATGAGTGGAAGCTTGCGTGCATTTCCTTGACTTTCTTAATGTTATATATTTAGTTTATAGTTGTTGATCTTGAATTGTGAGGCATTCAAGATGTGCATTAGTGAACCGGTATCTCTGAGTTCAACTTTTAGAATGTGCTTCAGTTCAGTGTTTTTAAAGGTGGCTGCTACTTTCTTGAGCGCTTTTTGCCCTCCAGTCCTCCGTGCTGGTTACTTGACTGAAAGCTACGAATAGTCGAGAGAACAAAGCTCTTTTTAAAACGTGCCCTCTTCCAGGTCAGAGTCCTGTATCTCCGACCTGATGGCAGAAAAGAAAAGAGTTGGTGGAATGGGTGAGAGGGATACTGGGCTATGGTGAGTGCTCTGTGAGTCAGGGCTATGTAACTGAGATGTTAGAGGTTTTGGGTAGGTAGGCCAATGATTTTTGAAGCATTATTTGTGATATGGGTTAGTTTATTGATTTTTTTATTTTTTTTTGTGCATCAAAAATGTCACCCCACCTCCACATGGTCTATGTGTTGCGTGTTCCGTCAGCGCTGCACACTAAGGAGCTGATGTTTTTTTTCCCCACAGCACGCACCGCAGTCCCATCCAGAGTACGCCAGAAGTGCCACTCCTCTTTGCTCTGTCCCAAATACGCACCAAGGCTATTTTTTGATAGAGGTTTATTTTTTGCTTGCGTTAGCTGCTAGCTGCCTTTCTGTGCTGCTGAAATGGTGCTCCTAAAATATTTGTCACAACAACATCTCAACCTCATCTGCTACTCTGCTCCAGTCTGCATCAACGGCATAAGTCCCTCGGACACCTGCATTGTCCCCCGCAGGTCAACTATGAACGGCCAACTCCGCCCAATTGATCCCTTCAACCTCCTTGTGACCCTGACCATAGCTCCAAGTTCCTCTTCTTCATCCAGGCCAAAGTCAACTCCATCCACCAGCAACTTTTGGTACCTGCCCACCCCTTCCGAATATCCCCCTGCACCATGATGCTGCTCCCTCTGCCACTCGCCTGCTTCACTGCTGTCTCTACTCCTTTCTGCCTGTGGATGCCCTCCAAGTGTTCAAATTGGTCACCATGTCCAAGGCTTCCACTTGCTCCCTGTATCCCATGCCTTCAACCATGGTCAGGCATGTCCGCTCGTCCTGTGCCCCATCATGGTGGACATCATGAACTCCACCCTGGAATCTGGCACAGTTCATCCATGCTTCAAAATGGCCTCAATCAACCCCATCCTCAAAAAGCCAGGGTTGGACTCAGAGGACGTCAACAACTTCCAGCCAATCTCTAACCTTCCTTTCCTAAGTAAAATCTTGGAAAAAGCACCCCCTTCAATTTTGATTTTTTTTTTTGACACAATGTCCCATGCCATTTTCCTCAACCACCTATCTCACCACCTAGGTATCACCAGAATAGCTCTCTCCATTGACAACTCCTGTCCCCCCCAGCCACAGCCAGTCATGGTGTGCCTCAAGGCTCTGTACTTGGACCTCTCCTCTTCATCATTTACATGCTCCCCCTTGGTCAGATAATCCCCCAACACGGTCTCAACTCCACTCGTAAACCTCATGTCCTCGAACACTGGCCATACCACAAACCAGACTCCACACCTTTGGAGACAGGGCCTTCAGTGTCAAAGCCTCAACCTCCAGACCTTCCCCTCAGACATCCGCAATGCCCCATCTTATGACTCATTCAAAAGACTTTTCAAACACCATCTGTTCTCCACCCATAACTCTGCCTCTTCATCGGTCTCCCAGTCTGTTCTACTTGTTTCTGGGTTGTTCTATGTTTGGTCCCTCCACTATGTAAAGCTTCCTTGGGTCCCTTGAAAGGTGCTATATACATTTTAATTATTATTATTATTTGTATTCATTTGGTGCCATTTTGGCTTTATTAAATAATCAAAATTTAGCAATGTTTTGACCTGTTATCGATATGTGTGCCTGTATTTTACTGAACTTATTCATGGTGGTAACACTTTTTTACTTGATGTTTGGTATAAAAAGTTAATGTTTTTATCCAAATATAAACATTGTTAACATAAATGACCCTGCACATCGTGGCTGACAGTGAAAAAATTGCAACAAGAATAAAAACTGCTATACTGTACTTCTCTTTTTATCCTAGTTCATGGATTGAGAACTGAAGTAAGATCTGTACTGTGCACTTTCAGCTGCTTGTTTTTTTTAAATTTCAGTTATAGCTGAACTATTTGGTCTCGTTAATTGAACAGCACAAAGTACATAAGATGCAATAATCGATTTGGATTTGATCAAATCAATTTGCATGCCAAAGTTTTAAACAAAGATAAAGTCCTAGCCATACCAAAAAAACTTGCAGTCACTACTGAATTGACACCTATAACTTTATCAATATTTAACCACCCTCCAATTGTGGCCATGCTACAGACCAAAGATGTTTGTCTTTGCTCAGTACAAAGTCTGAGAGAAGCATGGAATGACAGAAGTCTTAAAAAGTTTAAATTACAACCAAGATACTGACTTTTTAAAAGCCCTCCAGTCTACGTTACCAATGCATAACTTTACACATGCACCCCTATTTGTCATGTTTACTGAAGTCTGCAGTCATGTGCCAGGGATCATTTCTCTTCAGCAGAAATGAAACAAGCTACAGGATTATTATCCCTCGGACTCCTACGTTGTCCCCCTTTTGACACAGGTCAACTATGAACGGCCAAGTCCACAGGATTATTTTCTTTGTAATGTTTCCAGTCCTGTCATTATTCTGCCTCTGCAAGAATAATAAGAATGAGAAGATGTGGTTCATGTTTATTCTGGGGCTGTTTGGTTTGTTCTCATGTTACACTGAACATACTGGGTGGCTGCAGGACAACAGGAGAGACTGAAAAAGCCCTGAGAGGAGAGGAGAAAGAAGAAGAAGAGAAGAAAGCTGGACACACGTGGAAAGCAAAAAACACCTCGCTTACTCAAACACACATTCTGAGCCACTGAACCACATTCGCAGTTAAAAGGCTTTTTAACGTATGTTTAAGAGATATGACAAGCTAGATCCATTGATTGGGTTTGTGGAATGATGCAACACTTCACACAGCCCTTATGCATTTAGACCACAAGAACACATATGTAAGAACTGGTACAGTAGTGCTCCAAAAACAACCTGGAGAGGAAAAACTTATGCTGATGGAGACTCAACAGGTCAGAAAGAGAGAGGGGGAAACGTCTGTGAAAACTGGTGGACAGGATGATCCAAAAAAACATAACTTCAGAACCTGAATCAAAAGATATCAGCTTTTCACCAGCATGCAGTCTGCATCACTCACCATCCAGAGTTCTAAATGCTGCTCGTAGCTCCTCTGCAGGCACTCCAGCCACTCATTAAAGGTGCAGAGCTGACCAGCATCTCCTTTGGCTGATGCACTTACTATTGACAGGTACCATACAACCCCACTTCAAATACAAACTCTCTCTTTAAACTCTTTAAAGTTAAAATATGGCCAAACATATAAATAATGAGTACCTCTTGGCAAAGGTTTGTCACCTTAGATAGAGAATTAGAATTTGAAAAATGGATCCAGATGGCCAGGTTTATTGAGGATAATAATATCAAAAATAAGCACGCATTTCTAGGATCAGTTCCTTGCAGACAAATAATTACAGTGGGCAAAAGCAGTAAAATACCAATGTCAGTGATCCCTCTAACGTGAGGACCCTTTAAGTGATTAAGTCAGTGAAATGCAAGAGACATGGCCTGCAGCAAGTGGCCATGTGTAGAGTTGTTTGAATGGCTTAACATGATGGTTTCCTGCCAACTCTCTCTGCAGGTGCCTGCTAGGAGACAATGAGGGCTACAAGCTCAATGAGGAGACATGTGAAGTGAATATTCTCATATCTATAGCAGTTAATAGGAAGACGGAATTTCAACAGAAGTCCGACTTTTCCCTTTCGTCAGAAGAAACACAGAACTTGTTTCTAATAATACGCAAGATGTTGTCTTCACAGACCTTCATAGTTTCAAAATGTGTTGAAGGGACCCATGGGGAATAATGTCAAACAACAAAATTGAATTAACATTTAGGAAGGAGAGACCTGATCTTTAGAAACCAGAGTGTAACCAAACAGGGTCATAAGAGAAAATGTAATTTTTTGTTGACTTCTTTGATTAATATGAAGAGGAAGAAAACACCAACACTGAGTAATAATAATAATAATAATAATAATAATAATAATACATTTTATTTAAAGGCGCCTTTCAAAACACTCAAGGTCACCTTACAAAGCAGATATAAAAACAACAAAGTAACAACACATCAATAAAATTAACATTAAAAAGACAAATGTACAGGATGCAGTGGATTTAAGAGACCGGAGGCCTGTACTACGAAGCAGGATTTGGGGTTAGCGAGGTAACTTCAGGGTTAACCCTGGGTTTTCAGTCCTACGAGGGTCGTTCACTTTTTACCTGGGTATATCGCCACGGTAACTTACGCTGCACGCCTAACCTGCTCCGGTGCAGGTTATGTTGGAGATAAGAGATCAACCTGTGAAAATCTCCGCCCACTGACCAATCAGATCTTTAGATCGTGGAGCTCCCGGAGCTGTTCGAGAGAGGGGGAGGACACTTCATGTGTCCCGTATGATTTTACATTATAGTCCGTTAAGTTAATGATTATTTTTCACTGATATACGCTATATCGTCCTTCATCCTTCCTAGTTGTGTTTTTAAGATGCACAATTACGAATAGCTTCTTATAGCCTATCTTTGAATTATATCTTAATATTAATTTTTTAATGTCTCCATGCCGCTCTGTTTGTGATCGTCAGAGCTGCAGCTTCTCAAACTGTTCTACTCTCCACATGAAAGAGTCAGAGCAACAGTTCAGAGAAGAAACAGGAGTTATTATGGTCAGTTTTAAGGTCAACTAACGATGGAACAAATATAATAAGTCGCAGTTTGGACGTTAATACTCGCCGTTTTTTCTTTTTTATGCCATTTGTTGCTGCAGCTTTGTAACTTTAGTCTTTGGGAGCCTGTTTGTCTTAAACATACAGTATTTATATTGTTAATAGTATAGTTTGATCAGAGTTTTTAGATATGACGATCTGCCGACGGCAGACGCAGTTATGATTGTGATAGGTTAAATGAAGATAACTCCGCCCTTTTATGTGAACGCGCTCTTGGTAACTCTGGGTTTACCTATCAGGTTGATAACCAGCTTCGTAGGACTGTTAAGCACGACCTCTTATGTTAGGGTTAGTGAAGCCAGATAACCCAAAGAGACCCTGGGTCTTTTTAACTCGATTCGTAGTACAGGCCTCGGGAGGGAATGATCAGACCGAGTATGCCAGTTTAAAAAGATGTGTTTTGAGATTAGATTTAAAAATGGAGAGAGAGTCGATGTTACGGATGTGTGGTGGGAGGGAGTTCCAGAGGTGCGGGGCAGATCGACTGAAAGCTCTGGACCCCATGGTGGACAGGCGTGAGGGTGGTGCAGTGAGTTGAATGGAAGAAGAAGACCTGAGAGTGCGGGTTGGCGTGATGATGTGCAGGAGTTCAGAGAGGTACAGAGGAGCGAGGTTATGGATGGCCTTGAAGGTGAGGAGCAGAATCTTGAAGTTTATGCGATATTTAACCGGGAGCCAATGAAGCTGCTGAAGGACAGGAGTGATGTGATTAATGGAGGGGGTTTTGGAGATGATGCGAGCTGCGGAGTTCTGGACCAGTTGAAGTTTATGGATGGACTTGAGAGGTAGACCAAAGAGAAGGGAGTTGCAGTAGTCAATGCGGGATGTAACCAGGGTGTTGACGAGGATGGCGGTACTGTTGGGAGTGAGGGACGGGCAGAGGCGATTAATGATTCGTAGATGGAAATAAGCAGACCGGGTGACGTTATTGATGTGAGCTTGGAAAGATAGTGTGATGTCAAGGATGACACCCAGACTCTTAACCTGAGGGGAGGGAGAAACTGTGGAGTGATCAATGATAAGAGAGAAGCTGTCAAGTTTTGAAATTGTGGATTTGGTGCCGATGAGGAGAAGCTCAGTTTTGTCACTGTTTAATTTCAGGAAGTTGCAGGAGAACCAGGATTTTATTTCTTGTAGGCCATCGGTCAGGGAAGTAGGCGGGAGGGAGGAGGTGGGTTTGGTGGACAGGCAGAGCTGGGTGTCATCTGCATAGCAATGGAACTGGATGTTATATTTACGGAAGATATGGCCAAGAGGAAGGAGATAGATGATGAACAGAAGGGGGCCCAGGACAGAACCCTGAGGAACACCGGAAGTGACTGGAAATGGCTGGGATTTGAAGGTTTTAAGTTGAATGAACTGAGTGCGACCAGAGAGATAAGATGAAAACCAGTGCAAGGGTGTGTCAGTGATTCCAATGGAGGCAAGTCTGTCAAGGAGTGTGTTGTGAGAGATGGTGTTGAAGGCTGCACTCAGATCAAGGAGGATGAGGATGGTTAAAAGTCCGGAGTCAGCTGCCATGAGTAGGTCATTGGTGATTTTTACCAGTGCTGTCTCTATGCTATGGAGGGGGTGGAAACCAGACTGGAATTGTTCATAAAGGTTATTGTCAGAGAGATGAGTGTGAACCTGAGATGCAACTGTTTTTTCAAGAATTTTAGATAGGAAAGGTAGATTAGAGATAGGACTAAAGTTATTGAAATCATTGGGGTCTGCACCAGGTTTCTTAAGTATAGGGGTTATTGCAGCTGATTTGAAAGAAGCGGGAACAAGACCAGAGGTGAGAGAGGAATGTATGATGACTGTTATTAGGGAAGACAGAGGGGCTAAGCAGGTTTTTACCAGGACTGTAGGAAGAGGGTCTAATAGACAGGTAGATGGCTTTGATTTCCGAATGAGGTCAGATATTTCAGCAACAGAAGGAAGATTGAAATTTGAAAGTGAGCGAGAGAGAGGGGGTAAGAAGACTGGGAGAGATGAGGTGTTAGAAGTCAGTTGCTGGTGAATCTTGTCTATTTTGGCAGTAAAAAACGACATTAGAGAGTTACAGTAAGTGGTTGAGTACAGATGAGGAGCAAGAGAGTCCGGTGGTCGCAGTATGTTGTTGACCATTGAGAACAGAGTCCTTGTATTCCCTTCACCTGAGCTGATATACATGCATAGTGAGTGGATTTTGCTTTAGAGAGACTGTCCTTGTAGTGGAGAATGTGGTTATTGTAAATTTCTTTGTGAACAACAAGTCCAGTTTTCTTGTAGAGACGTTCCAGGCGACGGCCTTTTGCTTTGAGCTGGCGTAGTTCAGGCGTAAACCATGGAGCAGAGTGGGTGAAGGAAACAGTCGGGGTTTTTAAAGGAGCCAGGGCATTTAAGAGGCTGTGAAGACCATCGTTGTAATGAGAAACCAGTTCATCGGGGGTGGATAAAAAGTTTATACTGGGGAGGCTGTCAATACCACTGCAGAGAGCATTTAAATTAATGTCCTTGATGTTGCGAAATGAAATGACACGTGGCAGGTTTGTTTTGGATAGTGTAAGTTTGACATTGAAAGATATTCACATATGATCAGAAATGCGAAGGACATCTGCAGTGCAATCAAGAGGAGTAACACCACCAGAACAGCAAATTAGGTCCAAAATATGTCCTTTGGAGTGAGTAGGAAAATGTTTATGTTGCTGCAGTCCAAAGCTGTCAATGCAAGATGTAAAGTCCTTAGTCAAGGAATTGTTAGTATTATCCATATGTATATTAAAATCTCCCAGCAATATTATGTTAGGGGAGAGTGAGCACAGATGGGTTAAAAAGGCAGCAAATTCATTCAAAAAATCAATATTGGGCTTTGGTGGACGATAGACAGTGGCAACTATGGTAGGTGTGGGCCCATTCAGTTGTAAGGCAATGGATTCAAATGACAACTGGACAGGGACAGAAACAGGCGACACTTTCCAATTCTCACGGTAAATTACCGCGCGACCTCCCCCTCTGCCAGAGACACGGGGTTGACAGATGTAAACAAACCCAGGAGGAGTAGATTCATTCAGCTGTGAGAAGTCATTAGGTTGTTGCCACGTTTCAGTTAAACACAAAGATTCAAGCTTATGATCAATCAGGAGCTCCTGGAGGAGAGGACCCTTGCTCATAAGAGAGCGGATGTTGAATAATCCGAAGTTGACATCGGTGTGGTCGTGTTTGACGCTGACGTTAGCCGACCTGGCTAGGCTGGCTAGGACAGAGCGGTTAACTTTCCGGCTGGAGTTTCTTCGGGGATGACGAGTCGAAGACCAGATGGTTTGTATTGATGTGGAGTCATCTATTTGAAAGCCCCGTCGGGAACCACGGTGAATATATTTCCCACAGGCATGACGAGCGATGTCCAGATGGAGATGCAAAGCCGGTGGAGGATCGGACAGGAGGAAGTGTAGTTGTAGTAGCTCAGCGGCTGTGTAACGGAGTACCGCTGCCGTTGGATTGAAAATCAAGGACAGGGCAGTCCAGACAAGCACAGACCACACACACATTTTATTAATCCACATTGTTGCCAAAGATGGACTAGATAAGGGCTCAGGCGAAAGCAGCCCAGGTGAGGAGTGGGAACTCTGCACACAACAGGTAGGCTACTAGACCGAGTTCACTCACCGGATAATCTGATCATTTGGAAGTATGTCCAGGTAAAAATACAACAATGCAAAAGTCCGTAGACCAGTCCGTAGATCAGTTAAAACTGTAAAAAAGACAGTAAAAGGAACCGGAGAGCAGCGGCAGCTACATACGCCAGCGTTCACTCAACCGGCAAAGATAGTAAAATAGTATCACCAACATTAACGCCCTATTTATTTGTGCATTTGTATTATCTTATCTTCTGCATTAAAGCAACACTATGTAACTTTCCCACCTTGAAATAGTAGTATTAAGTTCCATCTAATAGTACAATGACTTTCAACAGGGAGAATAGTGTCTCTCTAATGTCCACAGAGCAGCTCAGTTGCCTGTTATTAGCACTATGTAACTTTGGCTTTACTGATTTTGCAGACGCCAGACTGGAGGAAATATTGGACAGGGTTTTACAGGTTGGCCAGAGCTTCGTGAAAAAGCAGATAGTAATGCATATACAGAATGTTCAAACTTTGCAACCATGCATATAAGTATTATGATCTGTTTCACAGCTTGTCATGACCCGGCTCAGGAAGTCACAACAAAGGATGGGAGACACACAAAGTTAAAGTGTAAAATAATTCTTTATCAACCAAATTAAACCAAATTAGTTAAACTCTTCATTTCCAAATGAAGACCAATGTCTCAAACAAAACCGCAGGGTACCTGTGGAGAAGAGCAGGGGAAGCAGAGAGGGGAGAGTGTGAACAGGCAGGAGGTTAAGTAACCTCAGCACACCGGGCCCAGGTGTGCTGAGTTACTCCAATAAGTGCTGCAATCCAACCACATGGTCGACACACCTCCAAGACAACCACCACACAATGAAAACATTACCTGCTGACCCTACTGGGGCATCACAGCCAAGAAGAGTATACATCAGGGGTCGGCAACCTATGGCACGCGTGCCACGGTTGGCACGCCGCAGAATAAACACTGGCACGGCACCTCAGTGTTACGATACTCACTTTTTCTGTCCCGTTAAAAAAAAAAAAAAAAAAAAAAAAAAAAAACGCCTTTTGTCTGCCGGCACTAGGACCCGGAGGACACCACTGGATTTGATGTTGGAGTGTGGCCATTGGTCAGGTTGCAGCGGGAGAATTTCAGATCAAAGCGTCTGAAATTCAAGCGCACTGTCCGCTGTCTTCGTGCTGACTGCTGACATAAATTAATGACAGAGCGTGATATTGTGAACAATGGCAACACCCGCACCACATAATTTAACTTTGCGTTATTGTTGAAAAAGCCAGGGATCACACTGACTGTCTGGTAGGCATCTGATAATTTGATGTTGCCTCAGCCATACACTTGTTTTAGTTTAAATGTGTAGCTGTTTTTCAGTCTTTGAAATGTTGATGTGGCTATTTTGTTATGATTACAGATACTGTTATTGTTGAGAATCAAATTCCAGGTATATTGGAAATATTTTTGTATTTTGTGTCATAATTTATCTTTGTGTTATTGTTGATAAAAGCCAGGGATCACAGCCAGGGGTCTGGTAGGCATCTGATAATTTGATGTTGCCTCAGCCTACACTAGTTTTAGTTTAAATGTGTAGCTGTTTTTCAGTCTTTGAAATATTGATGTGGCTATTTTGTTAAGAATACAGATACTGTTATTGTTGAGAATAAAATTCCAGGTATATTGGAAAAAAAATTAAATTGTGACATAATTTAACTTTGCGTTAATGTTGATAATGGCACACTAGATGAGAAGAAAATTTCAAACTGGCACTCCATGTCACAAAGGTTGCCGACCCCTGGTATACATCCTTGCAGATATTATTCATAACAGATGGGGATGTTAGGCGTGTCATCATTGTCTTATGTTTAGCAGTTTTGCTGAGTGTAGAAATCCCTAAAAACCCACCTCTTCAATACTGCCTACAACAACTAACTCCCATCCTCCCCCCCTCACACTGCTTCTTCGTTGTACTGTCCTAGTCGTTTTTGTTTTGTTTGTTTGTTTTTGTTCTTTTTGTTTCTCCTTGTCAAAGCATCTTTGAGTACCTAGAAAAGCACTATATAAGTCCAATTTATTTATCATTATTATTATTATTATTATTATTATTATTATCTAACCCAAGTTATGTCTCAGGCTTGCATACAAATAAATAAATCTCATAATGTCGTTGCCCTTTGTTTGTGAACAAATGCATATTGTCTATGGGATGCAACAGCACTGTGTGATTTACGTTAGTGCAAGTTGCACTCAAGGACCATCGGTCGGCACACCACACAGAAATTCTACATTTGCTTTAATGTGCATGTGTGAAAGGCAATTTCCTGGAAATTTCAGGACTTGACATTGTGAAATTATCTACAAAACATCAGGAGTTCATGTGTGAAAAGGGTCATGGATCAGAGAAGTCAGGTTCATCAGTCTCACTGTACATGCAAGTGTGCAAAAATATTTTTTTTGTGAAGTTGTTTGTGTAGGTGTGTGTTACATTAAATGGTGAAAGGAAAACCTGATCTAAACACATGCCCTCATTAAGCCGAAGCTGAATACCTTACAGTGCTTCAAATGCAGTGTCCTTGTTGGAGAAAGATATAACTCACACACGCACACACACACACCACCATAACAACAAAAACGACATGAAACACACAAAGTGAAAATACATTTGGCTGGTATTGCATAGATCCCTTTTTGTCCACTGATTGCCCAAACGATGATTTATGATTGGATGTCTTTGATCTTAAGGTTGATGTTACACAACTTTTATTGTTTTGTTGTTTTTACATTAAATCGTTTAGTTTTAGATTGCTGATTAATATTAACTACTATTATTGTATTCTTTTACATGCTTTGGCAATATTGTCACATTCATGCAAATAAAGCTTTTCTAAATTTAACTGAAAATGTATTGTTAAAATAATTATTTTTATGTCGAGAGAGCAAGTCAATGTACTGCTGCATCCACAGGAACATGAAACATATTGGTTCATGTTTGAACTCCTTGAGTGTTAGGATATCAGTCTCATGCTGCTTCAGTTGGTGTGCTTTGGCGCCCATGGAGGTCTCTGAGTGCAAAACACAGTGATGCTAGAGAAAACACTTCACACACCAGATCCTGATGAATGACTTATTCCATTTGAAAATCTTTACTGATGTACGTTGTATAATTTGTTGAGAACAAAATGATGTATCAACATTCAAGGGAACCCACAATCATCATCCAATTGAGGGATAGATTCAAAATCACACTAAAATGTAAAGTAAGAAATTGAAATCACAAGCCGATCAAACACTTAATGTGACTGAGTAGTGTGTATGACCCCCAACATCTTCCTGCTCCTTATGAGTAGGCATATGGTGTCCTGGTGGGATCGCCTCCCAGACCTGGATCAGGGTATCAGTGTCCTGGACAGTCTGCTGTGGTACTTCGTGGCATCAGATGCCGATACATAGTGTCCAGTAGGAGCTGAATTGGATTTAGGTCAGCTCGGGCATCAAATGATGCCAGGCATTTTCCTGTACCAGTAGGAACTCACCAATGTAAGGTCGGACAATTACTCAAAGGATTTAAAAAAGCAGTAAGGGTACCATTGGCTATGACATGGAGGTCTGTTTGTCCCTTAAAGGATATGCCTACCAAGACCATCACTGACCCAGAGAAACGAGCCACAGGCTACCATCCACTAGGCCACCGGCGACCCAGCAACGCTGTTTTTTAACTTATAAAAAAAAGGCACTGATACTGTCTTTCAAAAAGACCTTTTTGAAAATTTTGTTACAAATGAAAGAAAGGATTTCAAACAAATCCCAAATCAAATAAACACATGTTTAGCACAACCAGGGGAAATCTCTTTAAATAAACAGAGGTGCAGCCTGTGTTATTGGCATTGAAATGCAGAAAGCTTTTTTAAGATACTGACTACACAGCCTTCCAGCCCAAGGGTCTTTTCGTAACCGTATGCTTAATGGACGTAGAGCATAAATGAGCCTCTATATTTGTAAAGATTTAATTTTATAGCAAGGCATCGTTACATCCATAGTTGTGACATTTAATTGATTAAAAATCTGAACTTTTTAATGTCTGTATGCTTGTAACTTTGGCTTTCGTATCAAAGAGGAGACATTGCCCATTTTTCAGTTGGTCTTCTGACCTGATGTTGAGTTATGCCCCATCAAGTTGTTGAACTCAACTGTCATATCACATCTGTTCATAAAATGAATGGGACTAAAACAGACAAAAAAAAATTACCTCCCAACATTTGAATGTACCGCTACCCTCTGTGCTATTTTATGACTACCTTTCCTGTAATATAGCAGCAATATATGTACTGTTACTTTAACTAGTACACCTCACACCTGCTGCCCTTCATATTTGTACCAGCAACCAGATGTTCCTTAACAACTGTTTCCCTTCCCAAACTAATCATTTTGCTCCGGCAGCTTTGTTTTTTAAAAAGCAAGTATGCACCTTCTCCACATCTAGAACTCTGTCTCCACCGTACTGGCATAAAGTCAGGTCTTGAATACCTTCCACTGCATTGTTGTCATTTCACAAGTCTAATCCACAATTCACTGACCTGTCCACACTCGTACTGCTGAGTTGACAGACACACACACACAGGCACGAACACACAGGCACAAACACACACACGCACGCACACACACACACACACGCACACGCACACGCACACACACACACGCACACAGAGTCTCAATGTGTTCAGAATAACATTATTAAGAGCTTAATCTTAGTCTTTACAAGCTGGGACGTGCTGACAGTCATGCAGTAAAAAAAGGATGGTGTGTGTTTGTGTTAGGGGGGGTTAAAGTAGTTGTGTTTGTTTTTGCTTGAGAGCGTGGCACAACGAATAATGTAAAATTAAATCTAGACTACACGAGGAAAACATCTTAGTGTTACCTGCACTGGTCAGATTGAAACACAATGTTTCCCCACAGAGCCTGTTGCTTTGTCTGTGAGCCAGATAGAAGGAAATGTGGAAAGTTGAGTATTTTTTACAAGACCAATAAGAACACAAAGAGAACACATGCCTTCCCCTAGACTTCAATTCACCGCCAAGCAATTGATGGAGCGTCTTTGTGATTAATGAACATTGCACTGTGTGCATCAAATTTGGCGTTCTCCATTAGGGGCTAAGAAAAAAAAGGTGACAATAATATTGATTTAGTGCTTCAAACCATGGGGCAACTCTGTTGTCAGTCCTCTCCTTCCACATTATTAACTCTTTATATTCTCATATTTTTCCTGTTTAGTGGCTCTCTGACCCGTCCTGCTTATCAGGCTTTAAAATATAAGATAACAAAGACCAAGCAACCAAGTTTACTGATTTCTTATTTTAATATAATTCAGCATTATTCAATCTATTAAATATAAATATATTTTCTTCACTCATATAGAGAAGTACTCCACAATCTCTGCCCTGATGCTGCTGCAGTCTCAACATGTTCTTAAAATCACAACAAAGGTTTGACTTGGTGTTAAAATGGCCTAATGCTGCCTTAAAAGAATATGCTGCAGCAAGATTTAATATATGAATCATCGTTTCAGCACACATTGCCTTTTGTGACAGGCTTCGGACAGCGATTGCCTCTGGGCCTGCTCCAAACAACATCTATGGGATTCAATTACTGGATTTTATATTGCTAGTTTCTGGCCACAACATCTCTGCTTAACATGTATAAGCTTTTATTTTACACTTCAATCATCCACATTTATCAGAAAAGAGTATAGATATAGCCTGAGCCTTCCCAATCATATGGCATCCTTTTTAACCTATAGAGTAGAAATCAAAAGATTGAAATAATGATTGTAATACACCCCTATCTCCATTAGTCAGCACATCAAGAAAAAGGAAAAATTAATCAGCGTCCCAACAGTTATCTGCCATTATATGATTGTTATAGCACCTGGATAATCCAGTAAACTTTATTGACACCGAGTTGTGCATTTGCTATCATTGTGCATCACATGTGCAATGCAACCTTACTCGAACTCGTGAAAAACGGCATCTTGGTCAGTGTCCGAACAATGTTGGTCTCTGAACCATTCTGGTGTTAGTTTTGGATATGCAAAGCATCAGGGTCAAGTTAGATGTTTGACCCACCTTCACACCCTGAACACAACCCAGAAAGAGACCGCATTATATAATGTTATTATTAACATATCTTAATTTTTTCACGGTGCAGAAAAGAACATTAGAATGCATTTTTTAACATCACTAGGAGTTTTTCTTTTCTTTATTATTTTTTAGTGGCTGAGTTACTCAGTGGACGGTTCCTCTTGTTTTTCCCATAATGGGGATAATACTTCCTCATTATCATCTTATAAAATTAGCATTGAAGTAGAATGGATCTAAGACGCTGTACTGATACTTTATTTGCAAAGTTAATCAACGGAATTAAGGAAGCCCAGGTTGTTTTGATAGCGGTGTTTAGCTTGTCAGCCTTGTCTATATTGTTGGGTCTGGTGTCTCTCATCTTCCTCTTGTCCCTTCCTCTCGTCGGGCTAGTTGGCTGGCCAATCAACAACAGTTACTAGTAGTTTGGCTCTGTGGGAAGGTGCCAGGTCCTGCTTGTTAAGGAAATCAGCACATCCATAAAGCTTGTCAGCAGAAGGATTATAAAGTTCTCTAGAATCTCCTGGTAAATAGCTGAGTTGACTCTGGACTTGATAAAACACAGTGTACCAACACCAGCAGATGACATGGCACCCCAATTCACTGACTGTGGAAACTTCACACTGGACTTCTGACCTGAACCCAACAGAGAATCTATGGGGTATGGGAGACACCAGACTCAACAATACAAACAACTAGTTTGTAGGCCACCAAAGGTCCAGTGTGAATAAGCACATATAATAAGCACATTTGTATAAATGCAATGATGGAAGATAATAAAAAGTGAATGCCCCTGGTTCAGTGCAATTGATATGCTAAGCTAGGCCAGAATTCAGCTCTATCTGTAACATACCAGCATGGGATTCATCTAGATCCTCTAATTTTACTCTAAGAGAAAAAGTGACTTATTTCATATCCCCAAAATGTTCAAGTGTTTTTTTAAGTAATATAAATTAAACTCTGCTTGTATTAGGCAAAGGGTTTGAAAAAACGGTAATTCTAGCTAAAAAGGCCAGTGAGTTGTCATCTTGCATCTTTGACCTAAATTATACTCTGTTCCTAGTTCTTTTTAATTTGGCACATGCCAAGTGAAACCAAGCTGAACCCTAACACATGTGGGAGAAGAGTCTCACTCCAACATTCCTGAGGAAAATGGTTTGAAATATTTGTTCTTGGCTGAGGGAGACCAAGAACAGTTATAGTGGGGTCAACTCTGAGTGTCCAATGTGTATCAAATATCTGACAGAAAAATCACAGACGGATAAAAGGAACATAACAAATATGATTGAGGAGAGTGAAAAAGCTTAAATAACTATGAACTATACTTTTAAATTACATGTTGTTTTCATCAAATGTGAATCTTGTTTTCTTTTTAAACAGGTTAACTTAATTGTATTTTTAACTGACATTCTATTAGCTACTTTTCGCTGACAGCAGCCCCCAAAATTCGCACTCTTTCCATCCATCCATCCATCCATCGATATTTCCATTTGTAAATCCATCCTTCCATCTTTAAATCCATCAATCTTTCCACTTTTAAATCCACCAATCTAATCTGGCAGAAGTCATTACAAATGGGATATCACTGTAACTTTGCTTAATGTTGCTTTTTGCTCATGATGGATTAATTAGAGAAATATCTCAGAAGCAGATAAACTAAATGAGTTGGGGAAATGTAGATATGGTATGCTCTAAAATTAGAAAAGAAGACAGAATGGACGGACTCTTTTATGTTCATTCTCCCCATAGGCAGTTTAAATCTAGAATGCCTTGTATGTTTCAACTAACGATCATTAGAGAGGCAGTGTCAAACATCAGTACGAGAAGAAGCACATGTGTTATCAGCAATCGTACACTCATCGAACTCAAATCCAATGTGAGGAAACAAAATAAACAAATTAAGAGCACAATAAGATTGATCCACCAGAATCCTGACACAATCATCTGTGTCGATCAGGCTGTTTTTCAACCTGTTATTTTACAAAGTTTTTTGTGAACTATCTTTGTATAGACCTGATTTGTTATAATATTTTGAGACGATAAAATTCAATTTGTCTGGGATTTCTACCTGCTGAGATAATCTGGGTACTTAACCAACAATAAGTGCAAGATCCCACAGAGAGCCAAATTAATGGACTCAACCTAACTAAGTTCGACCCTGGTCATCTGGCAAATGGCCAAAGGCAGAAACAAAGGCACAGACCACAGTCACCCTCTACATCATAACTAAAAAGTTGTCTTGTACCAGTAAAACAAGAACATTGTTTTCATGTAGAAGTACAGTTATTCTTATTAATTCACTTAAGTAGAAGTAAAATTGCTGGTCTTAAAATCAACTCAAGGTATATTTTAAACAAATTACTTTTTACTTTACTTATACCCGAGGGGGGTAGCGGTTGGGGTTGAAGAGTAATCAAGGATTTCTCTTTTGTGTGCAGTGCAAAAACGAATTATAATTATAATTATAATTATAATAACCCATGGACATGGGTTATTATAATTATACTATTTTTTAAGATTGTCCTCCTTTGGGTATAAAAAGAACATCCCAGAGAGGTGTATCTTAAGTAAGGATGTCGAGGGGTTTGCCACTCCTTGAAATACTGTGCTGGCCAATAGAGAAACATTTTCCTAAATTGTTGCACTAGGTAAAATTGCAAAGAATCTGGGTATTTCATGGTCTACAGTACATAATATCATATAAAGATTCAGAGAATCTGAAAAAATCTCTGAACACAAGGGACAAGGCCAACAACCACCATTGGGTGGCCGTGATCTACAGGCAATCAGACGGCACTGCATTATAAACAGTCTGTTATTTTGTTCAGGGGGTAAGGAACACTTATAAAAACCATTATGTGTGAATAGTGTCTGTTACAGCATTCAAAAATGTTAGCTGACTCTCTTCCACTAAAAGAGGAACTGGTAAATAAAACAGATCCAGAAAATCCCCATCCTTTGAGGGCTCAAGCTCATTTAACAGGGACTGTGAAAAACTGCCCTGTGGTCAATGAGTCAAAATTTGACTTCCGTTTGGAAATAATGGACGCCCAGTCCGGGTGATAAACTGGTCTGCCTGAAGTCCTGACTTGTCACCCAATGAAAGTGTTTGAATAATTATAAAGCATAAAAAAAGACATAAGAGACCCTGAAGTGTTGAAAAAATAAAATCCTACATCAAGCAAGACTGGTAAAATATTTCCCTTTCAAAATAACAGAAACTGTCTCCTCAGTTCCCATACTCTTATAAAGTGTTGTTAAAAGAAAAATGGTGCAACAGACCACCAGCCTCGTTTGAAATAAGATATTTCAGTAAAACTATGTACAGTACATGGTTTGCTCCTAGAATGCTTAATACATCTTTCTATTTAAATGCTAAGAATCATAGCGAGAGTAATAAGTCCACATACATCCAAAGTTTGCTGTGTCTTTGCCCTTTATTATAAACATGTTCCTTTAATTAAAAAATCTTATTCATATTCGCTTTTGCACTGCACACAAAAGAGAAATCCTTGATTACTCTTCAACCCCAACCGCTACCCCCTCGGGTATAAGTAAAGTAAAAAGTAATTTGTTTAAAATATACCTTGAGTTGATTTTAAGACCAGCAATTTTACTTCTACTTAAGTGAATTAATAAGAATAACTGTACTTCTACATGAAAACAATGTTCTTGTGCTCTTTCCATCCATGGAATGCAGTTACTTGCAAAAACCCCTGCTCTCCCTATTACCTTTGTTATTAATCATCTACATCTCTATAGGCATGCACTTACACAGACACACACACACATCTTGGAATCCTTCCATATCTGGATAAAAATACTTATATTTCAAAACACATATCTTGGCACATTACTGGCAAGGCTTGATAAAGAAGGAGGACATGTGTGTGTGTGTGTGTGCGTGCGTGCGCGCGCGTGTGTGTGTGTTCGTGAGCACAGTGGTATCGTGTCAAGATCTGCTGTGTTCAGGGCAGACATGCTCCGTTGACAACTTGTTGCCTGCTCTGATTCCTCTTAAAATCCACTAATCACTGCTGAGACATTCTTGACTCGTTGCATAAAGTGCCCTGCAGCACATGCATATAACAGCTACAAAACACAGGGCTCCCTGTAATCTTGTTGGAGTGCTCTGTGAGAATGCGCTGAAGATATTTAGCAACACTTTCAATGTATGCAAGGACTGCTTTAACTGGAAAGGGAATACAGAGGTATAAATGTGCTCAATAAATGGGAACTGAAATATTTCGAAACTGATGTCTGAAGAGAGCTACTCCTAATCTTGAAATATTTAAGGACCAAATATATATATATAGAGAGTGTATATATATGAAAACAAAGTTTTTGAAAAGTGATACAGCATCCCAAAACAATTTTATTTATATATTATTCATACAAATTTACTTTACCTATTTTGGGAAATGTACAGTAAATTCCTTTGCTTATGGTGGACAAAAGTCCTGAAAAAACTTCCTGAAATCTTCGGGGTGAGCTGCATGTGTGAATGTAAACAACCTTTTTTATCCAATTTTAACCAATATTTTTCCTGTCTAGCCCAAAGTAAATTTTCATCATGAAGTCAGGGTAAGCTGGGGCCTTTACCCCAAAGCGAGTTCAACATACCTAGTATCTTTCAGTTATCTGGCTTTATTAACCCTTATATAAGAGATCACACTTAAAGGTCAAACAAAGCTGCTTATCAACCTGATACGTAAACCCAGAGTTTCTATGAGTGGGTTCACATAAAAGAGGCGATGTTAGCTTTAAATAACCCATCACGGTCATGAATGAGTCTGCCATAAGCTGATCGTCATATTTAACAAACTCTGAGCAACTATTCCACTGCTATTTAGCATGTGTATCAATGACCTACCTGCAGGCATGAAAACGGGTCAGGGGTGAAAAAGGTGAGAAGGATATTATCCCTCTAGGGGGGTCCGGGGGCATGTTCCCCCGGAAGAAAATTTAGAATATTCCATATTTTAAAGCATCAATTTGATGCATTTTGAGATGCATTTTTTGCCAACCTGGGGAGAGCTGGAGAAACTTAACTTCAGCCATTAGTCAAAAATATTATGGCCTAAGTATTTTGCAAGACATTTCATGCCAGCCTGTCACTGGGTCTAACATTTACAGCATATGAGACACAATGTGGTAAGGGTAACCTGTAAACCACAATAATCACTACTGAATTACACCACAGACTATCGAAATAAATGGAAATAGAGGCTGTCTCAGTCAAAAAATAGTTTATTTGTGTTTAGTTCTTGTCTTGTCATTTTCTTAGTCATTTTTCTTAGTTAAAAAGGAGAGAGCAAGTGATGCACATAACAGAATACCATAAACAGACACAAATGCCCCCAACTCTTTAGCGATATGGGCCCACACCCACCCACTACATCTCAGTCAGACAACAACCTCTGTAGAATTCAAGCTTGGAAGTGATGGACTAAGCTATAATTCACACAAAGTTACTTCAAAATACACACCATCCAACATAAAACACGCAAACAGGCACACACACACACCTACACACACAGTGACTGCCCGTACAAGAATGCACGCACACAAACAGGCACACACACACACACCTACACACACAGTGACTGCCCGTACGAGAACGCACGCAAACAGACGCACACACACACACACACACACACACACACACACACACACACACACACACACACACACACAGACGAGATCAACAACCCAAACTAAATAAAAACATGGCTGGCTATGATACTAGACTTGTTTTTTCTTCAAAAATCGTCATATTGCGTCACTCGCGGAGGCTATGGTTAGCACGGGTTAGCAGGCTAAAACTACATTGCTATTTCCTCATGTTTTCAACCACTGAAGCTACAGACCTATCACAGATCAGTGGGCGGGGCTTCACTGCCAGAATCGAAACTTAACATCCGCCATCTTGCTTGAAGGCTATGCTACCAGTCTGCCGACAATGGTGAAAAAAGTATGTTTCAACTTCAAACTGATATGGATGAAGGGGATTCTGAAGGTCTTGTGCTCGAATCGGATGTTCGTGGCTCTTTCTACGAGCCGCCCGCAATATTGCTGCCAGGTGCCTTCTGCAGACAGACAGCTGCTGTGAGACAGGGAGCCTGAGCCGGGCTCAAGCTGGGTGTCTCTACGGATAAGCTAATATGGACCGAGAATGAAGAAAAACGTATGTTTCAACTTCAAACTGATATGACTGAAGTGGATTTTGAAGGTCTTGTGCTTGAATCGGATGTGTATGGCTCTTTCTACGAGCCGCAATATAGCGGCGAGCTGGCTGCTGAGTGCCGACAGGCAGGCTAGCTAGCCTAGCATGCTAGGTCCGAGGCTGTGAGAGAAAAGAAGGAGCCGGGGCAGACTTGTGTTTTCGGTGCTGTCACTGTTTGCCTATGGACACAGACATAGAGTCTGTTTTCTGTCAGGAATTTCCAAGATGCCAATTCCTTGAAGAAATCTCTGAATCAGTTGTGGAAACTGCTGTATTATTGTCCGCGAGTAATGCTGCATTCAGGTGCTGCTCGGGTGGTTTAAGTTTCCGAGTTGGGAAGTCATTCTTCCGACTTCCCAACTCGGAGAAATCTTATTGTCAAGTTATATTTAAGCAAAAAGTTGATGTGCAATACGTGCCTGAATAAAAAGTATGTTAACAAAACACAAAACCGACTTGAGCAGGTGTTTCATTTGCATTTTACAACTCGGAATCTCATTTTTCCGATACCACATGAATGCACCTCTCCTTCAGCGGGAGTGTCCTGCGGTGCTGTGCATTCTGGGAGATGTGTCTTTGCAGAGAAAACGCAAAAATACACTTTTTGCCTTTTTCTCGGTCAAGAAGGCACCAATTTCAACATTTATTTCACATTTCTACTACATATATGACCCAATGTTAATACAGATTCATGTTTCAACGGGTGAAGTATCCCTTTAACGGTAGCGTTAGGTAGTGCTAATCATTTTCCACCGGAGCTTTAGTGCTAGCAGCTAGCTGTCTAACGTTGCGTTCTCTCCTGCTGTGTTCAATGACTCAATTCATCAAGCTGTAGCTAACATTAGCTAAGCCTATGTCAACAGAGCTCCTGGGTAACTTAGATATACCAGAAAATATTCTATTAGACGAGACCCAAACACTGCCGCTGAGAGACTCTCGTTGTCTCAGCGCTAGTGATTGTGTCTCGTCTTCCACCCGTCACCCACCGGTGCGTACCGTTACGGCCTCTGAACCTACCCCCCCCACCCCCCCAAATATTTTCTCATTGAATCTACAAGATTCACGTAGGTCACCTATTTTGGTTTCAAAACGGCGAATTTCGCCGAAAGGTGAGTGATTTTCATGCCTGTACCTGAGATCTGTCCTGCAGTTGGCTGCCAAATGTATGCCGACGATACTGTTATATATACATCTGCAAGATCTGCTAGGAAAGCTGCTGCCCACCTTAATGACTCCTTGTGCTCTGTTGCAAAATGGCTTGAGTCTTCTCACTTAACATTAAATATTTAAAAAACGGTCTCAATAGGTTTTTCTATGTGTAAACAAAGGGATAAAGAAACATTCTCAGTTAAAATAAATAATGAGACCATCAGTGTGGTTGATGATGTCAAGAACTTAGGGATTGTTCTAGACTCACACCTACAGCCCAGCTATATATGCATGCTATCATATTATCACATCTATCATACTGCATCAGTTCTTGGTCTCAAGCCTCACAAACAACTATAAAGTCAATCATATCTCTATATAACCAGCGAAAAATCATGGACAAAAAACCTACAAGGGCACCATTGTCGCCTATTAGAGAAAAATAATATGTTTAGCGTTGAAAGTTTCATTGGCAACTGCAATCTCAAATTAATGTTTAAATGTCTGCACCTGGCACCTTCTCTGTTTGATGAATTTGTAACAAGACGTCTAGATTCAAGTCGAGTCAACACACGCGCTTCAGTAAGCGGTAACTGTTGCATTCCAATGCGCAAAACCTCATTTGGACGATCAGCCTTCTCTGTTGTTGGAGCTAATCTCTGGAATGCTCTACCCACTGAACTGAAAATGCAACACAGTTTGAATGTTTTTAACAAAGGTATCAAATCATGGCTGAATGAGAAACAACATTGTTCAGACACCTAAAACGTACATGAGATCACAAATGTCTGTCGTATATTTTTGCTGACTTCTATTTGTAACTGTATTTTATCTCTGTTGCGTTCATAACTGCACTGTATTTATAACTGAACTGTTTTCATTTTCTTCTACTTTTTATTTGTCTTTATTTCTATCTGTTATTTCTAAAAGCCTCCCGGTGTTGCAAATTAGCATTTTGCTACAAACACTAAGAGCAGCGCATCTGGGACTTGTGCATTGTTAAATGTTACAACACCAATGTTACTGTATGTCCATGCCAAATAAACAAATAAATAAAAATTAGCCTTTTAAAAAATATAGGCTACCAAGTTAAGGACACCAGACTTAAATCAACACAGCTGCAGCGACAAATGCAGAAAGAATTTCAGTTTGAAAGCGCAAATCGGGCAAATTATATCTTATCTTTCTCATCACCTTAGGTCTGACTACAATAACTTCCATTTCTTTCCTTAAATTATGTTTTTGCCCAGATTTAGAGGTTATATTACAGCTGAGGTCCATACATTAACAAACAGAGCGTTATGGAGTAAATAAAAATGAATGAAAATATAATATGAATTGATAAGTATGTTTAATTTTACATCTATCTACCTCCTTCACTCTTTTGATCAGCTCAGCTCCACAATAAAGATATCTGATTGGTTAGTGGGCAGAGATTTTCATAGGATGAGCTCTTATACCAAACAAAGCCTGCTATGGAGCAGGTTAGGTGTTCCAAGTTACCATGACGATCAACCCCCACATTGAATACCCCAAACTGTAAAATATAATGAGTTGGAATTACCTTTCAAAATTATGGAAACTCGTTGCCTAAAAAAAAAAGGATTTCAAACTTAAGATTTAAATAAACTTCTTTATTTTGAGTGTACAGTACTTATACTAACGTTTTTATTTTGAGTTTACAGTACTTAATATTTTACTTAAATATTTGGAGTGTACAATACTTTAACTAACTACTTAAACTTCACATGAACTTTACTTAAACTTTAAGTTACTGTAACTTAAATTCACACTCAATGTATCTGTAAAATAACACATTGTTTATTATATAACATCTCAAGAAACAGATTGCTCTATACTTTTAAGTTGTATTAACAAAAATACTTCAAACTGGAACTATTTTCAAACACTTTATTTAGTTCAACGCTGTACACTCTCAACATATTAAACCGCACAAGGTTAAGACTTCAATGTAAAGAATACCTAAAATTTACATATAAGATTTCACCATCGCAATTCAGCACCAAAATAAGTATCTGGTGAAATATTGGATGACTTAAAAACAAGTACTTTCTCTTAATTATTATCACAATGCAACCTTAAACATGTATACTGTTACACTAGGGAAGAAAATTGAATTAATTTTCAAAAGAAATGACTGGCAATATATTCAATTTATAACACTGCCATTATCTTTCTCCGCTCTGACATCCAACTCATCAGCTTCCTTTGTTAATGTTTTCTACATCAAAGTGCACAGCTTTAAGACACTTAATGAAAAGATATTGTAAAGTAACTGGGATGGAGCTTCTCAACAGATTATTTCTTAAACTGGTCACAGAGCGCAATCTAGGATTAGCTCTTTATTTTTATTTTTTTTGTTATTTACTTTGTTTGTAAAGGAAGGCCAGACAGACACCTTGAGTAGAAAACAATGCAAATAAAGCTGGGAGCACCAAATAGGCCAGCAAACTTATAATTATATTGTCTCTGTTTATGTTGTCTTAACTGGTATTACTTTAACTAAGGAAAGCTTTAATACAACTTAAAGCGGCACCGAACGACCGCACTCAACAGGTTCGGAGCGGGTTCACTCTTTCACCCCGTAGAGCAGACGTTTATGCGAACGAATACACTCTACTTAAACGGGAGCGAGTTCACTCCGTTTAAGTAACAGAAAATGAAAAAGGGCCTGGAGCGAAAATAATTTCATACCACCACTATTGTAACCAACTTACAGAAAAAACAAACAGCTACTGGAGCGCGGCCACTCCGCGCTGCGGTATTTAATTATTTTAAGTTATATTACCGTTCCAAGGACCACTTGTGCATGATTGTCTTCCTAGGCAAACTTTTGCTAAAGGCAGCCGGCCAGAGCTGAAAGCCACGGCTCCAACCACGGTTACGAGACTCCTAACGCGGTATGTCGTAGGCTACTGAAAGTATTGCATGCACAAAGATAACATATTCTCTAGACCTGTAACGCAAACTTACCTTGCGAGAAGAATAAAAAGGAATGAGGGCAGGATGACATTGACAACTGTCCTTCATAGTAAAGGAGTGGTCATCCTGGGTCACACATGACTTTGTTTGTATACGCACCCAACCTACGCGTCCGCGGAGGATATTATCCATAAGTATGCACTGTCTCTGGCGGTCAGGAAGAATGAAAAAGAACCATCCAATTAATAATAAATACCAGCCTAGCAGTGCATGTGTGAAAACAGCTTTCAAAGGTAATGATGTGATGTTTGATGTCATTAGGCTTGATTTATATGATTGCAGATCCAGATTCCATGTGACTTGTGCTGTTCACACTGTCATTAATAAAATCTGATCTGAGTCACATGGGAGCAGAATAACTCTGATTTAGGTCACTTTTGGCTGTAATGACATGTAGTCATGCGGAGTGGATATCTGTCTGTATTTTGTCTGACTAATTCATATCATTCCACAAAAGTACAGACTCCCACACAAAGCTGGACAGCTGTTTTTTGTAGTCCAAGCACTGTGTCTGGAATCAATTTAACACCCAGTGATCCATGCATTCCTGTCATTGTTGTTTTTATTACAATCATTATGAATATAGACTCAATAAAGGAGACTTTGAAGTTAAATTGACCAACCTTCTGTTGCATGGTAACATCTACATGCAGGAAACTAACAGATTAACAGCCTATCAAGGAGTTAATCAATGTAAAAATAACCTGCAAAGCCCTGGCTAGGGAGCTAATGCTGTCCCTAAGTAAAATTAGTCCACTGGCTGCCAGTCCAGTCATCTACAGAGGCAGCTCTCTGCCAGTTCTTCTCTCCCACTTTTTTTGTGAATGTGTGGGAGGAAACTCCAGATGATGGCATTAGATTGAGGCTTATTATTTTCCAAGAGTAGACTTCCACACTTTTGAAAAGGAGAGAGGCTGGTGTGTATGTGTGTGTATGTGTGTGTTTGTGTGTTTTAGAACATGGAGAGGCCCCTCAGTACCCTTCCGTACTAATTTAGCTAAAAATTGTTTTTTGATGACTTGATAACGGAACAAAAATAGTAACACTTCCTTTTACAGTTTCAGTTGATACCCTGCTCTGATGCTAGGCCCAAAAATTGAAACTAAAACATTCTGTAAGAAATTAGGGAAAGGTGAAGCTGAAAGTGAAACGAGAGTACGATTTTAAACAAAAACAAAAATCGAAAACTGACAGAAAATGTTTGCAAGTAAACAAATAATATATAAAGAATCAAAAATATTCGAGAAAGTTGAAATAAAAAAAAAGGTTTTCAAAAGAATCCATGAACAACATCAAATAATATTCATTTATGTTAAGCCTGCAAACATTGTGGAATTTTTCAAAGTTCATGACCTAAAATTGAATTGATGTCAATTTTGGCTGCATAGCTCCTGCTACAGGCTCTTGTCTATGGAAGCGAATAGTGATCAGAATTCAAATGATAAAGCTAATTTGAAAATTCAAATGCATTAACAGAAATGCTTTTTAATTTTCAGAATATGAGTGTATTATTTGACTCAAAAATAAAATGATAATTAATTTATCTAATTTGAATTTTAGTTTTCAACTTCAAAAATGCACATTCTTTGACTAAATTAAAATGAAGAAGAAAATGACATTTGCTTTTTCATTTTCAAAAAATGCTCCGCTAAATTTGTATCATAATTCAAACGAAAATGCTAATCTTAAAATGAAAAAGCATTAACAGAAACGCGTTTTAACTTTCAGAATATAGGAGCATTATTTGACCTATATTTAAAATGAATATTTAGTCATCCAGTTTGCATTATACTTTTGCTCTCTATGTATGCATATTGTATGACATAATTCAAATGAAGACGATAAGGTCTTTGGCTTTTCATTTCCAAACTTGCTGTGCTAAAAAGTGATCATAATTCAAACCAACTCGAAAATGAATTTGCAAAGTGGACGGCGCAGGAAAGTGACGTCAGACTTCAGCTCACAGGCCGACCGCGCTAGCGGTGCTACGCATTCATACAGTATACGTTTGTTACTATAATGGAGGACACTATGGTGTGGCTCAGTGCGCATGTATGGGTGGGGGAGCGAGTAAGGAGCTAATAGATATAATATATAGCTATAATATTTACAGTCTATGGTGAGGAGTGAGAGAGAACGAGGTGAGTGTGTGTGTTCGGCAGGTGTGTGCGAGAGGCACGTTATGATGCCGGGGACCGCAGCAGAATAAGCAGGAGAAATCAGAATCATGATGTTAAGTGTATGTACAGTTGAAGCTCTGCGAGCGTAATAAACGGCCCGATACCCCAAAAGTACAAGCCGGAGTCTCAGGAAGCTTTTTGACCTCTTCAAACCAGCACACCATTGACATCCAAAAAAGGAGTCATTAAATGTTGTCAGCCATCCGGAAACTAAAAGGACTGTATGATGCCCCTCATCACCTCCTGCTGCTATATCAAGAGCATGATCCAGCCCATCCTACTGTACAGGTGGAAACCTGCTTATTCAACATGATATATGTTAAAAACAGGGCCAAACTTGCATGCAATCATAACCACAGCTGCCAGGGTAATTGGTCTCCCCATACACAACCCAACAGAATTGGGCCATTACACGCATTGCAACCTCAATAGAACAGGACATCACATATTTGAATGTATTTATTTGAATTTATTTAGTAAAGGATGGCCCCTTGAGATGTACCATCTCATTTTCAAGGGTGTCCTAAAAATATCCACTAAACATCCACCTCACCCCACTTCCCTCAGGACGGAGGTACAGATCACTGAGATGCAGAATGGCTCACCTTGGAAAGAGCCCTATCCCTGCTGTTATAGCTGCCATGAACAAAAAGCCTTGCTGAACAGGCCAGAGAGGGAACTTTTGATTGTTGTTTGAGACGTTTGTTCTACAGTTTGTTTTGTGTATGTAATGTTATTTGGTTGGTATTGTCTATTGGACACAAAACGGTGCTGTGAAAAGGAATTTTCCTGTGGGGATAATAAAGTCTACCACTATTACTACCACTAGAATTTGATGAGTCAGTTATTAGTTCCCGTTGCTGGGTTGATTTTGTTCTCACTGCAAACAAACTGCTACAGGCTTCCATTGGAAGCGAGGCGAGACCAACTCTTCTAGGCAATCTAGGCTTGCTTGTTTTGTCCAAAATATGTGTTGGGTTCACATATGTCCAAATGAACCAGTCCAAGGGAGAAATGCCCCCTTTTGGCCCCCCTTATTTGACTTTTATACAGAACTTTATGTTGATTTTAAAAAGGAGTTTCATTTGGTCAGCCTTGTTAGTTTAGAAACGGCGGTAGCGCCCGTTTGGCATTGTTTTGTTAGCACCACCATTTAAATAAGGACAGTCATACGTTTAAAGGAGCAGTTTTCAAGCGAGATCCTTATTGTTTTATTAGTTCAAACTGTTTGTATTTAATGAATTCATGTTTCAAGTAACTATTTGCTGCTATAATGGTTTCAATAAAATATAAACTGAGAAAAAGACGTGCATTTTGTAGCTCATTAATTATTAATAATTAATCGATAATTGATTGTTAAGGTGTTCAACTATTGATTAAGAAAAATGACTGAAATTTGCAACTCTACATTATACACATTCCTGGTGTATGGTGTGTACTATTCTCAGTGAAAAGAAGGCAGCGTTTAAGTAGTGCCATGTAGACCCACTGTACAAATAGGAAGACATTTACAGTAAGTAGTAGTATTTTAAAATGTATATATTTATATATTTTTTGCGGACTATCACTCAGAAACAGGTCGTGAAGCATGATAATTAATTGTGTACAGATTTTTTTTTTTTTTTCAAACGCTGCTTTGTCTCTTCTCCATGCGCTTTAAAAACCTTACAGCCTGGTGTAGTCTGTTTCTGTAAACTTGGCCGAAACAATGTTTGTATTCAGTCATTTTTTGTTTACCACTTTCTCTTCCTTGTCATTATACTGAACACCGAAACAGAAATGACCCCACTCCACTGATTTGAAAGAAAGCGGTGCTTTCTCATATTTTTGCCTCTGGTCATCGCTTGCCAAAAGTAATGTGAAATCTTACACCAGTATTGTAACCTCCCCTGAACTTTAGCGCATAATGATTGGATATCTACTCACAGGAAGTGGAACAGGAGTTTCCTTGTGCCTGTGCTTGGAATCAAAGGCACACACAATCGGAGCCAATTCAGATAGAAATACAATGCATGGAAGATAGTTGTATGCAAAACCGAAAATACCGCTATTTACAGTACAATTGCGTACTTGGACCGTGGATGCCATAACGAACGGTTCAATATTATATAGAGAATTGTTACATTCCTGTTTTTTATTGTTATTCACTGCTGTGCTGTTGATAATTAAGCAGGTCTTGGTGTAACAGGAACTGCGAAAGAGGAGGGCCATACGTTCCATCACCGAAGCCGCAGAGAAAGCCACCCGGTGGCTGTGGATAAAGAGGGCGAGCCCATGGATTGCTGCTGCTGGGATGCAATCCGGGACTTGAGCAACCCCCGATGGGTCATCTGGGTAAGGGGGTCTAATGTTGAAAGACCCAAAACCCCCAATGACCCCAGGAACATCGATGATGATGCTTCCCAGTGCATCCTAGAGATGTATCTTGCAACAAGAATGTGACGATTAAATTGTTGCTGTTTTTGGACGCGGGAAGTAGGGTGCTGCAGCTTCTAAAATCAGGCACAATTAAAAGCAGTAGCACATAAAAACACTTAAACTCAGGCCTACTAACTAATACTTCCTGCAGGGTAATACATCTCGCAGCAGGTCGGAGATTTCCTATCTTTGTGCACAAGTTGAGGTGTTCAGATTTCAGGTTTCAGAATGAATCTGAGAAATCAAAGACGTGTTATCATCATGTCAGACAGCAGCATTACTAGATGCTTCCATAGATCAGAATCAGAATCAGAATCGTGTTTATTGCCAAGTTGATTTACACATACAAGGAATTTGTCTTGGTGTATTGGTGCAAAAAAAAGATTTTAGAGTTATTAATAACTACTGAATAACCGAGGGAGGTCATATGCCATTGCAGGCCGAAGTGGAGAGACATGAAACAGAAATTTCAACTGACAAGAGACAGCTCATGATGGATTAATGTTGGATCTTTGGAGATATTATAACAATGAGTTAGGTCTTTTACCTGCTCTTTTGTAAAGTGTCTTGAGATAACATTTGTTATGAAGTGGCGATATACAAAAAAAGATTGATTGATTGATCATCTGTTCTTTTGTGACTCAGTTTACTATTGAAGTGAGTGAACAACACTGCAGACTGCTGTAATATTATTTTATCTAATATCATTTTCATACTATAATTTAGTAATATAACAAAAGAAGCCAAGAAAACCTAACTACATAACCACTCCTTATTCAACACTATGAAATGCAATGTTGACAAATTAATTTGAATAAACCTAGTACAAAGTTAATGCAGCAATTTAAAAAGGGGATTGGTTGGTTGTTTCTAAGCCAATGAGTTATTTAAGTTTGTTCATACAGATTCTTTAGAGTCTGTCAGCATTTAAGAGTTTAATCAGTGTACTCTCACTTAAGTTTTTTTCTCCCTGAGGAATAGTCACAACACCTAATTATGTAGTGAAACAAATATTTTGAGCAGATATTGCATCTTTTTCTAACTATACAAATTGAAATCAGTTTTAAAATCAATTTTAGTTACCAATAACAACAACACAGCCATCATTGAATTGTATATTACATTTGTGAACAATATTTATGTTATTACTATTTTATTAATGTTTGCTCAAAGTTATTTTCTGTAAAACTTAAAGCTCTATGCCCATTTTCTTAAAGGTCTCATATTATGCTTTTTCTGGTTTTATATGCTCTTTAGTGGGTTTCCCAGGTGTCTTGTGCATGTTTAGGCACATCTATGTGCAAAAATTCAAAGTCAGCGGAAACGCGGCTTCTCCTACCTCCTCCTGTTAGCAGTAGCAGTAGCTGCATGTAACGCTCGGTTCTAGCCCCACTCTTTGAAAAGTGCAGTGTGATATCACACTGCGATGCTGTCACTGATCCAAGCCCATTGGCTCGTTGTGGCAAGCACAAGCTCATGCTGCACATTAGCTAGTTGGCACCTTCAACTCAATCTTTCAAAGACTGAGCTCCTTGTCATCCCAGCCAGTCCCTCTATACAGCCACAGATCAATATCCAACTTGGAACAACCAAACTCATGCCCACAAAGTCTGCCAGGAACCTGGGTGTCATGATTGATGACCAGCTAACCTTCAAGGTTCAAGTAGCCTTGATTGCCCGATCATGTCGTTTTGCCCTGTACAACATCAGGAAGATCAGACCTTACCTGTCAGAACATGCTACACAACTTGTGGTACAGGCTCTTGTGCTATCACGCATTGACTATTGCAACTCTCTACTGGCAGGTCTTCCTACATGCACAACCAAACCTCTGCAGATGATACAGAACGCAGCAGCACGACTGGTCTTCAACCTACCAAAAAGAGCTCATGTCACTCCGCTGTTCATCTCCTTACACTGGCTCCCAGTCACTGCTCGCATTAAATTGAAAACTCTGCTGCTCGCCTACAAAACAGCAACAAAAACGGCTCCTCCTTACTTGAACTCTCTATTTCAGGTCTACACTCCCTCCCGTCCACTACGCTCTGCCAATGAAAGGCGTTTGATCCAACCTTCACAACAGGGTCCAAAGACGAGGACTAGACTCTTCTCCTCTGTCGCCCCCCGGTGGTGGAATGAACTTCCAAACTCCATTCGATCTGCAGAGTCCCTCTGTACCTTTAAGAAAAAGCTAAAGACCCAGATCTTTCAGGAATACCTACTAACCTAACTTAATGATGATGATCTCGATAGTATTGATGTAATGATGGTAATGTTGATGGTTTTTTGTTTTTGCTTGAAAACGACGATGTATAAGATGGTTTATATACTGATTAGAGTCTCAGAACGGCAGTTAATGTTGTGCCTTGCCTCTGGGCAATGCCTTCCAGCACCTATGTGTCCAATCGGACTCAAAGCTGATCGTTCGTCCTTACTGACATTGTTCCTTTAGTTTTCCTTGATCCTTGCTTGTGTTGTTCTTACTCTCTGATGTACGTCGCTTTGGATAAAAGCGTCTGCTAAGTGAATTGTAGAATTGTAGAATTGTAGTAGCTACATTCCCAATATGGTAAAAGGGGCGTAACATTTCCGAGAATTGTCCGAACGACTGACCAATTACAACAGAGCAGATCGGCCAACCAATCAGGTCAGACTTGGCACACTGGGGACCCTGATGTGGGGGATTCTGAGCGTTACAAACACAGGCAGATGAGACCGGCTGCATCAATCTACAGTACATGAAAACAGACACTTTTTTCAAACATTAGCGATTGTGAACATACTTTAGTAGGCACATAAATTAGATGTATGAACCCCAAAAAGGGATCTTTAAGTGTATGAATATTGTGATTGGTGGTGGAATTTGCAGCAAAACAAGGGGCACCAGCTGAAATCTTGCCCAGGGCAACTCATTGGGTAGGGCCGCCTCTGAGTTAATAGTTTATTTCTTCTGGAGCTAAACAGCACCATATAGGACTAGTACCGCCGAACAGTGCGCACCATTCATAGAGGAGAAGGAAACCTCCGACCGCAGCTCAAATCGGTGGTGAAAGGCAGAAGGAAAACGTTCGAATCTGAACCGATCTTCCGTCAGCAGACTTTGCTTTTGTATTTGTTGAAATCACAACCTCTTGTGCATATGCACATCAGTCAATACACGTGGCTTATTTCATTCAAAAGTCAGAGTTTTAGCAACATCTTGAGGTGAGTCAGAACACAACACCAGTGCTCCTTCACTGCAGAGTATGACTGCGCTCCTAAAAAGATCATCCACTGTAAATATGCATTAGTATTTACACATCGGCATTCCGTTTAAGCTGTAAGTGAACCGTGTGCTGGAAAGAGAGTCGAGTCTGTCGCGCACACTAAAAAGGAGAAGACTTATATATGCCAGTGAAGTCGTGACAGGTCACTCGGTGTGCGTGAAACACTCGAGCTCGCACCCACACGCTGACCAGATCACCCAGGGGCGACACTCTTCCATCCTCACAACATCAAGCAGAGTCTACTTCACCCCCACACCCAACCTCCAGCACCCACCGCCCGCGCTTCTTGGCATTACGAAACACAGGTCTTTTCCAGCACACCTGTGGGGGGCCAAATTACAGCCTGAGCTACCCGGTCAGGATGCACAACAGTATCAACAAACATATGACACACCCACTATATGGAACCAACACATACCTACCGAGCTGTAGCATGAAGTCCACGTCTATCCCAGAGCTTGTGGGGCGCGTAGCTCGGAGCTGTGCATTGATGGAGCGGAGCGCTGATTATATATCAACCGGTGTCTGCGCACAGAGACACGGCCGATCCCTGTCAGAAGCGTTCGGTGCAGCGCCGCCTCTATCTACTCCAGCTGGAGCATAAACACGCCCACCGTGTGTGTGTGTGTGTGTGTGTGTGTGTGTGTGTGTGTGTGTGTGTGTGTTAAAGATTACAAGCAAAACATTAACATATTATAAAGATCAGAGTTAAGAAGGGAATATTTTTAGTAAGTAATGGTTTCATTTATTCATATCTTGTTATTTCATCTTTCATCCTCTAAATTCAAATTTTGTTGACAAATAGTGAATAATCTAATTCGAGTTCACCTTTGAATATATAAATAAAAAAATTAAGTTTGTTTCTTTTTCACATTTCCAACCTTTACAGCTTCTTCTCAGTTTAGAGAGGGAAGTGACTATATGCCACTCTCATTAAAAGGAAAGTTATTGTCTGCTATTTGTTTACCCATGCACCCTGAGGCCTGTACTGCAAAAAGGATTCTGGGTTAGAGGGTTAACTTGTTTTCAAGTCTTAGGCCAACATTAAATTTGTTTTTTTGGTGTAAAACAAACTTTCAATCACATCATTCCATTACAAATCCCTAATATCATGGAATTTGACAGACAAAATCATGATTTTGCACTAGCAAAGCCACTCACAAAGGGAATTCAGCAAACAAACCGGATAATCATAGAGTGGTATTCAAAGAAAAATCAAGAATCAGCAGAGGTCAAGGACAAAAAAGGAAGGGGAAGGTCAAGAAAA
The DNA here is from genome assembly GCA_020745685.1 of Tautogolabrus adspersus. Lineage (NCBI taxonomy): Eukaryota > Metazoa > Chordata > Actinopteri > Labriformes > Labridae > Tautogolabrus > Tautogolabrus adspersus. The sequence continues at coordinate 10,432,550 of CM036535.1, forward strand.
ATATAATGAAAAGTGGAGGGCTGTTGGTTGAGGGGTTAGTTTGTGTGCCCCATGTACAAAGGCTACAGTCCTCTAAGCGGGCAGCACAGGATCTAATGTGACCTGTAGCTCCTTTCCCACGTGTCATTACCTTCTCTCTCTCTCCCTGATTTCCTCTATCAACTGTCCTGTCTCTCAAATAAAGACACAAAAGCAGCCCCCCAAAAAATCTAAGAGAAAATATAATGAGAAGTTTCTCAGAGTTCTTACTTGACACCAGAAGAGGCCCAGCATCTGGCAGCTTCATGGGAATGCCAGGATGACCCTTCTACAGTCCAAAGAAGCTGGAGAAATCTCAATGGAAACAAGTATTATGGAATAAGGGTGTTATGGAATGAGAAACCCAATTTGAAATTGGATCCAAATTATAAACAATACTTTAGAAGCAGAGTTGGAGAGATGGAAGAATGAGTGCTTGCTGTCTCAATGAAACATGGGTTTGCATTTTCAGCCATGGTGGCAATATTGTCCAAATTGATTGGATCATGAATGCTGAAAATTACAGACAATTTTAAATACATCTTGTCCGGTCTTCTAGAGGCTCCTGTTTTGATTTTCAGTAGGAAAACTATCCAAAGCACACTGCTAATGCAGTAAAATCATAACAGTTGATAAAACACTGATAGTCATGGACTGGCGTAGAGTCCAGGCCTGAATACAGGTATTACTGATGCAGTATGTGATCAAAGGAAGACATAAAAAACTGGGAGGTGATGATAGAAGCCTGGTATAACATAGCAGAAGATTACTTGAGACAACTAGACAGTCTTCCCAGAAGAGCTCAAGATGTGCTTAGTTCAGAAAGAGGCCACACTAGATATTGACTTTAGCCTGTAGAAGCCATTTTGTTCTGAAAATTGGGGGGGGTTGTATCGTGTGTACATAGTTACTGTATTCTCTGGTTGTTTCTAAACAAAGATGCTGAGTAATAAATCTGGATGGTCATTAAATATTTTCGAAAACAGCAAAGCTAGTGGAGGCCTATGACAGAACTGTAGATCAATTCTAAATGGGGTGAGTTGCCATTGTAACTGATGATGTACACCTTAGCACCACCCAATAACCATTCCCTTTTGTCCAAAGAGCTCACATGAGATACATGCGTAAGGAAGAGTGTTCAGAGACCAAAAAAATTCAGACTTTTATTTAATTATTATTTTAGCTTTGTTATAAGCTATAAACAAGTTGCACTTTATATGAAGGCTCTTATCAGGAAACCCTTGGTAGATTTTCCAAATGTATTGTTAGAAAGCTTTGCTTGATCACTTTTTTAAACCTTAATGAAGCTATACAACAAAAAGATATCCTCGGTATGTTGAACTTGCTTTGTAGTACAGTTCTTTGATCGTCCCCTCTCCGTGAAATTTGTTGTTCTATAATAATGTCACCTGAATTCCACCTTGGCTCCAGACGGACAAAACTCAAAATCACTTTGGCTGCTGGAGAGAGCTGTCATATAAACCTAAACCAACAGTGCATTTTTGGGGATTTGTTGAATTGACCGTTGCTGTCAGAGGGCAGTCTCAATATCTGCCACACTTTTTTTTGGTGTGTGTGTGTGTGTGGGGGGGGGGGGGGGGCTGAATCTCCAGCCTGTTGTAATTCCTAAGTCCTTAAAATACTGACTGTCATGGCCCTCAACATCTCATACACACAGGCACAAGGCACCCCTCAGCTGTTAACTAACTCCAATTTAGACCAATCCACAGCAAAATGAGTTGAGCAGGTAGGGAGCCTGTAAAAGTCTGCATGGTAATGGTCTGGTGTATGGCTGGTTTTGAATCTTATCTGAATAGAATGGAATATCTTTATTTGTCATTGTACGAGGACAACGAAATTCATCAGTGAAAAGAAACCTTTATAAAGTGCAAGAAATAAAATACAAATACAAGATTCTAAAAACACATCACACTTTCACGCACATTCATCCACATTTGAAACCAAAAGTTAGCATTGAGTTACTTTTTTAATCACATCACCATGTGTTTCTTAATTTTGTATAATGTAGTTTTTGTAATTTTAGATTTTTTTTTTCTTCTACTCTATATAATTAAGAGAAAGAGGGGAACTTTTGTCAAGTTGTAAAGTTTCTGTCTTTTAAGGATTTTTTAAGAAATGAGAGGATGGGATGTGTGCATTAAATGCTGACTGAATAAGCAAAGTGGGATTTTCTGGCACAACTTCACCAACTAGCAAGGTGCATGAAAGGGGAAAGGCTTGAAGAGGTCAAAAGGTTCCAGCAACACTTGTAGCAAGAAGATCAACTTTAATAACAATAATAAAGTTGTTATCCTTACTACAAGTGTTGCTGGAGCTTTATGACCCTTTTAAATGCTGAGGGCTTTGATGGTCAAATATCAGCCAAACGCTAGTAGATCAAACTATGCAGACTGAAAACGAGAAAACATTTTGAACACCAAATTACAACTTAGTTCCAGTTTTCAGCTGTGGACTTCTCCACTGGAACATCACCTGAGACAGCCATTAACAAGGGTTTCTCCTCTTTGGTTGCCTGAAAGAAGACATTTCATCAGGTTTTCTTGTACACCTTGCCACCAGCGCTTGAAGTGTATGTTCACATACTTACTGTAGGGCAGTCAGTCGGTTGTTAGTAATGCATCTCTCCCTACATTATAGATGGCAGGAATTACATTGTGCATGCTGTCTAAAAGAACTGTCTTTACAATGGCCTCCTCTCCACTGGACATAGAGTTTCATCTCCACTTACATCTCGTCATTCAGAACGTCCTGCTTTTTTTTTGCCACCCAAATTGTGTAAACCTTCAAAGTTAACAAAACTGACTCTAAATCAAATATGATTTATTTTCTTCAGAAAAACGTAATATCTTCATGTTTTAAACATTGTTATAACACATTTATTTATTCTGTAAAATCATGTAGAGGTAACAAGTAGATGTTTCCTTTGGGATAAATAAATGACCATGTTCTCTCAAAGTAAAGGTTTAGCATTACAAAAACAACTGTCACACAAACAGAGCTGACAATGAAGTCAAACAAGCTATGGGACACTGAAAAAAATCAAATGTCACACTGATTTTTCAAGTATAACACTTGAATTACCATTCAGAGAAACTGAATGGTAATTCCCTTTAGTTTTGTCTGACAACCAACATAGGAAGTATAATAACCACCAACAACGTCATGACATCATTTCAGAAATCTAACTTTACCAAGAATAATACAAAGACAGATTTTTAGGCTATATCTTTAAAATAGGCAGATGAACTTCCCATATGAAACACTTTCCTTTCACTTACCTAAAATGGTTTCAAGCTATCCAGACTGATAAGCAGAAATCTTTCTACAAGACAGATCACTATAAAATAAAGCATAACAGGAGCAGTACACTGCAAGATTGTAACTCTTCAACACAGGAAAGAAATGGACACAGACACATTTCCATGCACCCTTTATTCCATGTTACCATTTAATTACCACCTTCTTGGGAAAAACCAGAGCAATCAGTTTAATGACATGTTGGCTTAATTGAAGTTTTACACATGAACAAAGTCTGATTCCACAAGCTTCATTTGCCTTTATTTGTATATGGCAATTTCAGTGATTAAAATCAATGACACAACGACCACCCTGTGTATAAGCTTATATGTATAGAGAAGATGTTGAATTATACCATTACAAAGATTTATAATACAAACCAGCTCTGGAGACAGTGTAAATCTATCAACATTTAGACCGGAAATTTGTGTACAAATGTCAGTAGCAAAACAATAATCAACATTAAAGAAGGGTCTTCATTTCCTTTAAAAAGAGGAGCCGGTGAAAATGTAACAGATGATTGAAGGCTTGTTGTTCAAATAACATAAGCCCAACAATAGTTATACTCAGAAAACATCAATATCCAACTGACAAATCACTTCACAGCAATACACTGATCAATCAAACAACATTGCAAGTCGCTGAGCAAATGTCCCTCAAAAACAATCCTTCAAAAAAGTGTTTCAGCAACTAGCTCTATGCAAGTCTTTCAATCACTGTGTTTCACTTTAATGTGAACTATTTATATATACTTCAGTTTTTGTGTTTACATTTTTTTTTCAAGTATTTTGTTGTTAGCAGGGGAAAAAGATACAGATAAGTCAACTTGAAATGTTCAACTATTACAGGTGATCTGATGTGTTCCATAGTTCAACAGCATCCTATCTGCCTTGGTGGTTCTTACAGACACCCTTGGAGTTTGCGTTGGGACAAAAAGCTACTCTCCCAGACAACAGTTCTGGTAAAATTGGGCATCCCTGGCCACTGCAGGCAGAAACACATTGCTAAAAAAAAAAGGCATGATAGTGGTCAGGCTAAATTTGGTTTAGGTAATTTGCTGTCATTTCAGTTTCCCCCAGGCTGTCTGGCTGTCACAGTGATTGACTGATTGATTCCTCCAAAGAATAGCAGCAGTTATCAGTCCTCCTGAGGAACACAAGGGCCCTGCTGTCGTCTGCAGGACTCTGAAATGTCTGTAAACATAAGGCTTTATTTCTACGACAAAATAACTGATAAATTCAGTAAATACTCTAACCAACAACAGCATGTCCACCTACAGCTAAGAAACCATACTCCCTAGCTTTATTTCACGGCACTGATTCAAGTCTGTTGCTGTTTAAATCAGCAGTCAAGTCTTATTATCACATGATCTGTAGTAACCAAAGCATAGCCCTGATACCTGCTTCTCTCTCTTTTATCCAGGTATTTGTATGAGCAATATTTGGAGACTTCTTGTTGCATTACTTAGTGGCAAATGTTTAAGTTGTTGTGGCACAATTTACAGATAAAATACCGCATGATAGAATTGAATGCCAAAGCATAATAAAAAATGTAATTAAAGTGTGGGTTGTGGAGCAAAATCACTTTTTCAACAAAAGCTTCACAAGATGGTGGAATGTTAAGATGAACTGCTAAGAAGGGCTGGGCTTAAACGATTTCACAAATATTTCTCTGCATGATTTAGGATTAAGAAATACAGATTATATAAACATTATGTGTCAAATAAAACCGTTTTTTGTTTGTATAAAGTTGAGTAGGTCCTTACATCTTTTTATGGGAGACTTGTCAACATTAGTCTGTGACATCAGCAAAACAAATCCAGCCAATAAAAAATACTTACAGAGACAACACAACACCTAAAAGTCTGGAGCATTATCCCGCAGGAAAATGTCATGTTTTATTTGATCTGTCTTTATCCCCTGAGAACTCTATTCTCTGTAAACAATGAACACTGAAGAAGTCCTGGCCTTAACCTAAGCTGAGATAACATACGTTTAGCTTGGGTTGCAGCCGCCATCTGTTGATGGAGATTTAACATAGAAGCTCCATTCCATGTATTAACAGCTTTAGAGACAACTTTAGTGCAAGTTGTTTGTCAGCACCAGCTTTTTTACAGGTATGACTGAACATGAAGCCCTAGAGCCCATTTGTAGGAAACTGAGATATACTATACATCTAAAGCCTGGCGTATACTTTACCGTTGTATAAAAGTCATGGTGGTATGTCAGCTCACAAAGTTCGACTGAATCGTTTACACTGCATGATCAAAGCTCACGATTTATGGGCTCACACTCTATGAGTTAAATTGGGACAGAGTTGAAGTGAGCTCGTCTCATATATGGCTCAAATACAAACATCAGAAAAGCTTCTGTTCTATCACGCATGCACACCGACACACGGCAACAAATATGCCCTGTCAGCTGGAGGTATGCAGCTATTTCCTGCCAATGTGTCTCTTGTTCATATCTTTCATGATATGAGGGGGGAAACATCTGCTACTGCATGGTGCTTTTAGACGCTATCTGACAATTTTGCGCAAATGCAATCAGGAAAAAAGACTTGAAGTCAAGGAATCGGCTTGTGGCTGTGCTCTTATTGTGTGCAGTCATACGACGAAAATTGTATACACCGGGCTTTACTTAAATATCATTTTTGGTTAACATCACCCAACCCTACTGCTGAGGCATTTACAAATCATGTTAATCATCTGCTAAATGACTACATTCAATATAGAATTAGAACCTATCACAATGCAATTCATTTAGCACTATTAAGATAAAAGTGCTCTTCATCGCTGTGTTCAATGTATAATAGTTGGGAAAAGACAAGCACATTTTGAAAATTGGAATTTTTTAAAGTTAGTGCTGAAAGTAATATCTGAATTCTGAAAATGACAATACTCAAGGACTTAAGTCATTTTCTTCCTGAATAGGCTGTGTTTTTGCCATCATGACAGGATTATCGTTAGTAGCAAGTTTTCACCCCTCCAGCTCCCTGTATGAGAGAGAAACATGCATCGGGACTACAAAGAGTACAGCTGCAATGAACAGATGTTCAGGAGTGCACTTGAGTTGAAACCCACTAAAAAAACAGTTTTTGAACCTGCATTTAAAAAACATGGAATGCTGATAACCAATGACATCAACACAGACATATCAAACACAGAAAACAAAAAACTGTCCTGAATATCTGCACATTCAAAGTGCAAATCTTAAATTAACCCTGAATGGTAACTTAAAATAAACGGGGGAAAGAATCATCTGCATCACAAAAAGCATTTTGATAGCTATTCAACTGATAAGAAAAAAAATACAAAAGAAGAAAGTTTTAGTGCTGAAAAAAGTCTCAGTCAAAAATAAATTGATGGTGATCTGTTGGAAAAAAAGATAGACGACTTAGTAAATGAGGATGTCAATGGATGGAGACGGAGTGGGAACACTCAAACACTGCAGTGCAAACTTCAGGCTGGGGTTCACTGGTAAACTGTATGCACATTTAAAAGAACCAGCCAAGTTTCAGGGACGCTACATGTAAAGCCTTTATGCTTCTGTCCAAACTGGTCCTTCCCACAGCTGCACTTCAACAATCTTAAATCACCTCTTTCAGTCAACTTTATATTCTTATCTTTAAATGTCTCCAATGACAGTTGAAACCAAGTGGTCAGTTTACTTTAGTCATGCCTGAATGCTTAGAGAGGAACTTCGGAGATGATTATGAGATGGCTTCATAAGATTTTGTAGATGAACCCAGACCTGAGAGCTGAGGTCCACTCAGGAGGTAGGAAGCTCAAAGGAGATAAACTGCTTGAGTCTCTCAAGATACTGGGCATACAGTTCGATGTCGTTGTGTCCCGCTCCCTCAACCCACAGGGGCTCCACAGCACGGGGGCAGCGCTCGTACATTGCCAGGCCATGAGAGAAGTCAATCACCTCGTCCTCTGTACCATGGATCACCAGCACTGGGGAGGCAACCTTGGACACCTTGTCTATACTATGAAGGGGAAAGAGACAAGAGATATGAAGTAACAACGGTTTTCTTGTTGCAAACTGGAGTTCACCAGGACTTTCACTGTAGATCCATCTATCTATCTATAATATATATATATATATATATGTTAGACATGCAAAAATTCTCTATATAACATTGAACCGTACAGTACAGCATCCACGGTTCAATACGCGCTTGTAAATTGCAGTTTTACGGTTTTGCGTAGGAGCTTCCTTGCAAAGTATTTCTTACTGTAAATCCATGCGATGGGAAAAGAAAACCCCTCCCCTCCGAGTTAATATCCTTCATCAGGGCAGAGGCCTATATGGCTGAAACATGTTGGCATGTTTTTATGAACCTTTAGCCCAGATGAATGAAAGGCTTTTTATACTTAACCCTCTGAGTGCCTCAGACTTTTTCAAAAGCTTCTTAGTTGGATCCCCGCACTGAAGAGCACCAGAAAGACGAATTACCAAAATATTTTTTCAACACCCATGCAGCACTCCATGTATCTACTTTTCGAATAAATGTATTCGTATTTAAAATGACTTAATCAATAGTGCATTTAGCTGCGACGAAAGGGGAAGCATGCCTCTAGACCGACCTTGGTTTGGGCTAAGCCTTGAATAAAAATCGTGTTGTGCTCTGCATCTGGTTAATTATGTATCTGCACTTGAATTTGCTTTATGTATTTTCTCTTGCATGCAATGCTTGTCTGTTGATGCTGTGGATCAACACTCACCTGGGGAAGGCATCAAAGCAGTAAGTCTTCCTCGTATTAGGGAAGGCCACCCGTAGCCCTGACATGAGTGGTGAATGGAGAATGACAGCAGCACACTCATAGCGAGAAGCCAGGTCGATGGTTGGAACAGTGCCAATGCTCTGACCATACAGGATGATGTTCTCAGGTGTTATGCCATACCTTTAAAAAAACAACAACATATGGACAAGCAAGAGTGTGTCATACAATGAATTCACATTGCGTAAAAAAGTAAACATTTATGGCAGTAAATGTCGTGGTGCAAGACCACCGATATCGATTTACATATCATGATAATGGTGGTGAAAGATGGGCGGTACTGGTGTGAGAGACGAGTGGTACATGTCCCTGGCCCCCTCCCAGCATGCCATCGGTTACGGTACATTCTGGCATATGTAATATCACTATTATATCACATACATAGAGTACTATTTTAATGTTTTATAATCGTGGTGAGTTTGCTTAACCAATTCACCTAATTATTAACAATTTGGGGGTTATAGCACAGTGAGTGTGAGAATACAGGAACACAGAGGAGTCAGCAGAGAGAAAAGTCTCAGATATCAGAAGCGGAGAAACTAAATGAGTTGGGGAAAAGTAGAGATGGTGTCCTCTAAAATTAGAAAAGAAGAAAGACTGGACAGTTCTTTTATGTTCGTTCTCCCCATAGGCAGTTTAAAACCAGAATGCCTCGTTTTTTTCAACTAACGATCATTAGAGAGACAGTGTCAAACATCAGTACGAGACAAAGCACATATGTTTTCAGCAATCGGACCAACTCAAATCCAATGTGAGGAAACAAAATAAACGAACTAAGAGCCCAATAAGATTGATCCATTAGAATCCTGACACAATCGGTCACTGACCAACAGTGTGCCAACAATGTTCCCTTAAAGTTGTTCTGGTTTTGGGACTCAGGTGTGGTCTGACAATTTTAAAAATCTTAACAGGTCAAGCTGAAGCTATTTTTTCTCACTTAAAGATTGAAGATTTAGTGTTGTTAACTAGTGGAACATCTGAGACATAGGCCGCTTTAGTCACAGATAATGCAGCTAATATGGTTGTCGCTGCACAGTTAGCAGGCTTTTGCCACATCAAGTGCTACGCACACATCCTCAACCTGGCCTCTCAGCGGGCACTGAAGCTGCCAGCTGCTGCAAGAATACTCCGACAAATATGACGGGTGACTGGATTTTTGCTGGAAGTGCTACACCACTTAATGTTTTGGAGCAAAAAAAAAAGTTACAAGAGCTCCCGTGCACAGATTGGTAACAGACAAGATGGAACAGTGCGTATGATGTAGTTTGAACGCTTCCTTGAGCAACAGCCAGTGGTCACAGCTGCACTACTGTCGCCCGAGGTTAGAAAGAGAGAGAAAGAAATTAGCATCTTCACTGAGTCAGACTCAGACAGAGGTGTGTGTGTGTGTGTGTGTGTGTGTGTGTGTAAATAAAATAAGTAGAATGACGTCAGAGATATAACAAATAAATTCAGTTTTTTGTTGTGCCACTGTTTTTTTTTTTTTTTTAAGGAAGAGATGGAGAGGCTTGACCCAGAGGGTCTCAATGATGGCGCACCAGATGAGGAAATAGAGAAGAATAAATAACTTAATTTTTATTCGGCTACTTTCTGTTAAGCATGGTTGGCTTTTTGGTAATGCAATGCATATTTAATTTTAACAGGGACAAATGTTGTTCAGGTTATTCACCACTCCTTTAAGCAGTCAAGATTTTAAAAGGACATCTTTTATATACATATATTTTACATATGTGAAGAAATTGATCTTAGGGCTGACATTTGTGCTGTGTGCAGTTTGCCCTTCAGGTGCAATGCCTTACATTAAATTATTTGTTGCGCTAGCTTGATGAGCAGGAGCAGCTAATTCTAAAAGTTTCACAAAAAGTACTGCTGTTCTACATTCTATGAACAACTTTTCTGTGCAGTATGAGGCTGCTAAATAAATATGAAAGACTGACCGACTGACGTGATGTGCTTTGTTTTGGATATATTTCTTTTGATTTTATATTAGGACTGGGTTTAAAAAAAACAATTTTCTGAGTTAAATCAATTCTCATATGAATGATCTGATATCGATTCATAAAATCCAAGATGGATCTTTTAATAGGCTATATTCCCTTTCCCCTAATCCAGTCAAATCAGTTTGTCTTTTGTATTTCTGTGCTGTGAGCACGCTGTGACGTCTGTTTCAGACTGTAGTGGTTTCTCATTGGCCCTTACATGTCAACTGATCGCAGATTCTGCCTCTGATTGGTCGACAGACCAAAACAAGAGCAAAATAAGATGGCTGCTTCTGTGTTAGCTGAGCGAGCTTACTGCAGTTACAATATATTTTATACATAAATGAATCATGGTGGATACATTCATTTTATGAGGATTGGATTAGGTCAGTTACTGAATATACACTCAATCAATCAATCAATCTTTATTGTATAGCGTCAATTCATAACAAGTGTTATCTCACTGATATTCTCAGTTGGATAGAAAAGCCTCTGTATGTCGCAGTAACCAGTGAGTTCATCATCGGAAAGCCACTGACCTGACAAAGCGAGTGGATTTAACAGTTAGCTGCTACATCGTACGGTTCTATTTTTACAAATGATCATGTAAAGACAACATTCCTTTTGTTGTATATGACAATGTCAACCTAAAAGGGTTAATATACTTGAGCCACGCTACGTGTAAACAACACGAAAACATTTGGGTGAAGTGGCCATCCCAAAGCTGTACGCAGAGGTGAAACACAGCATTGCAAGAGAGAGTGAGAGGGAGATGGAGGCAGAGAGTTACCCTAACCAGTGACAGCTGGGGCCTGTACTACGAAGCAGGATTTGGGGTTAGCGAGGTAACTTCAGGGTTAACCCTGGGTTTTCAGTCCTACGAGGGTCGTTCACTTCCTACTTGGGTATATCGCCACGGTAACTTATGCTGCACACCTAACCTGCTCCGGAGCAGGTTATGTTCCAGATAAGAGATCAACCTGTAAAAATCTCTGCCCACTGACCAATCAGATCTTCTGATCGTGGAGCTCCCAGAGCTGGTCGAGAGGGGAGGACACTTCATGTGTCCCGCATGATTTTACATTATAGTCCGTTAAGTTATTGATTATTTTTTACTGATATATATCGTCCTTCATCCTTCAACAGAGACTGAAAAAGTGCCGGAGCATTTTAGTTTTGTTTTTTTTAGATGTACAATTACGAATAGCTTCTTATGGCTTTGAATTGTATTTTCATATGAATGTTTAGTGTCTCCATGCCGCCCTGTTTGTGATCGTCAGAGCTGCAGCTGAAATATAACTTCTCAAACTGTTATAGGAACCACATGAAAGAGTCAGATCAACACATTCAGTAAAGAAAAATAACAGGAGTTATTATCGTCAGTTCTAAGGTGAACTAACGATGGTACAAATATAATAAGCCACAATTTGCACGTTAGTACTTGCCGATTTTTATTTTTTATGCCATTTTGTCCTTCCTGCATTTGTTCCTGCAGCGGTGTAACTTTAGTCTTCGGGAGCCTGTTTGTCTTAAACGTATTTATATTGTTAATATAGTTTGATCGGAGTTTGCAGATATGATGATCTGCTGACGGCAGACGCAGGGATGCTTGTGATAGGTTAAATGAAGCTACCTCCGCCCTTTTGTGAGAACGCGCTCTTGGCAACTCTGGGTTTATCTATCAGGTTGATAACCAGCTTCGTAGGACTGTTAAGCACGATCTCTTATGTTAGGGTTAGTGAAGCCAGATAACCCAAAGATACCCTGGGTATGTGGAACTCGCTTCGTAGTACAGGCCCCTGGACACCTTTCAGCGAGTTCTAGTTGTAGTAGTTTACCGCCCTCCTGGCCCATATTTTGAATTTCTATCTGAATTTGCAGAATTTCTATCAAACGTAGTCCTTAGCACTGATAACATATTTATGTGGATGTTGATAGCACAGCTTTCACATCATTATTAGACTCTATTGGCTTCACCCAGGGTGTAAACAAACCTACTTATTGTTTTAACCCCACCCTGGACCTCGTTACGGTGGCCCTGAAGGTCAACTGTATAATATTTTATGATTGCAAAAGACATTTCACTACATGCAAAAATATTTCATGAAACACAAAAATATTTCACTTGCTGCAATTTTTTTTATACCTGCTGTGAAATATATTTCACACACTGGAAAGGGTAGGCCCATACTTCTTGTTTGTGATTGGTCTGAAGTCACGTCAGTACAAACATGTGACTCTCTTCTGCAGTAGCCCACTGTCTCCGGTGTGTCTAGTGTATGCTAGTTTCTTAGAACGGCTTCGGGTTTTTGAACGTGGATAGGAATGTTTTAGTGTGGGAAGACAGGATGCCTTAAAAGTCAATATTCAAAATAATTGGATACTTGTTGTGCAGCCAGAATTGTGTAGTACTCCAGTCCAGGGCTTGGAGCACCTCAAGCATGTAGGCCAAATAAGCAGTGAGTAGGCTGTGTTATTGTTCTTTTCTGTAAAACAGCTAAAACAGCTTTATACGCAAGGCCGTCCCGTCCATGTAAACATGATGTAAACACGGCTCCTACAACAATACAGCTGGCTGGACTCATGCTTCTCACTTATTGTAGACAGTCATGACTCAGAGACATTTACATAGGATGGATGGATGGATGGATAGATGGATGAATAGATACTTTATTGATCCCGAGGGAAATTCAAATATACTTGATTTCTGCTATATTTATGTGTAAAATGTTGCACTTCCTTCCTTAAACAATTGGGAGAAAATATTAAGAATATTTACTTTATAAAAATCAGATATAAATATTGCTCAAAAGTTTAGCGCTTCTCCGCAAAATGCCTCGCGAGCCAGATGAACCCTGCCGTCGGCCCGGATTTTGCCTGTACGTTTGACTAACTCGGACTAGACCCAAAAAACACTTGATCGACTGTGCAACTCTAAGCAGCTACCTTCAACTTAAACATGTTTAGAGTTCAGGTATCAGAAACAATATTAGGATTGACATACTTCAACAGGGCAAGGTGTAGCTCTTGCACAGTGTACATTTAACACATAGAAGAACATGGAACGTTTTGGATGTATTAACTCTAGGATAGGGCTAGATTGATTTGGCAAAAAAACAATATAATAATGTATTTTCTTTATTAATCAATCTTTAAATGTTCCACTAAAGTCTGATAGTTCCTACTCACTTGTTCTTCAGCACCTGCCAGGCCGCCTCGATGTCTGCATACAGATTCTTCTCAGAAGGTTTACCAGTGCTGACTCCGTATCCTGAGTAATCGTAGGAGAACACGTTACAGTTGATTCTGGAACCGAGGCCAATGTAGAAACTGCACATCTGCCCCAGGTCCACGGCGTTACCGTGGGAAAACAGCAGAGTATACCGACTGTTCGGAGCGCAACGCACAAACATGCATCCTACTCGGTTTCCCCGGCTGCTTCTGGTGCTAATAACTTCAACTGCATCAAGTTCTCGCTGTGAGTACTGCCAGTCCGCGCGCTCTGTTAAATGTAGGCTAGCCACCCCGTTAGCATCGGTGTGTAGCGAGTATGTGGGCTCCGGTGGGAGAAAAGCTAGCTTGGCCGCTATGCGGCTGGGACAGGGTGGACAACAGAATAGCCAGCATAGTTCACCGAGAGAAAATCCATTCATCCTGGGTCCTTCTTCGGGCATTGAATCGCAGGGCAACCCGGTGATTAATTATTTGAAACGAAAGTAATCCCTCTGAATTTAAGTCCCATTCATTTCCAATAAAAGCCTTGAAGAACAGTCCAAATGGCAGGTGGCTGTGTCTCTCGGCTTTGCAGCTAACCCGCTAGCTGTATGGTAGATAGCGGAAAACAAGCTCAGACCTCATGTAAGTCAGAGATTTCCTTCAACAAAAATGAACGTTAATAATAGTTTACAGCACGGCGCAGCGATTGGGCATGGTAGAAAAATTCCACCCTTGAAATACATCACTTACTAGTCGTAAAGTGTTACCGTCACTGTAGGGAGAAAAGAGAACGGCCAACTGAGGCAAGTCGTACTTCCGGTACTTCTTCTTCTTCTTTTTTTGTATTTCCGGCAGACTCGATGCCTTGCGGCACATTGCTGCCTCTCTCAGTCGAGACTTAGTATTATTTTAAAGTACTTCAATGTAGGGGACATAAAGTCCGGGCCCTCATAATTTTCATATATTTTGGTCTTGCCCTGTTCTAGACAACTACTGGAATAATATTCCAAAAAAAGCCATAACTCATAAGTGGTTAAAGCCCCAGGCCCCCCTGATTGAGGAATGCATAGAAATAGTTTACCATATATAAACAATGGATACATTCACATATTCACTAAGATTACAACAAGGCAAATTTACCAATATATGGTCAAGGTGGATCAACTTAATCAAAACCCATGGACAAGAATTTAAATAAGACACTTGCACACAACTAAAGAACCAGCATTCCTCCCACTTTTTTAATGTTGTACAAAACAATTTTTTGGTACTGGAAACTGAGGCATGTGTAAACCAAGGCTTTAGGGAGGGGACAGAGAAACAGGATGGAGCAAGATAGAGCAGAGTACCATTAAAGGTGTGTCATTATCGGTTTTGCCCTTTATTAATATTAAGTCTGTCAACAAAATTAAAGTTGAAAATGTGCCACTATTGGTTGGCCTGCCAATTAAGAGCCCTGACCATCTGGATTTCAGACAGTGTGGATACAAGGTGGCTTAATATTGAGAAGTCCACATGTATTCAAATACCCTTGGCAAACATTCCATTTTCTAAAAGTAAAACGATGAAAGAGTTCCTTGGTAGATGGTCAAAAACTACTCTTATTGCATGGAGGGAGGTCCAACAAACTTTCGGTCTTCCTAGGGATATTTCAATATTATCAAGTATTGCTCATCTAAAAGATTTGCTAACCTTAAAACTGGATGTTGGATATAAAAGATGGAGAAACCTTAACCTCAGTTTTGTTCATCAGCTTATGGAAGGCATAATTTAAAACATTTAAACTGTTATGTAATGATTTTAACCAACCAAGATCGAAGAAACAAAACACTTAAAGAAACCAGTGTCCAGGTTATATAAAGCATTATCAAGTTTGAAATTGGAAAACAATTTTCATCTAAAAAAATAAATGGGAGGTGGAGTTGAAATTGGAAATTAGTAAAGGGGTCTGGTTGAATATTTCCCCAGAAATTCATGAAGTCACTAATGCAAACATATGGAGAGAATTCCAGTGGAAGATAGTGAACAGATTTCTCAGAACACCTTACATCCTTTCAAAAATAGACCCTAGTCAAGCAAGTTTATGTCGGAGGAATTGTGGAGAAGAATCTGCAAACTTTGCTCATATACTTTGGAACTGTCCTCTCTTAGAAAACTTTTGGAGACAGATTTTTGATTCACTTGACAGATTATTTAACCTCCAACTACCAAGGGTCCCTCTACTGGCCATCCTCAGGGCCATCCCAGAACCAATGAAAAGCAGAAACAAGATTTATTGATTACATATACTACTCCTAGCCGCCTAGAAGGCAATCACATTGAACTGGCTTGAGATCCCCCAACCTACGAGACTTGGAAATTAGTTGTCAAAGGAATTTGCTTGTTTGTTATTTTATTTTTCTCAAAAAATGGGCAAACTAAGTTATTATTATAACCATTTTGCTTTCTTCTATTTTATTCTATTATTTTCTTGTATAACATTAAAAAAAAGAACTGTTTGGATTACCCAATAAACACAAAGTTGCACATTTCTTCTTGAAAATGAATAGATAAAACATGATCTGAAGGTTTGGAATGCAGTTTAAAAAAAGCTCAGGGAGGGGACCAGAGTCAATATCAAGGGCTATGCCTATTGTCTGCAATACAGTTGTGGGAGAGTGGGTTTAGAAGACGGGCTGACAGAGGTCTTAGCACTGTTAATTAACTATTTGACAGAACAGAAATTAAATCCTTCTCAAACTTCAGGAACAGTTATTGCCATCATTCAATGATTTGTACAAATATCTCAAAATAAGACACTATATAAAAAGTCAAAAAGAAAGAGAGGCAGTAAGCAAAACCCAAACAAAATAGAAGAATACTTTAAGTGTTGCAGAAAAAGCTTTTCCGACTAAACAGCATGCCTCTAATATACATAAAAGGCTCACAGCTGACATCTCTCAAAATACCTTGAACATCAAAGAACATTTTGAATTAGAGTTGTCCATTATAAATGCTTGTACCATCATAGTAAGAATTTGCAACTGTAACTTGAAAAATCCTTTTTTTAAAGAAGTCTTGAATCAAGTAAGCATAAGCCCTTTTATCGCCAGCCTCCTAAAACTTTATAAGCCCCTCCTTCTATAGCATGTCTTATGCCTTTTTAATATCTAAAAAAACTGCTGCTTTAGTACCTCCATAGTTACCATGGCTTTCTTTTTATCATGGTCAAGGGAAAGCAACGAGTCCATGGTGTTTCTCGCTCTAACGAAACCACTTTGTATTTAGCTAGACCATCCCTTCTTCACTAATTTATACAATAATCTATCTCTGACCATTATTTTACACATTCCTGCTGTAAATCGGCAACAGGGACCACAACGGCTTGCTTCAAGGAGCTAGGGAGAGTTCCTTCTTTCCATAAGTTTATTTAAACAGTATTTCTTCCAAAACTAAATCACTTACGCTTTTAACAATCTGCTAATAGTAGAGGAACTTGGCCAACGGAAATTGAGATATCCCTACTCAAGGTAGAACAAAGCACAACCATATTTTTTTTTACAACTTTGACATGTCTGGTTTATAAAATGGATGGTTGAATAATTTTTTTTTTTTTTTTTGCATCTTACCAAAAACCGGAAATAGTGAAAGTTATACAGACAAGGATGTAACAGACATTATCTTTTACACAAACACACACGTAAGCACACACACGACAATCAGGCAGGAAATGTGGAGTGGATCCAGACAACAGCAGCATGTTGATGCAAAACTAAGACATCCTGAGAATTAAATGTTCCTTTCTACCCTTTGCCAGTCAATCACAAATGCTGCAGAGCTTAGCAAATGTCAGCATGGAATTCAAGAGGTTAATCAAAGTGCATGTCATGTCAGGAAGGAATGTGGGAAACTGCTTATTTTTAAATCACTTCCCAGTTAGTTTAAGAGCCCAGACTGGAGAACAGTGTTATAGGGCCAAGACGGAAAGATGCCAAGAGCTTCCAGATCATATATATAACAAAATCAGATCTGAGCTTTGACATGTTACATACTCACGTACAATGTTTTCAAAAATCGTGATTTATGTAGAGCTGTGTGGAAAGATGAAATGAAGCAGGAAATTGAAATATATTGTAAAATGTATATGTTTGTAGAATGCTGGTGTACACAAGTCTTTTTTTCTGTTGAAAATGTACAGCACTCCAGAGCCCAGTTCAATCAATCAATCAATCAATCTTAATTTGTATAGCGCCAATTCATAACAAGTTCAGGCGTACCCAATTAGATTAAAGCTATCGGATTGATTCAAATCTCGAAATTGTGTTGTTAAAAAAAAAAAAAAGTAATCGGATGCTCAGGTAGTACAATCTTTTCTTTTTACAGAGATAAATCCTCCAGTTTGTGTTGTAAAAACTTTTAGTAAGATTGGGATGAGAGGGCTGTTCAACATGTGTCTGGTTCTGCTTGAAGTTTCTGCCACAGGTACTTTGTTAAAGGTGCACTATGTAGTTTTGGTAGAGAAATGTGAAAGTTGGAGAAAAGTACAGATTCTGTGGTATATGTTCATAACTCTGTACACAAACCGTCCTCAGAGGAAAATTTGGTCCCTGGAACACTGTTTGAAGATAAAATGCTACACGAGAAGTTATGGTGGGGGGCCCGCAACAGTGAAACTGTAACTCTCCTGGTAGCTTTTTTGCTCCAGTGTTCCCAGGGCCCATTTGCATTTTTTGCTTTGAATAAAGTTTTTGTATTTAGTTCAGAAAATAAAGCATAGAATTGTTTCACTTCTCCAACTTTCAAATTTCACTACCAAATCTACATAGTGCACCTTTAAATATTGCTAAGTGCTTTGAATATGGTGGATTAATGTTCTGTCTGTAAATAATATAACAAAGAGTACAGTCTAGACTTGCTTTTTTTGTAGAGTGTCTTGAAATAGCATTAGTTATGAATTGGAACGATACAAATAAAGATTTAATGAATTGAAGAATTGTCCTCTTATTAACTATCGCTCATCACTGTAACTCTTTTGGGTGCTGGTTGGTGCATTCAATCTGTGATGGAGGAAGATGCAACTTTCTTTTTACTCTTCAGGTATGATACTGTTTAACATAACCTTGTTGTTGCTTGATAAAAAAAATAAAAAGGAAGAAAAGAAAAAAGTTAAATGCTGTAATTTGACTACAAAAATCCAGTTCTGGATGTGAAGAGTGCCTAAGTAATTGATAACTAAAACTTTGAGTTGAAGCCACATAATCAATTAGCGTTTATTTTCACAAGCACGATTTGTTACACAAAAATAGTGGATCACATTTACGCAATTTATACAGTTCTAGAACTCAATGTACAATTAACAGACTAACTAAATACCAATAGTTGAATATGTTCTCACATTGCACACAATATGATTAAAACTTACACAAAAACATTTACTGTCGGAAAGTCACACAAGTTGACATAAAAATCACATTATTTACAAAAACCATCAATTTAAGATCTTTAGCAAAATGGACTCTGATATCATTTCAGGGTTCTCCCATCTATCTGTCAGACACACTATACAATCTATCATGTAAAAGCTCCCCAGCTAAAAAGTGTAATTCAGTCTCTTTTTTAAAATGAAATATAATAAAGTAATAAAGTCAAGTAGCCAGAGCTGAAAAACACCAAATACACTAGTAAATACTGCACTTTGCTTGAACAGCATGGTGGTTTTTACCCTCTAATGCAGGCTGGTGAGATGAGCAGTTAGCTTAAAGAAGTGCACTTTGAGCCTTAGCTTAGCAAATGTCTGCAATGAGTTCCTTTTTTTCTTAATTTACAAATAAAATATTTTTCTACTGGCATCACATTTTTCCCCAGAGTCATGGACATCACTACTTCAAGGTGACATACTTTGATTGATGGAGAGAGAGGAGCAACAGAAGGGAGCAGTTTCTCTCCTCCTGCTGCTGCTGCTGCTGCTTGGCAGGGTCAGTGATGGTGTGCGACACATGTGAGAGCACTGGGACATAAATAGTATGCTGACTACAGTAATGTTCTCTACAATCACTGCAGGTATGACCAGAGGAGGAGATCAACTATTGGTTAAATGGCTGTCATTTACTATGCAAAGTGTATGGTATTATACCAAGGGCCAGATGCAAGAATTAAGATTTTTAAAATCAGAACTTCTGCTCTATATTTTCTCTGAATCTTTGTGAACATTTATGGAGATAGGACAGTAGTAATCGATTTTGGCATCCAACTTATCATTTCTGTCAGTGTTTTTAAGAGGGGGGGGGGGGGGGGGGGGGGGGAAGGTGTTATTTACATATAATCTGCATACTGATAATATACTGTTGTCAATTTCCAGCTGACTAAGCTAACCAATCTAAAGCCTCTGCCACAGCTATAAACAGGGTCTAAAAGTAAGTATGTTTCTCTCTGCTATGTTGTTGTCACAATCAGTCAGAATGGATTAAAGTTAACCTTTACCTGCAAAATGATAGTGGCATTGTCTTGGCTAAAAGCATATGCACACATTGAGCACACTGATACGACTCATGAACAGATGTAAACCTTACTTGGTTGAACTCCGGTTGAACAAAAACTAAACAACTTTGGGATATTTTCAGCAATAGTAGAAACAGGGTCACCTATAAGGGAGGAAAAGTTGAAAGCCATTTGTGGCCGAGACATTTGGTCTGCCAATGAGGGCCAACAATAACCCTTTTTATGCTAACTAACTCCAATGATAACGATTATGAAATTAAATGATTGATAATCAACACATTCTCTTAAAATAACTTTATAAATGTATAGTTGCTACGTTGTTAATTTCCTCTCCTTTTAGTAACTTTCAAGGCCTAACCATTTCTGTGGGCGGGTCTGAGCGGAAGCCTTTATTTCTCAAAAGATGTTAAGATTAGCATGGTGGCTTTTTACAGTTGAAATGAATGTTTGGAAAAGTGCAGTACAACTCTGTGTCACATACACACAACACCATCACTAAGAATACCAAGAATAGTTTGTAGATTAATAAATAATTAAGAAGTTCCTATGTGCTGCAGCGAATGTGGGTTATTGAAAACATTAGATGTGCATGTCTGCATAAAACAACTGAAGAGGAAGGACAGTGTGCTATCAGAGATAATCTGGGCTGATCTGTACCTGGAGATGCTTCTTTGTATAAACCCCGTCACGGGACTCAAACTGCAAATGTAATTTTGATGTAAAACAGCCTTTTGGCATTAATTTAGCTGAGTAGTTAATGGTTTGCACATTTGCAACTGATCACCTTGTATCTTACAAAACATCCCAGCTACGCCCTTGGTGGTTAAGATCAGAATTACATAGCTTCATGTTATGCTCAGATGTAATTTTTCTTTTGTTAAAACAAACCCTGACAATCCAGAGGACAAAGACAGCAGCAGACAATCATGCAGTTCTGTACATTATTGGATATAGTGTATCCAGCCCTTGGTACAATCATACATTTTGGTCATCTTTGTACATGAATGTGGACATAGCTTTATCGACTAACTGGCTGCCTTTGGTCATGAACTCTCCACTCTTCGTTTAAAAAACTAGAGATAAAGTCCTAGAGAGCTTTCACGGATTACTTGATGTTCCTTCCATCTGACAGCGTGGTTCTTATTTGCAGTGAGTTATGTTCACAGATACATACAAAAGGCCTTGCAGTCAAAGCATTTGTGAAATGTGTTTGTACGTGTGCAAATGACAAGTGCACCCAGACATTCACCGTGCTGCAAATCCCCTGTGTCTGGGTTGTCTAGAAATTTACAAAACTAAGACAACATGAGAGATGAACATCAGTCCTGTTCTGAGAGGGAGATATTTGGGGAAGGGGGAATTACTCAGAGAAGGGTGGGAACATGCCAAGATCAGCAAAGTCTTCGATGTTGTAGTTGGCAGTTCCCTGAGTGGGATCTCCAGCCATAGGTAACATGTCCTGCAGACAAAAGGAAGGGTCTAGGTCATGTTTATGCTCAGGACACAGTTCTTATTAGATCAAATGTTAATCACATGTCAGCACTCAGCAGCTGGACACTGACATGCTTCAGAAGGGTTAATTAGAGTGTGTGTGTCACCTGGAAGACTTCTGTCTGGCTGGGGTTGGGGTGTGTGTGCTGTTCTCCAGCCTGCTGGGAGTGATGCTGGTTCTGCCACTGGGACCAGACCTCACCA
The DNA here is from genome assembly GCA_020745685.1 of Tautogolabrus adspersus. NCBI lineage: Eukaryota > Metazoa > Chordata > Actinopteri > Labriformes > Labridae > Tautogolabrus > Tautogolabrus adspersus. The sequence continues at coordinate 10,454,039 of CM036535.1, forward strand.
GGCCGACCCTGGAACTGGGCTCCACTCTGACTGCCCTCCCCCGAAACATCTGGCAACACAAACAAGACTCGTACATGAGGCCAGCTCTTCAAATGGTTCAGTGAATGTTGCAAATATTTTTGTGCAATTTAGACAGAGTGCAGAAGTTTTTATTTGACAATAATTATATTCAAGCTTAACATTCCTGACAACCCTACAATATTAACCAGTTTCTGTACTTAGCCGATTAAGTAAGACACTAATCTATAGCATACATAACACAGTTGAATAATCAGAAGGAATCCAGCATTTATTGGTTTCAACAACTCTAACACAATATGTCTTCTCTTGAGCTAAATTTCCATAATGTTGTGTTAATCATATACACGTAACAACCTGATTGTTTTGACCACGATCATGTAAAGACGAATTAAAGTGTGCTTAATCTAGATGCTACACAAGGGCTGTGTCCGAAATCAATCACTCCTTCCCTACTCCCTACATAGTGAGTTAAATGCAGCGGACTATATGGTGCACTCACTCAGCATAATTAAAAAACATTTTGGACACTACACACTCACTCGCCGTTCGTTGACAGTGACGTCGTCGTCGCGCAACTAAAACGCGCTGCTTAACAAAGGCCGAGGATCAATAATAACGGTAAATAACGGCATGAATTTCACTGATAACCTCTATTATACTGTATTTTCACAAAACATTCACAAATACTAAATACATATTGAATTTTAGATAAAATGAAACATATTTCCGGACCAAAACTCATTTATTTATGCTCACAGACTCTGGTCTCTCGTCTGTCATCTTCATTAGGATCAACTATTATTTCTAAAGTTGACGATCTTTTACTCTTTATTAAAACAGATCATAGATTTCAGTAAAAACGCTTCAAATATGAACTTTATTGTGTTTCTGTGTTCACACTGGTCGCTCCTCTCGTCCGTCTGAGCAGCCGAGTCAAACGCCACTCTCCGCTCGTACAAATCTTTTGAAATGCAACGCATGATGGTATATATTGCTCGCATAGTGACCACCGCTCTTACACTACTTTTGATAATGCATTGTGGGATATATTGAGTTGACTACGTAGAGTATGATCATACTCACTCAGAATTCAGACAGCACTACAAAATGGCGTCCACTATATAGTGAATAGGGAGTGATTTCGGACACAGTCAAGGTCTTTCAATATGCCTCATACATACAGTATTTATTAATGAATGCATACCTGTAATAGTAAGGGAATATTGCAAAAATCTGGGAATACATTCATTACCAATAGATTTCTTCACAAATGTGTTCATAAAGGTGTCTTATAACATATAAATCCAACTCCTGTAGGAAAATCCGTGAGAGCTGCTCAAAGTCGGGGTACCTGGAACCTTGAAAAATTGAAAATGTTAACCTCTGGCTTAGGTAGCTTTTGAGGGATCAAACTAGGGGTTCTTTGGGATTCTGAATCCATTGCAAACATTTGTTTTGCAAAAAATCCATGTGGGAAAAACGTCCACGCTCACTTTTACATGTACATTAAAAGTAGCTGTATATGTTGATTTCAATATCTCGAATTCTAACCCCTACTTTAAAGATCCCATATTATGCCCTTTTTGGGGTTCATATATCTAATTTATGTGCCTACTAAAGTACGTTCACAATCGCTAATGTTCAAAAAAAGTGTCTGTTTTCATGTAATGCCTATCGATGCAGCCTGTGTTATCACACTACACTTTTCAACAAGGGGGACTAGAACTGAGCATTACATGCAGGTACTGCTACTGCTAACAGGAGGAGGTAGGAGAAGCCGCTTTTCCGTGGACTTTGAATTTTTGCACATAGATGTGCCTAAACATGCACAAGAGACCTGGAAAACACACTAAAGAGCATATAAAACCAGAAAAAGCATAATATGGGACCTTTAAGAACAGTAGTAATATATGTATGGGAGGGGGGACAGGGGGTGTTTATGTAACAATTGCTATGTGTCTTGCATGTTTGTATACTGCTACTGGATGCCTTGAATTTCCCTCGGGATCAATAAAGTATCAATCTATCTATCTAGATATCTATCTAGACTCTGGAGAAGACTCGGACTGGGCCCCTGAGACATTTGACAATGTGGTGCAGTATGTTTTTTAACTAGAATTTGAGATATTGAAATCAACATATAAAGCTACTTTTTTTTAGATTAATTTGTTGGACTTTTTGTGCCTTTATTGAAGAGATAGGACAGTGGATAGAGATGGAAAGCAGGGAGAGAGAGTGGGGATTGACATGCGGGAAAGGAGCCATAGGTTGGATTCGAACCTGGGCCGCCCGCGTTGAGGACTATATCCTCCATATATGGGACGCACTCACTAACCACCGCGCCACCAGCGCCCTGATATATATAAAGCTACTTTGAATGAACATGCAAAGGAGTGGATTTTTTTGCAAAACAAATGTTTGCAATGGATTCAGAATCTTAAAGAACCGCTAGAGGCAGATGTTAACATTTTCAATTTTTCACCAATAAAGTTCCAGGTACCCCGACTTTGAGCAGCTCTCACGGATTTTCCTACAGGAGTTAGATTTAAATATTTTTATATATGTTATACGACAGCTTCATGAACACATTTGTGAAGAAATATTTTGGTAAGTAATATATTTCCAGATTGGCCAAATAAAATTCTCTCACTATAAGCATTAGAAATGACTCAGTATTGATTAAAGCAGTCAAACATCACTTTGCTCTCGCCAAAGCGACCATGCCCCCATTTAGGAGAAATACGGAATTTTATAGTTGTAACTGGACGTGTCTTGTAGGTGGCCGCCATGATAGACACGAAATGTTGATCGTTGTCAAGGAAACACCGGATGTTACGTCAAAGACCGCTGCATAAGCTAGGTCTAGCTGCTACTGAAAGCTGCCGTTCTGTTGCTGTATGTGCTGCTGTGATAAAAAAACGTCATGTAAATTATACTTGGATACATCGTCAGTACACATATTGTCTTTCTCAGGTCGGTTTCGCCTGTTCGTATTGATTCAACACGGAGTTCGTTCGTTTTCTCCCATAATACCCCGCGAACCTCAACGTCATCTTTTGTTATTGTTTTGATTGAGAGCCCCCTAGCGGCGGATTTTACATACTATACGTTTAAGTCAAGTAAACAAGGTGACATAGATGATATTTGGCCGTTTTAGTACTCTTGGGTCAAGAATGTCCCACATACTGGGACATAAATAAAAATGGACTGTTAAAATTGAAATTTGAATTTAATGATGCTATCCACAACATGTAAAATATTCCAGCATGCAGACTCAATGCACACAAACTGAAACCCTCACACGTGCCTTTATTATTATTATTATAATATTATTATTGCCTATCAGCATAATTATTGCTTTTTTATTAAAGACATCTAAAAATATATATGCCATCATATCCTGTAGGGGGAAAGCTTTTAAGGTTGTACAGAAGGGTGTATAAATGTTGGCTAAGTTCTCTTTCCGACCTATTAATTACCTCTATACCAAAAAAAAAAAAGCCTTAAAGCCCTAAAGGTTTTGAAAAAAAAGAAGGAAAATGCCTAAAAATACATGGCAGCCTTAACCTGTAAAGTTGTGATGATGCTATCTTTTCTTGTGTGGATACTGACTACGTCCTCTAATAACTTATTTTATCATAAAACAGTATTTAATGGTGTCAAAGTTGAAACAATTTGGAGTATAAAAGAAAGTGTGAAGTTTCCAATGTTACCATTATTATATGACAATTGAAGGTCAAACTTTGTAAGCCATATTAAAATTACTTGTATAATTAATTCTGCCGATACCAAACATCGATGCTAGATGGCAGCATAAGACTTTGAAGAGCTAGTGATTTGACTTCATACTAGAAGAAAAAAAAAGAAAAAGAGGGTCAGAAAAAGAGAGTGAAACAACACACTGAAGTGCTGGACTGAAAAAGTTGAGAAGCCTTGATATTGTGCTTGAAGATTTATTTTCATTTTACTGGATTTTTAGACCAGAGGATTAGTCATTTTGGACACTGGATGTTGAGATGAGGCAACACAGGTTGCCTTTTTTTTTTTTTCTAAGCCTTACCAAATAGGATTGTATACACAACATAGCAGTAGCTGTAAGTATGCTCCTATAACTATTTATCTCAGTTACTGTTTTCATGTGGTTATCTTTTAAGACAGAGACAAACAAATACTAAGACACTAAAAACTAACACCAGCTCATCCCCTGTACCATACAAGTGGGATATTTCAATAGATAACTCAGTAATGACTGAAGGAAAAGTTTTACATTTTTTAAAAGGAGGACTCACCAAAAGCTGTGCTGCGGTTCGTCAGTCCTGAGTAGGCATTGCCACTTGGTGAGGAAGTGGCTGGAGACGACAGGGGACTGTAGGAGGCTGGATCAGTCTGATAGCTGTGACCAGAACCAATACCAAATGGACTGGACTGGGCTTTACTAGACTGGAGAGCACAAATACTGGTTAAAAGATGAAATTGCATGTCTGGGCCATGACTGTACATTTAGTTCAAGCACAAAAAATTAAGTTTAAGGTCAGTGCAGCCATGTTTTTTTTTCTAATCCCTTCTAAGCAAACTATGATAACTCAACCATTATCTACAGAGACACAAAAGACTTAAACATTCCTTGCAGTTAACTTAAAGGGATAGTTCTTTTTTTAAGTGGGTTTGTATGAGGTACTTATCAACTGTAAATATATTAGCCACAGGAGATGCCGGTCAGCTTGGCCCATTTGATGACAAACCAGTCAGAGTGCCAGCACAGAAACTAAGTTATACATCAATTCAATTTAATTCAAATTAAATTAAAATACTTAATTTGTCTGGGGGGTGGGGGTGAATTAAAGCACATAGAGCAGTAGCATGACAGACAAAAATAAAGAACAGCAAAGACAGAGCAATGTAGACAAAAAATATAGACAAAAAAAAGAACAATTCAAAAATAAAATAGATAAAGTAGAGTTAAGATATAGCCCTGGGAACACAGGTTGCTCTTCTCCTCTATGTCCTGCATTACAACGAAGCCAGTGTCGTGAGGAGAGCCGCTAAAACCCTGAGCCTGCTAACCCGAGTGTTTGCTGCTTGTAGTTAGTTTTACATAGCTCTTACAGGTTGTCCAATAATCTATGAGCAGACTGGGAGAGTACTGGTCTGCCAGAGGTTTCTATTCTAGAGGCAGGAAAGGAATAGAGCTTTCTTAGGAGGTAGTGCCAATGCAGACATTTCCTGAGAATCTCCTCGGTGTTCGGTGTTGTAGGAGAATTTCAGCAGGCTGTAAAAGATGGTATCCAGGTACTACCAGCTCAATAGGCTTCCCGTATATTGTGGTGGTACTGTCACACCCCTCCACAAAATTCTGAAGAACTGGGGTCTCGTTGATAAAATATTGCGTAGAATCCATACTGAAAGTGTACGTGCGCCAAAACCCCGGAAATGGCACAAAATAGTTCAGATTCATAAAACCGTTCGTACACACACCTGCACGCATTGTTCCCTTTATAAATTACGATCCACCTCGAAATGTGCGCACGTAGATTAGCCCAATGTACCGCCCTCTACACGCCCACATTCAACCATAAACGGTCAATGCAAAGCAGCTCATGAATGAAAATGCATACAAACGAGGGGGCAGAACAAAGGTTTCCAGCGCTGGATCGCGGCAAAAACCGGAAGTTTAGACAAAGTAAATTTACTTTCTGACCCAGAAATGGAGGAGCTTGTGAATGAAGTGAAGGTTAAAAAGCACATATCGGTAGTTAGCTGCAGCAGGAGGGTTACAAACTTAAGAAAAAATCAGAGAATGACACCACGTTGCTGCTGCATTCACGTTGTCCTCCTACAGCGCCAAAACATCCACTTTTCATCATTACGCACAAGTCTATCTGCAATGTTGACATGTTTACGGGACCCACATTGATTTCTTCATATATTGTCAGAGAGGTCACGTAAGTCAGCAGTCTCCCTCACTGTAGGGTATTATTTATCAAAAGTTTGATCAACGAACAACAACTTTTAATTGTTGGCCACATTTTTTCTTGGCAAACTCCGTCCGCTCTGTGACTACTTATGAGGATATATAGGTCAAATGATCGTGACAGAGATGCCCTGACTTAATTTCCACGTGCAGGTGATGAAGTGCTGAGTGACGAGAAGGCGAAATGTTTGAAGCCATCGCTGTGTCTCTGTGCATCTTGCAGCTCAGTCATCTTTATTCAAACTAAAATCCACACTTGATGATAAATGCAGGATATTTAAAGATATTAATAAAAACTAGTGGCGCTATGGTTTTTGTGTTTGTGTATTTTTAATTCTACATCAGTGATGACTTAAGTGAACAGTCTAGTCCTCTGAGGTCCCCCTGGGATAATGAAGGCAAGACAGCTCTGATGAAATATGTATGTGGCGGACTTTTATTTATTCATTTTTTACTTTTATATATCGTCATATTGAAAGTTACTTATTGAAAACGGCTCACAAAATTGCGCGCGTATAGCCTAAATAAAACTGCCGGTTTCAATGATTATGATGAAGTAGATCTGTCAGTAAAGTTTTATATTTAGGGAAATAAAATCATCAGTATACATTCTGCAGGCTTCAATTCACCACTTCGTCGTCTGTGTCGCCAATTTCCCCATGCCTCCAATATGTTCGTACGCCTGGGTCAGAGTTTGCTTACCAGTCCGCACATTTTACTGTCAGGTTTGTTTTTAAAGATCTCAAACTTTGCTTGGGTAATGGCGTACGGCAGTTTCAGACCCCGTTTTGTGCGTAACTCAACGGTTATAAATGACACCCGTGGTCAGTGAGGGGCCTGACAGCAGGGAAAGGACAACTGTGTCGTCAGCATATTCCACCAGGTGACAGTTTGGCTGTGTGCATCGGTGTAAAGGTCGAAGAACAGAGGTGAGAGCCCACAGGCCTGAGGGGAGCCAGTTGTGGTGTATTACAGATCAAAGTAGATTTGTTGAACAGAACTGTCTGTGACCTGTTGGTCAGAAAGTCCAGTATCCACAGGGTAAGATGGTCATTCAGATGGAAGTGAGCGGAGAGTTTGTCAGCCAGAATATGAGGCTGCCGGGTCCAGGAGGAATATTTCTTTTGATCATCGACGCCTCTGCCTGTACGATAATGCAAATTGTAGCAGGTCCATCTGGGAGTCAGTTGCTCTGATGATGTGGTGTTTTATGATCCTCTCCATGACCTTCATAGCAACAGAGGTGAGGGCCACAGACCTGATGTCATTCAGAGTTCTCGGCACAGTGCCTCAGGGTGCGGCCATTGATGTTGTCTGGACCAGGTGAGCTGTTCTCTCTGGTCCTTCTGAGGGCTCTCACCACATCCTCTGTGCTGAATCAATCAATCTTTATTTGTATAGCGCCAATTCATAACAAGTGTTATCTTAAGATGCTTTACAAAAGCAGGTAAAAGAACTTACTCTTTGTTATTTAATATTACAAAAGAGCAGGTAAAAAGACCATACTCATTATGTTTACAAAAAGCAGGTAAAAGACCTTACTTATTGCTATACTACAAAGACTCGGCTTAATGCATCATGAACACTTTCGCAAAGCAGCAAAAGTTACAAGCTATGTTTACAATATCAAAACACACTGTCAGATAATGAAGGGAGATACCTAAGCTCGAATAACAAACTCCACAAACATTACTGTGCTGGGTCAGCCAGATAACGTATCAAATCATCTCACACTTGGATGCAGTAACATCAAAAATCAAAATATATAATTAGCACTGTACTTTGCAAAATCCAAGTTTACTGTTAAACTATAGACCCAGTGACAAACAGATGGAAGAAAACGCATTTTGTCCAACAGAGTGATGCTAAAACAAAGTGGCTTGTTGGTAGAAAAGTAAAGGGCATAAAAAAAAATAATAGTGTATGCATGGCTTACAACATAACATATATAGCCTAGCTTCTGCGCCAGCACTAAAGCATGTTTCTCAATCAAGGGGCTGAGCTGAACAGGATTTTCTGTGGCTAATACTTTCTTTTGACAAGTACTTCATATAGACTAAAAAAAACTGTTCCTATTAAAGCATTAATATAATTTGTGTATTCACATTGGAAAATGATTGAAAAAGTTTCACTTAGTAGGCTTACTACAAAATGATGAACTATTTCCTTGTAATTTGACCTAACTTTTTCTTACAGGCAGTTAACTGCAGTAAATCATTAAACAATTAGGTATAAAAAGTTTCTCAATCTTGAAGCAGTAAGCCAGAAATATTGTTCCCTCATATTACCCAGCTGCAGTTATTGTGATGCATTTAGAGGTTACTGAAAAACATTTTCTTTCAGTCCAATGGCTGATCATGCCTCATGGTTTGTGTAAGACAGATGAGCCTGTCAAAAAAGTCAGTGAAAAGCACACACGCACGCACACACTTAACAAATGATGTAATATTGCCAGGCTATCTATAGATAGTCACCAGAGAGAAAAATGGCTGTGACAATCATGGCATCCATGGAGATTGCTGACTATTATTGACACATCAGAAACAGGTTTCACTTTAGGTATAAACATAAATTGTGTATTTGTGTGCGCACGTATGTATTTCTGTTACCTGTCCAGAAAAGGGTGGGCGGTTGCCTGACCATGCCACCTGGCCTGGGTTGAGTTGTCTGGTGATCTGTGCTAGATTCTGGTTGGATGAGCTTGACTGCTGGATGTCATTCACACCAGGGACATGGATCACAGAGGAACTTTGTGTGCCAACAAACAAAAAGAGTGATCATTAGACACAGACTTGCCTTTTCTCCAGAGAGCCCCACTACCATCACATCAGAGACCTATGCAATTGAGTTATGGATATAACCTGCAGAGCAATAGATGCACACTCTCACACATGACTGACATGTACCTGAAGCTTTTGCCAGAATGTCCCTGCTGAAAGGGAGAGCTTTGCGAGTAGAGCTGCTGTCCTCCAGCAGTAGAGGAGGGAACCATCATCTTCTTATCTCCAGCTACACAGACAAACAACATGGTTAGTATTATAGAACTGATATAGACAGACAGGATGTATGTATGTGGTGTATGCAAAGTTTAAGTATTTGTTTGTGTTTGATTATATGTCATACAGCCAGAGATGCCGGTGTACATCTCCGTAAAACGTGGGTCTCTCTCCTGAGAGAACAGTGCTTCTGTCTTGTCAATGTTCTTCCCTGCCTCATGCACTCCACTGCTGACACTGGCCACAGGCACCTGAAATTAAAGTGGGGGGCTTTCATTACTATGGTCTGTATCTTTACATGACTTGTTGCTATACATAAATAACAGGTGATTCAACATGTGTTCCTGAAACTTATTTCAACTAAAAATATAAAAGAATTGGAGGCATCAGTCTAACCAGCTAATTTGGGTTCAAACCTGGGAAAGGTCGTAAGCAGTCAGTCCGTCTCTTTGGTGAACTTCAAGTTCTGCCTGCTGCTGCTGCTGTAGTTGCCTGCAAAACAAAAACCCAACACACCAAACTCAGCATCAGGACCTCAAACAGAATTCAATTTTAGAGAATTTCCTCAAGTGAAGGTCCGTAACATCATAATGTCTAACTTGTGATCTGATTCAGTGCCATATATTTGAAGGAGCCTAGTATATTTATAAATGTAAGTAGACCTGTAGTCAAAAACTGACTGTCAAATTAAATAAAGTTTAATTCACTGGTATGACAGCATTTACTTTAAAGTCGAGGATACTCTGTGATAATAATAAAATGACATGCCTAATAAAATATTAAAAAACATATTTTCTTGCTTCAAGTAAAATCGTGTTTGTATTTAAAGACAAAATACACATAGACAGCTTTTGAAAAAGGCATATCAACATCAAAAGTTTACATTTGGGAAAATTCAATAAAAGTTGTAGTTTGACTTTCTCCTTTTCTTATTTTTTAGTTACTAATTTTCAAAACTTGTAACAGCTTTACCAATGCTTCTCTCTCTTTCCCTCTCATGTCCCACTGTCACATTTTATCTTAGTAAAATAAATTAGCTTCAGCTCGACCTGTTTGCATTTTTAATCTGAGCTAAAATTATGTCAGGTAATTCCTGTATCAGTCCAAGGACATTTATGTTGACCCGAACCAAAGCAACTTTGAGGGAACAATGGGCTTCATTGTGTATACGCACAAATCTGTTGTTAAACCGTTCGTACAAACGTTTGCCGCACATTATGTACACATTACAGTATGTGACATTCATCAATATATTTTTACTTGAATTTATTCTTACTCTGCCAACAAAAATGAGAACTTCCTCAGACCATGCGTACGCACAAATGATTGACTAGCTTTTTAAATGTTTTTTAACAGACAATCTTTTCATTAAATGCAGGACATATTAAAAATAACAATACATATAAACTCCTCAAAAAAAGCTTGGTCAACGTTATTTCAAAAAAACAGCAAAAAAGGAGCACACTCGATGGTAAACAAAGTTAAAGGCGCACGACCGCAACAAGACTAGAAAGAGACAGAAAAGTCAGCACACAAATGTCCTTTAGGTTTCCTTTATCCGGGTAAGAACAGCAAAACAACAACGGACGCGTTTCGGCACTAGACCTTCTTCAGTGTTCAATGCTGGGGGATTTTGGCACATTTTTTTGTAATACACATTATGTAATACAACACCAATTAGTATTATTAAAGAGGTGAAGTAATTGACCGAAATAAAGTTTCCAAACTTGTTTTGAGGAGTTTATATATATATACAGTGCTTAACAAATTTATTAGACCACCTGTCATAAAAACGACATAAAAACTAAAAATGTTATTGTTAATTATTTGGCAAATAACAAACTAAAACAACTAAGTAGTCCCTTTTCACACATAATAACCAAAAAACATTTTATTTTGTATGGCCTCCTTTGGCCTTGATAACAGCTTGCATTCTTGCTGGCATTGTTTTTATGTACTTTTCGACAGTCTCTTTTGTTGTTGAGTTCCAAATAGTTTCTAGCTGTTCCCACAGACTTGCTTTAGATGAAACTTTTGTGCAATCAATCTTTGAATCTACTAAATCCCAAATTTGTTTAATGGGATTCAAATCCGGACTTTGACTTGGCCAGTCCATCAGTTCCAGTACTCCAGATTCTTTTTTCTTGGTCAAATAGTCTCTGCACAGCTTTGAAGTATGCTTGGGGTCATAGTCTTGTTGGTATATCAACTCAATTTCAGATGAATTCCCCTTTTTATATCCAAATTTGAGCCGGCTCACTGGGCTTCTCTGAGAAGTCAGAAATTTATCAAGCATAACATTCAACCACTAAAACACATTTTTCTGTTCAGGAATGCAAGTAAATAACTATAATTTGACATCTTAATCAAGAAATAATCATGTGCTTACTATTTTTATTTCTTTTGTTAAACAGTAAATATGAAAATTCATGGATAACAATAATAATGATATTTTAGCATTACAAATATCATTTTGGTTAAAGAGCTTCTACATACTGATGTATTAACCATTACAGAAAAATAAAAAATGATTTTGGTAATTACCAATGCTGTTAATTTAGGGCAGCTGTGGCATAAGTGGTGGTCTAATACATTTGTTAAACACTGTATATATATATATATATAAATGTTTCATAGACAAGAATTAAAAGCGTGAATTTACTAATGCATTGACTAAATGTATTAAATAACCATGAAATGTATGCCTTTTCATCCTTATTATACTTCTTTAATCTAAAATCTTAAATTTTATCGTCGACCACTCCCATCTATCTGTTTGAAGAGTGTTACGAATGACTTAACAGCTGGTTCACCTCACCGCTCTGGTCCTGTAACACCAATCGGATGACCTTATATTGAGAGACGGGCGCGTGGTAGTATGCTGATTGCAGGTTGCGGGCACGCGCCTGTCAATTTAGAATGATTCTGTTCACTAACATACGCAAGGTTGTGAGAACAAAACTGGCTGGTATCATGAATCCGACGGTGATTTTGCGTATGCACTTATTTTATGCGGGGAGTAAGAACATTTCTACGCATATTGTAGTGAATGAGGCCCATTGTTTGCACGTTGTTGAATCAGTGATTGTGTGAGGATCGATCATATCGTGTTCTTAGTTAATATATTTTCTGTTTACTCAGATCAGATGTGAGTTGGTACAAATGTGTGTTTTGTCTCGTAGTGATGTTTGACATACTGCTTTGAGTGATCTTGCGTGTATTGAAAAATACAAGGCTGATTGTTATAAACTGCTCGTGGGGAGAATGAATATAGAGGAGTCTTTCCGTTCCTGATTGAAAGCTCTCTCTTTTCTGTCTTTTTTTCTTTTTAGAGAACTATATGACTTTTCTAACAAAAGTATTTTCACCTGTGTCAAACAACTCTCCTCCGGTCAGCCTGCTCCTCCATGTGTTTATGTAGAGGATTTGAATGGATGATAAGCATCACGTGCTCCGATTTACAATGAATTCGATGGTCTGTGACTTTCTGGGTGGTTCAGCTTACTATTTTAAATAGAGTAAAAGCTGTGCCGGTTAAAAAAGATAAACATAACAAATAAAAAGCTGTGCAAGTCCAAAATAGATATGCGCGTAAGAATTAAATAACAGCTGCATGCAGGTCCGGATAGGCTGGCATCAGCCAATTATTGACCTCTGGCCTAGTGGTTAGGTCCTGCTCCATGTACAGAGGCATTAGTCCTCCAAGCAGGCAGCCCGGTTTAAGTCCTTTACTGCATGTCATTCCCCACTCTCTCCCGATTTCCTACTCTATCCACTGTCCTATCAAATACTGTAAAGGCAAACGCCCAAAAATAAATCTTAATAAGAAAAAAGAACAAAGGGGTTTGCTATCTTACACAAAGACCCTTGGGCAAAATACTGGATTTAAACCATCAATAAGAGGTTTTTTCTTATCCTCCTGCCAGTCCAAATACAACCACATATCTGATACATTATTATTCTATCATTGTCTTGAATTACACTTCAGCACATGCAGCATGCAAGGGAGATTGTATGCAAGAGGAATAGAAGGATGGGGTGGAGGAGGGCTGTCCAAACAATTACTTCTTCTAATTTTAATATAATTGAAAATTGTATGTTGACTGATTTGTATCTGCAGTGTAATCCTCTAAGCGAAAAGTCATAAAATATAAGAAGCAGCTACACACACTGTAATTTAATCAAACTGATTGTGTCGGTCAATCACTTGCTTTGTTAAAAAACAGGCTGAAATTAAAATAACACAGACTCTGTACTTGGGAGTTGGTACAGTAAAGTCTGTTTAATATTCCGGGTCAACTGATTTAGTCAGGAGTGCAGTGCATGTGTGAAAGGGGTTGTGAGTGTGTTTATATATCCAGACATAGAACATATCATCAGTAACCTACTTGACATTGGTGTTGGTGCAGATGATGTACTCTATCTCATCAGAGTATGGGTTCTGGAAAGTGAAGCTGCTGGTTCGGATCAGCATCCATTCCCTGTTCTTCATTCGGAAACGATACATTACAGATAGAACCTGACCCTTCAACTTGACTACCTGCAGAAAGAGAAAAAACACTGATTATTAATGCTATGGACCATCGTTGTGAAACCTAGACTGAAGGCAAAGCTCTCTATTTACCAGTAGATCTACGTTCCAACCCTGACCCCATGAGCTTTGATAACTTGGAAATATGACAATTTGTGATAAGTATTGCCAAGATTAATTTGAATGCCTTTTATTCTGTTGTTTTGTATGAATTTGTGGTGTATGTTAAAGCTGAAAAACACAATAAAAAACATATTGGTAAAAAAACAAAGAAGCTTTTTCAGTTTCAGAACATACAGTAGGTGCATTTTCTGACTCATTCTGATTTATATTTAATCTTTGCATTTAATTTGGGCAATGGGACAGCGCAGGAAAGTTACGCAAGACTTCAGCTCCCAGTCCGACATCGACGCCATATTTGAAGTGGCATTCCTGTACACAAATGCAAGTAGATGTGGAAACTTTGGGTTTTCTGAATAAAAAGCACCAACGTTTAGACCTACATTTAATTGATTTTAATAGCTGTTTTTTGGCCAACCTGTCCACACACGCTTAGTTATCAAAATGATCTACTTCCAAATGAAAATGCAAAACGCACTGGTACAGCTGTCAAGAGCATGCCAAGAGAAAAACTATGTCCTTGACAGGCGAACATTTCTCACCATTCCACTGCAATGACCTTGCCTTTTTCAAAGTTTTCCATTCAGGCGCCTCTGCTCGTCAACATATTGGGCGAGCAACTGTGTATGTTTGTGTAAGCATGTAAAAAGTTGAGTTAGCAACGTAAACACCAGGACTAGTTTGGTTATATCCGCTATCAAACTAATCTCATGTAAACAAAATTCGCAAAATGACGTCAAACGGAGGAAAAACCTGCGCACAGTGTGACATTACAAGCCCAAAACTGACTTTTCCCCTTCTTCATATAAACACCTTAAATCAGAGTTTCTGAAAATCTTTACCCTGGAGGAGTTTTCCCAAAGGTGCCTTTCAGTGACCTAAAACATTTGCGATTGCCAAAGGCCAAAACGCACAGAAAAACCTCCGTTTTCAAAAATACCCAAACCCTACAAAAGCATCATCACCCTATTCTGCAAACTTTGGGGAGTTTAGTGGATTGCAAGAATTGCGAGATTGATCGCCTACAGCTGGGTTGCGCAAACGTCACTTCTTCAGAGATTGTTTTTCCAATATAATGGAGCTGGAACTGGGTTTTTCTAAACTGGCCAAGCTGAAACCCGATGCGGTGCCAGACGCTTTCCTGGTGCCGACAACAGGAGGACAATCACAGCACCTGCTGCTGCCGATGGCAAGTCCTCTGAATATTGAGGTGAGTTAGTGTATAAATAGTGTGTTGGAAATAGGCATTGAATTAACAATGACATTACTGATTGGCTAATGTTATGTGGAAAGAAACTGCTTTAGCAAGTTGAAATTATGTTGGCAAAGATAACGTTAGGCAGCATGATAAGAGCGCACATATAGATACCAAAGCAACAGGACACAACAGTGCCATTGGCAGTTACGGTTAGCTTAATGTTAGCTGAACGTTAGCCGAATGTTAGCCTAACACTAATGTTGCCTGTGTTGTTGTATTGACCCACCCATCCATCCATGGATGGTTGTTTTGACCCTTCTATATCTAAAGTGCAATCCATGTTTTGTTTTCTACCCGTTTACCTTTGTCTACCTGCCTCTCAAGTATCTTTCATTTCCTACCTGTTGGAAACTTTCTCTCAAGTGACTCTGGTCCTCGGGGTGGCAGAACTCTAGAATATCTTTTCCCAGCAGGTCCTACAAGAAAATATAAGAGTTAATGGGAATCCATACTTGTAAAATAAACGTTTTTTCTTAACACATAAATACAACCCTAGTCCTTTAAAAAGTTGTTGTGTAAAACAGAAATAAAAATGTGATGACTGCAAAACACAGGGCCAGTTTAACAAAAATAGAGTTTGAAAGACAACGTCATAAAAGAAAACTGAAAAATTTAAATTAAAAGTTGGGAAATTAGTTAATGTTAACTCTCTGCTAAACACCTTTTTTTATAAAATCATTTTGTATGCATTTTGGGAGCTGCAGAGATCACTTTCTTTCATTTTGAAAGTGGAATATTTAACCGTTCTTGCCAAATGTCGGATTTCAATCAATCAATCAATCTTTATTTGTATAGCGCCAATTCATAACAAATGGTATCCTGAGGCACTACAAAAGAGCAGGTAAAAGATCTTATTCATTGTTATATTATCTACAAAGACCCAACATTAATCCACCATGAGCACAACAGTAAGGAACTTTTAGCAAAGTTAAAGTGGCAAGGAAAAACTTTAAGAGGCAAAAACCTTGAACCAGACTCATGTTGAATAGCCATGTGCCAAAACTGTGTTGGGCTTGGAAAGTGGGATTTAAGCTGTTCAACAGTTCAGGGACGCCTTTGTTTTATTTTTAGCTTCATAATGCGCCAAATATTTTCGATGGGTGACAAGTTGAGAAAGCAGGAAGGCCATTTTGTCACCTGGACTCTTTTACTACAGAGCCATGCTGTTGGAATATGTCCAGAAGGAAGTTTCACATTGCAAGGCTTTCCCTGAAAAGGATGTCAATTTGGCAGCATATTTTGTTTCTAAACCTGTATAAATGGTTTCAGAATTAATGGAACCTTCACAAATGTGCAGGTTACTCAAATCATGTGAACTGATTCACCCCCGTCCCATCACAGATGCTCGCTTTTGAACTGAGCGCTGATAACAGTCCGGTTGTAACGGTACCTCTCCTCGCAGACAGAAAAATCATTAATGCATCTAGCGAATAAATAAGTATATCTTTGGGAGCCATAGTGTTGCGAGTCTTTGTGCATCATATCAGGTAATAGAATCTGCCACTTTCTTCTTTAAGATTGTGGGTCCAAACTTCCCTACATATGTAGTCATCACTTTTCCCCCAATCCTGACAGGATGACTTTATTTAGCAAACTATCAAATACAATACTGTAGGGGAATGGTAAAAATGGAACACGAGGGGAAAAGGATGTATCTGTATCATTTTAACAAATATGGTGAAGCCCAATAAAAGTCCATATTTTTACTGAATAAATCAGCATAACAGGTTATTTCACAAGTACCGTAATCAATTTGTTGTATTCAGTGTTTTTTTCACTTTTAAAATGGCTCCCCAATAGGACGCTGGCCTTTAAGCAAGTTAAAGGCTTTTATTAGGAAACATTTGTCCAGCAATCAATCATTTTCAAAGGAAAAAAACGGCAACACATAAAAAAGTTCAAATTTAAGCAAGCTGAATTCATTATGTAATTATTGTTTGTATTTCAACAACTAGAACTAAGAGCTGCAGAGTGTTAGCATGACTTGAAAAATATTTGTAAAATTTTTTTGGACTGATGGAATTCTGTTGGAAAAGTGCATACTACTGAATTTTGATAGACATCGAGAAAACATGAGAAGCTTTTGAGTTGCATGGACATTAAATATAACTGGGTATGAATAAAATAAGGAGTAAATTAGAGAATAGTGATGCTTCTTAATGAACTTAGATCAGTTATTATTAAAAAAATGTTAGAAATAGGAATCTTTGAAACAATTCAGAATAAACCCTTTCAAAAAAGCCTTGTTTCCTCTGCAGTTGAAATAAAAGTTAAACTTTCAACTACAAAAAAACGACAACAAATATTAAAACGTAATGAAATGTCAAAGTTAGCAGCTAACTGTGCATATGCATGCATACATTGCAAGGACTGCACATATAGTATTTCCCCTAAGTAAAAACAACTATCTCTAATGTAAATGATGGAGCCTTTTATCCAACCTGAGGCTGATAACCAATGACATTGATGCAGCGCGGGTCCACAAATGTGATGACGCCATCCGAATTGTGACGTGACAGGAACTCTGTGGGCACCGAGAGGCCATTCATGTCCATAGAGACAGGAGAGCTGGTCACCTGAGGGAGGGCACAGACATATTTCTGATAAATGATTTAGGGCACAAGGATGAGGATAAGAGAATTTAAGGGAAGGAGCACAAGTAATACTATACCTGAATTGTATGCAATGAGTTTCTGAATTTTTACCCACATTATTTCAATTCAACACCATCTGACAAAATATTTTGACATGGTTCACAAAAGTTGGGCTGTGACCTTCAATAGTGGCACACTGATCACTCATTGATCCTGCAAGTTGTGGAGTTTCAGCACAAAGCAGCCCACAATGAAATGAAAAATAAAATATTAAATATAAATTCTTATGTATACAGTGGAAAACTAACCACCATTTATAGATTTGCCTCCGTTGATTAGTATTTATAAGAGTAATTCCATGAGGCAGCAAAACACTTTTAAAAAGTTTTGGGTGTAAAAAGAGGTTGAAAACAAAAGAGGTTGATTAATGAAAATCAGTAATTCATTAGGTGAGTATGTAAAAGTCTAAACTAAATTAAAGCTTGGCTAGCCTTCAATGAAATCAGTATATTAAGCTATAATTCCACAAAAAGTGGGCATTAGTGGTTGGGCTGGTTGCAGAGCAACACATACCTGAAGTCTTCCAATGGCAACAAGGCAATATTTCCCAGTCTGACCTGCTTCTGTGTCTTCCTCTGGTATAGTCATACCTAAGGTAAAGAAAGAGAAAGAGACACATTTCAAATTGAATGCCAATAAAGCCTGGGATGAAATATAATTCAACAAAAAGAGAAAAGCGTAAAACAAAGAGTTTCTCAATTGATTTCTCATGTTCGCCTTTATTGGATAGGACAACTGAAAAGAGACAGGAAATGTTGGGAGGAATTAGTGGGAGACGACAGGCAGAGAAGGGGCCATGGTCGGATTCAAACTCACGTCTGCTGCAGCGAGGACTATAGCTGCTATACATGGGGGGCACCCCCCACAGTAACAGTGTTTTCCAATCGAGACGAGCTAATCAGGCCTATTTCGTTTTTTTTTTAAACCAGGCTGTAAACATGTTTATTTTTTGCTGTAAACCTTTTATTTTTATTTTAGGTGTGTATGTGAGTTCTGGTGCTTCTGCTGCCAGCCTCAAGCGGACACTTGATGAGCTGCGGACTTTTTGCACTTCCGCATTGGTTTCATTTTTCAACACCGGAGGTTGCCGCTCAGCCTCGCCACTGTTATGCCTCTGTTACTACCTTAAAAGACGGTACAGACGGGGAGGAAACTTCGTCCCCGCATTACGCCTTCGCAACATATATAGTGAAGGCCAAATGTCACAGGGGCATACAGTTTGTGTCTTGAAACGGCATTCTGAATAGGGATATTATGTTGGGAACACTGTAATGGATACTTTAAGCCTTGTGTGTCAACTTTTCAGGTCGAAAAAAAAATCACATCCTGCTTTAAGAATTCCAGGGGACCAAATCTGTCATAAGGTTTCTTGAGGGATCCAATTGCATTGATACTAGTCCAATGAATAAATTGTAGAGTCCTTGACCAGCTTGTCACCCCTGGCAGCATCAATGTGGAATGTTTATATTCTAGGAATGCTATTCATCTATTTATCTGTATAGCAATGTATGAATTCTTGCAGATATCAAATTTCTCCAGAATCTGATAAAGATACTCCCACACCACCAAGCAAAATGCTTTTTTAGTCTTTATGCTCCCGGGATGTGTTGCTGATCTATTCAGGATTTTGACCAGTGTTTAACCAGACTGGTCAATATCAATTCATACTTCCCATGCTTTTTGGTCAAAATGGATGACATTTAGTTTTAAGTCTTAGAAAGAAAGACTTATTGGGCTAACTGTATTGTATTTCTTTTCATCTAGGGATGATAAATACAGTGGATATAAAAAGTCTACACACCCTTGTTAAAATGTCAATTTTTGTGACGTAGAAAAATGAGACCAAGAAAGATCATTTCAAAACTTATTCCACCTTTAGTGTGACCTATAAGCCGTGCATTTCCATTGAAACCACATTATTTTAGTTTTCATTAATTATTTTTCCCTGTAAAAGATTTATTTCTTTTTTTCAACAGTCCTGTTATAAACAGTTTCACTTGTTATCCCGTTATCACAACGTGTGACCCGCGTGTGGGGAGGT
The DNA here is from genome assembly GCA_020745685.1 of Tautogolabrus adspersus. NCBI lineage: Eukaryota > Metazoa > Chordata > Actinopteri > Labriformes > Labridae > Tautogolabrus > Tautogolabrus adspersus. Next base: position 10,473,631 of record CM036535.1, read on the forward strand.
TTCTCATCAAGACGCAGTCAAACCATGAGAGCGCCGAATCACATCTGCAGCAAGCAGCAGCACAAAACGGAAAATATATCATTTGTAGTTTTGCATTCAAAGACCTAACAGCAGACATCTCTCTTTTTCTCTCTCTCTGGTCCCGTGCAGAGTATAAAGCCTTGTGACATACGCAAGTTGTACAGAGTGAGGGAGATCGATAACCTACTAGTTAATTTGTCCTAAATGCCTATCATATGGGCCTGTGCTGCATCGCTATATCCCACAGCTCAAGTGATGCCAAAACCCGCCCTACTGTGTTTCTGGCTAGTAACGTTGTGAGAACGAGAGCTGCATTACTTGCATACCATTGGTGAGTGAACTCCAAAGCCGAACTTCATCAAGCGCATTTACAACAATTTCCCACGTGTATTTATTTTTTTTATATATTTTTTTTCCACTCACGGCCTCACGCCGGAGAGTGGAAAGCCCTGGCTTTTACACCGCATGTCACACCTACCCATTCTATGTAGTGAGACCATCAGAAGTATCTAATCCCATTCATATGCATTCATTCACCGCCGACGTAAGTGTCTTTCCCAAGGACGCATCGGACATGTTGCTGCAGGGGATCACTACGACTCTACCAACTGAGCCACAGCTTTAACACCAACTATGAATTTTGTGTTGTTTCTGATTAGGGGATAGGGAGCAGATCTGGCTCAGAGGAACAGTGGGTGGTCTTCTAATCAGCGAATTGGCAATTTGAATTCTTCAAATTAAGTTGTTTATTGGACTGAGGATCAGGAGATAAAAAGCTTCTTTTTTTTCCTCATCTCCTGGCACCATTATAGCACAGTGGGCCTGAGGCCCTTGCTAGACAGGGACATTCTCCGCGCTAAATCCTACCTCTCCTCAGGACGTGCTTGAGCCTTGAATGAGCCAAAAACTTCTGCATGTGACCAAAGCCCAGTTCTTCCTCTGAACGCTCTCTACTCTTCAATACACTCAGAAACATACACACCACAACTAATGTGAAAAATATTATGGGCCTTAAATACAGCTTCCAGTTAAACGCACAGTATGTAAAATCCACCGCCAGGGGGCTCTCAATCAAAACAATGACAAAAGATAATGTTGAGGCTGGCGGGAAATCATGGGAGTGATTCTCTCTGGTTTGAGGTAGTATATGAGTGTGCATATTTTGTTTACCTGCAGGGGGCCAGGCTTTGATATAGCCAGTGCAATGCACGACAGAGTACTGCGCCTCTCCTTCTTTTGATGGTCCAAGCCCATTCCTGGCCAGCAAACAGACAAAGACACAGCAGCATGTTAGGTACTCTGCAGTTAAAGGTCTGGACACATGTTCGTTGACTGATTTTGACTCGAGCAGTGTACACAATCTGCATGCTTTTTGAACATAGTCACTTCAACCCCAAATTATATATATAAATGTTGCCAAGTTATTAAAATTCCTGAATTCTCCATAAAAGGAAACGCATAGAAGTATTTCCCTTTTTCGCAGTTAACTGTAAGGGGACTTATTCCAAAATGATTAAACGACTGTGTTAAATACTTGATTCTGATTGTCCGGTTACTCAAAACAACAGTCTGCTATTCCTTGATAGCAGACTGCTAGTGACACAGCTCTTATCACAGACTCTGGAGGACTGTAATCATATCAATCCCCGGAAAGCAGTCTCGTTAATTTGACATCAGCATGTTTAGTATGAGAAAAGGGGAAAGGAGAAGGAACACAGTGGAGAAAATATGCAAAAACGGTATGCTATGTTGGAGAAATCTACGAAACTGAACATGGCACATGAAGTTAACACTAAATGAAACATGATATGGTACGGTGGTGTTTAAAATTTGGTTGAAGAAAATGCCAACAGACTTCGAGAACAACAAGGCAGAAAAACTCAACAGGGAAATGCGTTGATTCATGCTGATCTGTGCAGCTTGTCAGACTTAACCATCAGTGGAATTGTTCAGTAAAATGTGAGTAATTTAAGCTAGGTTAGCTAATTTTATGAAGGCTACAGAGTTTTTATACAATACATTTTAAATCAATAAAATAATATCCAAATCAATATTTTGTTTCAGATTATCTATTTGTTCTTATCTATTTCAGTTATTGTGCCGAGCTGTGGCGTAAAACACATGAAGTTAATTTAAAACTCTTCAGAAAAGAGCTATCGTACATAAGATGAGTCCCAGAGAACACACCCCAAAAAATGATTTCTGAAATCACAATTGGTTAAACGTGAAGATCTGATCAATTTAAAAATCTTGTTATTCATGTTTGAAGTAAAATGTGCTTTATTACCCTTTAATTTACAGAAGTTATTTTCAATAAGAGGAAGGGGGAGAAGGAGAATTCCTTTAGAACAACATCAAAAAAAAGATGTGTTTACATTTATGGAGTAAAATCTTGAATTGTCAAGAGAGAGCTTTACAGTGCTGTGTAAACACTCGTCAATTCAAATCTCTTTCTGTGAAGAAAACATTTGTTCAGTATGAGTCAGAAGAACTATGTTCAAGTTGATTGGATGTAATTGGTCAACTCTTAAATGACGTTGACCTGAATGATTTGATTCTCTTGAATCTGTTTAGCGTTTGGTAGGTTGTACTCACACATTAGATTGACTTACACAAATGTGAATGTATTCAAGTACGTATTTTGGCCACAGTACATTTCTGTATTGTAAAAAAAGATTCTACTTCATTTTTCTCCCCTTTGTACAAAGGGCAGGTTTATAAGTTTGTCTTCCTCCCGCACCTTTTCGTTCTTTGTAAAGGCCAAAATGAAAAGAAAGTATTCCTCTACATTGTACTTCTTAAAAACAATGAAATAAAACAAATGAAATGAATTGAAATGACATTTTTTTCTAAGAAAGTAACTGTAGCAGGATAATGTATAATGATCAAGAGCAGGTTGTTAACCCCTTCAGGGTGAGAAGAGACCCCTCCGCTTTGCATTGGGGTCCTGCTTACCCTGTTGATAACAACCCGCTCACTATACATGATCCCTTACAGAAAGGAATATGAGCAAATGTTACTGTACCTGTATCTCTTTCTCATGTTAGACAGACGGTTTAGAGAGATGTGATCAAGAGGAGCACTCCCACACCTGCATACAAATAAAACATAAAGACAGGAGTAAACATTACATTCCACTTGTATGGACTAATGTTTAGAACAGATTCACTGTACTGGCAAACACATTTTGTGATGTATTATTATGAGCCTTTCTGTGTTTTTTCTTGTTAGGATGGATCATGCCGTTTTTGTCTGGGTTTAATTTGACCATTTTGTTCACTTCTTATAGATTTAAATTAAAATAAATTATAAATACCCCGAAGAGGCCCCCCACAATAGAAGTGAATTCTGTTCCATTTCTGGTAGCGGTGTTTATTACAATAAACACCGCTACCAGAAATGGAAATGTAATATATATTTTTTCTTGCAAAGGCCATGGTTGAGAATTAACGGCATAGTAAACTGTCATTTTTTGTCAAGAGGCTAGTCTAGCACAGAGGACAAACATAACATAAGCCTGTCTGGATCTAATAATGGAAAACCTGAAATGTCCCTCTGTTGATCATGCTGTGTAGAATATACAGTACAGCAGATGGCAGATCTAATGGTATATTAAATAAGTATTTAATTTACAGGTCATTTAACCCAAAACCTCTTTAGCCTTGCTGAGAAGTCCATTGATCTTAACCCGTTAGTAAATATTTGATTATTGTGACCAGCGCAGCCTTTTTGGCCTTTAAGGTTGCAATTTTATCGGCCCAGAGAAACCACAGATCAATGTATTAAATTGTCAACACACTAATCAGCCAATCAAGTCTATTACTCAGATGAGCATTTCAACTGGACCACTTGGATATAAAGTCCTGTAAGGGGATCATTTTGTATCTTGTGTGTACAGGTGTGTGCAATATTCACTTGTTCTTGTAGCAGTTGTGAGCTGTGTGATGAACCATGTATAAACAATAAGCTTCAATAAGCTGTTTATTCTGATAACAACAGGAACTTATGAGGGCTCTCACAGCCACCTCTCTAGTAGTGATAATTAGGATAGGAAATTGCTAATACACAGAAAGAAAAGATAACAGGTTAGTGTGCTACACCATGGAGATAAATGATTAAGTTATGATTATACTATAGCACTCTTTGATTTATAAAGCTTTATTGGCATAAATGTTAAATGGACAATGTTGCCAAAGTAACAACACAATACAAAACAATAACAGTAGTGATCAAAAGATCATTAAAGTGATCTCTCCATCTATCGTCATCAGACCCATCTATCTCTATCTATCTCTTTCTATTTTCATCTATTTCATTTATCTCCATCTATCTCTCTATTAGTAAGGGAATATTACAAAAATCTGGGAATAAATTCCTTACCAAGAAATGTCTTCACAAATGTGTTCATAAAGGTATCTTCTAACACATATAAAAAGATTTAAATCCAACTCCTGTAGGAAAATCTATGAGAGCTGCTCACAGTCAAGGTACCTGGAACCTTATTGGTGAAAAATTGAAAATGTTAATCTCTGCGTTAGGTAGCTTGTGAAGGGTCAAACTAGGGGTTCTCGGGAGTCTGAACGCATGGCAAAAAATGTTTAGCAAAAAATCCACTCCTTGGTGAAAAACGGCCACGCCCACTTTTACATGTACATTTTAAAGTAGGAGCCATGGGGTCCTGTGTTAGGACCAAAAACTGCAGGATATTCTGCGGAGAACTTTAAACACAAGGTCAGTAAGAGTATTTCCTATGCAAAAATACTTTTAAAAAGGTAGTGTCAAGGTTGTGGAACGAAAATCGCTATCTAGACACTTTTTCACGGTTCACCTTGTGGCCAAATATAGTTGTCTATGAGGATCAGCATGAAGCCAAAGACGAGGATTCACCCTCTGCTACCTCCTCCCTGTCTATTTAAGAGTATGACTGATATCCGCCATGTTAATAGAAACACACAAAAAAATGTAACCATAAAAATGTCAATATTTCTACATTTTCAAATAGTAATCTCTAAGGCAAAAAGCAGATGCATGGAGTGGTGCATGGGTGTTGGAAAATGTTTTTAAAATTGTTGAAAAGAACGTGTCCACCTGGTGCTCTTCAGTGTGGGGATCTAACTTAGAAGCTAAATTGAAGACTGAGGCACTCAGAGGGGTATGGCTGAAACATGTTGGCATGTTTTTTCTGAATCTGTAGCCCTGATGAATTAAAGGCCTTTTTATGCATACCCCTCTAAGAGCCTCAGACCTCTTCTAAAGTAATCTCTAAGGTTTGAAAAACTCAAGCTAATGAAAAACTTGTTCATGAGCGCAAAATGTCAAGTAGCTGATGGACAATTGAACAATTGACTTATTCAAAAAACCAATTCAATAGACAGAAAAAGGAAAACACCTATTCACACAGTCACCCACCTCATGCGGCAAATGAAGGACCGTCGGGAGCCCATGCACATCCTCATAGACGACTGCTGTCCCTCCTTCTTCACTGTTCCCGTCTTCAGATCCAGAATTCGTCCTGTTTATACAAAAACAGCAGAACAAATAAAATAAAGCAAGACCAGAATAAAGAGATGGTTTAAAAAAAAGAAGAACAAACTAAGCCCAGTTCAGTAACCAATGGCTGACATCACTCAGGCTTTGCCCATTTTTATTTACAGTCTATGGTTTGTGCAGTTTTTCAGAAATTAAACTAAAAAAAACAAACTCCATCTCAGGAACTCCTATGGGTGCTGAATCCTCAACCATAACATTATCCAAAGTATTCCAGGATAGCACACCAAATTCCAATATTTAAGATTTTATTGTGCTGTCCTGAAATACTTATAATACTTTTGTACAGCTTTTCACACAGAAAGGACTTATTCATTATATATATTTCAAAGTGTCAGGGACAGCCTTGTAAAATACACTAATCAGTGAAATTCCATTTAGAACAATCAAAAATTGATACAACAAAATGTTTACTTTCTGGACTTTAGAACAAATGAAAGACAAATGTATCATTGCTAAATAACATGGCCGTGTATTTATTTCTTGTCCAAGAGACAAAAGACTAAGTTTGTCATCATTTCTGATACCACCTAAGCTTTAAAGAGACTACCGATGGACAGTCATATTTTCAACCCAAAGCTGCCGCATGCAAAAGAGAAGGGCAGCAGCAGTGGTCAAGTGACATAAAGACAAAGTGCAGACAGTGAGCGCATCAAGAAATACACATTTTACAAAGCCAATCTAAGTTAAAGCCTAAAATTGGAATTACAAGCAGTGACAGTGATCATTCAATAAGCCATCAACATGCTGTCTTGACACCCTGCCAACGAGCCTCCCTAAAAAACGTTTATAGCTGCCTGGCAACAGACTTACTGCAAATAGTCAACAGCTCCCTCCCATCAGGCACTCCTCCAAAGGCCCTGAAAACTGCAATTAAGCCCTCGCTTAAAAAAAAAAGAAGAGTAGCCTAGACGCCTTTGTCTACCAACAACTCAACAATTTCTTAACTTTAAATTACTGTTTGGACAATTTCCAATCAGGTTTCAGACCCCATCACAGCACCGAAACGGCTCTTATTAAGGTTCTTAACGACATTTGGCTCAACACTGATTCTGGCAAAACTTCGATCCGAGTATTGGTGGATCTTAGTGCTGCCTTTGATACCATTGACCATTCAATACTTCTAGATAGACTCGAACACTGGGAAGGACTCTCCGGCACTTAAAATGGTTCAGGGTCTAAATGGAATGGGTCCTAAATGCATTTTTTCCGACCTTCTCACTAGCTATAGCCCAACCAGATCCCTCAGATCATCAAGCATGTGCCTCCTGAATGTACCTCAAATTAAATCAAAATCAGGTGAGTGTGCATTTGGTCACTATGGTGCTGTTCGCTGGAACAAATTGCCTGATGACCTGAAATCCACTGCAGCTGTATCTTCTTTTAAAACAATTTAAAGACACACACACACTGTGTGTGTGTTTATCTTTATGTGTGGATCTGTGCGCCTGTTGTTTTCCATGTGAGAGTGCAGCATGATTAGGACAGAAAATTGATTTGATGTCTGTGCGATGTATGGGCGATGATTTCTTTTCATTTGTATTATTATCGTTATTATTTTATTTTCAATTATTAGGAGTATTTAATATGTCTCTACCTTATTTTTTTTACATTTTAATTTCAAGGTTTTTAATGTAATGCACATTGTGTAATGAAATGTGCTATACAAAAAATGGACTTGACTTGGGGCTTTTTGGGCCTTTATTTGAAATGTGCCCTGCACCAAATAGTGTCTGTAACCTCTCTAAATGGTGTGTCTAACTCCACCAACTGAGCAAAACCTGCACCTGAAGATGTCGTATTTAACATAGGTAACCCTTGTGAAGTTGGTGGAGGGACTCTGAACAGACCGATTGTAAAATATGATATTGATGTTTTAGCAAAGTGCATCATTCTCTTTCTATTGCCAACCAAGACTGGAGTTGGGATAGCCAGTGGCAGACTGCTGGGACAACAGCAAAGTCAAGCATATGTAACAATGCTCTCATCACTGTAAACAAAGGTCCCAACCCCGCCACACACATACATTAGACTGTGTATGACAACATTGATGAGACAAAGCTTAATTACATTTGTTACAGAAAAGAGTGATACAGTAAGCACTCAAACAAACACTACCAATTAGAAGTCAGCTGCCCTGTGTGTGACATCAGACACAGGGATATAGGAAATCAATGCTGCTCCAGGGAGGTCTTTTACAAAAATAATAAACAAAAAAAGAAAAGATAGTAAGGAATTCAATACTATTAAAGTCAAAGTGTTTTCTGTACCTGTCATGGAGTTTTCTGAAGTGCTGAGCTGTTCCCTCAGCTTATCCACATCGTCTGGGTGCACTTGTTCATATAGAGTGCTGCCAAACCACTCAGACTGCGGATGGTTCAGTACAGGTGTCACTGAGTCTGACACATAGATCACCCGGCCTGTTTCTGCTGCAACGACAAACAGGAAGCCATCCGCTGCCTCCAGGATCAGATGCTTGAGTTCCTACAGAGTGCAAAAGGGACATGAGCATACAAGCCAGAAGGAATTAAAAAGTAAGAGGAGGCCCAAGATTCATTGCGCACCGTTTTTTTCTTTTTTTGGGATAATCTTTATTCATAATCAAAGTCTAGCTATGACATGGAAGCATAACAATAAATAAGGTTAAAGAAAAGTCAGATGTCTAAACAGGAATCAAGATATGTATGATTTGTAGATCACCAAGTTTAGTTTCAACAGATTTCAGGGTTTTCTTGAAGTTTGTCAGCACATTCATGAAGATTAAACAACAAGTACAATGTGATTAAATGTAAAGTTTGGCGACTGTAAGTCCTTTAGAGAACCAATTTTGAAGAGAGACTAAAAAAGATTTTGGATTATCAATATGCAAAAAATTGATGTTCTTAAGTTTCAATATCAGAGTCAGAAAACAAAGAAATGTTTTTTCTGCATTAAACCTTTGTCTGCATAACTCATAACTAAATATTAGTTCAGCGATTCACAGGAAAGCTAAATCTTCAAGCCTTTTTCAGTTTATACAATAAATGTTTGAGTTTGTTAAGAAAAATGCAGACATTTTTTTGAACAGCCTAATATTCCTTTTACTTCACTTTCTGTAAAGTAATCACACATTTGATATATTTTTCTTCATGTTTTGATTTGGAATAGAATGTGCAGTGTTCCCAATGCATTTGAATGCATGGAAATAAAAGCTGTTATAAGGATTTTAAGCTTTACTCACTTTTTTAATCACACTGCTATTATTTTGAACACTACTGTAACTTTTTCTATTTTTTTTAATACTTTCTTCTTTCCTTTGTAATGGAAGAGGAAATAGCTCTGAAGACTTGGACTCAAGTGGCAGAGTAAAACACTTTGAAGTCTAAGCTTGTTTTAACTCAATTGATTAACTTCCAATATTAATGTTATAAAACAAAAATGTTGGCTATACTGGCCAATTCTGTGAGAAAAGTTTAATCACTGTGAATCTCAGGTTTCAGCCTTTAACATGGGAAGCAAAGTCCAAATGAACAGCACCGAATCTGGGACACCCTTTGGAGAAGTATCCAGCTGCTATCTTTATAATCCGAGTCTCTGACATTACATTATTACCTGTTCAGTGAGAAAGGAGGGCTTGTAAGCCCCATCAGTGGATGTGTTTCCCGTGCCCCTCATGGATTTCATATGGGAGACAGCCATACGCAGAATGGTCAACTTATCAGGTTTTCTTGCCAGAGCACTGCAGGTAGGCACCATGTCTGACAGCTCAGTGATGTACTGGGTCATTTTGTTGCGTCGGCGTCGCTCAATCTCACTGTGATTCTCCCTAAAACAGGGGAAAGAGCAGTTAGAAGCTTGGAGAGAGAGAAATCTAGGAACCATTTGCCAGCCTTGCTTGAACAATTGATCAAGAGATGCATTTGGCCATGATTTTTTCCCCCCGTGTCTTTTATTTCTTTGACTAAACTTTAGCTCAGGTTTTGTCAATGTGAACTGCACTAAATGATGTGATTTAATCTAGATGCAATTTGATTGCACTGACTCTGTCCAAATAACAAAACATTGTCTGGAAGTTGACCATTTGTTAATTGGGTAGTTATTATCTTCTCTTTTTGCTATAGTAGAGGGGATGTCTGCTCTCGCAGCCACCCTGGAAGCAATTAAAACAAACTCATATTTACAACCATAGCAAAGGCTATTCAAATTAGTTTGTATTGTATTAACTTTGGCCTTCAAATGAATTATTCTTAGCACAGAAATTAAAGAAAGAAGTACGTTTTTTTATTGTTATTAAAGGTAGGGTAGGTAATTTCCTCCAGATACACTTTTTCAGATGTGAAAACTGTCTTTAGGTCCTGACAGAAATTAATAATTCATGTGCTCTGAAAAAGAAACTAAAATCCGTCATCTGTAGCAGTTGTAAACTCGTAAAAACTTCAACCAATGTCTGCACTCGGTTCGAGTTTTATGAACCAATCATGCCTCCCTGTCTCCCTGCTCGTTCTCTACCCCATGCATGCACGAGCCCACACTCAAAGCATGAGCTGAAATTGGCTTCTGAACCAATGGCGCTAGTGCATGTAAGTGAGGGTCGAGGGTGAAGACGGAGCACGGAGAGAATGCTACTTTCAAAATCATGCTAGTTTTCAAAAATTACCAACCCTAGCTTTAAAGGGAAATGAGAGCAAAATGAAAGCTAGTTGCCACAAGTCCAATATTTTTGATGTTGTAGTTTAGGCTTGGGAGATAATCGAGTCCATAATAAAAGGAAACATGGCATAAATCCAGTTAGTACAACTTAAAAATACAAAATGAAAATACTGTCGCTAATGTCTGAATACATTTACTTACCAGTTGACAATAGAATACAACAGCAGAAAGATTACTCAAAGTGTAAACAACATACACAACACTTTTTGTTAAGGACTCAGTAACTCATTCTGTGTTGGATAAATAGTTTTGAGTTGCCAAATTATGACCAAGTTTATTTTTTTTATCAAAATGCTCCAAAATAGACTTAATCTAAAGAGTTCAGCTAGATAAACTAACCTTATCCCTACTGACATCGCTTCACCTGTTGAAGAGACTACACCGGAAATGTTTCTCTTGCCAGATATGATATCAATCACAGCTACAAAAAGTGTGGTGATAAAGACTTTCTACTGATGGTCAACACTGACAGGCAATTTATTAATTATTTTATTAATTATTTTACCAAAATTGAACATATTTCTTAAAACATTAAACAATGCTATGATAATATTTCACTTTGGTTGAGTCAGAACAGATATAATGTGTACAGGTTGGACAGTCTGTTGATCCCTGAGTCAATGAACAGAAACATTAACACATTTCTGTGTTATGGGACTACCAAACACAGAAAGGCGAAGTGCTGGCACCAGAGGAAGTTACAAAGGCCTTATGGCGGAGCCAGAGGGAGAGAGCAGCGCTATGTGGCGCTCCAGCTGTGTGTTTACACTTTGTGCTCTCTTATGTACTGTGAAATGACACTTATTACGCAGAGGCAGAATTAGTATGAATGTACGAAGGTGTACGGACGGCGAAGCTTCTTTACAACACTGTTGTGGAAACGTAATCTGAAAAGGTCTATAGTGTACGCATAGGAGCAAAGCCTTTTGCGATGTTCATCTGCAGCCAAATCAATCTAACATATAATGCTTCTGTTCATTGCAAAAAGTGCATTTCCTTCTGTGTCAGGTATAGAAAGAAAAAGTATTGTTGTGTAGACAGCTCAGGAAAACAGCTCTTTCGAAACGAATTCACAATAAAGTAGAAGAAGAAAAAAAAAGGAAAACAAATTCAAGATAAGAAATGTGATAGGATTGCTGATATGCAGTTATGAAGAACTGATTTCTTATTTGATGTAGGGGATACTGTATATAACAGCCCACTGCATTTGTAATGGTGGAAAATAAAACGTTAGCCATGAAGTGTCCATGCAATAAATGTTACAAAAATAGAAATTCAGCAAGGTTCTGAAAGACAAAATTTGACAGATAAGAATATTTGACTTTTTCCAAACAAACAAAAAACTAAAAGTAAGGGTCCAATTTGTAAGATATTTACTGAATTAAATCATATAATGACCTTAACATATCATCGATTTTCTAACAAGCCCCATGACCAGAAATGTGGTAAAACTAGGATAAATATTGGAGATGCTTTTCAGAAATGAAGAGAGGTCAGAACGCAGAAAGGTTGCAACATGCAGAGCTGAATAAACATAGAAGCTTCAGTGTCTGCGACATAGCAACCAGCGTGAGCATCGACTCTAGGGAGGAGGGAGCGAGAGGGAGACAGCTCTATCCTATGTGTTGAATTAGTACAGCAGTACCCATTTTAAACACTGGGTGTCAGAGTTGCATTCTTTAATAATTAACCAGTTTTCTTTTAATTAATTAACAGGCTTTATTTATAAGAGTGTAAAAAAATGTATAACAATTAATTGTAATTGTAATATTTTCTGATGATTTGTACATGGATATACCCCAAACTGAGATTGGATGATGTGGCTTTTTGAACTAGTTCGGAAACACTTCACATGATGATATCTCCTTTCAGTGGTCTTACCTTGAAAATTTGCTTGGTCCTTCTCCATCTTCATCATCGAAGTCCATTCTAAAGAACAACCACAGGAAACACAGTTACTATTTCTTGTTCGTCTGAGAAGTCTTTGTCTGCTTATGAAAAAAAAAATTCAGTTTGGATTGACAGTTATTTCTCATCTGCATATACTGCTAAGTGACAAAGTTGTGTATTCTAACAGGTCTATATTTTTATCTAGCCAGTAGTTGATAACTACTTTCACAGCTTCCACCAAACATATGGAGAACTCAGCCAGTTATAAAAGAAGCCAGCATGGGGGACATGCACACTGAAGTCTGCACCCGGCCTCCAAACATTCACACACTCATACAGACAGACGTGTTTGACATCTGATAGGCTACAGACAATTCCCTGCTGAAAAAATGCATTTGTGAATCGAACCACAGCAGGGTAGTCTCAAAAATCCCACACACAAATGTAGTGAGGTTCACACATGACTAGGGATGTAACGATTCACTCAACTCACGATACGATACGATTCAAGATACTGGGTTCACGATACGATTCTCTCACGATTTATTTTGAGAGAATCGGGAGGTGATTGGAGCTTCTCATTGTGGTGTTGATTAAATGCTGCATCATGTTGGTTGTGCTATTTGTGTAGTTCTCTGTCTTGTTGCAATATTTGCACAGTTTTTGTTTTGTCTGTTATCTTCTCACCTCTTTCATTTTCTGACTTGGGAAGCAAAAATGTTTCCACTGCCATGATAACGCCTGCTTATTACAACCAACCGCCTCTGCTCTACAGCTGCTGACGCTCACGATATTACTGCGATTCATTTTTCAGAGTACCGATTCGAACCTTGACACCTTTGAATCGATTTTTAACTGCCTCACGATTAATCTTTACATCCCTACACATGACAGTTTGTGAATGCAGATGTTTTTGCACTGCCCTGCACCTACGTGATGTGCGTATAACTACCTCCTTCTTCTCATATAAAAAACAATACATATTTGTGTGATGATTTCAGAAATACGTTTGTGAACCTTATTTTTTCATTTGTGGAGTTTTTTTACATTTATATAGAATGATAAATATTTGTGCGTGCATTGAAAAATATTTTTGTGGACAGAGTCATTCATATATAAATCACAAAATACATTTTTGAATCCTTCTGTTTGCATTCATGAATATTGAGACCGATCTAACTCCATACTTTTGCTGTAGGTTTTAAGTTTTACTCTTGGCTTCTTTTCATCCCATATAAAGTTTCTCAATAGCCCCTCTCATACATTAAAACATGAAGTTGCTATGCATAGTGGCAGGTTCCGTAATAGAACAAGAAAAAGTAGCAAATAAGGAATTTAAATAACACAATAGTTTTTTCAAGTAGAGTGAGTGGTAAACATTTTTACAAACGACCACATAAAGTTTCTAACGGCTGAGCACAGATTTTAAATGTAAATAATCACGGTTAATCGGGTTTCTTTGATCATGGAAAGACAAAAATCGTGATCCTGATTATCATTTAATTAATTAATTGTGCGGGCCTACTACACAATACTACAACAGCAGAAAAAAAGTAGGCAGCTTTTAAAAAGTGACCTGTCACCTGTTTGACCAATAGCCAGCACTTATGGAAAGCCCTGTATTCAGAATGGTTATTTCCAAAGCAGTTCAGCTGCGAATATACTTACCCTCCTGATCTCCTCTTGCCCCCCCGGCCTGGCATGGCTCCTCCCATCCTCACTTGGCTGGTCCCAACTGCTCCCTGCATCGGGACTGTGCCTGGTAACTCACTTCCAATCTCTGTTAGAGATACGAAGACAGCATATGAGCAGAGGGTTAGCATTAACATAAGTGCCGTTAAACTATGGGTTTCCCATTTGTATAAATACAAGAAAGATTTTCTGTAGAGTTTTATATTGTTTCTTTTCAGCAGCTCTTCTATAGCAGGCTTCATTTGACAAATATTAAAATAGATAATCTTTGAAATCTTAAAGTTCTGCTAACTTCATTTGAAGTGGTTTGTGTGCCTGAGCTGTTCAATGCTGTTTGCTTTGAAAACATTTGACAACGGTTCATTAAATCAAGATAATCCAGATGAATTGATTACTGTGCTGCATGCCGTGTTTCGCTCTTTTGTCCATACGTTTTGCCATGCATCGTAAAGTGTTGATTGTTATGTAGTACATCCCAACGACCTAAAACATTTTTCAAATGTAATTGCATCTATAATAAATATTAGGCCTGTAACAGAGTTTGTATTTGTCTTGAACCGTTAGAGTACAGGCATCACGGTTTGGTGCATGCAGTCACACTAGTACAATTACGTCTAAGTGGAGATAAAAGGCAATCACACATAGCAGTATTCACTCCCCCAATCCAGGTTTGCTCGTAACTGTTTGCTAACTACTATCAAACAACAAACAGAAGAAGAAGTAGAAACAACAAAACAAACGAAGAAAAAGAGTAATATTCAGTAGCAACATGACACGGCGGAGCTACAAGCCGTCACCCGCCCGCTTCTTTCAAACAGTTGTGTGGAAACAGTACGGGTTCGCAGAGCGGGTTAATATGTTGAACATTTTAATGAATATAAGACGGCATAACCAAGAAGTGAGAGGGTCAAAGACTGTCGTAGCTTCTACTTTTTTTAGGCTATGCAGTAGTAGAAGGTCCCAGTCTCAAGCTAACAGCACTACACACATTATCTTTACATGGCGAGCAGTGATGAGAAGCTGCAGTATGGGGAAACACTGCAGTCTTTCAAATTAGTCGGTTGGAGATGTTTTGGTTTCAGTGTCGAGTATAATGACAAGGAAAAGAAAACGGTATACAAAAAAATGCAAACATCGTTATACACATGTAGCCTACCTAGATGGAAACACGGAGTTTGGCTAAAAGTTTACAGCATAAGACTACAGACAGCGGTAACATCAGTAGGCTGTATTGCAGCCACCAGTTGATCCCTACATGATGGCGATGGAGCGAGAGTGAACGGAGAAGCAGCGTGTAAAACAAAGTAACCGTACACAATGAAATATCAACGCTTTACAACCCGTTTCTTTGTGAAAGCTCATGAAGATTAAACAAAAATATATTTTAAAATGCTGAAATGTCTTCCTATTTGTACATTTCTACATGGCACTAGGCGTACTTTAACAATGCCTTCATTTCATTGAGACTTTACACCAAACACCAGGAATGTGTATAAATGGAAACGTTTTTCTTTGTTGCTTAAAAGTAAAAGGTACGTATTGAAAAGTGGGTTGACTGTATTGTTGCATCCCTACTAGTGGATATTAATAATGCATATCTACTATAATGCATATCTATCACCACTTTGTAAAATAAGCTAACAAGCTCTGTTGAGTGAGAAAAGCATGCTGGGCCGTGCTGCTTCGCGCTGTGTCGCTGACGGGCAGTTAGGACACTCCAATAGTAAACACGGAAACATTTACAACAACACGTTTGTGACTTTGTCGCTAATGCTTGCATCTAATGCTGTTAGGACAGGCTTTGAGTAAGAGAAAGTGCTTGTTTGTATAAAATTAATAAATAAAACCTTTGTGATGTGTTTATTGTGAAATCTCATATTGCAATAAGACGGACGGACGGACGGACGGACGGACGGACGGACGGACAGACAGACAGACAGACAGACAGACAGACAGACAGACAGACAGACAGACAGACAGATAGGGGCTTTATTGTCATTGTATCAAGGAACACAACTAAACTTTGTAGGCAGCAATCCTGTACAGCAGCATCTTGGTCACATATATCAAAATAGAAGTTATATACATACAATAGATGATGTGCTAGATTGAAAGAGAGACAGTGGCTGAAATACGGTGGGCATAAATAACAATTTTTGCTCAGTGAATGACTCGATAAATAACTTGATAAATAAGCGGTCATAGTGCAGTGTCCGGATGAATAAATACAGAGTTCTAGTGACTGGATAGATAAACAGTTGTGCAGTGATTGAGACAATAAATATACATTTATAGTGCAGTGGGTAAACGATAACGATCACCCTTTGTGAAAGATATGTTTGTGTTTGTGCAGTAAGAGCTTTCTAAAGCAGTACAATTGTACTAAAAATTGTGGCGGAATGTCAGCTCATACTGTACGACTGAATCACTTACGACGCTCGACCAGAACCCATTTATGTGCTCACACTGTGTGACACGATTGGTGGAGACGGTCTGAGGGCAAACATTGAAAAACTTATGACGGAGCATTCACAATTTTCAATATAAACTCCCACAGACGGTTGATTTCAGTTGCACGGCTAAACTGCACTGCACACACCGGGATAATTCATACAACCAAAATATCAAACATATCAGAAAATAATCCGACGATCTGAAGCAGCTGATCAGTCTGTGATGGGCAGTCGTGCCGCAGTGTAAACTGCACGACTGCAAAAGGCGATCGGGGGGAAATTGGCCTAACTTCAAAATTAGTTGTACGACACAAAAATCTTGTCTAAATTAGCCTGAAATCGTACAGTGTCCAGTGAGCTTAAGCCAAGCTGCACCTGTGGGAGACCCAAATTCAGCAAAGCATTTTTCTTGTAGCCCAACCATGACAAACCAGGTCTCCACCGTTGTGTTCACAACTGTGACTTTTGCTGATAAAACTGAGCATACTTGACACAGGGCACAAAAGATAAGTTTTAAACTTTTGAGCAATTAAAATGTGAGCGTCTCAGCTATACGTTGGCAGTCGACATGAAAAGAGCACCTACACACATTCAAATTAAGATGATTGAGATTAGGAAAACCCTCACACAGGAGTTGCCTCACTAATACACACCTTTCACTCCATCCGTGGAGTTTTACAGCTCATATTCAAAATCTTAAAATGTAATGAAATTACCACCAAGAAGATATGACAAAGATTTGGCTTAGGACAAAGGGCATTAGAGTATCATAGAGTGCACTTAAATGTACGTTTCCTTTTTTACTCTTTTTTTCCCCCCACAAAGTGTGCCTTTTATGGATGAATAAAAAAAAATAATAATAAAAGTATTGTTAATAAAAACAGCATATTGTCAATTTTCTGAAGATAAATTATAGTTTCCTGTCTTTGTCTAAATTCCTGTGATTAAACTTTTTCAATGGAAATGACTACGAAAAACTGTTGATAGAAAGGGAGACACAAAATAATGATTTTTCTTATATTTTAAATTTGATCTATCATTGCATTTTTTGCGAGAGCAAACACTTCTGTTGTTCTGAATTGAATGAAGACCTAGTTGTTCCTTTTGGCCCCCTCGTGATATAGTTTGACACCACTGATCCAATGTATCTGGTGCTACTACTCGTGTCATTTTATATAACATAATAAAAGTTTCTTGTCCACTTTGAGCAGCACAATCTACTTTTCAGAACTGCTCAACTATTTCTTAAATTTGGAGACTAGTGTGCAATCATTTTTAGAATTTTTTAAAGGGCATTCCAAGCTTCTCGCTAGCTTAGTGTGACTGCCTTTGTGACATCTATGAGGGCACAGGGTCTCCCACCCTTTTATTGGTATTGGAGGGGCATTTACTTCTGCTAATTAGGAAAAACTGGTACACACAAGGACACGGCATTCATACATTTAAGAACACGGGTGCAAACAATGTAGTTTCAGCACAGGGTCATGAATCAACCTTGAATTTTCAGAGGAATTATTTCTTCAGAAATGAAAAATACACACAGATGTTGGTGAATGAGGCCCAATGTCTCCTGAGTCCAATAAGATGATGCAACTTGCCTCAAGGTCAATTTAGATACTGAGTATTTGTTATGTAGCAATTGTGCCATTTTTCACTGAAGGTTAACTTCACCCGATAAGTTTCAAGCTACCAACATTGTTACATTTTGTTACTTACTCCTCCACATTGCAGCTAGCTGTTACATTCACTTTTAGCATGTGCTGCTGCAGTAAATAGACACACACAACCCTTTTTAAGTCATTTCACTTGTCATGTTTCACATGTTCTTACAGCAATTGGATCTGGGTGACAGCCAGCTGGAGATTATCCTGGGATAACACAGCATTCCCACATCCCTGGGTATCTGATCTGAGGTCACAGATCAGCAAGCCAACTCATTCCTAATGCTGCTGTTGCTGCATTAGGAATTACTTAATTCCAACTGGGTGCCATTAGTGACAAACAGCATGTAGCTGCAATGTGGAATTATTGGCACCAGGATTTGTTTCCTCAGAAATTCTGAAGAACAATAACAATTTACAAGCACTTCAAGTACACCGTAACATGCTGGAGCACATTTTGTACAATGACTAAATTCAACAGCAAATGAACCAGTTCACTGCCATGGCTGTTGACTCATGTCAGCATTCTATGAATACATTGTGATTCAGCTCATTGGAAACATTGGCAGAGGTGAGCGCAATATATAGAGTATATTCTTTCAATTTAACTTATTTAAAAACGTGTTGTAATCTGGTGGATAATGTGTTGATTCTTCTTAAATCGCAGACATGCTAACTTAACTATAGGCTTTATGTTGCTCACTGCACAAACCTGTTTTGATGGAGAGGAGCAAAAGCCCCCTCAGGAAATCAGTATTGGGAGAACATCACACAAGAATAAATATAAACTGTGTCTTTTTAAACATTACAGTTGTTACTTATTTACAACAATTAGTAAACCAGTCAATCAACAATTTCACCAAGGTTCCTATTTTCCGTACCAAAAATACTGAACAGCACATTTCCATACTGCCCACTAAGGGACACCCCTGACTTTAAATCAGGGGCATGCATTCTGGAAGTTTACTTAGCATACCGGTATTATATTATGCTTAACTTGGTGTCTTATTGGCAATACGTCGAACTGCACAATGGTTTTAAATGAATCATCAAAGCCATTTTGTTCCCTCTGACACGATATTCAGGAAAGATTGAGATTAACCGATTTAACAAAACACTTTTCGTATTTACTGCCTATGGAAGCGGTAATGTCGAATACTAGGGCGAACATAAAACCCCATAAAGTCCCTCCAAGGGAACATATCGTCCTAAGGGTTAAGCAGTTGGTAACGATTTCAAAACAACCTTTTGTATCAGAGAAGGGCTAGCAAAGGGTGGCTGAGATGAATGCATTAGCCACACTTAGCTTTGCAAAAAGACACCGGTATCAGACAATACGCGATAGAGATTACGCAGAGATGCTTTTATACAGGTCATTTCACAATCGCCAAGTCGTTTCAACAGTCGTGCAGATAAATTGGCCCCAAAGATGCGAAGAAAGGCTATGTTGTTTGATGGGGGAAGGGGGATGGATGCTGGAGCCAGGCTTCGGCGGCCTCCTTCATTTTTAGCCCTCCTCAGTAACAGTACATAATAGCCAGGCTATTTTTTAAGTTCTAGATAACACCCTTGTCCTCGACACTAACACATTAGATACTGACTTACCTGACGGGTTGACCGCAGTGGGAGTCGCCATGTTCCTCAGATGTAAAATATGTAAAAAGCAGCGATGGAGATTAAGCACAATAAGGCTAGTGAGCCCCCTGTGAGACACAGTCGAAACTCCGCTGGATTAGCACGCTAGGCACGGTCCTACCGCTTCACATCCGTCAACGTGGAAAAAACAATCTGATTCAAACGATTTAAGAAAGGCTTTTTGTGACTAATATTACAAGCAGATTCGATGGAAATTTTCTTCCAAACCGCACTTTATAAAATGCAAGATATAAAATGTCTGAATGGAAGCACCGCGAGATTTTGGGTTTGCTTGCGTGAATAAATTTAGATTGGTGCAGTGATTGAAATAATGTAGAGATGCATGCATGGTGAACATGTGGTTATAATGCTTTGATTTCTATTAATTTAATTGAGATTGGCATATTTTTTAAGTAATATATATATATAGATATCCCCGTATATATATATTATATATATGTAATATATATATTATATTATATATCACTCCTACTCCTGCTACTAAAAGCTGCCCAGTTGTGGTCTGTCTCCAGTAGCCTAGCGGCTAGCCTACTGGAGCCATCAGGGGTAAGCTTCTTTTCAAAGCAAAAAGCAGCAACCCACTAACAAATATCAAAGAAATATTAAAGGTAGAGTCAGTAGCAATCTCTTTTTGCAGCTGTAAACACAACTTTCAAACTAGGGCCCTCCTCCTGGGCTCATCACCACCATTAGCCCACGCCCACTGCAGGACTATGTGTGTACATTTACTGCTTGTATATCTATACTGCAAGCTACCTTAGAATATTAATTTGTTTTAATTTAAAAGCTGATAATTTAGCACAATGTTTAGCAACTTCCTGTCCCAACAGAAAGTAGACCAATTCTGCGTCCGCGGGTTAAAGCCAACCCAAGGTTCACTTTCTCAGGGCGGCTGTGGCTCAGTTGGTAGAGTCGGTTGTCAATCCCCAGCTCCTGCAGCAACAAGTCCAATGTGTCCTTGAGCAAGACACTTTACCCAAATTTGCTCCCGCTGCTTCGTCGGTGGCATGTGTATGAATGGGATTAGTTACTTCTGCTGAAACCCAGTTGAAGGAGGAGCAAGGGTCTGCTGAAACCCAGTTCGAGGAGAAGCAAGAGTCTGCTGTAACCCTGTTGGAGAAGGAGCAATAGTCTGCTATATACCCCGATTGGAGGTGGAGCCAGGGGACGATCAGTAACAGGATGAGGCAAATTCAGATTCCTCAAAGATAGCTCTGTTAAATGAGTGGATGCCAGATACCCTGAAGCCTTGACTGATTGTTGGGAGCGGTTGCCAGTGGGTAGGTAATGGCTACAATTCTTGGAATGTCATAAATTGACATGTCTTTCCAGGATTTTGCACCATTCAAGAGTCACATGTAGTGTTGATGTGCTTCTTGAAGGGTCCATACACTGATCTATCTAGTGATTGAAGTTTATGTAAGTGAGCAATGTGGAGGTAATAAAAAAATGACAACACCGTTCTCTTTGGCATAGTCAAGACCCTCCACAGAGACATGTGACCCATGATTGTCCAAAAGCTTCTCCTGTAAACATTTTGTCTGGGTGACAAAGTGCTTGACAAAGTCCACAAAATGTTTCTCCAGACGGGTTTCCAGTTGCGGACACAGCAGTAGCAATGGTCACAAGGGTTCCCCTTTCAGCCATATATACAGTACTGTATATACATGTATAACCACAACTTGTCTGGTTACCGCTGTCTCATCCATATTCAAGCACTGTATTATTTGTAATAAAATACACACAGCAACAGTGTTTAGTCTTTTTACGTTATAAAAAAAACCCGCACATGAAGAACAACCTGCAGTCTGCTAAAAAAACATACAGACCATTTCTACACGCAAAATGCTTTTATATTTAATTATTTATTCATGATTTGTATTTGTTTTAACGATAGCCCAATCTGATAATGGACTCTGTATTTATTTTTATTTTTTTTTCATGCTCAGGGTAAATTTACATTCAAATAAAGTAACATAATATATGGTCAGTCACAAAGAAAACATAATTAAGAGAAAGAAAGGAGTAAAGGTGGTCAAGTATGATGGTTAATCATAACGTAGAAATAGTTAATAAAAGGCTGATATACAGTCAGGCATCAGTTAATATCTGCACAATTAATGATCAAGTTTATACAAATACGTAAGTTGTAAGTTATACTATAACAAAGAAATAATATAGGAGCATTCAGGGAACAACTGTAAAGAACATGAAATCTTAATGAAGCTAAAGAGGGAGAGGAAATAAAAATGATTGTAAGTGTTTATTATCTGTTATTTAGGACAAGTAATATTATTATATACGTGTGAATTTATCTGGTTCCAGGTTTCATTCAACTATATTTTCAAGGTCTGGGTTTAGAATAATACCTAAGTACTTAATGCC
This sequence comes from Tautogolabrus adspersus, assembly GCA_020745685.1. Classification (NCBI taxonomy): domain Eukaryota; kingdom Metazoa; phylum Chordata; class Actinopteri; order Labriformes; family Labridae; genus Tautogolabrus; species Tautogolabrus adspersus. Next base: position 10,495,625 of record CM036535.1, read on the forward strand.
ATCGGGAGACCATTTGAAAGGTAATTTCTGTATGCATTCATGGAGACAGTGCTTATTCAAAGGCATAGCTTCAGATTTCTCACAATTGAGGATTGTGAAGCGAGGATACAGGGTTCTGTAATGTGAGCAAAATGTCATCAGTGTATAAAAGAAGTTTAATAGATAGATCTTCGATAAGAATACCCTGAATTTCTTTGTTGGAACGAATTTGACAGGCTAGTGGTTCTAAAGAAAGAATAAACAGTAGGGGTGATAAGGTACAACCTTGTCGAGTTCCTCTATGTAGGGGGAATCGTTCTGATAGTAAAACATCTGCTACTAGGTTACTGTAGAGCAAAGATATATATATATATATATATATATATATATATATATATAAAAGTATGTCCAGTTAATGGGGTACAATGCTTTTTCCACGGCAATTGAAGGGCTGGATAGGTTTCTTGCATAACAAAAAGCATGTATTAGCTTGCGCATAATGTCACAGACTAATCTGTTTTTAACAAACCTATTTGATCTTTATGTACCAGATGAGATAAAACATTTTCTAGTCTCCATGCAATAATTTTGCGTAAGACCTTATGGTCTACATTGAGCAGTTGAATAGGTCTATAGCTGTCACATTCAAGTGGGTCTTTATTAGGTTTACATAATCTTCTCCCCCATCTCGTAATGTTTGCTTTTTAACTGGTATAGGGAGAATTTCAGTTTTCTATTTGTCAGGGAATTTAATTCAGATTTTACTTTAGTTAGTTCTTGATACAGATGATTGTTTCTGGGTGCAGCTTTATGTTTACTTAGTTCTGACAGTGTAGCTGTCAACTTTGTATCTGTTGCTTACTCATTTTATTTTTGTATGATATGCTTTCCATTTTGTTTCAAATCCAAGTTCTGAGTTAGTATTTTCTTTAAAAAAAAGTTCTGTATTTTTAGTAATCATTGTTATAAATTCGGAATCAAGCAAAAGAAAGTTAATTAATGACCATTTAAGAGATGTTATTAGGGATATGGGAGAAGACTACAGAGATGGGGGAATGATCAGATGTGATGTTGACTCGTAAGTGTTGCTTAAGATGACTTAAGATAGCCTACCCATAATGAGTCAATTCTTGAGTAACTTTTTTGTACACTAGAGTAGAATGTATAATTGTTTTCATCATTATGCGTAATTGTCCAGACATCAAAAATTCCTGCTCCACTGCATAGATCATTTAGAGCTTCAGAGTTGAAGTTGCCGCCCAGAATTATTGAGATGTTGATACAATCAGCCAATAATTCTGAAATTGTATTTTAAAAAGGAAATAAATTATTGTTGGGGGCACATACTGTAACAATAATTATTGGTTTTTGATAAAGATTTGCTTTCAGAAAGATAAAACGACCTTCTGGATCAGTTATAGTTTTTTCTATTACAAGGATTATTTTTTTATGAATTAACATTGCTAGTCCTCTACTTTTACTATAATAGCAGCTCAAAAAAACCTGTCCAACCCATTTTTTATTTTATTTCCCAATGGCATGTTGGGTTAGATGTGTCTCTTGTAAAAATGCTTTGTCTGATTTGAGACTAGCAAGGTGTGTTAAGATCTTAATGCATTTCATTGACTGATTAAGTCCTTTTGTATTCCAGGATATTCAATTAATTTTATTGTGTTGAACAATAACCATCCCTAACTATAAGCAAAAACTGACCCTTCATCGTAGTTATCTCTGAGCATTGTTTTTATAGTGACAAGGCACACAGATGAAACAAACTTTAAAGAGAATGGAAGAAAGAAAACAATTTGAAAAGAAAATGAAAAAAGACATAGGCATAGCCTACCTTCTTCAGATATCTCTCTCCCCCCTCCCTTCCCCCCGACCGTGCCCCCACCCCCCTCCCCTGGCCTCCAAGGGGAAAAGAAAAAAAGATTAACATACAAGCAAAAAAAAAAGAGAAGACAAACCCAAAAACTGACGGGGAAAAAAAGAAGGTCGAAAAATAGAGAAGAAGGAAGAAAAAATAACAGAGACGAATCTGCCAGTTCAGGACAAGGCGACACAGCGAGAAGTTTACTAGTTGCCATGGCAATCGTCACGCTGATGACGCAATCAACATGCGCCTTTTGTTTTGAGAGACGTTTGACTGTCTTCAGTGGTTAAAACTTTTATCCCCTCCATTACGTAATTTCTGGATTTCTGTGTAGTTTCCCATCCACAAAGAGTTTGTCTAAGGAAAGTCGGATTATTTTATTACTTGCACTATGTATTTTATAAACACAGATAGCATACTTTATGATGCCTCACTAGGGGGCCCTTGAGGGCTCACAAACTTAAAACAAAGCAGTGGCCCAAAAAGTGGAAACTTTGCAATGACAGTAAGAAACCTCCCTAAGGGGCCCCCACCTGACAGCATTCACTCTCGATGCTCTGCTAAGCATTGAATTATTGCAGTGAAAACCAAAGTTTGTCAATGAAAGTAAACAAAGAAAAATGAAGATGAATTAGCCTATGTTTATAAGAAAGAAAAAAAGAAACAGGAAAAAAGTAGCAGATCTTTCACAAATCCAGCCACGTTTTCTACTTCCCTTTCTTCTTGGATCTGAAAGATTCTCATGTTGTTCCATCTCAGTCTATTTTGGAGATCATCGCAGGTGGCTGAGAGGTCAATATCACGGTGAAGAAGGTATCGCAGCGCCCTCTGCTGACACGTCACAGTAGCCTATCATCTGCCAAGCCAACCCTTTCTTCTTACTTTTCAATTCTCTCTTCATGTTTGCCCAGTTTGTATTTTATGTTTTTTTTTAAATGTTTAAACATTATTTTTTATTGATTTTAAACTTAAAGGGGGCATATGAAAATCCATTTTCACAGTGTTTTTGAACATATATTTGGGTAACCTGAGTGTCTACAGTACCAACCCACAAAATGTGAAATAAATCCATCCAGTCCTTTGTTAGTGGTCTGCACAAGTCTTACACACAGAGAAAAATGCTCCGTTTCAAATGTGCTCAACTTGTGACATTACAAGTGGGATTCTGGTTAAAAATGTCTCCTGGGAAAACTCATTGCATTAAAGAGACACACACCAAAACGGAGCGTTCTGAGAGAGCTGGTTTATACAGAGTCACAAACATTCTCTGGTGCTTGATTCATGTTATATTTTGACCAAAGCACAGCACAGATGTTTCATTTAGACCACAGGGGACTGTTTGAAAAGGTGGAAAAGGGGTATAATATGTCCTCTTTAACAATCCAGGGACTGAGTCAATTACACAGTACAAATATACAACCACATAAATGGCCGGTCAGCCCAACCACCCTCCACTCTCCCATCAACCCCGTCCCTCTTTTGCTCCCTCCCTTCAGGTCCAAACTTTGATCACGTCAGAGAGCCCGTTCTTTATCAAAAAATTAATATGAACAAAAGGAGATGGACAAAAACGACATAAATAATAATATAAATAAGTCAAGACATTCATAAATGATAAGTAAACAACAATTGAAACAAATAAATAAATCCAACTTAATTACAGTGGAGGCAAAAGAGTTGACCCAAAAACACAATACTCATAAAAAAGGGCCTGACTTATATACTTAACAGAGTCAGCAATTACAACAAATGGAACTTAGAGGCTGTCTCCAAAAATGTTAGAAAATCACCCCAGATCGTTTTAAACTCTCCTGCCCCTCAGGATATACATTATCTTTTCATTTCATAAGGCATGATGGTAATTCATTAGTCCATCTCTTAGATGTATGTGGCTTATTCCCCTTCCAATGTATGATACATTTGTTGGCTGTAACAAGGCCAATTCTTATAAATTTGAGTTTGTTTTTATTAGCATTTATACAAGATGTATCGCCTAGTAAAGTTATTCTTGGCTCAGCAGGAATCATTGTACCTGAGATATTATTAAGCACGTAAGTATAAAGGTCCAGAATGTATTCCGATGTGGACAGGTCCAGAACGTGTAGCAGCATTCCAATTCCTGTTTTACATCTTGGGCAGAACTGGTAGAATTCAGGTTTAATACTTATTTTTTCAGGAGTAAGGTATAGTCTATGTATGATGTTATATTGTTTACATGTAGGCTATGTCTAGTTTTAAAGGAGAAATACTGACTACCATTACAAAGTTCTTCTCATTCCTCTTCTTTGAAGGTACACTCTCTAGGTCCTCCTCCCACTTTTGTTTCACTCCCAATGCCTCCCATCCTGTGAGTTGAGGAATTCCTGCATAAATATAAGAAATAAACCCTTTGGTTCCCTGTTTGTCGCGCACTAGTTTATCTAAAGGCAACTCTTCTAGTGGTTGTAGGTGGACATTTTGTTCAGTCATAATAAAGTGCCTAACCTGAAGGTAGAGTATTTGACAACAAAAGCAAATGAGGGTGCCCACTGCCCATAATGAGAGGAGAGTTCTTCAAAAGTCAGGAGGTTTCCATCCTTGGACAGATTTCCAAATATTATGATACCTTTTGTATACCATATTTTTGTGACGTTATCCCTTAGAATTGTAGGCAGATCAGGGTGTAAGTGAAAGGGAGTCCTGTTGTACTCAGTAGTCGCCATTGCAAGCTTAAATATAATTGGTTACAAATCTCCTCATTTATGATACGCGCGGCTCCTTTAAATCCGCTCATGGATCTCATGTGCACGTGCGATTTTATTGACAGGGATATAACGCCTTAGCGCTAGTAATTCTATGGACAATTTCTGAATGCAGCTAAAGACCACAGATGGGCAAAGAGAGCAGAAAGCGAAAAAAGACACAAACACTATGAGCCTAAGCATGGATGATTTAATTTTATATCAGGAGCCAGCACACAGATCATTAATTACTTATTCTAGTACAGCACCAACACTGATGGACGAATTCCGGGGCTTAATGTACAGTATATCACAGAGATGTTCAGAAACAATAGCCTACAAAAAGAAGCATTTCTTGGTGGAGTCTTGGACTACAAGTGTGTGAAGCTGAGAACAGAACACAAATGTACCAAATCTAGAAATGGAGAATTCGAGAGGAAAATGTGTCTCTGAAGAGAGGAACAGTTTGAGGGCAAAGGTCATCGCTGTGGTTATCTGCATTCATGGACGTGAATCTGGAAGCAGGGTGTGATGCTGTGGGTCTATGTTCCAGTTTTTATGCTGTACAAAAAATACCTTCATAAATGATCGTAGTGTGTTTTAGTGATGCAGGGCAGGAAGGACGGTTCCCATGCAGGGTCCGAAGCCCACCCTGTATCCGTCTCCTTGACAGTAACCTTAAACAGAAAGAGATGCAACATCACCATATAATAAACATATGATTGTGAATGTGATCATCTGTAGGATTATTCTATATGAGCTCATCTTATGTCATAAAAATATGTCAATACACAAATAATAACTTTAAAATTACGTTTGAATTTATCATTAATATTAATGTTTGGGTGGCAGTAGCACTGTCCATAGAGACTTGGGTTGGGAACTGCTGGAGTGTAGCCAGTTTAAGGCCCAGGACGGAACAAAATATGGAAATGAGTCCGGTTGCTGGAAAGGTGCCAGTTCACCTCCAGAGTACTGCTGAAGTGACATTGAGCAAGGCACCAAACCCCTGAATGGCTAAGGGGTGCCCCCTGTGTGCAGCACCCTCACTCTGAGACTCTCCATTAATGCATGTCCATATGAACTTTCTAAAACTTATTTTCCTGGGAGCTCTTAAGCGCTCTTATCTCATAGGTTTTGCCCAAGATTTTGCCTCTGAAAAGGAAGTTTATTTTTGCCACTGTCATTTTGCTAAATGTTGCTAAATGCTTTGCTCATTATGGATTAATGTTGGGTCTTTGTAGATAATATGACAACAAGTAAGGTATTTTACCTGCTTTTCGTAAAGTGTCTTGAGAAAGCATTTGTTATGAATTGGTGCTACAAATAAAGACGGATTGATCATTCATGTCATGGTTCAATCTTACCTGTAATGGTGACTTCATCTTCATCCTTCAAAAAGGTTCTTGTTTCTCCTCCTCCAAGATCTATGTTTCTCGTTTCCCTCCATGACAACTCCAGCATTGAGCCAAAACTCTCTGGATCCTTTTGGGAGTAAAGTTCACACAGTATAGAATTTACACCACAAAAGTACTGTGCATCTAATCCAATGACTTATCTTTTTCAATCTGTCACCATTTTATACATCATCCACAAGATAAAAGTGTAGAAAATCTTGATTGGAAAAAAAGCTGTTTCTTTGTGTCAACACCACAAATTTAAAAAGAAAGGAAAATGAAGACAAGAAAGATTAAAAAATAGATTTAGATGACAGTATTTAAAACCAATTTCCATAATTCTGCCAAGTCCTTTATATTTTGTAAAATAACGAAGCCAGAATAAAAACAGAGAAGAGCTTTTATTAGATATTCTTTGAAATCTATCTCGCAGTTTAAAAATGCAATGGTCAAATAAACACTGTGTGCATTATACTGTATGTCAGATCTGACTTTATCATAGATTCCCATGGTAGTACTGTCATTTGTCAAATAGAAAATGTTACTATGCTGTACATGCAGGCACTCACAGGTCCACTGATGGTACCAGAAGCCAGCAGGTCTCCAGGTCTGACGTTGCAGCCGTTAACAGTGTGATGGGTGAGCTGTTGCTTCATGGTCCAATACATGTACTACAGACAGAGAGAAAAAGTGGTGGAGAATACGATTGAAGGGAAACATACTATTGTTCTTTAGTCTTGTAATGGGGTCATGAAGAGCATGAAGAAGGCCTGCACAACAAAGGTGTTAAAACTGCAAAGGTATGTGTTTGATACTCATGGATATGGGAAGATCCAAAATTAAATATTAATAATAACAATAACAAGCTTTGAAAACAGCTACGGGACTAGTTTTTCATGTAATGTCTTCCTTTATAGATTTCAGAAATCATATTTACCAAACTGCTGTGTACAGTTGTATGATCAGTGGCGTACAACATCAAGTGAGATTAATCTATTTTAATTCTTTTAATTTAATGACTTACCGTTTCTTTCAATAATGAATCGAAATGTACCCATTCATTTGACAGTTCTGTTTGTAACACTACACTAAACTTTAGGAAGGAATGTAACACATGTAAATAATAATAATAATAAACTCTAAACTGTTTTTTATGTTTACAATTGGTTAAAAAGTTTAACTATTGCAAATTCTGGTGAAATCTGGTCAAAACATAGACTTTTAAACATTGTCCTCAAATACTTTGTAAAAAAAATCATTCACACTCGTTTTTAAACCTCTTTCAAAGGAAACGTGCACACTGGGAAATGAGTTGTGTTAAGTCACCTCTTAAGAAATAGTTGTAAATTGAGAGAAAAATTCATCAAAGCCAAAACCTTTTTTTTATTGAGGAAAAATGGCTGAAATCTGAGAAAAAGCAGATTCACAGGCTATTGGGAGTTATAGGGAATGGGAGATCAAACAGTTTTGTTTGAATGCGGTTTCACACTAAAGTCAGGACCAACCGCCTTACTTTGCACCCAAATCTCCTGCCCCATTCACTTCACAAACTGTAAATGGTCTATAATACCAGAAAAATCTATTTGCTTTATTTTTTATACTAAACAAATAGTCCAATTAGGTTAGTTGATGGCTCAGATCCAAGGTTTACCTTATAGTTTGACCTGCAGATGGTTGCTGCCTCTTCCATGTCTTGTCCTTAGAATGCAAATATAAAGTAGTATTACTCATATTGAAACAGTTATTTAATTTGTTGAATATTAAGCTAATGTGAAAGTGCAAAAAACTGCAGTTCATCGAGTGTCCACTTGAAACTGGCTGCAAAAGACCTGGGCCCGTATTCACAAACATTCTGAGAATCCTCTCAGAGAGCTCTTAACTTAGCTTAAAAATTCTAGCAAGGAGTCTTTGCTTAGGAGCGATTTAGGAACATTCTCAGAGCAACTCTGAGCAAGGAATGGACAGAAACTTTTATCTTAGTGAGGAGGTGTGGTTGACCCTGTTGCTAGGTATGACACATTTTTTCGGAAGCTGTGATTGGTTAATCAATAAAAAAAAAAAAATGGAGATAAAAAGTCAATCATAGAATCTAGTCAGACATTTTGTAATTATGAACACTTTGAAATTAGCATCTGTGTGATAATTTGTAAGACTTACTTTATAAGTACATAGCCTACAAGATGTTTGAAATCACATGCCCACTTGTGCAGCAGCTTCTTACATCAGCAGGTCAAGGGCCTTAATTAGTGATTGGATGCACCTGTGGAGCTCACCACATGAAGAACAACACAACATGCATGTCTCACTTTGCACTGAAAAAAGTCAGTGATGGAGTGAAATGTCTGCACATCATTTGTGTCTGTTCGACCCAACTATGAGTCAAAAATACTCTTCATGTAGTGTTTAATACACATTTCTCAATTTTCTCCTCAGCTTGAGAAACTCTTAAGCCTGTTAGAAGTCCTCCTCACTACTCCTAACAGTTTCACACCTTAGGAGCTCTTTTAAGGGCTAAACACTTTGTGAATAACTTTCATCTTTACAAGGATCTAGTCTAAACTTTGAGGGGAAATTCTTAGAAAATGTCCTGATTCTAAGAATTTTCTTAGAATTTTGTCACTAGGAGCAACTCTTAGTACTTAGGAGGCTTCGTGAATACGGGCCCTGAGAGGGGCGTAGATATTGCGCCTTGAACTGGCAAGTATATTGGAGTATATTTTCTCAAGTGATGTACTTGTTCTTTACGACAGTATTTTCATTTTCTTCTAACTCTACTCTAGATAATTATTGTACCTTATATACCAATACATTTACCTGACAGCTTTTTTCTAAACCTAACTTGATATTATGATTGATTGTTATTCATTAAAAAACACAAGTAAAATGTATTAAAGCTAAAGAGTATCAGATGACTGACGGGGACAAAGGTCCACAATAAGCACATGTACTTCCGTCACTTTAAGTGACTACATTAGTTGACAGAGACACATATATGCAAGCATAAAAAGTGGCTGTGTGATGTTGTTAAAAGAACAACTGGATTGTTGTTACATTACTGTCTGTGAACAGTACGTCTGGTTCATGATTGAAGTTTGTGAGTAGTCATGGGAGTGAATGCAAGCATCGGTGTGGAATAATTCAACCTAAAATATACAACATAAACTTACAGTTGAAGAGATGAGATTCAATTTTGAGAACAGTACCTTTCAAAGACACAAATAGATTAATGTTGAAAGTGTAAGCATCCTGGTGTTGCAGGTAGGAGAGGGGCTCTGGATCCTGCAGGATAAAAAGAAAAATTGTCAAGAAAACTGTGAGGTCAAAGCAGGCACTAGGGCCCAATTTACACACTTTTAAATGTTTATTAGGGCAGCTACATAATGCTAGTTAAGCTTCCGAAAATCTTTCCACTTAGTATGGGTCAGTGTGTGTGTGTCTTGATTTAACATAGGTGGATACTACATGGTAGATTTCAGCCTTTAATTTTACAGTATAGACATGCTGCACATGATCAATTCGGCTAAACTCTTGTCCGCCCAGCCTCACTGGTCACTTGTTAGCATATACTGAAGAATCTTTACAATCAAACCAGCTTCCCACGAGGTTAGTTTACTTGTTAGTATGTCACTGTTTTCTTAAAAGAGATGATTATGAAACAAATAAGGAAAATAAGCTGTTAAAAAGCCTGGAATAATGAATGGAAGAAAATTTAAATAGTGGCTAGTTCTTTTTCAGTGGGCCCTTGCCGTTAGATAGACCAGGCTCTGGCCAGATCTTGTAACTTTTATAGTTAAAGTAACAAGACTGGAAATGCAATCTACTGTAGCTGATTCAGAGGCTTTTATGTCACAACAGACTGAGAGACTCTTTCCTTTTTGTATTCATCAAAGGTGTCCTTCCATCAGTGAAACTATTTCAATGTTCATGTACTTGTGTTTTTTATGTATGTAAAGTAATCCTACAGCATTGGAAAAAATGAGTGCCTCAGTGTGTTGAAATGACCCAAAATTATGATTAACTAAAAAGTAAGTAATGTAGCTATGAATAAAAAATAAAATATGCCTATGGCCATATTTGACAACCTCACTGCTAATTCCTCACTGCTCTGCTAATATTTACTCACTGAGGTTAGTCTCTGTGGTAACTTCTCATTAACTGCTGATTTCTGATAGGATTTGGTTTTATTTTTATCCGGTCCATTCTCATTACATTATGTTAGACAGACATACAGTCAGCATCATGTGATGGAAAAAGATAGAGGGGGGAGGGGTAGCAGAACTGTATTACTGTACTTTCACAGCAAGATCTGTTATAAAATATTTGTCAGTTATTTATTGCCCTGTGATGATAAGTCTAACTGTTGACTGTATTTGTACACAATACTTATCCTGAACTGTTGAACCTCCTAAACAAACTTTTGTAAGGACAAAAGGGAACACAACTGTTTTTAAAGGACTATAACTCGTTGGATGACAAATGATTTTGTTTTATTAAAACTCTTAATTTTTTATTTTGATGCCAATTGAATTCCCTTAAAATACATTAGGTTATGTTCTTGGTCCTATATTTTATTTGCATAAGACATTATTCTGCTGATGCCATAGTATGCATCAAATACTTTTTATAAAGATCATTCAGTTCTTTCTTTTTTTTTTAAAGTGGCCTTTGCAAAAACTCAGTTATGATTTTTAAAGTGAGGGCTGTGATTGGCTTTGGTTGGGATTATTACCAAATTGAAAACATGCCAGGGTGTGAAAACACATCATTTTTCGGAAATTGAGTTTTTTCCCTTGAATTCAAGGCAACTATCGGACACTAATTACAAATGGTGTAAGTTGTAACCATTGTACTAACCTGGATGGGGTTGGCTTCTGCAAACGGTAACAGTGCCTCCATTGGGACGACCCAAGGTGAGATGGTGGTTCCAAAGTTCTTCCCCAGAAAAGGACCCAAAGGAACATACTCCCATGACTGAATGTCCCTGGCTGAGAAAGACATCAAATATAACTGCAAAATTAGACAGATTATTGTTCTATAATGATAAATAATACAGTCAGGCAGTAACAAGGATCACTTTTGCGTAAGAAGAGTTAATAAACTACAAATCTTAATTCTTGTAGGCACAGCTCTCTAACCTCAACAGAAGAAGAAAAACGAGTAGATTTTTCTCACTGTTCTGCCTTGTTATTGGCAATGACCTCTCTCTGCTAATGGGTTTGTGAATCAGATAGTCTAATCTAGACAGTTGTCCATTGCAGTACTTATGATGGTGCAGTATATTCCCAATCATCATGCAGAATGCCTTAAAGGCAAATTGAACAGTCCCATTTTTACAGAACATTTCGGCAGGTTTATTACATTTTATAGACATTTTTTCATGACAGAAAAAGCTGAAAATATAGCCCAGCCAGGATTTTGTAAAGAAACCACAAATCCATTTACAATTACATACCGCAAGTTTGTTGTTAGTAAAATGTGTTCTGCAGAGACTCTTACCACTCCAGTCATTCATGAGTACCATTCCAAAAATGTGTTTGTGGGCTTTATCGATGGGTATGGGCTCCCCAAGCTGATTCCCTCCACCAACAAAGAAGGCCTGATTGAAGAACAAAATGAAAGTTAACACTGACTGACACAAATGTCCTATACTCAATATGAAGCACGGGAAACTGCCTTGGCCCTGGCACGCTTCGAAGAGGTGCACTTCGGCACGGTACAGTTCATGCACGAGCACAAGCACGTGGCTACACAACGTTGACAGCCTTCATTATGAAGAAATCCCGGAGTTTTATGGCTTTATTACACACATAAAAGGGATTATATTAATTAAAGACTGTAATCACCATCTCCAGCTCGATGTCCAACTGCTTAGAAGGGCCAAACACTGGAGGTTTTTCTAAGAGAGAGTAAAAAGCAAACATGATAATTATTAACTATAGGTTCAGCGCTGTCTAGATAGGCAACAAGCAACAACCAAAATAAGTTCAGAACGTACAGATTCATTTTACATTTTGGATTAAAAAGTTAGTTTTACACAACAAAATCCAGCTAAATTAAAGTTTAAGGGCACACTCACACTAGGCAAACTGTACCGTGCCTAAGCACGCTACATCCCTAAAGTCCAGTTCGTTTGACCAGTGTGAGTGCTCCGATCCGTGCTCAAGCACGGTACACTTCCTTTGTCTTGGCATGCTTTGAAGAGGTGTGCTTCGGCACAGTACAGTTCATGCACGAGCACAAGCACGTGGGTACACAAGGTTGACGGCCTTCATTATGGAGAAATACCCGGAGTGTTCTGGCTATATCTGACTATAATGACTCAAATAAGCCACAAAGTCAGCAAAATATTTGCCTTGTTCTCTGATGTGCGGACGCGGACCGACAGCCCGTCATTTTTCTTTCTTTTTCCACCTTGAGTCCGCCTGTTTTGTAAACTAATGCACGCTTCATAATTACGTAAAGCCATGCAGGTGTTGTATTACGACCTTATGAGGTAGGTACAATTTTAATGCGTAGACAACACATTGACAATGTGTTGACAGCGTGTTGTTAACGTGTTAAAAATCACGTGTTTTAAACAGTTTGGCCACTTATCCAGTTTGAACGGGTGAGTGTAATAAGTTCCTATTGGTTTCTAAGCACTAGGGTTAAACCATTTCTGTAAGTCTAGTCTAAGTCTAAGCCTACCACTATTTGGATTTTGGACTAGGATCCTCTAATTTCTTTGTCCTTTTTTCATTTTTCATGTATCTTATATTCTATTTATCCTATATATTTTTCATGTATCGCGTTAAACTTTGACCCGTCAACACGAAGACAATTGTCCAATGTGTCTTGTTCTGTTGCAATGTTTTTTAACTGCTCTTGAAACTGCAGTTAACGAATATAATAATAACTTTAGCATTTATTCACCAGAGCAAAGTTTACAATTGAAAGACAAGAATTAATTGATACAATCAATAGACCCAAGTACTAGTCAAATTAAGAAGCTTACTCTGGTCTGGTCTCATCTGGCCTGAGGGTCGGCGAATTGGGGTCCCAGAAACAATAATTGATGATGCTCTACCATGGTATCCAACTGGAAGCCTCAACCTGCATAACAATATCCTCAAGTTTAGATAGCACTGACCACAGTGAGAAAATAATATTTTCACCCACTTGGAGGCACTATAACACAATTAATTTTCTGACTGGTTAGTTTAGAGTCACTGGATAATTGCCATCACAACTTTTAGTAAGAAGACCACCTGTGTGCCTGACATGTATCTAAGACTCGTAATGAACAGAATTTTCCTGAGACATAGATTTAGCTTCTCTGATTTATTTTAACCATCTCTCTCTCATAATTAAAGGAGGTTATCTGCAATCTTTCTGCGCTCAGTGCAACAAAATGACCTTGGCCCCTACCATTTTTGTATATTGCTTTAAGATCATAATTGCAACACTTGGTAGTTGTGAGTGGACAATTCAAGCAGGGTCTATCAATAACATTTGATTTGTTTCCCTTTTCTTATGAAACTACAGTATATGATTACTTATATGATTGTTGTAACATCGAATGCACTGATGTACTCAAACCCTTACTCACTCACTCAATAAAAGAAAATAATTATATAAAAAACACACACAAGAACTAAAGAAAAAAGGTACCATGTAAGGAGTTGTTGACTGCATGGATGATCACTGGCAAGTTAAATGCAAACGTTTATTAATCACCTGCCTAAGTCTGTCAGCCTCAGAGAAGAGCCCAAGAACAAATAAAGGCAGTCCTTTACAATATAATAATTTACAGAGAACTTGCAACAATTCAGTTCAAGCTCCCTTTTGATATCTACCACTACACGCTGACTGACTCAATGCCTCTTTGAGCCGTTGTGTATCTACAGTAGGCAAAAATTGATGGTGTACCAATTTGGCATCAGAGCATTCTCCTTCCCCCGGAACATGGTGCCAACGTTGGTGGCATGATCTCTGGAGGAATAGAAGTCAGTGTAATCACCTGTAAAAACAACAACAAACAAACAGAAATGGCTTCATTAAGAAACGGCTGAAATATAGCTGCACCCTACATTCATTTAAGTAAATAGGCACAAAGTCATCAACAGAAATGTCATGTGGTAGTAAGTAGTGCCCTGCAGTGCTGACATGCATCAACATGCAAATGTTGCTGACTGTTGGAAGGGACCCATCGTAGGTGGTGGTGGGGGGGGGGCTCACCGATGTCTGCAGGAAGGTGCATGGTGGCTGCACTTTGATGAACAAATGCTCTGAAAAAAAGATACCAGAATGTTTCTTGCCAGCGCCCTGATAAATTTCCTGTCGAAGTTGGGGTTAGTTTATTTGAGAACAAAGCAGGAAATATTCAGGATATCTTTCAGAAGATCGTATGTGAAATCAGCCATACTTATAGTTTAGACCATGGTAGATTTTTGTGCAGCAATATGTTCTTCATATGTTTAAAAAAACGGTGTTCAAATACCTACAGCTATTACTAAGGGAACACAGTGATGACCATGAAAAAACTACTGCATGATCTTTTTGGGACAACTATGGCTCAGTGGTACAGTTGGTCGTCTCTACTGTTTAAGCACACAACTGAAATTTCTCCATTCCTGAAAGCATTGAAGAGGGTGTAGGCTGTCTCTCAATTGGAAAGTTCATTCGCTAACTTCATGTTATGTCTGACAGAATTCTTATCACCATTTCGATCATGGAACAGAATCTCTACAGTGATGCCTAATATGGCAAGTTGACATTTATATAATGGAATATATTGCAATACATATATATATTTGTTATGTCAAGCTGGGCTATTAAGTATAAGCAAAGGCTGTCATACTAACATTAAGGGCGGGACCAGAACAAATCCACAACAGAAGCCTGGTGAAGACTTTTTGGACTTGTACTACTTAGACTGCTGCATAATCATACAGACTTACCTGCTGCGAAGGCTGGAATCATCTCTCAGCATGCTCTCATTGGCTGCCAGCAACACTTGCAAGGTCCTCCTAACCTCCCTCCAGGCCTCAAAGCCAAGAGCCATGAAAGCATTGAGTGTGGTCTTGCAAGATGACAGAGATAAAAATATAAACATTATACTAAATTTAGACCTTTAATACAGCTTTGCAAACTGGGATATAACTGCTAATTTGTGCATACTGCTGTACCGCTACCAGTTTCACTATGAACCAGTTTCACTTTTTTTTAATGAACTTGTTTTGCAAGCCTTTCTTTAGTCAGGGGCAAGTGGTGAAATAAAATGTACATAAGTGTGTTACTTTAATGCCATTTTTAGGTTGCTGTACTTTGAGTTCCTTCAGTTTATGTGAACCCTCTAGCACAAAAAGATAAAAGTACAAATATTTGACATAAACTTATACTGTTTTAATTTCACTGCCAAATCACTACAGTAATTTCATTGCAAGGTAAACATACAACAAATTCCCAGCCGGTAAACTGAATATAAAGTAAGCTCATTAACTGGATGAAAATGGTCTAAAGTAGCTACCTGTTTTACTGGTACATTTTTGAATAAATCTTACATCAGCTTTTTAAGACAGGATCTGTGGACTTGTAATATGGCAGAAGTTTAAGAGCAGTTCTTTTCACATACCCCCTGACCCAAGAGCCTTTGAATGTAGATCAATAGCAGGAACATTAAGACCACAAAATGGAACTAATTGTTAGTACTTTGCAGGGGTCTTACTACACACTACAGTTTTATCTGTAGATAATATAATTAGATTAAAAGACATATATCCCTCCCTGATCTATTCTGAATAAAAGAGACGTGTCAGGTTCTTTTAATCAAACACCTCCAACCTCTAGACACTTTTTCAACATATGGTAAAATATCTCAGTAGAACTTAGATCATAAATAATGTGTTGCTATTTTGCCAAATGGTAAATCTTATGCATGTTAGACTACATAGTCATGGTGTCTCTTTCTCTCTTTCCCTCTTTCCCACTTTCCACAAAAAATAATTTCCTAATATTTTACGAGATAAAAGGTATTTTATGGGGCCGTCATGAAACATGGATTATTTTGTCAAAACAGTTGTAATATTTTTTTCATTTACAACAGTCAAAAAATCTTTCTATCCATATAACAGCAGTGATCAGTGATTCAACATACCTGTTCAAAGACATCCTGATGTTTGGACATCACAGGCCCTTGAAACAAAGACTTTACCACACTGAGGTCCAGTATCTGGTCTCCAATAGCAACCCCAATGCGATGTTTAGTCTGAAGAAACAAAAACACTTTGACATCACTACATATGAGCAACTATTTTTGTAAACTTCCCTGTTATACATCAAAAGCTTGTCTTTCAAGTTTCCTATGTTTCATCTAGCCATCCACAGGAAACCTGCATCTTTTTAAGAAGAGCAGATTTAGAATAACATGCAGCTATTAGATGTTTGTGCTTCAGCATTCATAGTAAAACAAATTAAAACTCTATTTATTCCTGCTAGTAGTACTATAAAAATATCTACTATAACATGCTTTCTATCTAAAATTGTAATTTCAGATATCCTAACGTAATTTCTCCAAAGACAAGTGATGTCACTTTTGCCATTCATGTATGGGCTTTTCATTTCCGATATCTACAATGTAATTTCTTCCTTTCCAGAATGAAGATATCTGGCCTGGGAAGAAAATGTTGCTTTGGCATTTTTGGCTCAAACCGGCCCCAAAGACAAAACTGTACACCATCAATAAGTCCCAAGTATGAATGGGATTAGTTACTTCTGATGGTCTTACTACATAGCGACCACTGCCATCAGTGTGTGAATGGGTATGCATGGGTAGGTGTGACCAGCAGTGTAAAAGCACTTTGAGTAGTCGGAAGACTAGAAAAGCGCTATACAAGCTCAAGTCCATTTACCATTTACCTATGGGTTTTAGATATCTGAAATAAGAGTTTGCTCGGAAGAATTGTATTGCAACTTACTTTAGGGAAGAATGACGTTTTAGATTTCTGAAATTAAAAGCCCAATGGCAAACGTGACGTCATTTCCCAAGGGAAATAACGTTGTGGGTATCTGTAAAGATAACTGTTGACTGGAAGCATGTAGGAAGTATTGAATTATCGAATCTCTACAATCCAGTTGTCCAATTGTTGTATTTCTGCACATGTAGCTCTCTCCCTCTCCCCTCTGTGCATTCTGCATGACAGTTTGTTATTATAATACCACGTTTTTTCTGTCAAATGAAGCGAATGAGGCTCCATTTGTAATAATCAAACAATCAATCCAATCTCAAGACAATGACAAAATAGCATGTCTTGACCATTCTCTTACAAATGTGCATTTAAAGTAAGAAATCGATACGATCACAAGTTGTCACTTGAGAGCTCTGGAGACGCATTATCTGGCCAGATGTGAACAGCTGTGCTTAGAGCTGGACCACATGGCTAATACCAAGTGTTGATAGCCTATATTTGTTCTATTTTAAATGTTTTTATTTCGTCGCCTTCTATGCCATTTTGTGTTTTCTAATGATCATGGAAAGGCTTGAAGCCGCGAGTGCAGTTATAGTTTACACAATCTAAACCACAAATGCCTCGATGCACTTCATCCTACGATATGCTATGAATATGATCTTTTTTTTTCTAATACACTAAACACTTACAAGATTTTCGTTTAGCCTAAATATTGACTTTAAGTTTTCGATGTCTCCCAAAGCACTCCACAGCGCCAATGAAGATTTGTGTTATCTATTTGTAAACCAAGTAAGAATAAACAAGCTATACTTACATTTTCAGCTGTAGAGAATATACCATAGGGAAGGTTCTGGAAGGAAAAATCAGACGCTGCATCGACATTTATGAACGACATCTTCTCTTTGGAAGTAATAGTAGTTGTATTCCACTTCTCTGAGTTAGGATACTGACTGACTGGGCAACAGCAGTAAGGGCTTCCAGATGTTAAACTTTGGAGAACCCCTCCCCTTTTCGAACTGCCAATTGCATTCCGCCTGTAGTATCCACCCAATTCCACACCACTGGAAGTTAATACAAAACAGCCTTGTGAATGACTAAGCAAATTGTTGTGAGAAGTTTCTCCCAAAAGGCTGTTACATTTAAATTCTTATTGCAAACTGCATACCGTATAGGCTATGTGAAATAAAATGTCAAATTGACTTGAGCTTTTACAGCCTTCTTCTAAGCTTTTGACTACTGAAAGCGATTATACGTGTAAAGAGAGGGAAACAAGATTTAGACAAATAACACGATATATAGCAGCAGAGTCAGTAGGCTACCACCGACAGTTGACACTTGATTAATAAGTATTGTACACGTATGGCATCTTTACAAATTAAATACATTACCAGATGGGTGTCCAGCAGTGCAAACCCCTATTAAATAAATTATTTTGCATTTAAGGAGGAAAATGAGCACTTTGCACCAATATAGCTTAGGCTTTTTTTATTGCAGAAAAGGCCACTCCGTTATGTTCCAGTTTTAAATGACCAGGAGCAGGGACCAGAGGAATTTAGAGGGGCAGGAGCAAATGTGCTATATCAATAAACGTATAATATGATTGTTAAATAACCATTAACATGTAAACATTTTAAACATACTCATGGCTGAGGGTAGTAGTAACATGTTCCATACTTAATTACATGCTTGACATTTTGGGATACTTAACCTCTGTTTTGATACTATTTTATGCACAGTAGACCCTCATTTACGTACAATCAAATACATGGTTTATGAAAACATGAAAATCTGATGTGTAACTCAAATATGATGCACACCAGCTGCAAACTTAGCCTAAAGATAAGAGTTGAATAAAATTGTCAAATTCTTCCTTTTGTACTCTTAGTTTATTGTAAAAGGTAAATAGAAAATATCACACATTTTCAGACAGCTCAATTAGTAGTCTCAGCTCCGTTTACCTCTCGTTATCTGCTGATCTCCCTCACTCTTTCTTTTCTTGCTCATCATCTGCAGCCATCTGTCTGAATGGAGCATATAAAAGCATTCCATGTGATCCCACAGTAGCTAATGGCATGCTAAACAATATCACGAAGGAAAACATACATAATAAATGCAACGTTTTGGGAGAAATTACTTCAGGGTTTTTGTTCACCCTTGTTATGATTTGGGAAAATCAGAACAAACTGAGTAGTTTTTTTCTGCCAGGACATCTCCCACATCTCTCATGCTCCTGCTGCAACAGAGTGCCTATGCTTGTGTGCATGCACAAATGCACATGTCTGCACTACAACAAAACCCCCACCTGATACTCATATTTAAAGAAATTTAAGGGGCCAGGCAGAGCACAAACAGGTTTTTTTTTTAAATTTAAAGAAGAAGAAGATTTACTTTATTGATCCCCACAAGGGGAAATCCTTTCTCTGTTGAGGGCAAAGGGCAGGTGCTGGTGCCCCTTTTTAGTCTATGTGTGAACATGTCTGACAGTAGCAGGCACACCCCAATCCAGATGGTGGTAATCTGCTGCTAACATTTAGCTAACAACTATCAAACAACAAACAAAGAAAATGAAGTAGAAACAACTAAACACACAAGAAGAGTAATATACAGTAATATACAACATGACACAGCTGAGCTACATGCCCTGCCTGCTTCGTTTTGACGTATATTAGACAAATCAAATGAGGTGTTATTTATTTCATAGAATGTCTTTATTTCTATATTGCTCTTTATTTTGCTTTTTTTTTTTGGTTGACCTCTTTTTGTGTTTTTTTGTTTAATACACTGCAGGATGCACCTACTATCAAATTAAGTTTTTAGAGTATACACTATAGCAGACCTGGGCATTGTTCAGCCCCCGGGTCACATCCGGCCCTTTGGCCATCACTAATCGGCCCCGAGAGGTAAAAAAAAAAAATCAGGATTCTAACGTAAACGCTTTATATCATGCACTATTGTGACAGAGCGGCCCCATCAATGACTGAATGTAGGCAACGCACACACTGACACACAGCAACACACACTTTCCCCTCTGCCAGTGCTCCTAATCTCAGTAAATCAAACAATCATCCTCTTTCCCCTTTCCGTTTCATAGTGTGACCAATGGTGCAAACTTGAGCTCAATTTTTTCTTGCATACATTTATATTACTCCATAGCGCTCTTACCGCGTGGTGCGTTACATATGCACTCCACTGTGGCTGTGTTTGCCAAATTGAGGCGGAATGGGAGAAATCCGTTCCGCTTGTTGTGTTTCTCAGCGTCAGGGCGCCTTCTTGTAAAGGCTCACCATCCGTTGCACCAGAGAAGACGACATCATCTCCACAGTCTTCTGTAGTAGCCAGCGGACGGTGACCAAGCATCTCGTCCAATAATTTGTAAAATGTAAATGTTGACGGATTAGAGCCACTTCTATTGTTCTGGTGTTCGGCAATGCAATACTGTTTCTTCAAAATCTTCCATCGAGACCAGACCTGCTCCACCGTACGCGGTGGGAAACCGGCGTCCTGTAGCTTGTTCACCACAGACTTAAATAGGTCAGCATTTCAATGCTTTCTCCCATCTAAACATCCAATTATGTTCAACTCTTTCATTACGGAAAGACAAAACTTGGTTTCTTCGTTGCTCCAAAAGTAAGAAATTCTCTTCGTCGCCGTCATGATTGTTTTGCGTGTAAGTCGCTTGGCTGAGTCGGCGCCTGCGTAGGTGTCGGCAGCTGTCAGACACCGGGGTAAGGCGTATACATGCCACAGTATCCCATTTTCTTTCGGATATTCCAGGTAGCAAAATCGGGTTTCTCAAAACCGGGATAAGGGTGTGTCCCGGTTACTGAAATCGGGATATGTTTACATGCACAAATACAAAAACGGGATACTTAAAACCCCAATCAAAACCGGGATACTCAAGTCCATGTAAACGCACTCAGTGTGTCTTAAATTTTCACTGAGGAAACCACTGAGGACGACACCTCGGAGAAAACCTGAGAGTTACACGAGACAGTCCATCAATCACCTGAGATAGTCCTGGCATTACCCGAGACGACCAGGGACAAATCAAGGGACCCAACTGAGATAGACAAGTAATCATCAGGAAACACATCTAATACTTTCACACTAGTATAACGAGTACATATCTCCATGTAGGAGGACAAAGAAGTTCTTCACCCCAAAACACTTTCGCCAATACAAGAGTCAGAGACAGGACCAACTATTTTATTCACCTGAGCCAACCGTAGAGCAACTTTGTCAGATCTGCTAAGACACTTGACAAGAAGGGACAAATCATTCAACTTTGGACCAGAACAAAAATGAGCATTTCTAGCTTTAAAAGATGAATTAGCCAGAGCAGGTTACCCTGGCCTTTAACAAAGAAGCACCAACACGAAAATAGCGGATGAAAGTCATGTGGACCTAGGAGCTAACCCACTGAGTGGAAACACTCTCAGAGAATGACCAAGAATCCCAGTTGATCCGCGTGGGGGGGCGGCTCCGGAGATGGGCTTATGAAAGATTCCATTCACATGTGTACAGCAGAAAATGTTATGTAGTCACAGCCTTTGGAAGTTGTATACCAGTCCAGTGCACATAAAGTGTGATGGGTCCTGAGACTGCAGCCATTTGACTTCAGATTGGTACACATATCTGGAAAACAGAACATAGCAGATCCTCTGACACGGTTGTTGGGGGAGACAGCACAAAAGGAGACACATAAAACACGAAGACTAGTGAGATTTGTGGCAGTAAGTGCTACCCCAAAAGCACTCACAACCAAAGAGGTGTATGAAACCTCTTATACTGTCCAAGAGCTTGTGAAGGTACACAAGGCAATTACAGGTGGACCTTTTGAAAACTGTAAAGCTTATGCACTGACGCAAATTAACTCTGTGTATCAGATACATAGTTCTACTGTAGTGCTGCATGAAAAGCTGCATGCACAAGCACTCATGTTAGTGCATGAACGACACTTGGAAAAAGTGGGAACAAAAGAGCTCCGACAGAGTGCGCTGCAGGCACGCGTCAAGCTGGACAGAATATGACAACCCGCACAGGAAGTCAGAAAAGAAAATGCAAAACACAATATATGGACTTGAGATCGTATTTTTCATCACTTTATCAACATAACGTCAAAACAGGCACCAAACGAACAACAAATAATCATCAGAAAGACAAAGTAACATGTTGTTTGCACGTTTTTCTCTTTTTTCCCGTGTGATCTTGTAGCTCTCCTGTAATGTGTGTGTACAGCTGCGCATGCGCTCCGCTGCGCTGCTCTGACGTTCCAGAAACTGATTCAGTGTGAATGGGCGCACGTCGTCCCACGGAGCAAAACCGTGGCTCCGGACGTTGTGAATTGGAGGCGTTGGATTGTTGCCTGCCTGCCACTGCTCTGACACCTTTTTTTTGTCTCCAGGGCTTTCTTCTGCCAATTCGCACTCACCGCCAACTAGCCTGCCTACCAGCCAGCCACCTCCAGCTCACTTTTTTTTTAATTGCTCATAGGTATGAATTTTAAGGTCAGCCAATATTGCCCAAATAATTCATGGCAAGCATAGTAGGCTACCTACTTGACAGCAGTAATTTTTGATAGAGCGTGTAACTGTTAAAGGTCACATATTGTGCAAAATACACTTTACCATGTTTTTCGAACACTTATATGTATCCCTCGACTGTCTACAAACCCTCCAATTATGATTAAAGTCCATACTCTCCTTCTTTTGCCTGCTCCATTTTTCAGTAAATGTGTACTCAAACAGGCTGTTTGGAGATCTATCTTTGTGACATCACAAAGGGCATTAACCCCTTCCCAAGATGGGTGACACTACCTCAGCTAGGTGTTTGTTTTGGCCTCTGAAACGTCATTCTCACTGTAAACAATAGGCATGGTGCAAACAAGCCCAAGCCACTAATGCTGCGTTCCATTTACCTCGGAACTCAGATCTCGGAGCTGGGAATGACGTCACACCCGAGTTGACCGTTTTCCAGTTGCAAGTCGGAAAAGAAATATGGACTGTAAAAGAGGTGATGGTTTCTGATACCACTTTTGAGACCTCAGTGATGTTGTAACCCTTTTGACTGGTTTTCAGGATATGCAGACGCCACAGGTTGTCCGGTAAGAACATAGAATGTAGTCCGGGAGCCAGGATACCTTGGGCCATCACAAGTGGATAACGACCACTCCCAACTCGGGGCCGTTTGGCCAAAAACCCCCTTTTTGAAAAATGCTTTATTCAAGATAATGTAAAGGCACAAATGATCTTGTTCAAATGTCATCAATAGACATACAAATATGATATTTGGCACAGAGTATCCTGACATATAGGGGAAAGTAGCAGAATAAGATTTTGGTACTTTCTGCCATTACATTTGAAGTTATCATCACTAAAACTCACAAAAAGACAATAAAAATAGCTTCTGCGGCACAAACTCTTATGGAATATGGTTAGTTTTAAGAACTTCACTGTTAATATCACTGTCTTATTTTTATTTAAAAAACTACCCTCATTTATAAGCTTCAATTTGAGCCGAAGCTGACCTTTTTACTCTGTATATTTCACTTTCTGTGGACCAAAATACTTCACTATAGCTCAGCGCAGAGGGAACAGAATTCTCAGTCCCCAGCCTTCCAGATGGAGGTAAGCATTGAACTGCACTTTATAGTTTTTATCATTATGTTCTGTTTCTGGTGCTTTCTAATGAGAGGAACATGACAAGTGAACACCACAGTACAAATAAACATGCTTTAGAAAGAATAAATAATGTTTTAAATGAACCGATGCATACAGGGAGTGAACAGTTTTTTCATTCCATTCCCGAGTTGGGAGTGGTCGTTATCCACTTGTGATGGCCCAAGGTATGGGCTAACTAAAAATCATAGTGAAAAAAAGGTAGCAAAAAACATCCTGAGGGAGGGACCTGGCTCCCGGACTAATGACAGTCTGACACACACTCTCTCTTTGAGATGCCACTCATTTATTGTAAACAAGAATTGTGAAGTGAAGGGACATGAATGGAAGGGTGTGTGTATGTGTGTGTGTGGTCTAGTCCTATGGACGCACAGAAACTAAAAAGATATAGTTGAAGTCCAGAGAACCGAGGTGAGGGGTGCAGTTGTCTTCTCTGTGTGATGCTTCATGGAGGTGTAGTTATGATGAAAAAACGGACAAGATCTGAGGTCAGTGATAGGTGCAGAAGGGGGGCGTTGTTGATATGCATGGGGTGTTCAGGTGAAAATGGAGTGTTGGAATAAAGGGCGTCTTCACTGACAACTATAGAACGTGGGTGACCTTTTGCACATGGACACCTCCAGGAGTATATGGCAAGAGTACTTTTGTTTTGTTAGCTGATACCAGACGGTAACAACACACTACGTGATAGTTTTTGCACGATCACATGTAACGCAGCATAAAGCTATAGTCACAGAAACAGCCTGTCCTGAGAAGGGCTTCAATAGAGGGGTTTGCTAAAACACAAGATTGGATTGGAATTTGGCAAGAAACTTCACAGACATGTTTTGAGGACTCAGAGGGTGTAGTGAGGCCGACTGCAGGATAGGATAACCCCCTATGGAGTCTTGACACTGGTGGTGGTGGTGATAGAAGAATGCAGGATGTGATAAGGAGTGGGTTTCTGGGGCTGTATCTAAACGCTGCTGCGCTGGAATTGATGTGACTGGGGAGGAAGAGGGTCGCAGTGATCTCATTGAAATGACAGACTAATTACAGAAGAAGGAGAACAGATTTAAAAATTTGACAGCAGCAGGAGGATTGGTTGAGGGATGCTGTGGCATAATCTGGTTGGTTTGTTACTTGATCACCAGAGCAGGGAGAGGAGGAAGTGGTAGAGAGGAAGTGGCTAAATTGAGTGAAGAACAATGAATGAATATGTGAGAGAATATAAACAGTCTTCCTGCTTGAACTTATGCTGAGCTCCATTAGAAAGTAAATAATGAGCTGACCACAGTAAAAGCACATTTTTTTAAAACATGACTTTAACCCCATCACCGGAAACATGTAGGCTGTTTATTAACAGAGAATGCCATTGTATTTTTCAATAATTTCTTATGTGAGCAGACAGACTGACGCTGCCCTCAAAACCTTCAGAGGTATGTAATAGAGATTGGGGTTCAATCAATCAATCTTTATGTGTAAAGCGCCAATTCATAACAAATGTTATCTCAAGACAATTTAGAAAAGAGCAGGTAAAAGACCTTACTCTTTGTTATGTTTTTTTTTTTTTTACAAAAACCCAACATTAATCCATCATGAGCACATCACTTAGCAACATTTAGCAAAGTGACAGTGGCAAAGAAAAACGTCTTTTTAACAGGCAGAAACCTTGAGCAAAACCAGACTCATGTTTAACAGCCATCTGACGGAACTGTGTTGGGCTTGGAAAGTAGGACAGAGGGAGATGCAGGAAGAAGGAGTAGGATAGGCATAAATAATATAATATAATCATTTTCTTGTGAGAACAAGTTATTATCTAAATACCAACACAATCTTGTAAGCACAAGATAACTATGTTTTGCGCTGAAGTTATCATCTAACTTGTGGGCATGACACATTAAGTTGTGCCTACCACATTATTTTACTTTTTGGGACTTCAGGGGCTGCAGATGTAAACTAGCTCTAAGCTAACTCTGGTACAATGCATCAAATGGCAAAATGTATGTTTAAAATTGTACATGGTCCCTTTACAAATAAAATACAATAAATAAATTAACCAACTTGACTTCATTATTAATAATAATTAAGAAAGTTGTCCTTTTTGATTTTCAGGCTGTACTCTGTTGCAGTCAGTGA
Organism: Tautogolabrus adspersus; assembly: GCA_020745685.1. Classification (NCBI taxonomy): domain Eukaryota; kingdom Metazoa; phylum Chordata; class Actinopteri; order Labriformes; family Labridae; genus Tautogolabrus; species Tautogolabrus adspersus. The sequence continues at coordinate 10,521,335 of CM036535.1, forward strand.
GTGACCACAGGATAAGCCCCCTTTACATTTAGGCTGACTTAGAGCTCATATTCATTATTGTCAGCTCAAGTGATTTCTGATTCACAACTTAAATGATAGTCCTGCTGATAAACTTTTCACTTGTTATCACCAAACTATGACCTCTTAAATCATACTGCCCACTTTTCTTGTCTTGCAGGAAAGACAAACCAAATGAACATTGCTATTAATGAAGAGGCAGCTTACTTAAAAAAACAAAACATTTATTATAGAGGAAATGGTAAGAGTTGTCAAATCAGAATAAGTAAGTTACATTTCAGGTTTTCAACACAAAAACAAAGAAGTAAACAAGCCAATATGATAAAAACAAAAACCTTAGACTTGGCACAAACTGGAGATGGTTGGACATGTTCCTGGCAAGCTGCAAAGTGTGCAGGTTATAGCAACCTAAAATGACACAAAAGATTTATTTGTTTGGGAAAACTTATCATGAAATCTAGAGTTAATATGAAATGCAAACTTTTCTTCCTTTGTGGCTCTCTTTTAAAATGTTCAGTTCAGTTCAACCAGTCAGTTCAGACATTTATTGTCCCTGGAAGGGAATTTGATTTACAGTGGACACAAAAAACACAACAGATAAACAGACATAGGACAGTGCAACACAAACTGATGTAATACAAGCAAGAAATATAAAAAAATGTCACTGTTCGTTAAAAAAGTTCCACTTGAATGGTATAAATAAATATAAATAAAGTGCTATAGCTCTGCTTGGAAGTGCGGTTAAGGATTCAAGAAGATTTTAACCATCCACAGAGGCGCTGCTTGTCAATAGGCAATGCAGGCAAATACTTGGGGCCCAATGGCTGACAAACTCTTACAGCATTGCTTCAAAATGTGCAAAAATGGCAGTATGGGGCCCATCTTATAGCACTCACTCTCATTGCCCTGCTAAGCGTTGCATTATGGCTGTAAAAACCAAAATTTGAGAATGAAGGAAAATGAAAATGAATGATCTGTCTGGGAATGAAAAAAGAAAGAGGAGGGGCCCCCAATTAATATTTGCCTAGGGCCCCAACAGACCCTTGAATCCCCACTGACCATCCACCTTGAAAAATTGTTACATAAGTTACACTGTGTGTCTCCTCAAAAAAGACAAGTTAGCAGATAGACCCTTAATCTAATGTTCCATGGAGCCAATTTTTCTGCTCTGAATTTCACGCAGTGATCTTCAATCAACAGCCACTGCTCCGCTCAGTTTCTAAAATCCAACCAGACTTGCTTCTTGTTACAACATGGGTCTCGCCAACAGAGCTGCAACCTATGTTAAAAAAAAAAGTGCAGAATATAAAAGTTATTCTCAATTTAAAATTAATAAATAAACTTAAGACAATATTTTAAAATGTTTTACTTCCCACTGTTACACACAAACCTTCCCAAATTGTTTTGTAGATACCTCACATGGACCGCAAAAAAACCCATCACTTTTAAAGAAGGCACAGCAGCATCTCTACATCCTGAAAGCATTGAGGAGATCCAAACTGTCTCAGCTGCTTGTGTTTTTCTACCCCTGCTTTGTTGAAGTCATAATCACCTATGGCATTCTGGTGTGGTAAGCTAGCTGCGCTGTGTCTGAGAAAAAGGCAGTCATTAACTCAGCACAGGAGAAGAAATATCAGGTCGGAAGGTTGGGGAGGAAGGAGAATGGCAGGCTGTCATTTTATTTATTTTATTTTTTTTATATACTTTATTAATCCCCAAGGGGGAAATTCTGGTTCGCACTCTGTTATTTAGAGACATGCTTCTCACACACACAGGCCTGAATCACACACATGCACAACGAGACCTGTGGACATGCATTACTGGAGAGATGTCAGAGTGCGGTGGCAGCCCCCACGGGAGGCGCCCCCTGAGCCTGGGGGGTTCGGTGCCTTGCTCAAGGGCACCTCGGCAGTGCTCGAGAAGTGGTCTGGCACCTCTCCAAGTACCAGACCAACTTCCATATTTTGGTCCGCATCGGGACTTGAACCGGCGACCCTCCGGTTCCCAACCCAAGTCCCTACGAAATAAGCTACTGCCGCTGTCATTCCTCCAAGAAAAGGAAGAAGAGTAAGAGGAGAGGATATTATTCACAGAACAGTAGTATGGATAAACAACAGGTGAAGGCAAGAAAAGTGGAGGGAAAGGAAGATAAGACACGCAAAGTGATCTTTACACCGAAAGGGGGACTGCAGGCTTCGGAGGAGTTAGCTCCCTGAAGCTACAAAAGGCAAGAGTAGGGAGACACACTTCATTAAAACATGGCATGATTGTTTTTAAATCATCAGAACATCAAGCTAATGCATTGAAAATAAAGAATCTACAGGGAAAGACAGTTGAAGGGTATGCTCCAGCAGGCAGAACTGGGACTAAGGGAGTAATTTACAATGTTTCTGTTGCGATCTCAGAGCAAGAGATGTTGCATAACCTGCGAGGGGGAGACATCATTAGTGTGGTTGGAATGGGTGGGAGAAGTAGCACACCAGTGTTAATGGAGTTCAAAGAGGAAGAACTGCCTAAAAGAGTGTCACTGGGATATATGATGTATCCAGTGAGACAATATGCGAGAGCCCTCTTGCGATGTTTTAAGTGCCAAAGATATGGCCATGCGGCTGCAGTGTGTAGCTGCACTCGATGTGGAGAGGACTATGAAGACCTGTAAAATGCTCCAACTGTAAAGAGGATCATCCAGTCTCATTTAGAGGGTGCCCAACGCTAAGCAGGTAATAACATAGGCAAAATATCCTATGTAGAAGCAGTGAGAAGGGTCGAAGGACTTAAGAGCCCACATATAAAACAGACACAGAGGAAAAGTGTAGGTAGGTAGATTGAGATGCATGGGAATGAGGCAGCCACTCCAGAAGAGACAGTTCCAGTGAACAAGAAGGCCTTCTTAACATTTATGTTAGAGGCAGTTTGGAAGATTAAAATGGTGGCTAAAAAGACAGCAGATGCAGCACAGGAAGTAGTTTCAGCAGCTGAAAGGTTGATGGGAATATCAGGAACAAGTTCACAAGGTACTCTAGTGAACTAAATCCTAGTGGTCTATAGGGTCTATAAACAGAAGCCAAAGCCTGACAAAAGAAGGGCTGAAAGAAGAGATGATAAGTGAAGAAGACTATGATGATGACTAAACTCTTTGTGCTAATGTTTTATATTTTTCAGTGGAATGCTAGAAGCCTAACAGCCAATGGCCAAGAACTCAAATTTAAAGAAACATCAGTTTAGAACAAACAAGAATTCCGAGTCTTGCATTGATATCACACTAGCCTCAGCATAATAAGCACAAGTGGGTGAATGTGATATTATGGAGAGGTATACACTGGGAAGTGATCACATTCTAATTTTGAGCAGGTTTGGTAAAAGAGTCACAAGCAAAGCCTAGATCATTAAGTTTTAAAAGGGCAAGTTGGGATGAGTTTGACGAAAAATCACAAGAAAACGTTGGGAGATTAAATAGTGAGGAAGGGGTCGATGAATGGTTTAAATCAATATGTGAGGTAATTAGCTCAGTGGCATCAGAAACTATCCCAATAAACAAAACTCCAATAAAGAAAGGAATTGTTCCATGGTGAAATGAAGCCTGTAACTGAGCAGTCCGAGCTCGCGATAAGGCTTACAGACAGCTCAGGAAACATCCAACTGAATAATATGCAACTCAATATAAGAGACTAAAGCAAAAGCTGGACACACCATGAAAGAAACAAAAAAACAACAACTGCCAAGACTTTTGCAGTAAACTAGGGCCACAGACAAGTGTAACACAGGTGTGGAGGCTCATCCATCAAACGACAGGGGCATTTAAGCAGATAAATATACCAGTCCTCCATAAAAGCGCTGAAGCAGCAGTAAATAAAAAAGACAAAGCTAACATTGTTAGATAAAATGTTCCAAAAAGGTAATAGCTTTGTGGTGACATTAGAAACAAAAGAATGGAAATACTGAACAGGGTGCAGGACAAGCTACAGAATAGCAGTGACATTTCAGATGCTACTCTTGTATTTTTCTTAATGCAAGAGCTAAAATAAATAATGATATAATAGTATTAACTCTATGTGGAACGACCTGTTTAAAAAACAACAGTTTGACAAGGTCGCAAAATATCCAAAATTGTGTTTGGGCTTTACTTTGCATCTATGAAACTACATTCTTTTTGCCCATCAGCATCACATTGTCATAAGTATCAGGACCCTGTAAAGATACTGCAAGAAACTGGGGCTTTTCCAGAGAAAAAAAAAGACTGACTATTCTGATACGACCTTTCAGAATGATCATTTTAACCATAGCCTAATTTAAATCGAATTACGAATTTCATTTGGTAAAATAATTACTTTACTCTTGTAAATGTATGACTTTATTCATGTGAATTTCTGACTAATTTCGCAAATGTATGACTTTAATCTCGAAATTTTACAAAAAAAAGATGATTGAACATGGCCCTAATACTCTGTTGTAGTAGGCTATTGAATGTGGGATAGAAAAATACTTCTTTTTTTTTACTGCAAATAAGTCATGTTATGTAGAAGCTTGCAAATTAACTCTTTGCAAGCTTCTACTCCAGCCATATTTTCTGTTAAGAAAAGAGCTGTATGAATAAAGTATATTATTTGTGTAACTCACAATAACACAAAAAAATAAAAATAAAATTACGGAAACAACAGGGTTCTGATTTAAATAAAAAGCTCTCTCCTTTTGGGATCCTTCTGTAATGTTGTCAGACACTCCAAATAACAATCTGAATCTGTCAGTGGAAAAGTACATGAAGTTTGAGTATTATTATATTACTTTCACAGTGTGGTACTGGTAAGAGTAGTTTTACTTCTACCAGACTGGAAATAGCCTACGTTTTAGCACAGAAAAGCTGTAGATATAAGATATTAAACAGTTAACATCGAAGACTGAGTCACTTGCTGCTTTGTTTGGTCAGGCTATCGTTGTTGCGTCGGCTCCTGATCTCTCGCTAACACACACATAAACACACAGTTGCTCCATTTGCTCTGCCTTCAGCACACACACATCTCTCCTTTCTCCTGCTTGTATTTTGACGGACTAAGACAAAAACATATATCATGGATTTTTAATATCAGACAACCACTAATGTTTTAATCCCTTCTCCTGTCATAACCGAAAACAACATTTATGTTTCGCCTGAGTTGTTATGATTTGAGATCTACTTTAAGCTCACCAACATTACTTTTTTATAGTGGAAAATAGTCGTTTATTAACATTTCTTTTCAGGAGAAGGGGGAAACACAAAAAGTCAGACCAGTTACCCTCAAGCCAGCAGATCACCAGAAACTGCTCCAGAAAATAATTACCACCTCCATTCTATGAAGTTAGGGTTTTAAGCGATGAAGTGGGCGATCTGTGAAAGAGTACCTGTACTTTGTTCACTGTCCACACCGATAACAACTCCTTAATTTGACCACAGTGAGCCTGTTGCACAACTAACAGCTGGATTGCTGAGTTAGCAGACTTCAGCCTCTCTATCAAGTACAGGCCTGGAAAAGTCCATGGAGTTGCTGATGGCTTGTCACGTATGCCACTGGACTGGATATTAAGTTAAGTAGGTAGGCTACCCGAAAATAGACCTCTAACACATTGAAGACACAAGACACAGAGATGTATGTGAGGCACACAGTTTTACATGTAGGTCTGTTTAAATGGGTTATTGGTAGTTATAGGGTCATGACCTTAAAGTCTGAGATACTAACCCGTAAACATGGTGGAGAAGCACTTCAGGTATCACCTTGCCAGTGATTTTTGTTGCTCCCACATGACATAAAGAGGTATGTCATGTGAAGAACTGTTGTACAGAGAGTGTCCCGAAAAGACTCCCACTCAATCTCCAAGACAACATTTATTTTGGAGGGGAGAGTGTGGGAGCCCTAGTAATATCGAGCATGTTTATGGACACTAGGCACCTCCCATTCTAATGTTTTGTTTTTGATATTTTGTATATTGTCTTGTTCAGTTATAATGTGTGATTCATGTACAAAAGCACCTGTAATATTTCAGTTGAATTGTGGTTTTTGCAAGTTAACTGATAGACTTTGAGGTGCTTCACCTGCCGTGTTTTGGTAGTTCAGATGACAGTAGTAAAACCACCTGTAGACTGCTTTAATATTAACAGTGTAAGTGTGCAGAATAATTTCAGTGTGAGTGAGAATCACAAGCAGACATTCAGGGCATCAAGTTTGTTTGAGTTATCAAGAGTGTGATACACATGCTTAATTCAGTTGACCCAGATATCCGGTAATATGCATCTTCGCTGAACTGATGTGCTTGGGTTTCTGTATTCCCAGAGAACAGTGTAAAAGTAATTATTAAAACCCATGCAACTTGGAAGTTCCTTTTTGTGTACAAGAGTGCAACTTGTGCAATACTGTTTTGGATAAGTACAATAACCAATTAAAACATAAACATACAGATTGTGCAAATTTGCAGTAGTCCTATTGATGGGCTTTTTTATGTTCTGAATTATGTTATTTTAATATTGTATCGAAGCACCACAAAGGAGAATGACCTCATTTTGATGTACAACTGTGCAATGACATTAAAAGCATTCTGACTCTGATCCTGACAAGTAGGCTAAACAAATACAATGTACAAACCCTTCACCCTCTTTTACACCCTCTATATTCAAAATATATTATGAACAATTTTTGTGGCATTCAATGGACAATAAGCAAGAGAAAAAAAACATGAAAATTAGGGAATAGGCTACAAACACTGGATGAGGAATGAAAACACGTTTAAGGAAATACATAAAACTACAGAAAGTTAAAAATGGGGACGTTTAGAACAAATAACACGCCTTTTCATCTAGCCTAGCAACTTTGAAATCCTGGTAATCTCTGAGTCTCGGGTGCATTCACACCTTAACAGTTTGGTCCGTTTGAAACGAACTCTGGTGCGCTTTGTAGGATGGTTCGTTTGGTTTGGGGTGGTGTGAATGCTCAAACACACTTTGGTGCGGACAAAAGAACCGAACTCTGGTCTGAAAACGGGGGTCTCTAGCACTGCTAACAACACCAGCTTTCAGTCCTTCTTACAGGTTCAGCCTGTGCAAAGTGTGATTACACATCGCTCCGGTCGATATGCCAGATTAACCTGACACAGCCGACATAACTTTATCTCCATTTTATAGATGTGAATACTGTCAAACTGCGCCACGCTACGGGATGACATTCTTCCACTGTCTTGTTTACTTTCAGGTCGTAGTTCAGGCTGGATGACAGCAGCTCAGTAGCTGCTGTCATCCATGATCGGAGCTACATGCTGCATTCAGGTGCTCCCCGGCGGTTCACATTTTCCGAGTTCGAAAGTCATTCATCCATTTTCAGTGTGTTCACGTGTTTTCAGTTCGAAAAGTCTGCATGTTGTAACAACAACAGGCAGTATGGATGCTACGGAGACGATGTGTGTGATGTCTCTGTTACAAGTTATAGGCGATTTGAGCAAAACGTTGATGTGAAATACGTTAATGCCTATTAAAAAGTAGGCTATCTTAACATTAACAAAACATAGCCTAGTTGCCCCCATGTTGATGACGAATATGTCGGCAAGTCGAGCACCTAATTCTTTCGCCAATTTCCGAATTGTTGTTCCGACTTGAGCAGGCGTTTCTGTAGCCTATATTTTTCATCTCGGAAAATCAGATGTGTCCGACACCACTTGAATGCAGCTACAGCCCAACCGATGGGTGGCTACGACACTACACAACATTTGACAGGCTTTGGTGCGCTTGACAGAGTGCAGTCTGAAAACAAACCGAACCAAATGAAAAATTCACCTTCACCACCGAGTCAACCGAACTTTAGCCTGTAGCCTGAGTGAAAGCGACCCTAAAGTAGCCTGTATGACTTAACCCTACCTGGAATTTCAATTTCTGGTGAAAACAGGATGATATCTTGTCAAAACGTCTAAAACCTCTTCTCAACCTGAAATGATGTAGCATGGACCTATTCCAGTTTTAAAAAACACACTTGTTTAGCCTTGTTTAGTATGAGCCTAGCCTATAGCCTAGATACTATCAATTTGTCAAATTTTAAAGTTAAAATGGGGACGACATTGATGTTCGGCCTGTCTGGCTGAACTTAGGGTACAGGTTGAATTTTACTGACCAAAGCCTTCAAGTCCCGCCCTACAGATAGTTTGCTTGTTGACCAATCTCCATTTCGTTGCGGACTCTCAGACAATAGACCCCCCTTTCTAGACGAACCGCGCCCGTCCTGGGAACTTTACTTTCCCCTGCTTTTCTCTCTTAACCTGGGTTCATTTGATTATTTCCCACGGTAGATATGAGTTTAGTCGTGTCAGAGGGCTGTTTTCTGTCCGCTTTGCAGCCAAACTCCTCCTGGACCACTTATGTTGTTCCCTCGGACGGCCCGTCTCCAGACCCGGTGGCTAAAGCCAGGAGGGTCCGGGAGCAGGTCCGTATGCGGCTGGCTGAAAAAAGGTCCTCCTCCCTGCCTAGACTGAACGAGTTCTTCGGATCAACAGGTGAGCCACTTTGCGTTTAACGGTTGGCCTCACGCCGGGGTGCGTGGGAACTGTATCCACCACCGCAAGTTATAACACGTAAAACAAGGAGGCCTATGGTTTAAAGAATCAATAACACTGCATCAGAAGAGATGGGTAAAGCAGAAAACGTGTAGGCTAATAGTTGAACATATTAAACGGATATAGGCCTAGACCTTTCGAAAAATAGTGTCGCGGTTGCCTGTATGAAACCAGCAGCTTTTAGATTGGCCTGGGCTATACGGTCTTTTTCGGTCCATAAATCAAAGCACACTGCTGCTACCAGACAATGAAAAAGTACAAGGCTTAACGGGTTTATAGATATAATATGTTTTAACTGATCAGTTTCAGATTCAACTTCCCATCATCTGACCCTTAAAAACATAAACAAACCCTCTCTTAAAACAAGTGTGACTTTTTTACTCTAAATCTCAACATACAAGAACTGATGTTGACCCCAGTGGTTATGCAACTAAGATGGGAAATCTGTTACACAGACATCCAGGAAACCGATGACGTGGAGCGTTTTGGCAGAGCATTCACTTTGTAAAATATAAGAAAATAATTTTTATTTTGTACAAGTATGCTTTTGTTCCTTATACAGCCGGGAGACTGTTAGTTTATTTCAGCGTTAAGCCTGGAATACAGGCAACAGGTTGCATTGCTCTATCCCATGTTACAAATTTAAAGAATTGGTCAGTATAGCCTACTACTTTTTTTGTACAAATTTATTAATTGAGCTTGTCACATTCAACTAAATGTGAAACATTTAAAACTTTACCCAAATATACATAAACAAGGTCCGACGAGTTGTTTATCCCTGTGTTACTCATCACAGACAAGACAATAGAGCTTTGTGCCATTTCCTGTCCTCTCTATGGAAAATGTCATTAATGAAGTCACATGTTCCAGTCAGGAATTTTGTGAATAATACAAATTCCCAGTTTCCAAAAGAACCGCTTTCTGATGAATTGATGAAGTCATTGAGCATACCGTTTGAATAACATCTCATACTATCTCTACTGATCTATGTTAGTCACCATTGAGCCTTTAAAGTTCAGCTGCTTTGGAATAAGACATATTAAGAATAAGACAAGTCATTTTTTGATCTCACAGAGAAATGTACATCATAATAAAACAACAAACCCTGGGTCATGCACCCCATTTTGGGAATCACTGTTTAAAGCCCCAGTATGTAACTTTTCCACCTTAAAATTTGTAGTTTCAAAGTCGATCTAACAGCGCAATCTTTTTAAACAGGGAGAATTGTGTCTCTCTCATGTCCGCCGTTCCCCTGAAAACCGGACTCTTTAACTTTTCTTTTTCTGGCTGTCACCAGCAGAGTGTGCTATATGGATTACAACAAGCATTATAACTCTCCAGTGTCAAGCAGTGATGCACATACATGCACAATGACCATCTTGTCTTCATTATATATCTTTTACCAGTACAGTACAATTACTGTTGCTAAATGCAATCACATCAACAGGCTTAAAGAACATGGTGTGAATTTGATTATGCAAACAATGATCAAAACAAAAGACTTTAATGAACTTTATATGTAAACTCAACATGAAATTGCACAAAAAATACTGAAAGCAAAGCTTAAACAGGTATTTACTCGTCTGTAAGACTTACTTTTACACAAGGAGCACTCTGAAGCCAGGGTACTGTCTCTTGGGTCACAAAAAGCATCTCTGATTTTCCCAACGCTGCAACTTGGATTAACATCTCTTTTCAAGCGGCAATGCTGCCATAGCACAAATTATCTATATGTTGCCTGTATTGACACTGCTTCGCTCCGGGCCCCTGGTCACCATTGATGGCAAATTGAAATTGAGGTTGAATTCCTGAAATAAAAGGAAAACCAATGTTGATAAACAGAAACCGGGTACACTGTCAGTATTGCATAAACAGACTGTTATATCTTAGCTTATTACATACAGTATACATGGTTCCAACTATTTATACTATTGCCCAGCAAGTCAGTATTATGATCTGTCTAACGCCTAATAGGAAAGCAACAATCGGCTGGCAGAGCTTACATCCCTGCAAATATATAACAGATTGAGACGTAACATTAGACTATATCATTATCAGTGTCAGCGTTGTCTCATGTTTAGCAGCTTTACCGGCTGCAGAAAGTCATGTAGCACAAGTTAAGTCTCAGGTTAGCATACGTATACATAAATAAATCCATCTTACGCTGTCTCCAAAAAGTGCATAACCTTACAAACCAATATCCAACTAGCATGTCATAAATGTAGCCATTTAGCCACGGCCTATAGATATCATGGTAACAGTTGAATACACATACTGTACACATACTCCACATGCAAACAGTTTGTAAACAAGGGGCTGTAGACGCTCAGGTTTGATCAAAACATTACTGTACCTTGTCAGTCGACATGGCTCTTTATCTTCTCACGTCTTTGCCAACTCTCTCGCCCTCTGCTTGTCTACAAATGCAGATTGTCTAAGAGGGGGAGTCGTAACCGCAACAGTGCAGTTCAACTCGGAGACCTTTGATTGGCACCAAAGCGCACCAAACTGAAATCCTACATATTGGGGCTTTAAGTCTATATGCTTTTAAGTCCAAATGAGTACAGATTTCTCCGTTGACTTTTATTTTACAATGTGCTTCAAAGTTTTTTTTACTGTTCATAAAATCACATCGCTGTAAAACAGTCAGTTCATTGCTGCTGAAAATGTTATTACTGCAAGTTATGCTGAGTTGATGATTGGTAGGGGTTCCAAAGTGATCATTATAAACTTGCCATTAACCTTTCTAGAACTCTTCAAAAGAGGGTTTTTATGCCTGAATAATTTATTTAAAAAAATAAACTTTTGCGGCATATATTTCAGAGAGACCATATGGCAGTGTGCTAGCTCAGCTAATATGCTGCTAACGAGCTAACAGGCTATCTCCCTCAATTCAGTTGCTGATGTTGATTGTAAGCGAGTTTGTTTATCAAGTTTTAACTGATTTTGAATCTGACGCAGTTTTATTAAACTGATAAAGAGGATGACAGTATAAAACGTACAATATGTAGAATAGTATTAGAATGTTTACATTAAAATATCTAAACAAATAAAAAAATGACTAAACCTATGTTAAACATATTGTTGTTGAGTATTTACATTAAATCAAACCCCCCCCCCCGAACGAACTCCATGTTGACCAAAGTGAAGATGAATGAGCGGACACATAAATGAGGAAGAGACAAGATGCATCCCATTAGAACAATAAAATAATAGATTTGGCTTTGATAACTGTTGGAAATATTTGATTTAATGTAAGTACTCAACAAAAATATGTTTAACATAGGTTTAGTCATTTTTTTATTCGTTTAGACATTTTAATGTAAACATTTTAATACTATTCTACATATTGTACGTTTAATACTGTCATCCTCTTTATCAGTTTAATAAAACTGACAAAATTAGCCTCTCCCCCATAGCTTAGGTAGCTTCTATCAGGTTTCTATCTATGCGTAAAGACATGAACTTCCTTGCGTTGAACACTAGGATGCGTCATCCGTATATTTATAGATCTATGGACACCAGTCACTTACAGTACATAAATGGAAACAAGACTTTAGTCCATGCCTGTGTATCTTTGCTCCGACTTCTCCAGACAAGAAAAAGATATGCTGCATTTCCAAGTAGAAAGTTCTTGAGCAACTGCACGGCTCAAACTTGATCCAGACGTAGCTTTGCTTCTCCTAGATGGATAAGTCACCTGAAATGTTCATGTTTTTCTGTGAATCTTTCTATCAGGGACAAACTACAGTAAAATTAGGCACATGAGGGCAATGAGGCCATAGCAACAAGGAGCGTTAACAGGCATTAACGATCTTCTGGCCGAACGGTGAGTGAGTTAGGTCTCTAGAGTATCATTATATAATTAGGCTTTTTTCTTTATAAAGATTTATTAAAAGCTGTTTGAGGTTAAATCTGTTGCTCTTCTTGCTACAATGAATGCAAGGGATGGTAAAATGTCTGTATTTAAACCTTGATTATGTCAGTATTTTCAGCTACAGCCTATATGAAGTTTGAGTACTAACATTTCTGATAGTACAGTTAAAAAATGATGTGAATATTTTAGTATTATAACAAATGGCATTAATATGTGCATATTTTTGCTCTAGATGTTCTATATGTGTTAATGAGTTTGGGGGAAAACAGTTAATACTAAAAAAAGTACAGTACTTAGGCTACCTCTGAGATGTCGTGGGTTACAAAATATACCATAAAATGTAAAAAAAAATGAAAAATAAGAGAGAGAAAAATGAGTACTTAAATTTAAAATGTTAAGTAATGGAATAAGTTCCATTATTGTAGTGAAAAGATTATTATAGATACGCTTTTTTGACTGAATGTGTGAAATTATCTTATCATCCTTATTTAACTTAAAATCTTTAATCTTAAATTGAAGACTTAGTTTACAATCAAGAATATGATAATGTGCACATTGAAATGTTTAAGTTTTGACTTTCATTAAATCGTTAAATCACTCCCACCAATAGTGCCATGAAATTGTGCATCTATTGCCAAAACCAAATGATTCATCGGTTATCTATTTAAGGGCATGCAAGGTACATAAATAATTGCAACTTTTCTTCACCGTACCACTCTGGCCTTGAAACACCAATCTGATGTCCTCATATTGAGAGATGAGGGCGTGGTAGTATATTGATTGCAGGTTGCGGACACGCGCATGTCAATTTAGAACTTTTCTGAGGTATATAAGAATATCTGTAACATTATTAAGTTAAGGGTCGCCTTACAGATGTATGAAAAAAGCTGTTTAAGGTTAAATCTGTTGCTCTTTGTGCTAAAATGTATGAATGGTTATAGAAGTAGAAAGAGACAGAAAAGTCAGCACACAACTGTCCTTTAGGTTTCCTTTATCCGGTCCGTTGTTGTTTTGATGTTCTTACCCGCATAAAGGAAACCTACATTTGTGTGCTGACTTTTCTGTCTCTTTCTAGTCTTGTTGCGGTCGTGCACCTTTAACTGTGTTTACTGTCGCGTGTGCTCCTTTTTCGCTGTTTTTGGTTATAGAAGTACTCTAACCACACTGTAAATGTACTTCATTACAAGTAAAAGTTCTGCATTCAAACTTTAGTCATGTAGGAGTATGTAACTATTTTCAACAATATGAAGTACTTAAAGTATTGATACAGTAAAATGATCCTTGTGAGTATTTTACTAGTATAACAATATCACTGCTGCATTATGTGGTGTTTTGTTGCTTTAGAGATAATTAGGTTTTGTATGCATTCATGAGGACTAAAAAACATCTTATCATAAGTAATTACCTCTGAGATGTAATGGAGTAGAAATATAAAGTACCATTGTACATTAGAAGAAGACATTTGAGAAAAATAGCTTTTTCTGAAGTTTTAAATTTGAATGTTTAATTATCTGCATTATTCCATTAAATGTATTTTATCACAATCAATAATGAATTTAATCATGCATAGATGAAGATAAAATGGATTTAAAATAAATATTCATCTACATTATCAATCAATCAATCAATCAATCTTTATTTGTATAGCGCCAATTCATAACAAGTGTTATCTCAAGACGCTTTACAAAAAGCAGGTAAAGGACCTAACTCTTTGTCTATTAATATTACAAAAGAGCAGGTAAAAAGACCATGCTCATTGTTATGTTACAAAAAGCAGGTAAAAGACCTTACTTATTGCTATATTACAAGGACCCAGCTTAATCCATCATGAGCACTTTAGCAAAGCAGCAAAAGATACAGTGGTCAGAAAAAACTTCCTTATTAAAAGGCAGAAATCTTTGGCAGTGATCCCCCGGCTCATGACGAAACAGCCTTCACAGCCTAGACTGCGCCGGGCTTGGAACGGGATAGGGGGAGATGGGATAAGATGCATTATTCCAAGAAAAGAAATATAATAACATTGGACAAAGAAGTTTAATACTGTAAACATGTTTATGAAATGCATTATGTTTGAAATTAGAGCGACTTCAAGGAGAATTTTTTCAAATAATTGCTTACTTTTTAAAAACGTGTTATTGAGAAAGGCACCTCTGACCACCACGGAATCAGTAAAAACAGAGTGAACTACCAAAAAGTACTTCACTCCTAGCTCACTCAAGCCTGCTGATAAACTAAGGGAGCAGTCACACTCGCAGTCCGTACCGTGCCCATGCACGCTTCAACTCTAAAGTCCTGGGGCCGTATTCACGAAGCCTCCTACTGTAAGTACTAAGAGTTGTTCTTACTAACAAAATTCGTAGAATCAAGACATTTTCGAAGAATTTCCCCTCAAAGTTCAGACTAGATCCTTGTAAAGATGAAAGTCATTCACAAAGTGTTTTAGCCCTTAAAAGAGCTCCTAAGGTGTAAAACTGTTAGGAGTAGTGAGGAGGACTTCTAACAGGCTTAAGAGTTTCTCAAGCTGAGGAGAAAATTGAGAAATGTGTATTAAACACTACATGAAGAGTATTTTTGACTCATAGCTGGGCCGAACAGACACAAAGGATTTGTGCAGACTTTTCAATCCATCACTGACTTTTTTCAGTGCAAAGTGAGACATGCATGTTGTGTTTCTCTACATGTGGTGAGCTCCACAGGTGCATCCAATCACTAATTAAGGCCCTTTACCTGCTGATGTAACCATCAGCATGTGAAGAAGCTGCTGCACAAGTGGGCATGTGATTTCAAACATCTTGTAGGCTATATACTTATAAAGTCAGTCTTACAAATTATCACACACATGCTTATCTTAAAGTGTTCATAATAACACAATGTCTGACTAGCTTCTGTGATTGACTTTTTATCTCAATTTTTTTTGATTAACCAATCACAGCTTCTGAAAAAATGTGTCATACATAGCAACGGGGTCAACCACGCCTCCTCACTAAGATAAAAGTTTCTGTCCATTCCTTGCTCAGAGTTGCTCTGAGAATGTTCCTAAATCACCCCTAGGCAAAGACTCCTTGCTAGGAATTTTAACCTAAGTTAGGAGCTCTCTGAGAGGATTGTTTTTAGGTAATCAGAAGTTCTTCTATCTTGTCAACAAATCGTCCTGTCTAAACAAAAAATCATGTTCCACTGCTTTTGTCCGTGACATTAAATATGCACACAAGTATATCTGTGGGCCATGTCAATTACTTTTTTCATCAACTAAATGTGATTAATATCTTGATAATTTCCCACATGATCTGGGAGGGATGGGGACATGACTAAAAGCAAAATCTAATCCAGCTAAACTGTTGTAGCATTAGCAAAAATGTTGCTAATTAGGCTAACATTTACTTAAGCCAGCTGACAGAACAACAAAAAAATCTCTCTGCAGCAGGTTGTGCAGAGTTTACAATTTTGAAAAATGTTATGATACGAAGATGAAATGTGTTAATGTTACTCAGTTTAATTAACTACTCAAAGTACGACTCAACAAGTGAGTAAGTACCAACAAAGTTAAAGCTAATTATTAAAATGAGTTTCATTAACTCTCTTTGAAATAGGTAGGTTTACTTACTTTTTTTATTAGGTACTGTCACATATGCATGTAGATGGCAGTATTCCAAGTTAAAGACTGTTGCACAGGTTGTTACGACAGCGTTATGTTTACAGCACTAGACTGCTTTACGACAGAACATGCTTCTGCACTGTGTTATTACCTCACCTGAAACTGGCTGTATGTGGATCGCCTACAATAAATCTGTGTGGTAAACAAAGTTACTCGACCCTCGATCATTCTACAGATACAATGTTCACATTTTCAGAGTAGTGAAGAAAATTGAGAATGTAATACATTATTGATGATTGAGATACATTTTTGATTTGTAGTGGTGTTAAAATGCACAGTTTAAGCTGTAACTAGCTGAGGAGTAGAAAAGTTCCATCAATCCATCCATTTTCTTCTGCATATCTGAGGGCGGGTCAGCAGACGCAGTAAGTCAACCCAGACTTCCCTCTCCCCAGCAACGTTTTCCAATTACCCGGGGTCTCCTCCAAGTTGGGCTTGGCAGCCTTTCCCGCCATCTGATCCAACTCTACTCCAGGTGGTGATCAGTTGACAGCTCTGCTCCTCTCTTCACCCGAGTGTCAAAAACATACAGCTGCAGATCTGATGAAACAACTACAAAGTTGATCATCGATCTTTGGTCTTGACTCTAGGGTGTTCTGGTACCAGGTACACTTATGAACATCCCTATGTTTGAAGATGGTGTTTGTTATGGCCAATCCATGAACAGAAGTCCAACAACAAAACTCCACTCGGGTTCAGATCGGACAGGCCGTTCCTCCCAATCACCCCCTCCAGGGACCTGTTTCAGAAAGAAGGTTCAGCAAACTCTCAGTCTAACCCTGAGCTTTGAGTTGATTTACCCTCAGGTGGGAAACTCTGAGTTTTGGGTTCCAGAACAGCTGATTTAAGTTTGTTAAATCAACTCTGAGTAAGTTCACTCGGTGTTCAGCGTGTGCACCACGACTATAAAAAGCCAACATTAATGAAGCCCAGATACTACGATTCACCATGGCAACAGGTGACAAAAAAGAGATCCACGTACTTTAACCATCTCGAAATATACCCTACTACATCTTCATGCGGACATACGGCGAATAGGAACAGGTTTTAAGAAGGAAAAAAAGTAACACTAGCCTACTGCAGCGGCAAAGGAGAGAGAAGTGGTGTGGGAGAAGACGGCTGCTCGAGTCAACGCGTAATGTAGTCTATTCAATTAATATTTGATCACAATTATAATATTGAAGGTCAAAACTGGTGGAATGGTATTAAACCTAAAATGTATTTTCATTAAGATGCAATCCAGTGGGAGAAAAGCGACTTTAAAGCAGCTCAAAATGAAATATAAGAACAAACTAGGCTCATGGTGGTATTTTAATCATATTTGATATATTAAACAAAGTAAAATTCATTCAGTGTCTATTTGAATGTGCATTAGCTTTATCCCAGATAGAGGCTAAATGTCCTCTCACCTTTATTCTGTTTACTTATTAATTAGCCCTAATTAAATGAACATCTCCCGACGTAAATGTAGGCTCTTATTCCCTGCGGAGTAATTTAGCCCCTTCATCTCGAGGCTCCTCGACTAAAAGACATTTCATGTTCTACAAAATAGTTTGTTTTATACGCTATAGTAGGCTATAGCCTACCTAACATATAATATTAAAACAATCTGGATTTTTATTCAGACAAACGGTGAATCTCTCACTGACACGCACGTGATACGGACTGAATGAAAGAATGAGGAAATGAAACTCGCGTTTGGAGACGGGGAGAAACTTGGGGTTCATTGAAGAAAACCTGCTCCTGACCAGGTTAGGTTCACAGACTCAGTTACCACAGTAACAGACTCAGAGCTAAAGTTACCTCCCTCACTGGAACAAGCTTGAGTTACACCTCTTTCTCGGGTTTGAGTGACCTCTCTATCTGAAACGAGTTTCCCTCATTTCAGCGTTAGCAGACTCGATGTTTGCACTAAACCTGCTTTCTGAAACGGGTCCCAGGTGTCTCTATCATTGCCCACGTGAGCGTTGACTTCCTCCAGTAGAACTACAGAGTCCCCAGGCGGAACCCTTTCCAGGACCCCACCCAGTGACTCCAAGAAGGCTGTGTACTTCGACCTGCTGTTGGCAAAAACAACAGTCAGAGCCCCCCCCCCCCCCTCCGCGACTTCAAGTCGCAGAGAGTTGACCCTCTCAATCACCGGGGAAAACTTCAACACAGCGGCACTCAGCCGGGGGCTTGTGGGTATCCCCATAGCCACCTTGTGACTCTCACACTGGGCAACTCCAGAGAAGGAGAGAGTCCAACCCCTCTCCAAGACTTTGGTTCCAGATCCCGGTACTGTGCGTTGAGGTGAGCCCAACCATATCTAGCTGGTAGCGTTCCACCTCCCGCACCAGCTACGGATCCTTCCCCACCAGAGAGGTGACGTTCCACGTCCCGAGAGCTAGTCTATGCCGCCACAATATCCTCACTCTTCACCCCTTCCTCAAACCTCTGCGCCAGCTTAACTCGCCATACCTAGGAAAAAATATTTAAACCTGAAAAGCCCAATGTATTTCAAAGTATTGCTATTACTCATGTACCCCAAAGGTCATGAGCATTAATCTTACTATACATGAGGTATCTTCAACACTCCTTAAAAAGTTATTTAAAAGTAGTTAGAGTTTATTTAGCTTTGTTTTTTATAAATTAACGATAGACTTTGGAGCAAGATGTTCTGTGGAAATTCTCTGATATACCGTGATAAGCTTTTTTTTTAATGACAGTTTATTACTATAGCTAGTGTTATTGTTTGTGAATGTGTCTGCAGCAATATGTTCTGCCTGTTTCCTGAGTAACATTTATAACAATAAGGCAGCAAACGGGCTGGTTTTGGCCTGATTGCTTTGGGCCCTCCTCTCTTGGCCTGCTTCTTAACAGGATTAAACTGCCTGAGTTGATCTGTAAACCAAGTTTGTTTTCATTTCTAAACTTGACTGTAACTCTATTCTTGATTTGTTGATCTGCCCCTCATAATCTTGATCAAAGGCTTGTCAAATTTGAGTGTCTTACTGTAAAACTTTTTTTTTTGGTTTGAAAAGTATTGATAATTCATCTGATAAGAGGCCTTGTGTGCCTTTAGTTAGATTTTTCTTGCAATGCAATTTTGGTTGCATTTAATGTCTGTTTTATGCTTTGCTTGTTCCCCTAATTGTTGTGGCCTCCCAGCAACACTCCTTCCTCCTCCCTTCCTTCCTTCCTGTTTGACTGAGGGGCTGTGAGGATTTTCTAAAAAGCCAAGAACTTGAGGCAATGCTCCCTCCTTTTCTCTTTGTTCAGCTCATAGCAGGACACTAATATATTTTTCTCTAAAGTCCGAGAGTGTTCGTACATGTGGTTACAGTGTGCAATTTTAATTATATTTATAATAAGTTATTCTTCATATGAAGTGAAATGTGAAAGTCCCATAGATATGCAGCTTTAACACTGTTTTTTATCCTGTTTATTTTTAACAATTGAAAAATAATAAATCTATATTACAATGCCAAAAAAACAACATCAATTGTTTCACAACCCTTTACATTAAAGGTAGGAGTTTCAGTAGGGTTAAGGACCTACAGTACTTTTTTAACAAAAACATAATTCAATAATGACAGGATGTAACATTTCTTTGAGAAGAAACTGGCTTGAAGTGGATCAGTTAGGTTAACAGAAAAAGAGTGCAAGAAATGTGGACAGACAAAACAACAATAAGAGCAACTATGATGTCAATATAGAAAAGACTAAAATATAGAAGACAAAAAATGTAATTACCATTAAACATAAAACCAAATAGAAATATCTCGTACTGTATTAAAGTAGCAGTGTTGGTGAAGAATGCCCGAGGTTGCAGGTTGTCCACAACAAGGAGCCACAAGAAACTTGGGGGGCAATATTAAAATTCAGTTCCTTTGTCCGTAAGGCTTGAACGGTTAACACAAATAAAAACCCCAAAACTTTAGTCTCTAATGAAACATCAATGAAACAAAGGGACAAACTGAGAGAGCGGCGAGACAAGCAGCTCTGTGCAGAGAAATAATTGTTAGTGGATGGGCTAGTTAGTGGATATAATAACAGACTGCTTCTGGTTTACAGTGTGTGTGTGTGTGTATGTGTATGTGTATGTGTATGTGTGTGTGGGCATGTGTGTGTGTGTGCGTGCTTGCGTGCGTGCGTGCGTGGCTGCGTGTGTGTGTTTATGGAGGGGGTATGAGAAATGAAGGAAGGAACTTAATAAGATTTAAGTAAATTGTTAATTTCACTCTTAATAACGTGAAAACCAATTAACATTTAAATGTGGAAGCTAGGTATAACCAAGTGCAAACAGCGTACTTACATGGACAAACAGACTAAGCAACAGCATCTTCCCAAAGCTGTGCACAAACTCCTCAACCCATAACCCCCCATCCCCCAAACAAGACTACAATGTGCAATCATTACTTTACCGCTGCTGACTGCTTGGTACTTGTTTGTGCAATCACTTTTAAATTCACTGCTCTATAACTGTTAATTTATATATTCAGTCACTGCACTAGAATTGTATACATTTATTCAGTCACTGCTCTATATCTGTATATTTATCCAGTCACTGCATAATGACAAATGTATATATCCATTCAGTCACTGGCCCTTAACTTTTAATGTATTCATTCGTTAACTGCACTATAGCTGTTAATTTATTAATTCAGTCACTAGTTGCCCTATAACTGTTTATAGTCCTTCAGTCACTGCCCTATAACTGTTTATAGTCCTTCAGTCACTGCCCTATAACTGTTTATAGTCCTTCAGTCACTGCCCTATAACTGTTTATTTAGTCCTTCAGTCACTGCCCTATAACTGTTTATTTATTTGCTCTATATCTGTTTATTTACCCAGTCACTGCACAACATTAACTGTTTATTTATTCATTTACTCAACAACAATTGTAATGTATGCCTCCTGTATTATAGCTACTCTTTCACTTTCCCACTCTCATTTTCTTGTACATAACAACACATGTATTTCTATATTTTTATATATGTGACCAGATTTTGTAACGTTGCTGTACAGGATTGCTGCCAACAAAGTTTTGTTGTGTTCTTTTATACAATGAAAATAAAATGCCTATGCTAAATGCAATAAGAGAGACTTAATTAACAGTGAATGATTATTCACTGTTGAGATGGAATGGAGGTGACTCGGGTGGAGGAGGGTCGCAGCACTCAAACTAAACCGACAAACTGATAGTGAAAGAGAGGAAAGCAGATTTTAAAAATATGACAGCAGCAGGACGATTGGTTGATAGAGGTTGTGGAGCTGGTTGGTCAAATACTTAAAGAGTAAATGCCCCTAAACGCTGATCACCTGAGCAGGAAGACAGAGGAAGAGTGACATGAATGAATGTTGACTATAAAACATTCTTTCTTCTTGAACTTCAAATTGTTATTCTTGATTCAGATAATTCTGTGGATATCTATTATCAAGCAATCATTAAACATTTTTTAAATAGCCACCAAGTTGAAATTAACTTCAAAAATACATGGTTAGGTTTGCTGTTAAGATAACATGTAAACATTCTTACATTACCTGTCACCAAGCAAAGCGATTAGGGACAGCATTTAAAATTGAAATATCGCCCTCCCAATCATGTTTATTTTCTACTTTTTTGATTAAATACTTTGTGTAATCCTTTTTGTTTTGTTTTACAGTTATAATTGTATCTGCTTCACTCTCACACACACAGACACACACACCTGTGCGGACGTACATATGCTCACACTCACAGTAAATTATGAAATACCCATTGTCTTTACAGAAAAGTAGTGCACCTCTTTTGAACAAAGACCTAATTTCCACCAGTACCCTACCTGTTGTCCTTTAAAAGTCCATGCAATGTCATTAATTGCTTTCGGACAGCAGAAACTATTTCATAGTTCTAGGAACTGTTGGAACCCTGCCCCTTTTTTATTGATTCTGCACCGCAGGAACTATGAACTATTTTCGTTCCTAGAATCCTGTTTAGGGAACCTTTTTAGCTCCTGCCTCAGAGTAGGTACTATGGCGGTGAGAATGCAAACAGAAAGTCCCCATGGTGTGTTGTTCTCAGGGAACTCCCTAGTGGATAGTTCCTCTTCAAAAAGTCCCCAGAACTGTTTGGTCTGAAAACACCAATTGTAACATTTTAGAACATTTGTGTGTATAATTATGAAATATGGACAGTTAATATGTTGTGTCACACTGTGTCGAACTTCCAATGTCATACATGTGTGAGTGTAAAAATAGAGTTTACGTCTCTCATATCTGACAATGCCAGTCATAACATCTGGTGTCATTAATACTTTTCTACGGTGAAATATTTATCAATTAAAATGTATCATACATTTTCTGTCTTCTTTTTGCCTAGACTACTGCATTCCTGATGTAAGGAGTTTGAACCATACCCAGGGTTTCAGTTCCAGATCCATGATACACACACCCAGCAAAGTCATGGCTGTAAGTACCTCCTCCCAGCACTACATTACTGTTATAAAGTTGTAACGCGGCTGGTACAGGCGGTGAAGCTAGCTGGCAATAAGTCCCGGGATAGCTGGTTAGCATCAGTTAGACAGACGACAAAGTGGGGGAATTCCACACGGCACTTTTATTCTGTATTACTAAATGGACCATACAAAGCCAGGTCAGCACGGCACTATATATCCTGATCACATGACAGGTAAAAATAGGCTAATATCCTGCACCAACTTGTCACTAGAGTTTGAGAGTCCTCTCACGATCGACATACAAGATGACTGTCATAGATAGACTTTCTTACACACACACTTAAACATAACAGAGACACCACCTTGTGGCGCTATTTGGTACTACTACTAATATATTCTGACTGTTACAAAGTTAGACACCCTTTAAAGAGCTGTTCAGTGCAGATAATTGAAAAAATGGTTCCTTAAATCTCACATTTATTATACTGCGTGTTCGTGTGTGTTTAAAAAGCTCCGACATGCGGACATAGAAAGAAAACATATTGATGAAAAGTAGATAAATGAGAATCGTTTTTTATTGCGAAGTACATTTAAACATACAAGGAATTTGTCTTGGTGTTTTGGTTCAAAAACAGTTAACAAAGGAAATAAGCAAAAAACAAGGACAAAAATAATTCTTGCCATATCACCTTAGACAGTGAGACTATGAGAGACTTAGACTTGGACTTAGACTTAGAAAACTTTATTTATCCCAGAGGGCAATTCGGTTCCACAGTCCGCCCAGACCATTCATATATTTACAAACAAACAACAGATGAAGTATGTCAGAGATAACAAACCAATCAATACTTGACAAAGATGAGGGCTGGCCTGCTGACACCCTCGTGTGGTCTCTGTGGGTAATGACACTTATTAGGGCCAGACAAGATGAATAGCACAGTTTAAGGACAACAGCAATAAATAAATATGTCAATAAATACATAATTAATAACCAAGACATTCAAGGAATCTACGTTCACGACGCAGGAGTCACAGGAATAAACCACTATATGCTTAAACACAAGAACAAGGGACACGATAAGGAAAAACAATACAATGACGTCTCATTCAGAGTAACTACTGTCAAGGTTTAACAGTCTGATGGCAAAGGGAATGAAATATTTGGAATAGTGGTTTGTTTAGAGACAAGGAGGTGTGAGTTAATACAGTTAGGATTCGGTAAACAAAGTCACTGAAACAAATTAACATTTTAAAACTTTTCCAGACCATGTGTGAGTGTTAGTCATCATATTTTTGGGCCCAGCACTGTGCTGTATAATGGAGTTTGTGTTGAATGGGTAAGTTTATAGAAAAACTACAGCAGGTTGGGAGTTAATTATTTATGAAACGCTACTGATTGTTGTCACACGCAACCTCCAGCTGATATCTGCAAAGTTATACAGACGAAGTGAAACTAAATATTTTGACACATCAACACTTCAGAATCCATTTCTGTATGAAAAGTCAAACAAGACTTTTAAAACTATTTGATCAAAGTAGAGTGCTATCACGTCAAATTTAGCATTGTTGTGAGGTTAGTTTCAGGTTGGACAGGAGTGATGAGCATCACATTTCCAAACTTAACAACAACTTCACTACCCAATTTGCAGGAGCTGCTGTTTAAATGTTTTCTCATTGTGTTCACACTTGTAATCATAAGACTTCAGAGTAAAGCACAACACTTTGTCTTGAAATGCAACTCTGTACAAGGATTAATGGACAGTTATCTATTTCAACCATGACCATACATTATTTACAATGAGATGCATGCATACCAAATAGTGGGGTAATCTGTAATGTAATCAGTTGGACCACTAGTGGTTGATGTTGGCAAGTAATGCATTTGTTGTATGCCTAACCACTAGGTCACTATTAATTACACTTCTGAAACACTTTTCTGTTCAAATCAGTTTTTTAGAAAAAAAGGTATTTATTTTTTATTATGCTTAGTTTCTGTTAACAGTTTTATTCTCGCTTTTCCAACAACCTTGCAGGTTCCCACAGTAAGCCTGCGCACTTCAGGTTCTTCTTCCTCTGCTGTGGAAATGAGTTTTAATCAAAGAAAAAAAGATTCCAGCGCAGTCCAATGCAGCTTCCAGAATTACCAGTCACACAACAGAAACAGACGCTCTAAATCGCTGTGTCAGACAGACCAAAGGACATTTCCTCTTACTTTGTTGGTTCCTCCAGAGAAAGTCTACTTTCCGATCACTGCAAATTCTCCTGGCACCCAGAGGCGTAGCCTCAGTGGGACACTAAGCAAAGAAGAGCCTCCAAGTCAGTACATCTACAAAGGCCCTTCACACCGTACCATCAGCCGTATTACCAATCGACAGCAGCACTACCAACAGCAGAGCTCTGCCACTGGCCATGAGGGCTGGGTTGGGACTGGCCGGGGGGTCACCATGACTGGTGAAGGCTGGGGGACACAGGGGCAGCAGGATGCGTCCAGGGACAACCTTGTCATTGGGACAGGGCAGTACCAAGCCAAACTACACAGGGCTGCTTCACTCCACAGTGTAAAGAGTGCTGGGAAAGTATTGGATATTTTGGATGGAGATTCAGTTCACAGCGACGCAGCTCATGAAGAGTGAGACATAATATTGATGTATTTTTCTTGCTTAAACACTGGATTGGATCATCTTCATTATTTGAATTATTCAAATTATTTGTAGTGTATTTTTCTGTATAAGACTTTTTTGACACAGAAATCTTTTTCAGAAGAAAAGTGAGAGGAAGATGAATTGTTACTTCAGTAGTAATACATAAATCAAAGTGCTTAGTTTCAGCGCTACTGTATAACAGCTTTAACATTTATTCTTGGTCACAGCACCTATTATATTTAAATCTATTTGTACATATTACTATGTGTCTGCATTTGTTCAGAATGCAGGTTCTGGACATGGCTACAGCTGTCAGATATCTCTCTGAGGAAGATGCTGATTTGCAAGTTCTCGGAGCTGCATATATACAACACCAATGTTACCATAGCAACATTGCCAAAAACCAGGTAACAACAGCTGAAACTTTTTTGTGTTTGGTCATAGGTCCCCTATATTGCTGTATTTATCTATTCATTTATCTATCCGATTTTCCATTAGTTCTATGATTTTTACTAGGACTGTTTTTTTATGTACACCAACTGTGTATATTTTCATCTAGATATGTCTTGTTCCTCTCTCTCTCCTAGGTCCGTGCTCTTCATGGTGTTCCAGCTCTGGTTCAGCTATTCTCCAGTGACAACCAAGAAGTGCAACGTTTTGCCACTGGTGCCATGCGAAACCTAATCTTCGAGAACACTGACAACAAGTCAGCACTTGTCAATGCAGGTGGCGTGATGCGTCTTGTAAGCATCCTATATAAACCTGATGAGGAATTACAAAAGACCATTACAGGTAATAGTTGTGCCAACAGAATGACTTTAGCCATTTCAATAGGTTAATTTCCAAGCAAGCATATCTACCAGGTTGTAATTGAGCAACACCATCCAGTTATAATCACTGATTTATATTTTTCTGTGGTTTACTTGATGAAACAACTGACATATCAGGATAACAAAATTAAATTCCATTGTGGCTGCAGGTGTACTGTGGAATCTGTCCTCAAGAGATAATCTGAAGGAGAAGCTGTCCAATGAGGCTTTAACAGAGCTTACAGAAAAAGTACTGATTCCTCTGTGCAGCAGCTTGCCTTTAAGCACATCTGAGAGAGATATATTCAACAACACAACAGGCTGCCTCAGGTGACACCCTTAACCCATAACACTATGTCTGAAATTGGTTTTAATGTTTTATATGTAGATGTTTGTGGGTTCACAGCATTGGCTGTATTAAAAGTGGACAGAGAAATACCTTGCTGATGGACAGGCAGGTGCCAAACACCGGTGGTTTGCTTGTACTAGTGTGCAGTAGCTTGCAATGTAGGTAACGTAGTAAACGTACACGCTTACCCTGCAGTGAGTGTGCACTTATGCTAGTGCTATGCACAGGAGGAGCAGCCCAGTTTCAATGTTGTGTTTACAAGCTGCAATGAACATTTCTACTACCATTTTCTACCTTTAATTAATTACTGAGACTGAATATTGAGACTATATTGAGAGCTTGCATTTACCTCAATTTATTTTAGCTGAACTCTAGGACTGAATCAACTGTAATAAATATAAGAGAGGGTTATAAAAGTAGTCAAATCCACATCAAAAAATTAAATTTATATTTTGCAAGACCTGCTACTCCAATGGCTTACAAAGATCAAACTAACAACCTAACTTTAAACCCAATAATACTGATACTCAAAGGTATAATTTAATTTTGTATGCTGACTTCACAAAATGCAACTTTAATTCATGTTAAATATACAATTTAAAGTGCTGCTCTGTTAGTACAGTACAGAATTGTGTCTTGATCATATTCTGATTCTTCATTTTAGTTTTAGATGGAGTGACGCACATGCAGGTGCAGTAAGCTCCAAAATGCTTTATTGTTCAATATGGTTAGGATGCTAATAAATGGATTCAAGAAATCTACATAAAGTGTATACAATGCTAATTTCATTTGAAACAGACACCTGTATTGTATTGATTATCAAAAGCCTAGCCTGTTTGCAATGTCTCTATCCGTTTAATGTATATAGGAACTTAAGCTCTGTGAGTGAAAGAACAAGACGGACGATGAGGGATATGCCAGGCCTGGTGGACTCCTTGGTGTCCTACATCAAACAACGGGAGACAGATGAAGACAAGGTAACTCTGCCCTGCATTGTGACAATGTGTTACATCTTTACATGCTGTCAATAATGGATATGATTTACCAAACTCCAAACAATCAACAGAATTTGGAAAATTGTTATGATATGTTCTGGGCAGTGTTTAGAAATAATTTCATAAATGCGCAAAGGAATCTTATGAATTTAGAAATTATACCAAACCCTATTGAAATCAAGAATTGCAGTTAGTCTATGAACAGAAGAGAAACACTTTAAAAGATGAAAGGAAATGATTAGCCCAAGGGGGGTAATATGATCTGAAAAAAACTGATGGAAATATTAGTATTAGTATTTTATTTGGATAATATGTCACTCATATTTCACAATAGAAAACTCTGTGAAATTCAATCGATTAAGAAGAAAATGGTTCCGTTGATATTCATATTTCACAATAGAAAACTCATATTTCAAAGACAAAGAACTAGTTTAGAGCCAAAACACCCTTCTAAACTAAATAATGCACCAGAAATGATTAACTAAACCACTGCTGCCAAGCAGCTGACTCGAAACTAAATTGTCCAGGAGACCCAGAAAACAATTCACAAAAGCAAAGGCTGCCAGGGAGGCCTTAACACTCAACACAAAAGGCTGGGGTCTGTCAACAACATTACCCAGCACCACAAGTTACTTACTGAGAGAGTAGCAATGGACACAAATACACGGAAAGTTATTCGTTTATGTTTATGAACACACAGATAACAAGAGACAACACAGGGAGAACCTCTCACTACCTCAGAAGGTGAGATAATCAGTCAGCACAGAGCACTGAAGTCCAAGAGTATATATAAGCTCCCCACACCTGGTTTTAATCAAGGCCAATCAGCCACAAACACACCTGACTGCACTGAGGTGTGCCCTCACACATGTACTGTGTATTTGTGTTTCTAAGTCAACAAAATAGAGTGAATTGATCATTGTCATCAGCTTTACTTGATGACAAGGTAACTTGGCTGTATTTGTTGTTGCTTTCAGGGAAGATTTGAGAAAAAGTGTGTAGCAGCTAGAGAGCTAGTTATTTATCTCAAGGAGAAAAGCTCAAAACACGCATTAACACGCATTCACTTGCCACTGGCTATGCAGCGGGAGAAATGAGGGGTTCAGTGTCTTGCTCAAGAACACTTCGACACAGGAGCTGGGATCAAACGCCAAACCTTCTGGTTGAGAGACTGAAAAAAGAGATGAGATAAATAAGGGGGTCTGTGACACAGTGGAGTACCCCAACTTTCCCCCGAGGCATACCCTTTGAGATCCTATTTTACATTATTGCTTCAGGGATTGAGTCTACGTGTTGCCATTGAGCCAACGTCTTTCCCTTATATGAAAGAGATATTAAGATAAGATATTCTATTTTAATCACAACGTTGTGTTGATTTTGATATCAACAACCAATAGGGGAGGCAAAAGGGATTTTAAACATTTAAAGATCTTAGTCATTCAGTTGTTTCAGCATCCTTCTTAGTTAGCTGTTTATCAATGCTTTCAGTTTAAGTGTCTACTTGAACCATCAACTTGCTCTGTCTTTTTCTGTGTTTAGGGTTTGGAGAATTCATTATGTGTGATGAGGAATCTGTCCTACCAGTTGTACATGGAACTTCCTTTGTCTGTCCGTCTCCGCCTTGAAGGTCCAAAGACAGCCTCCAGGGACAGTGATGCCATAGGCTGCTTTACTGTGTATAGCAAAAAAAACACAAAGGTAAATGTAATCACAATCTTTAAATGAATGTATGACATACAACAAATAAACAAGTAACAACAAATAAAATATGGTTCCTACCTCCAGCAAAGATTAAATCCTGGCACATTCTTAAAAAACACCTTTTTTAATCCTCTTTCAGTTTAGCAGCCAGCAACCTAACCCACAACTGCCATATACTTTTGAATCTTTTGTTCATCAACAGGTAACGGCTGGTTTCAGCTTGTTACAATATAACAGACAGAAAAGAAAAAAAAAGTGTGTAGCAGCTAAAGAGCTAGTTATGTATCTCAAGGAGAAAAGCTCAAAACAGAGCTCATAGGAGATGTACTACTTTATCGTTTATATATATCCACGGTACAAATTCAGATTTATTTCGATGATTTTTTATTCTTTCAATAGAGTCTATTTTAAACAGCCCAGCTTATTGTGCCTTTACGGAAGCGTTTTCATCAATTCTACAATTCACTTAGCTGATGCTTTTATCCAAAGAGACGTACACCAGATAGTAGAAACAACACAAGCAAGGATCTAGAAAGAGCAAACTAATAGCTAATTTTGACATGACACAGGTGCTGACAGGCAGTGCACAGAGGCAAGGCACAACATTGACTGCTGTTCTTGAGAGTTCTAATCAGCATCAAAACCATCCAAAATAATGTCATTGTCGTTATCAAACAAAAACCGTCATCATCGTATTCATCAAAATCGTCATCGTCATCGTCATCGTCAATATCATTAGCAGCAGACATGAGAAACCCAGAGGGAGATAGGCCTACGGAGTCAGTGAGAAGTACAAGCTATATGGTGTAGTCTACTCTAAAATTAGAAAAGAAGGCAGCTAATGAAACCTTTTTCTACGAAGATGGACCGACTCTTATCTGTTCATTCGTCCCACTGCCACGGTCAGTTTAAAATCAGAAGACCTGTTTGGGGAATGTCGCCAACAGGACCTTGTTGAACTTTAGTTGAAGATTCCTGCTCTGTATAGATAGCCTACAGAAGAAATCTAATATTTGTGTTTCTTTTTATTCAACCATGAAGTTTCCACTCCTGGGAGTGGTTTTATTAACATTTTGAATAATCTAGATCACTTAGTTAGATGAAACTGTCCATGGATATCCTTGTAAATAAATGATAAATGGACCTTGACTTGTAGAGTCCTGTTCTAGTCTTTCGGCCACTCAAAGCACTTTAATATTACATGTCACATCCATCCATTCATATAGATGACAGAGGACCTATAGGGCCCAAATGCCCACCAGTACTATCCATTAACACACATTCACTTGCCACTGGCTATGCAGCGGGGGAAATGAGGGGTACAGTGTCTTGCTCAAGAACACTTCGACATGTAACTCCAGGAGCTGGGATCAAACGCCAAACCTTCTGGTTGAGAGACTGTTACCAGAAAAAAGAGATGAGATAAATAAGGGGGTCTGTGACTCAGTGGAGTACCCCAACTTTCCCCCGAGGCATAGCCTTTGGTGTATAATAATGATTGATGGGACCACTATCAGTGAATTAGTGTAATGAATGTGTGTTAAAGGGTGAATGTGACGTTTAGTGTTGAAGAGTGAAAAAAGAAATAGCTATGTAAGTGAAAATATTCAATACAATATAATCAACTCAAAATGTAATTTTCTCTCTCCTTCACAACATGACCAGCTTAATCAGAGTCCAGCCATCATGTCTGAAGTGTCTCAAGAGCCTAAGGGATCTGAGTGGCTGTGGCATCCTAAGGTAGTTGTTCTTTACAAGTTTATCCTGCTGAACAACAACAGTGATTCAGCCATCCGTGAGGCTGCCATAGGAGCCCTGCAAAATGTCACTGCAGGAGAGACCCGGGTAAGAGCTCACAGGCCATTCAAATATAAACTATTTTTTTATTATTATATTTGAAAGCAGAGCTGTATGCATTTTTCAGCAGTACTCATGGTAAATGGTAAATGGACTCATGTAATCTATTCCCTTCTTTGCCAGTGGTCATCAGTGCTGAGCTGTGTGATAATGGACCAGGAGAGGATGCTGCCCATTCTGCTAAATCTGTTGGACACCCCAAGCGAAACTGAACTGAGGTCTCTGACTGGCCTGCTAAGAAATCTGGCCAAACACTACTCCGACAAAGACCACATAGGTATGATGCACTTTAACATTACTGAAGATGTTGTTTATGATAAATTTATAGTCAAACTCTTTCCGTATTAACAGCCCCTCTAAGATTCTCTCTGACTTCTATTACTTTGTCAAAGTCATACATTGAGGTTTTCCAAGCTCTGTTAGTTTTTGTTGAGGAACCACTCTTTGTTCCATTGTAATTGTTGTGGGAGAGATCCCACAAAATAGCCCATAGTTACTAGTTCATACAGCTACACATGCAGTTTATCACCTTAAAGACTAAAGTAGCTTAGTCTTATACATTGTTTGAGAACTCTATGTGTCCCTTTTTGACTCAGTCTGTCTAGATAATCTGTAGAGGTGTGCAATGTATTTGGAAAGGCCCCCTTTTCATCCCCCGTACATTGAAATCAGCTGAAATTGAGCCCATCATTGTTGCCCAAGAAGAGCAAAATTATTGTTCATCAATAAAAAAAAGACGTGCAACAAAGAAGGAAAATGTGGGGTGTCCGCTGTAACTAGTATATAATGAATTTACAGTATTATTTGCAATATTTTTTTATACTTTTTTCGC
Organism: Tautogolabrus adspersus; assembly: GCA_020745685.1. Classification (NCBI taxonomy): domain Eukaryota; kingdom Metazoa; phylum Chordata; class Actinopteri; order Labriformes; family Labridae; genus Tautogolabrus; species Tautogolabrus adspersus. The sequence continues at coordinate 10,553,051 of CM036535.1, forward strand.
TGGGTTGCAAAACTCTGGAGCCCCTGAAGTCACATGAGGCGATATTATTTTATCTTGAGCGCACAAGTTATAATGTTCCATCATTTTTCATTTTATAGATATAAACATTATGGCATGCCATATACAGAATTAAAATATATATAACAACCATGATGTCTGAATATATTGAACGCAAGTCTGAATATCTAGAATGAAACTTTAAATATATTGAATGAAAGTTTGAATATATTGAATGCAAGACTGTAATGTTTTTTTCAGCTGACATCTCCATAAGAGACTCAAAAAATCCCTCTAGAATGATGCACAAAGTGCTCTCAGCAATGTTTTGTTGAACATTACTACTTAGCAGTAAAATATATATAGTTATAAGCAGTAAAAACGTTCCAATAATTGAATCTATGATCTCCAAGGTGACGGAGTCTACATTCTAAATTATTCATATTATTTTGATGAACAGCTTTTTCAAAAAAGTTTTGAAGTTCAACAAAGTATTGGTATATTTAAACTAATTTCATTATAAAAAACAAGCATATTCAGCAGAGTATCTTTTTCATGACAACAATGAAACTGGTGGATAGAGAGAATTGAAATCAGCTTCCATTCAGACTCTATAGAAAACAGAGCTATACGTTGTTTTCTTGGCATTAATACATTCAGGGTGATATGGGTTGGATTCCTGGAGCATTAAGGAGGAAATGTGAAATGATCAGACTGTGGAAGAGCTTCATTAATATGTCAGATAACAGGACCAATAACAAGGTTTTTCTTTGGAGTAAACTGTCAAATTCTCCATGGGCAAAAGAGCTTCACACTGTGTTTGAGGAAGCTGAGTTACAATACATCTATAGAAATAATTTATCATGCGCTGTGAACACGATTAGAAATTAATTACTTGCTGGAAATTGAGAGATAAATAAATTATATCTTTGTTAAAACCAAAATTACGGACAGAAATTCAAATAAAGCACCATTATGTTACTGAATCCTATGTTTAAGCAAAGAATCAAGAAGTCAGTTGAGAACTGGAATCCTTCCTCTAGCTCTTGAAGTCGGCAGATTTAAAAATATCCCGGAGGAACACAGACTGTATGAACTATGTGATTAAGGAGAAGTGGAGAATGAATCTCATTTTCTTTTGTATTGTCCTTTTTATGATGAGTTAAGAACACCTTTGAAAAATGAAATGTACGCTCAGAATCCTGAAATGTTTTGGAGCACTGATAGTGACAGGATGGAACAGTTGTTTAATTTCAGTGTTTATGAGCTTGGCCACGTTTGTCTCTAAAGCCTGGAAGAAACGACAGGATGGTTTGTTTCATTAGTATTATTTGTAGGTGTCTACTTTTGGTCTTTGGTCTCTGTGTATTAAAAATTGGCTCTTGTAAGCCTGTTTTGGGCTGGGCATATTGTTTATGCATGACGCAATAATAGAATAAAATCAAACAATCAATATATGGCACTATTTGCCAATAATAACTGTGTGAATAACATATGCTCATTAGCTTTACACTGAGACTGGTATTTTGTGTGTAACACTAGCCCCCTCTGCTGGAGCCCCTCTAGACGTGCTATATTATGAGCTCCACTTAACCCTTTAAATATGTTGAAATATGTTTGTTATTCTCAGTGAAAGTTCTCTATTATGGTATGTATGAGAGAATCTCCTAAATTAGTATCAAATAGTTTTGTGATGAGATTGTACTTGAGTAATTTTGGCTCACTATGTTATAATTTTCTAGCTAAATCGTGGCTTCATCATTAATCTGCATGGTAGCTCTCTAATGATAGCTCTCTGAAGTCTGAAGTTACCTCATGATAAGCTTGTATCGTGTCTTGATCTTGACTTTAGATTTGAAATAATTGGATAGTCAGTAATTTTAATTTTGATAGATTTAATCCTCCCAAATGCCCCTCCATTCTAAATTAAATAATTACACATCAAATATTTTCAACTAGAATTAGAAAAACTAGATGCAAAACCCATAATTTTACATTTCTTCCTCAGAAACTGTAATGCCAGCATCTTTCAGTCTCTCTTCTAAGAGACGAATACAAAGCTTTGTTTCCCTCTGTTGAAGCAAACTCAGTTTCACCTGCTGACAAAAAAGTATTTTGTTTGACTTTTATATTATCCCAATGAGACATTTATTGTATTTTTATTATGTATTTGTTGTTTATTTTTACAGGGGCAGCGCACAATTAAATGTAAATACGTCAGAGTTAGCTAATAGCTAATTTGCATCTGTTGTCCCTGGGCAGTAAACAAATAATACATAGCAGGAAGTACACGATCTAAAATAACAGAATATGTTAAAAAAAGTCAATTTGTGTAACATTACATACGGTGTCAATGAAATGTATTTGACCAACAGATGCTGGCCTATTCAAAAACTGCAAATCTAGATTCTGTAATCCTGATCTTGTGGTATCTGGATCAGAATGATGCTATCTGAAAAGCCTTTGAGAAACCAGGACACAATCTACAAGATCACTTTTATCTGGGATAGCAAAAAAAGGGACTCCAAAATCTGGATTACTTTGATCCAGATTAAACTTTTTGAAAAGCTGGGCCCTGGCGATTGTGTAATGCATGCACAGTTAAAATCAGAAAAAGCTAAAGCCGATCACTTCCTTTCACAAACCTCAAAAAATCTAAAACGACAATCCAAATTTTGGAACACTATCAGATCATAATCTGAAAATAATAAAATCGTAGAGCTTCCTCGATGCATTGTCACTGGCTCTCAAAAAGTCGGTGACAAGACTAAAATGCTTGGTTGTTTTAATGAACATTTTATAGCTTCCAGTTCCTTATTTGAGTCCTTGAAGCCCACTCAATTGATTCCCAATACTGTAGTGTCTGATGATCAGGCAGGCAGGCAGGCAGGTAGGCAGGCAGGCAGGCAGGCAGGCAGGCAGGCAGGTAGGTAGGACATTTTTGATATGAGATGTTTTGATTTAAATGTTTGCAAAGTAATGAAGTGTTTATTTTTGTCCTGAATTAATGTTAAATATCTAATACAAATTGACTTGCCTTTCGTAGTGTGATTTGATAAACTTAAATAAAATCAATTCTGCCTGGGAGAATTGATTGACAGACCTAGGGGTCTGTCTGGCGCCCAATGTAATATTGCAGGATTTAAGTTACGCTAAAAGATAGATAGATAGATAGATAGATAGATAGATAGATAGATAGATAGATAGATAGATAGATAGATAGATAGATAGATAGATAGATAGATAGATAGATAGATAGATAGATAGATAGATAGATAGATAGATAGATAGATACTTTATTGAGCCCGAGGGAAATTCAAATGTACAAAAAGCCCTTTAGGCTCCTGATAATCCACAAACATGGTCTAAATTTCCGATCCTACACCGATGACAAGCAACTCTACCTCAGCACCCTTCCATCCACTAAGCTCCCCCCCAGTCACTAATCAACTGCCTGCAGGATATTAAAAACCTGGATGTCTTCCAACCTCCTCAAACTTAACAGCAGCAAGACTGAGCTCATGGTTGTGGCCTCCAAGGCACTGCTCAGGAAGGTTGGATATCTCCTCCTCACTGTGGACGACTGCTCCATACTCCCTTCACCCTTGGTTCGCAACCTAGGCGTCATCCTGGTCCACCCTTTATTTTAAATCTCATATCAAGTCCATCACCAAATCCGCCTTCTTCCACCTCAAAAACATCTCACGACTCCAGCTCTCACTCCCCGACCCCGTGGCAGAGATCCTCCTTCACACCTTCATCACTTCCTGTCTGGACTATTGTAATGGAGTTCTGTTTGGGCTACCAAACACTGACCTGAACTGGGTCCTCACATGCACCAAGCCCTGGCAGCGCATCACCCCCACCCTCATTCACCTCCACTGGCTCCCGATCAAGTCCCGCATTCATTATAAGCTCCTACTACTCACCTATAAATCACTCCATGCTCTAGCCCCACCGTACCTCACCGACCTCCTCCATCCCTACACCCCGTCCCATCAGCTGCGGTCCTCAGCCACAGGCCTGCTCTCCACCCCCCGCACCAAACTGCGATCCTTTGGTGATAGAGCCTTCAGTGCCTCAGCCCCCACCCTCTGGAACTCTCCCCCTGCCGAAATCCGCCCTGCTGCATCTGTGGACATCTTCAGTGAATGTTGTTTTCTAGGGCTATATGTGAAATTGATAATAAGAGACAGAAACACGTCCGTTGCTGTTGTTTTGCTGTCTTACCCAGATATAGGAAACCTAAAGGACATTTGTGTGCTGACTTTTCTGTCTCTTTCTAGTAATATTGCGGTCGTGCACCTTTAACTAGGGAAAACTGATTTTAGCGTTAGTGCTGCAAACTCCTGGAATATTTTACAACATGACCTGAAATTGAGCACTTTTATCCATTTTGGACACTTTAGAAATATTCGTATTAACCGCCTAATACCTGACTGTAACTGTTTTATTTGATTTTAATTGTTGACTAATCATTGTAGTAATTCAAGCTTTTCAATTATTTTTATTTTATATATTTTATTGTTCTTATTGCCTTCTGTGCACTAGAGTAAGAAACATACAGTCAATGCATCACACTAGTCTTTTTGTCAGTGAAGCGTATTATTATGATGAATTGGAAAATACATAAACCAAATTGCTTTAGAATTGACAATTGGTTAAAAGAATTCATGGATTTACTGTCAATGGAACGGGCAGCCTCCGCTCTCTCTGAGTTTGACTGTGGAGATGAAGGACCCTGGAACTTTATAAGACTGTACTTGGAAAATAGGCCATATGATTGAATTTTGTAAATGAACTGCAGAAGAGTAGAGGGACTCATAATCTTCAATCCCAGGACCTTTTCTTACTGTCTGTTTCAAAAGTCAGAACTTAACCGGGGAAAAAGGCGTTTAAGTTTGCTGCTCCATTTACTTGGAACGAATTACAAAAAGAGCTAAAACTTAACGAGCTTCTCTCGTTGGATGCTTTTAAGAGGATGTTAAATGCACACACACACGTAGCCCATCAACATACAATGTTACAATGTTTCAATATGTCATTAGTTCCTGCTCGTTTCCGTTCTCTTTTGTTTATGCCGTCTTAAATGTGAACACATATTATCACATCCCCACATAGTATTGCTCTTGTCATGTCTCTCACTTGTCCTGTACTGTCCTGCATAAAAAAAAAGAGGCTGTTATTTGACTTGGAGGCAGACACATCTGGCTGTAGATGTTCTCCCTGATGTGTTTGTGGATGATTTTGACAAACATTTGCTTTTTAGATTTGTTATTTGTCTTTTAATGTCTAGCGATGTATTTTTGTATTAGTATGTTTGGCTGCTCGTTGTTTTATGCGAAACTCTGTTAATTGTGCTGCTGTCTGTCTTGGCCAGGACACTCTTGAAAAAGAGATTTTTAATCTCAATGAGTTTCTTTCCTGGTTAAATAAATATTACATTAAAAAATAAAATAAAAAACAGTTTGCGTCCCACTGCATGGAAAAACAGATTATCGGCCCTGTAAATGCCCAGGAATTTTCTTTATTCCCGGCAGTTAATGGAAGTTAAACATGAAGTTTGCCTGTGCTGATAATTGTTGAGAAGGTACCCCCAGGGGGGTGGCTTAGAACTACACTAGAACCAGTATTAGTTAAGAGAAAAAAAGACACATTGTCTAGGAATATGTTGAAATTAGTAAAGCTTTATTTAAAAAATAAAAAGACACTTTCAGATTAGAGAACAACCAGTGGGTTTCCTGGACCAGGGTCACCGACAAAGCCCAATCTATCAGGCGGCCGCCCTGGAAAGCACTGACACCTGAAAAGACACTGCAGACACTTTGTGGTTCTGCCGGTTTAAATACAGATAAGTTTAAAATGTGCTTTTCTGTCCGAGGGTGATCCAACAAGAAGCCTTTTGTGGTGTTTTGCTACATATTTTGGGTTTTCTTCCAGTCTCTCTTGAAGAACAGCACACAGGTCATAGGTCAGTATGTGCTGCTATGTGGGGTTGACACAATAACAACACATATTTCTTTCATTGATTCCTCAAATGTGTTTTAAAAAAAACACTTGCATAAGTATATTTATACAGTATATGTGTCAAATAATACAGTCACTGATGAAAAATGTCACACTGATTAACAATATATTAGACCATACTCGGTGCAACAACTGTACAGCAGAATATATTACTTAAAATCGTACCCTCTTCCTTCTCTGTTTGCTCCGGGCCACACTCTTCATGGCTGCTGCCTGGGCCCCACAGTCTGGCTGACTGTAACTTGTGATATGTCTTACAGGCTGCTGAAAACAAATAAATGAGTTAAACTACAGAAAAGTAAAAAAACAAAAACATATAAAACAGGGAAAATGTTGAAAAGTTACTTAAAGAAAAATGTACTTACTGACTCCATGGTCCACACTGTTTATGTCCTTACATGCAGTTAAAGCTGCCACCAAATGAGAAGTGGCCGTCTGGTTGTGAGGCGAGCTCTGTCAAAACATGTGCATTTCTAATGCTCACAGCATGGTCAATTACATGGGAAAACCGCACCCAGTCCAAGAGGCAGGAGGGGGGGCTTTCTCACCTTGATACTGCCCCTATCACAATTCCTGGCAGTTTTTGGTGTTGACTGTAAATTCCTGTGAAGAGCCGTTAATTTGAACTTCCATAGCAATTTACAGTGACGATTACTGACAAAAATCCTGCTCTTCATGCTTTCCTGAGGTCTGATGACTAAAAATTTAAATGTAGAGGGACCATCCTGCTTGTTATTGGTGTTCAGTTCAAAACTGTATTGGTATAGGGTTGTATCAGTGCACATGGCATTGGTAACCTGCACATCTGAGAAGGCACCATTAATGCTGAACTATATACTGTATACATGTTTAGGAGCAACATAAGCTGCCATATAGACGTCTTCTTTTTCAGGTCTTATTGCAGCAAGTCAATGCCAAACTACATCCTGCATGTATTGCAACTGCATGGCTGCATAGTAAATGAAGGGAAAAATAAGACAAAGCAGACCATAAAATGTTTAACTATTGATTGTTTGAGAAACCTTTCAATGGCTGAAATTACTGCAATTCATCTAAAAACAGGCGTGAAATGTAACCCTCTTTCTTTGTCCTTGCAGCTAAGAACATGGTGAACATGCTTGTCTCCAAGCTGCCCAGTGATGGCTTTCAAAAAGAGCTACCCAGTGAGGTGGTGATCAACATCTGTGGAGCCCTCAATCACCTCGTCACCTGCAGTTCCTTGGCAGCCCATGAAATCTCGTACTTCAATGGCCTGCCAAAACTGGTGGGCATCAAGACATCACATGATACCAGGTAGGACTGACTTCCAGAGCAACCTTCAAATATCAGTATAGTGCCTATTAGGTAAGGTAGAGCTGCTCTCTAAAGATTTAATGTAATATCAATGAAACCTGTTTAAATTCTATAATTTTCTTTCGCTATGCTCCTTATAACTTGTTGATACTTTTTACTTCCAACAATGATTTGGTTACACCAGAGTTGACCATGTTTCTACTCGCTTCTCTGGCTGATGGCTCAACAAAAATATTTACTTATTTGCGCTCATTTTAAAATGTAATCATGGGCATTTTTGCATTTCTGTTTTATATCCTCCTAATAAGTCATCTTTGTCTCTAAATGTCCATTGCTGTGTTTTGATTTAGCTATGGGAGTCTAAATGCTGCCAGGGCAGCCTCAACTGTCCTCTGCAACATGTTCCAGTATAACAAACTGCACAAAAACTACAAACTGGTAAGACCAACAGCTGCTGATACCAAGACACATAATCTCCAGATATACTTAGCTGCATCAAAACAATAATTTAAACTTTGAGACACAGAAGCTAAAACAACATGTTACTGTCAACATATAGTTCTGTTGCTGTGTGTGAGTTCACACATGAACCTGGAGATAATATGAACAGCAGAGTATTTGGGTTTTATCCCATTTGAACACCATTCTTTCCTGATTAGTCCACTTCCTCCCACACTCTGTAGTGAACACCTGCATCTTTTCAGTCTCTGGCCATGCCTTACCTCTGAATGCTTTGCTCTTAAAATGCAAAACACATGTCTGCAGCTGGTAGCAGTTAGATTGTAGAATTTCTTTACTTCTCTGCATTGGGGCACTCACACATATCCCAAAGGGACATCTTTGGTGAAGCAGTTTTTACTTGTTGCATCGTGTTTCCTATTTCTTCTGTTAAATTATGGAAAACCATTTGCCATCTCCCTCCACAGGATATGTGATATAAAATGGAAGTTTCTGTAACATCATCTAAAAATATAACAAAAAAGTAGCAACATGAAGTATTTTTTTTGCTCTTGGGAAGTATAACAAGCCACAAACACAACAATAGGATATTATTACCATATAAAGTTAAAATGACATTGTGTGCTTACTGACACATGTGTTCATTCATTCGTAATAATAATAGTTCCTCATCATTTTCTCTTTCTTGGTGTTTTGTTTTTCAGAAAGGATTTGGCCGACAAGACTTCGTAGATGCCACCATCTAAGAAAAAGAATGTGACATGTACTTTTGACCTTTGGATTATGGTTATTGGGAGGGTAAGAAGGACATAATGAGCAGATGATATACTGGGGGGGGGGGGGCGCGCGTTTATGCTTTTATTAAAGAGACAGAACAGTGGATAGAGTCGGAATTTGGGGAGAGAGAAAGAGAGTGAGGAATGACATACCGTAAAGCGGCCAGAGGTCGGATATGAACTCGGATATAAAAACAAAAAAAACAAAAAACAAAAAACGAACTCCCTTCCTTCCACACTCAGTACATGGGGCGCACAAACTAAGGCCACCAGATCATGTATAACTTTGATTAACATTAAGGGAAGGGAAATGGGTGAAACCAACAAATTATAGATTTAAAACTTGTCCTCTGTTCCTAATATGTGGATCTGTGCTTAAAGGAAGAATGTGCGACATTTGACACATAAATATAGCAGAAATCAAGTATATCCTCTGTAAATGCCTCTCTGAGTCATGACTGTCTACAATGAGTGAGAAGGGCGAGTTCCACTGGTTGTGTTGTTGTTGGATCCATGGTTACATCAGGTTTACATGTACGGGATGGCTGTTGTAGTCAAGGACTACCTGTCTGCTGCCTTTGACACAGTTAACCATCAAATCCTCCTATCCACAATCTGCCCTCTGCTGGTTTGTGTCCTACCTCTCCGGGCGATCCTTTAGAGTGTCTTGGAAGGGAAATGTGTCCAAAGCGCACAGTTTATCCACAGGGGTGCTCCAAGGGTCAGTGCTTGGTCCCCTTCTCTTCTCCATATACAAAAGCTCACTTGGTTCAATAATTCACTCTCATGGCTTCTCATACCACTGCTATGCTGACGATGCCCAGCTCTTCCTGTCATTCACGCCAGACAATGTTACAGTCTTAGCAAGAATCTCGTCATGCCTTGCTGATATCTTTAAATGGATGAATGAACGCCACCTTCAACTCAATCTTTCAAAGACTGAGCTCCTTGTAATCCCACCCAGTCCCTCTTTGCAACAACAAATCGATATCCAGCTTGGTACAACCAAACTCATGCCCACAAACCCAGGAACCTGGGTGTCATGAGTTCAAGTGGCCTCGACTGCCCAGTCATGTCGATTTGCCCTGTACAACATCAGGAAGATCAGACCTTACCTGTCAGAACAGCTCCTGGTACAGGCTCTTGTGATATCACGCATTGACTATTGCAACTCTTTACTGGCAGGCCTTCCTACATGCACTATCAAACCCCTGCAGATGATACAAAATGCAGCAGCACAACTGGTCTTCAACCTACCTAAAAGAGTACATGTCACTCCGCTGCTCATCTCCTTACACTGGCTCCCAGTTACTGCTCGTATCAAATTTAAAACTGTGCTGCTCGCTTACAAAGAGCGACAAAAACAGCTCCTCCTTACCTAAACTCTATAATCCAGGTCTACACTCCCTCCCGCCCACTACGCTCTGCCAATGAAAGGTGTCTGATCCAACCTTCACAACAGGGTCCTAAGACGTTAACTAGACTTTTCTCCTCTGTTGCCCCCCCGTGGTGGAACAAACTTCCAAACTCCATTCGATCTGCAGAGTCCCTTTGCACTTTTAAGAAAAAGCTAAAGACCCAGCTCTTTCAGGAATACCTACGACCTTAATGAGGATGATGATGATGGTCTCGACAGATGATGATGATCATGGTAATGATGATGGTTTTGTTTGATAACGACGACTTTTAAGATGGTTTCTATACTGGTTAGAGCTCTTAAGAACTGCCGTCAATGTTGTGCTTTGCCTCTGTGCATTGCCTGTCAGCACCTGTGTGTCCAATCGGACTTAAAGCTGTTCGTTTGCACTTACTGACATTGTTTCCTTTTTTCCTTGCTTGTGTTGTACTTATTCTCTGATGCACATCGCTTTGGATAAAAGCGTCTGCTAAATGAATTGTAGAATTGTAGGACTAGATAAAAGAAGATTAACATAGCCTACTAGTGTTTTTAGATCATTAGGTCAAATTCCTTGTATGTGTAAATGTACTTGGCAATAAAAAAACATTTCCGATTCTGATTCTGATCACGGTCATTCCGTGTCAAATTATGTGCAATTTGAAGCTATGAGCTAACTAAAGTGTGCTACCATTAGCCTGCTAACACAACAAGCAGGCCACAGGCAATTGCAGCTCGTGCCAAGGACAACTCCTCTCTCGGAGGTGTGCCGCTGGAGGAGAGCGGAGGCTTCAGAATAGCGGAGGTGTCGCCAAACAGCAGTTTGTTTTGGTTTCATGCTGGTGCTCAAGGGCGACATCTACTGGATCAAAAAGACGCACATTCTTCCTTTAACATGAATTAGATTTGGTAGATAGGCGCTGGTAACATAACTCTTGCATATTCGGAATTTACTACCTAAGATGTACTTAATTTCACATCTATCTTTCCTGTGTTGATTACATGTTTCAAGACAAGTAATCAATAAAATAAACATTAAATCCTGCAATGTTTGAAGCAAGAAACATGTGAGCATGGAAATATTTAGGATTTAGACCTGCATACTCTTTATCAGTCAGGTTGATGTACTCGAAGCTACCATAGCTCAATTATAGCTCTAAAAAAGACCAATAGTATTATTAAAGGGCATTTCTAACTATTGACACTGAAATACTTCATCTGTTTGGATTAAGTTTTATATGTTTTTAACCCTTTTTGTGTGAAGTAAAAAAAAACTGAACTATAATAAACTGTTCATCATTGTCGCAGTATATGATGTTTGTTGTGAAAATGTGGATAGTGCCTTATGACACTATCTAGTCTTCATTTTGGTGATGGTCTTATTCTTTTTTTATAATCCAAATTCATTTTACCTTCAGTCTCAGCCATATTTTGTGTATAGTAATAACATGGCAATAATAATAATAATAATAATAATAACTTGGATTTATATAGCGCCTTTCAAGAAACCCAAGGACGCTTTACAATAGAAGGGGGGGGGAGGTAACACAAAACAAAACAAACAGATTATGGTGTTAAACTTAGGCCGAATGCTTTGGTGAACAGGTGGTGTTTGAGCAGATTTTTGAAAATGTCCAGAGAAGCAATGCTGATAAAAGTCCAGAAAAAGTCAGCAAAAACACAAACATCACATAATCCAGTCAAATTCCCAAATTGTTTTTTCTTGTCATTCATGAAGGTTTAAATGTACTTACACCTACAAAATTTATGAAATTCCCTGTTTGAAATAGTTTTTACCCATCTGACAATGGAAATATGCTTGTCAAAATAATTGCAAAACAGCGACAGGTGATCAAAGTACGCATATTATCAGAAGGACAAACGGTATAGACTACAAGAAGTCATCTTTTTTTTCATCTCACTTCCATGTTTGAATAAGTTTTTCTTTTTCCATCTCACTATGGCAAAACGATGCTTATCAATTATTAGGCACAAAACAGCAACAAGGGATCAAAATGCACTTATTGACACAAGGTTAAAGGGGCTATATGTAACTTTCTCACATAATTAAATCGTGTTTTATCGCCCATTAGTAAGAGAACGGTTAACTGATGTTAAAAATGAGACATTCACTGTCTATCTGTGTAGCCTGTATAACTTTTTATTTTTTGACGAACGCGGGTTCGATTTTCCGCGAAGCTGCAGGAAGTGACATTCTATGTGCGTTCTCGACGTCCTCCTCACACAGCTCTACTTACAAAGAGCAACAGTTGTGCCTGACAGGATGGAGAATGAAATTAAGATGGAATCTGTTATTATAAATGAACAACCGGCCGTTAGCACACGACAGACTCCTTATCAGACTAGCACAAGAAACAAAAAATGGTTTTAACTGTAGAAGCCCGTTGAGCCAAACTAGCTGACCGGTGTCGGGCGAAAACTAGAGTGAACATCGGGAGAGCTTTTCATTCATGGAGGGAGCTTCGATCGGTTTTGGGGATAAAAACTGACCCAGAGATGGCTTCACTTCTATTGAAAAGGTAAGATAATTCCTCTAGACCATGTGAATTTCGCGGCCGATGAAGATGCTCGCTCGTGTACGTACGAGCACGTCAGCGAGAGCGAGCAACAGGTTGCTGGTGCAGTTAGCCTAGCGGCCTGCGGTTAGAAACGCGGTATTTTTGAAAGTTACATATAGCCCCTTTAAGGTATAGGCCACAAGAAATTATGTTGCATTTTAAGCTCAATATATTGTTTTCAGACAAGTTTAGAGGATTGTGAAAGACATAAAGATCAACTTCAACTGCTATGTGTAAAGTCTTCTTGCAAAATGACATGTTACATATTAAGTGGGGGTCAACATGAAACAAGAAATACATTGTTTGTGAGGCCAGTGGGGCACCTGTGTTGTTAACTGCATAGCAAAGTTTATATAAAACTTTAGATGTTTTCTACACAGTAAACGCACAGGGAGCGAAAATAACACTTGTCTAGCAATGAAGTGGTCATGACGTACACATCAGAAAAACAAGTTAAATCTGTGAATCTCGGACCTGGCGCAAATTTTGATGAAAATGAGGTGACCCCAGAACTGTTGCAAATTCTGATAAAAATGTGTTGACTGATGAAAATTTTGATGAAAGAATGTTGACAGCACACATGTTGCAATTTTGATTGAAAAAAGTTAACCATCAACCTATTGTAAATTTTGAGCGAGAAATGTTGACCTTGGATCTGCCAAAAATGTTGTTGAAAAATGTTGGCCACGGAGCCATTCTCCAATTTTGATTAAAATTAGTTGACCAGTGAAAAGTTGCAAATTTTAATGAAAAAATATTGACTGCAGATCTATGAAAATTTTGAGCGGAAAATGTTGACTGCCGACCTGTCGAAAATGTTCATCAAAAAATGTCGACTGCTTACCTGTGAAAAAATGTGATAAAAATATGTTGACCGCTGACCTGTCGCAAATTTAAAAAAAAATGTTGACCTCGACCTATTGTACATTATCAGTGAGAAATGTTGACATCAGACCTCTGACAAATTTTTATTAACATTTTTTGAATGCGAACCTGACATATTTTGATGAAAAAATGTTGTCCGCGGATCTGTCAAAAATAAATTACAAAAAAAATGTTGACTGACGGCCTGTCATAAATTTTGTTTTTAAAATATTGACCTCAAAACTGTTGAAAAATGGAGCGAAAAATGTTGACTGCAGACCTTTTGATGAGCATTTTGATGAAGAAATTTTGACCGCAGACCTGTTATTCATTTTTATGTAAAAATGTTGACCCGTTGCATATTTTCATTTAAAAAATGTTTACCTTGGACCTGTCGCAAATTTTAATTAAAAAATGTTGACCATGTACATGTAGCAAATTTTCAAGAAAATATGTTGACCGCAGACCATGTACATGTCGTAAATTTTCAAGAAAATATGTTGACTTCGGACCTGTCAGGAATTTTCATGAAAACATTTTAACAGACCTGGGGCAAATTTAAAAAAAAATGTTGACCTCGAACTATTGTACATTATCAGTGAGAAATGTTGACATCAGACCTCTGACAAATTTTTATTAACATTTTTTGAACGCGAACCTGTGACATATTTTGATGAAAAAATGTTGTCCGCGGATCTGTCAAAAATAAATTACAAAAAAATGTTGACTGACGGCCTGTCGTAAATTTTGTTTTTAAAATATTGACCTCAAAACTGTTGAAAAATGGAGCGAAAAATGTTGACTGCAGACCTTTTGATGAGCATTTTGATGAAGAAATTTTGACCGCAGACCTGTTATTCATTTTTATGTAAAAATGTTGACCCGTTGCATATTTTCATTTAAAAAATGTTGACCTTGGACCTGTCGCAAATTTTAATTAAAAAATGTTGACCATGTACATGTAGCAAATTTTCAAGAAAATATGTTGACCACAGACCATGTACATGTTGTAAATTTTCAAGAAAATATGTTGACTTCGGACCTGTCAGGAATTTTCATGAAAACATTTTAACAGACCTGGGGCAAATTTTTGCTATGTTGAATGCAGAGCCTTATAATACAGAGGCTCTAGTTGCACGGAGAATGCACAAAGCGCGCGCCTGCACTCTCTCTCTTGCGCACGCAGCAATTTTATGAAGTAATGAAAAATTAAATAAGAACAGTTTGGAAATATACTTTGCCGGCCATAAATTTACTTGGGTGAAGCTAAAGGTGCTAATTAAAAGAGCAGCTAGCCGCGGCTAAAAGCGGCTCTAAATGTAGCTCGGGTTTGTTGTCATTGAGCTCTATGGACTCAGCCGGTCTTTAAGGGTCGTTGGGTTCAGAGGAGTCCTTGATCAAAGTGTCTTTACCTGGGCATATCGTATCTAAAGGTATCGTCTATGTGTGGGAAACACTGGAGACTCAATATTTTCAAACAGGTTGTTGGCATAAAGTTGTCATTTTTATTGTTCTGCACTTTTTTTGATTTGGGCAAATGTCAGAGTTGTGTGGAGTTTAAGTGCCAGTTCTAGCGCTAGCCCTTAGTAAGGCCTACAGCGTGGCTGCCAACAGTCAAAAATAAATAATATTCTTTTTATGAATACATTTGCCTCCTGCGTGAAATGTGTGTAGAAATAGGCCTACTCTGTATTTTAACGTCTACTATAATGGTGGTACTTGGAGAGCCAAATATTTTCTGAGGTGGTAAGTATTTTAAAAAGTTTGAGAACCACTGGTATAGCAGACTTTGTTGCTTCTTCCGCGTCTTTTTAACGTCATGTCCTACCGCAGGAGAACCCACCCGTCTGACAGGGATAGTCTCTTGCTGTGTTGTACATGTGTAAACAGCAAGGTCAATACAATTCCAGGAGCAGTCCTCCAGAAATGATCTACATATTTTCAAGGGCATATGTGAAAATGACTAAAGACACCACTGCTCGAGTATCGAGAAGGCAAAATGTGTGAAGCCACCGCTGTGTCTCTGCGTTCTGTGCATCTTGAAGTTCAGTCATCCTTATTAAAACTAAAAATCCCACTTGATGATAAATGCACAATATTACGCACATTTAAATAAAACTGCAGGTCTTAATGATTATGATGACTGAGAGATGCTTCTTTTAAGAGCCGCAACACGCTTTATTGTTGCGATCTTATGACCTCACCACATTTTTAAAACCTGAATGTAAAGAATTTTCATTGTCCACTCTAACCTTCACTTTATTCACAAGCTCCTCCATTTCTGAGTCAGAGAGTTTATTTTCTTTTTCTAATTTCTGGTTTTCACCATGATCCAGCGCTGAAAACCTTTGACATCAAAGTTTGACAGTATGCCTGGTTTGGATCTGCAACCAAAATAACCCGTCATAAGAACAGTTTCTTCCCCCAGGCTGTCACTCTGATGAACGCTAAACAGTCACAGAGTGTCAGACCTGTCTGACTGTGAAATAACCCCATATATATACGTGTGTATATATATTATTTAAATTATCAATCTTCGCACAACTTTAATGTAAATACTGTAAAACTCTACCTTGTGTAAATTAACCCATCTGTCACATAATTACATTTTTTTTATTACATTACTTCAGCATCTTATGTACTACTCACCACTGCACTATTATCGTATTTAGTCTTGTACATATTAGTCTTTGCTTATTTTGTGTTTATTGTTGATATTTAATGTTATGCCTTGTACTTAGAGAGCACAGTTCCCCGAAGTTACATTTCTTGTGTGTGTAATATTTCTTTGAGAAGAAACTGGCTTGAAGTGGATGGCCAACCTTCTTGATCAGTTAGGTTAACAGAAAAAAAGTGCAAGAGATTTGGACAGACAAAACAATAATAAGAGCAACTATGATGTCAATATAGAAAAGACTTAAAATCTTCACCTTGGAAGGAGTTTTCCAAAAGGTGCCTTTAAAGTGACCTAAAACACCGCCTGCGTGTGTACGAAAGGCCAATATGCACAGAAAAACCTCTGTTGTCAAAAATACCCACCTACATGTAGTCAAGGCCTCACATCACCAAAACAAGTCAAAATCCCCAATTTGTTTTTCTTATAAAGGTTCAAATGTACTCAGGTCTACAGAATTCATGCAATTCCAAGTTGTAAAAGTTTTTTTTCCATGTCACTAAGGAAAAAACGATGCTTGTCAATAAAGCGCTAAAATGTGACAGGTGATCAAAATAAGCATGTTATCAACTGAAATACACTTTACAATAGCACATGGAGTGAACATAAGAGTTCTCCCTCAGTGAAGTGGTCATAAGACACTCACATCACAAAAACTGTCATGAATGAGAAAAAGTGCAGAACTAAAAAATTATTTAATTAAACAAAAGATAAAAAGTCCAAAACAGGGAGCCACAAGGAAACACAGAGGAGCACAGGAAAACTTACTGTACATCTGACATTCGACACCGACATACGACAATTATCTGACAACACGAGAGAAGGAACACTGAGACTAAATAGACAGGGGTAATCAAACACAGGTGAGACTAACAAGACACAGTTGAGGACAATCAGGGCAATCAAGACAGGAGGGAAACACACAGAGGCAGGAGCAAAGACAACACTGGGGACTACTATAATCTAAATCATGAAACTCCTAAGAAACACAGAGAACTGAAGAATGTAACAAAACACAAAGAGACACAAGGAGAAGAAATTACAAAATTTAAAGGATTTATTTCAAGGATAGCCCCTTGAGATGCATCATCTCATTTTCGAGGGGTCCTTACAAAACATAGATACAATCATCAATAATACAAAATCATAATGAAAAGTAAATCCAAAAACATTATACAAAACATTTAACCACAAAGACAACCACACCACACGCACACACATACAATCATTCACACTTAATGCTCCCCCATAGCCACCCAACAACCAGCCAATATTACACAATCAGGAAAAGAAAACAAAAACAACAACAACACCACCAAAAAAAAAAAAAAAAAAAACCTCTGCAATAACATACATCTAAAGGTAGAGGTAGAACTGCATACACTTATGCACACATATATACACCATATACATGTATACAACTATACAGTACATACACACATAGTGTACACAACATTAAGGCATAAGGTACAGTACATCTACCTGTAGATGTCATGTACATGAGCTTAAGAAAATCAAAAACAAGAGCAGGATGTTTGACAATGAATAAGTAAAGATGATTTAAAGATATGAAAAGAGGTGATAGATCTAAGTGAGCAAGGTAGATTGTTCCAATCTGATGGAGCTTTAAATTTAGATGCTCGACGACCAATTTATTTCCTGATTCTTGGTGTAAGGAAAAAAAGATGATCAGTATGCCTTAGGCTATACTGTGAACTGAAAGGAATCAGAAATTGCTTTAGATACGGAGGAAAATTAAAATAGATACACTTAAAAGTAAATAACGACCAATGAAATTGCCTTCTGGACTTGGGAGCCAGCCAATTCAAGGACTCATACATCAGGCAATGATGTGTTCTATATGGACACCTTAGAACAAATCTACAAAGACTATTATATAATACAGTGAGAGGGCGAAGATTTGTTGCTGAGGTGTTCCCATAGATCACATCAGCATAGTCAAGGATTGGAAGTATTAATTGTGTTATGATTCTTTTAAGGAAAAACATTCAACAGAGCGATAAAGTGATTTCAGACGACCATATGTTTTCTGTGAGATTGAGTTGATATGAGATTTGAAAGATAACTGGGAATCAAGCCAAAGGCCCAGATATTTAAAATCATCTACTTTTTCTAATGCTGTTCCATCCAGAAAATTAATATAACATTTTTTTGTTGAAGGCAAAGAATCTGGTCGAGTGCAAAACAACATAAAGTATGATTTTTTTGTTTGTTCAGAAGGAGCTTATTGACAGATAACCATTTGTGAACTAAATTAAAATCAGATTGTAATGAGTATTGGATTTGTGAAATGTCCAAGCTGGAAGAGTATATTACAGTGTCATCTGCATATACATGAATTTGACAGTCAGAACAGACTTGCGAAAGATCATTGATGGAGAATAATAGAGGACCTAAAGATGAACCTTGTGGTACACCTTTATCAATAATCTTGAAGTCTGACTGGCTGCCCTGAAAGGAAACACATTGACTTCTATGATGAAGAAAAGAGTTGAAAAATGACAAAGAGTCAGTAGAGAGACCAATAGCATGTAGTTTATCTAAAAGGAGATAGTGATCAACCATGTCAAACGCTTTAGTGAGATCAATGAATATAGCACCTGTGGGCATATTGCTATCAGATGCTGACTGTATGTCATTGGTAAATTTTAAGAGGGCAGTGGTGGTCGAGTAGTTCGGACGAAAACCAGATTGGTGTGGAGATAAAACATTATGATCATTCAGATATTTCGATAATTGATTAAAGATTAATTTTTTCAAATATTTTTGCTATGCTGTTAATAATTGAAATAGGTCTATAATTATTGATGTCCGTAGGGTCACCCCCTTTATGGAGAGGGTTTACTCTGGCACATTTCCAGGATGAGGGAGTTTCACCAGTTGCAAGAGATAAATTAAATAAATCCGCCAGGGGAAATGATAAAACATGAGAGGCAAGTTTAAAGAACTTAATCTCCAGACCATTTGGACCAGCACTGCATCCAGAGCTTAGACTATCAGTAACCTGTTGAACATAAGTTGGTGTGATAGTTCTAAAAGAAAAGGAACTGCCACATATATTTGGAGTCGGAGTAAAGTCAGAGTGAGAAGAATAAGACAGAGAGCTACCAATTGTAGAGAAGTGTTGGCTAAATGCTTCTGCAATTAATGATGGTTCACTGACAGTTTCATTGTTTAGTTTGATATGAGTAGTAGAATTCTTTGTGGGTTTATTGGTTATACTGTTGATTCTCTTCCAAAATTGCTTTGGGTTCTTTAAATCAGTTGACAGACAGTATTTGTAATAATTTTCCTTAGCATTTCTAGTATTGGTTTTACATTTATTCCTCAATTCTTTATAAACATTCCAGTCAGAAGAATCATTTGTTGCACGGTATTTTTTCCATGCCTTGTCTCTTTGTTTAACCCTTGTGCCCTCCTCAAATTTAATAACTTTGGTACCCCTCGTGGACAAAAGTGTACACACACACAAAAACTGCTATAAAATCATCATACAACAATATTTTTTTCTGATTTTTTTTTCATAAATCACTTGAACAACTTCTTACCTGCACAAAACTACCAAACATTTAATCTTTTTCTGGATTTTAACCCTTTAAATGCCAGTTTAATTATTTGAATTATTGACATTTTTTACTACAAAAACACAAAAAATGAATTATTTTCCATAAAATAAAAAGTAGGGAAATGAAACTTTGGTGGTGATTAGAGTCTTAGATATGTCAAAGATTAGCAATAAAATTGATTTGATTGCATCAGTATTTTTTGTGTAAATCAGATACTCCCTTTGGGACCCCTTGTGGCCAAAAGTGTACACACACACAAAAACTGCTATAAAATCATCATACAACAATATTTTTTTCTGATTTTTTTTTCATAAATCACTTGAACAACTTCTTACCTGCACAAAACTACCAAACATTTAATCTTTTTCTGGATTTTAACCCTTTAAATGCCAGTTTAACTATTTGAATTATTTACATTTTTTACTACAATAACACAAAAAATGAATTATTTTCCATAAAATAAAAAGTAGGGAAATTAAACTTTGGTGGTGATTAGAGTCTTAGATATGTCAAAGATTAGCAATAAAATTGATTTGATTGCATCAGTATTTTTTGTGTAAATCAGATACTCCCTTTGGGACCCCTCGTGGCCAAAAATGCCCCATTGATTTCCATGTAAACCACGTTTTTAAATCTCACTGCCATTACAGTATAAAACCATGCATTCTTTAATGTCAGCATTTCATTTTGAAGAAAAGTAGTTATTTTTGACATTTTTACTGTATTCTACCAGATTCAATCGTTTTCCCATTGTAGGCCGATGCATGAAATTCTTGTACTTTTGACAGTTATATTATGGAGCCGTGTGACTACCAGGGGTCCCCAAGAGTGGTTTGTGCATGTGTGTGTACGTATGTGCGCGTGTGTGTGTGCGAAGGATGTGTTTCATGTTTCTTTGAAGAGGTGCTTCAGTAAAAACATGTCATCCTGCCTGTATTGTGCTCTAAAAAAAACAAACAAGCGTTAGTGTGTTTATGCACCTTTCACAGCCAAAGTTAACCTGCAGTGAGGCTGAGGGGTCATTTCATCAGTGAGCAGAGAAGGAGAAAGACCTCAAGCAGAGAGGAGCAAAAATGAAGAGGCATTTCAGTGTAGAAGATGCTTTAGAATTGGTCATGCAGCCTTGATCCAACAGCGAGGCGTTCAGTGACAGGATGGAGTGATGTGGATGCCCAAGAGATTCGAGCGTACATGGGACTTCTCATCCTTGCAGGTGTACTGAACGCCTCTCATGTAGGTTTGTCATATCCAGAGTCAGCTTGATCATGTCAGGAGTGAAGAAAAGGTCAAAAGAGCATGCCACATCGTGGATTCTTGATATGGCATATCTCGTGGGCCCTGGCTTCATGCCGGTGGGTGCCTGAATGTAGCGCATCGTCTCGGCATGAGATGGAGACCAGACTTGCCCGTTCTTCGCTGTCCACTCACTGTTAGGATGGGCAGGATCCTCAGTGTCCTCTCCACTTTAAGAGGAAGTGTCAGAGGCACTCACAGAAGTGGAGGATTCCAGTAAGCATTCCATGTCAGACTCCCCCTCGAAGCTTGTGTCTTCTTCAGATGAGTCCTGCAGCTCGCTGTCGGATGAAGGCTGCATGACCAATTCTAAAGCATCTTCTACACTGAAATGCCTCAAACTGGCATTTAAAGGGTTAAAATCCAGAAAAAGATTAAATGTTTGGTAGTTTTGTGCAGGTAAGAAGTTGTTCAAGTGATCTATGAAAAAAATTCAGAAAAAAATATTGTTGTATGATGATTTTATAGCAGTTTTTGTGTGTGTGAACACTTTTGGCCACAAGGGGTACCAAAGGGAGTATCTGACGCTACACAAAAAATACT
Source organism: Tautogolabrus adspersus (assembly GCA_020745685.1). Taxonomy (NCBI): domain Eukaryota; kingdom Metazoa; phylum Chordata; class Actinopteri; order Labriformes; family Labridae; genus Tautogolabrus; species Tautogolabrus adspersus. Next base: position 10,574,539 of record CM036535.1, read on the forward strand.
AATGCAATCAAATCAATTTTATTGCTAATCTTTGACATAAATCTAAGACTCTAATCACCACCAAAGTTTCATTTCCCTACTTTTTATTTTATGGAAAATAATTCATTTTTTGTGTTTTTGTAATAAAAATTTTAATAATTCAAATAATTAAACTGGCATTTAAAGGGTTAAAATCCAGAAAAAGATTAAATGTTTGGTAGTTTTGTGCAGGTAAGAGGTTGTTCAAGTGATCTATGAAAAAAAATCTGGAAAAAATATTGTTGTATGATGATTTTATAGCAGTTTTTGTGTGCGTGTACACTTTTGTCCACGAGGGTGGCGAAAGGGTACAAAGTGTGTCAATAGAGTATAAAAACATGTAATAAAAAAAAAAGACTGGATTTAAAAAATATTACCAGAAAGTAAGTTTCCGCCAAAAATTCATGCCAAAAGCTGTAACAAAGCCAAAATGATCACCAAATCAAAAAGTAAAAAAGTGAAAAATGGCCAAAAAAGGACACAGGAGGGCACAAGGGTTAAATAAATGTATAAGATCTCCTTTTATCCAAGGTAAATGTCGACCCTTGACTTTAATTGTTGTCCAGGGAGCATGTTTATTAATGATCTCAATAAGCTCAGTATAAAAGTAATTCCAGGCATCTTCAACGGATGGTATGAGTTGAAATCTTTCCCAGTTGATGTTTAAGATATCTTGAATATAGAGTTCAGAGTTAATATTGTTAGATTTTCTTACTTTGATGAATTTAGGAGGTAGATGAGGCATTTTGATTTTCCACACACAAAAAAACAATAGAATGGTCACTGAAAGAGTCAGGTAATACCCCAGATTGTATGATTCTATCGGGATGGGAAACTATCCAATCGAGTAAAGAAGAAGAACTGGGACCAACTCTGGTAGGTACAGTTATAAGTTGTGTTAGATTTATACTGTTTAAGAGATTGCGATCATTACGAGATGAGCGATCTGCCAAATTGGAGTTAAAGTCACCTAATATGATTTTTTCACTAGTGCAGTCTAAAGAGTTAATGGTGGACAGGATACATTCAGTCGTTCCAGCAGGAGCATTGGGAGGTTTATAGATATTTCCTATGATAAGTCGTTTGTTCTCATGTAATATAATTTTGACAAAAAGGCATTCAAAATGCGAGGGATTCTCAGTTGGTAAAATAAGTTCTGCAGTCCGATTTGAAGATACGTATGTCAAAAGACCCCCCCCCTCTTGAGCCTCTGTCTTTTCTCTATAGGACATAGTTATCAATTTCTACTTCATCATCAGAGATATTGCTGTTTACCCAGGTTTCAGAAAGAGTAATTATATGAGGTTTATTATAGGTGAGCCAGGCCCTCAGTAAGTCAATTTTAGGTGACAAACTCCTGATGTTCAAGTGAATAACATGCATACCTTTAGTAGAGTTCATTATTTCGAGATGATATGAGAATAAATATGCAAGTAAGGTGGCAGCTAAATTGCACACAGATCATCATCACAAATAACAGTGTGTAACAAGCCGGGGCAGGTGAAGAGTGAGGCAGGAGAGCAACACACACAACACACACAAAACACACACACATACACACACAAAACAAAGATGCCAAGTACTGCATACATATACAGGACAACACATACAGGACAACCAAACAGAAAATAGAGCAAAACATAGAGCAAACATAAACATAAAGCAAACATAAAATAAACACATATGAGGGAGAGGGAAAAACTCAAGACTGGCCCACTGTCCCTTGACACAAAAGGCACAGGGGTACAGGTGAGCAGGTAAACACAGATTGTAGATTGAGCTAAGGTCTGATTCAACGAGGGATATAGCCTACTGTATAAGTAGCTAGAGAGAGAGAGAGAGAGAGAGAGAGAGAGAGAGAGAGAGAGAGAGAGAGAGAGAGAGAGAGAGAGAGAGAGAGAGAGTCGGTCCAGGGCTTAGAATCCTTATATGAAAGGGGAGAGAAAAAAAAAAGAAAACATGACAACTGCTACATATGACTAGCAAAACAAAGTCAATTGGCAAGCTTTTTGCAATAACATAACGGTTTAATTAGTTAAATAAGAAAATGACTTCTGTCAATGAAAAGCATGTAATTATGCACATAGAGATAGTACAGAAGCAGGTGGAGAAACGATAAACAAAATCAACTACTTTTATGTCCATACTTCCGTTATTGACTTTAGTCACTTTATCCTCTTCACCTATTTACGACTTGGACTTCCGCTTTACGGTAGAAAAACAAAAACACGGCTCACGTGAGCCAGCAAGCCTGGCGGATGTAAACAAAACTCCGAAGTAGCAGTCAGAGAGCAAAACAAAAAAAAACAAAGAAAATAAGCATTTTCTAATTAAATTACTGAAGTCACCCTTTGTGACTCGAAGAGTAGAGACATCAAGAGAATGTCATCTTAAAGTTTTGTTCATCTGGATCTCAACGAGGAGAACAGGGTTAGGAGGAGGCTAACTTACCGGCTAGCCCCTTCTAGCGTTTGAGAAGAGGACTTATCCCGGTGAATTCATTTTGTTTTGAGTTTGCAGAGGACATAAAGACACATTCTGCAGCTTTGTGATCGGTAAAAAGCTGCTCTCTGCCATCAGTGATCACACTCAGTGTGCAGGGGTAACGGAGAGAGAACTTTAGATGAAGCTCCTGTAGTCTCCGCTTTACCGGGTCAAAGGAATGACGCCTTTTCGTCAGATCGACGCTGTAATCCGGAAAGATGAAGAACCGATTTCCATTGAAGAGCAGCTCTTGTTTCTCTCGGGCAAGACGGAGGATCTTGACTTTATCCTAAAACTTAAGCAGCTTTATTACAATTGGCCGCGGACTGGAGAAATCACTCAGACGGACTGTAGGGGTTCGATGAGCCTTTTCAATACCCAGCGGAGTGGGGAAGTTCTCCTGCCCCAGTGTTGTCATGATCAGACGGGCCATAAACTCCAACATGTTGTGGCCTTCTGCTCCTTCTGGAATTCTGACAAAGCGGAGATTTGAGGCCCTGCTCCGGTTCTCAAGGTCCTCCACTTTGTCAATGAGGTAAGACTTATCCTTTTCAAGTTCTTTGACACGAATGGAGAGGTTGGAGAGATTGTCCTCGTTTGCTCCGACACGCTGTTCCAGTTGCACAACGTGATCCCCCAAGGTAGTTATGGAAACATTCATTTCTTTTAGGGCGACAGCAAGGGGATCAACTTTTGTGTCAAAATAGTTCATCATATCAGCCTTTACCTGCTGGATAGCATCAAACAGGGTTTTAATCTGGACTTGATCCATGGCTTGAAGTGGTGTTTCAGGTGCTTGGAGAAAGTTTAGAGACAATCCGCTCTTCAACAAAGACGCAGTATGGCAGCTACTAAGTGGGTCAAAGTCACATTAGTGATAAACCTGGCTGTTTGTATTGAAAAAGCCCCGAAATGCTACATTTGTTCAGAAGAGAAGAACCTCGCATCAGAGCTTACACAACTGCTTAGATCGCTCGGTGGCCATTTTTGATTTTGGCTTTTTTTAAAACAGGAAACACTGAAGACTAAACAAGTAAACAATAACACACAAGGGAAACAAGCAACACTAGGGACGAATTGAGAACTAGAACAAGATAAGAAATCAAAACTCTGAGATGCAAAAATACTAAAACAGACCAAATCATGACAAAAACAAGTCAAAATCTCCAATTAGTTTTTCTTGTCATTTATAAAGGTTTAAATGTACTCAGGTATACAAAATTCATGCAATTCCATGTTGGAAAAGGTTTTTTTCCATGTCACTATTCACGCAGTTCCATGTGGGATAACGTTTTTTCCATGTCACTATAGAAAAAAGGTTACTTGTCAAAATAAGCGCCAAACAGCGACAGGTGATCAAAATAAGCATGTTATCTAATTGACAAAACGTTAAGGTTAAGACAACAAGAAATTTTGTTGCATTTTATTCTAACTGTCATGTTGTTTCGCAGACAAGTTTAGAGGGTTGTAAATGGTAAATGGACTTGCGCTTTTCTAGTCTTCTGACAACTCAAAGCGCTTTCACACCGCATGTCACACCTACCCATTCACACCTATTCACACACTGATGGCAGTGGTTGCTATAGTGAGACCATCAGAAGTAACTAATTATTCATTCGCATTCATTCGCCACCGACGAAGCAGCGGGAGCAATTCGGGGTTAAGTGTCTTGCCCAAGGACACATCAGACGTGTAGCTGCAGGAGCTGGGAATCAAACCCTTTGAGAGACGACGACTCTACCAACTTAGCCGTTGTTTAGTACAAGAACAACTTTCACTGCCCTGTGAAGTGTTTTCTTGCAAAATTACGCGTTAAAGTGTAAACGGGAGTCGAGATTGGAGGAGACTGTCAAGAAATACATTGTGAATCCAACGTGAGACATTTGTGTTTGTAACTTCAGTTGAATGATTTCTACACCGAAATACACTTTACATAGCCATCGTGCTCCTGTAGAGAGGTCGACAGACGGGTAACTTTCTCTGTGGACCTTAGAAATTGGAAAAGGTACTGATTTAATCATTTCATTTTGCTAAGTTTGGTCTCACAGCACACAAGCAGTGCACTGAGGTTTTTATTAAGATATCTTGCCGGCTTAGTAGGTGTTAAGTGTGTGTTTGAGTATTGCTTTAAAGGTAAAAAAATATAAGAAAATTGTTGTTTTTGTATACAATCAGAAACTGAAGAAAACAGGTATTCTGATGTTCCAGAAGCTGGAGTGATGCCAACCAGAGTTGGTACAGCCAAACTTAAGAGATGCGTCACCCATGTCTGAGCATTTAGTGTGGGCTAAGCTGCCTGCATCTGATGCTTATGTGGCAGGTAGTACAGTCATCATTGAACCCAACAGTTCAAGATCCAGACCAGCACAAATCTTGGTGCGGCGAGTTGTCACTACCTTATGGGGAGACGGCTGGGTCCCAGTCAGAGTAGTGAATTCTACATAAAAACCACTCACCCTTAAAAGAAATGCAAAGGTTGCAGATGTATAGCCATGTCTTTCTGTGCAGGACTTGCCTGAACCAGTTCCCATCCAATCTAATGCACAGTTCACAGAAAGCTCATCTCATGCACCAAGATCAGAAGAGGAGTTGAGACAAGTCCTGGCTGACATAGGTCTGCAGGATTTGGACATGTCTTCTTGTGAAGTCTTTCCTGAGGGTTAAGATAAACTACTGCAAATAATTGAACAATATGAATTCATCTTTTCAAGGCACAAAATGAACTGTGGTGAGGCAAAAGACTTTGTTCATGGAATCCGCCTTGTTGATGATAAACCCTTCAGACTCCCTTACAAAAGAGTTCCGCCATGTCATAATGAAAAGAGAGCTCTGAATGAGATGGAGGAATTGGGGATAATCCGCAAATCTCAGAGTGAATATTCATCTCCTCTTGTCCTAGTTGTGAAACCTACTGACGATCTCCGCATCTGCAATGATTTCAGATGGTTGAATGCAAGGACAGGGAAAGATGCACATCCATTGCCACATCAGACAGATGCCCTCGCTGCTCTTGGTGGTAATGAGCTTTTTTTCCACCATGGACCTTACATCAGGTTTCTACAATGTTGGACTAAACAAAGATGACAAAAAATGCACTGCGTTCTCCTCCCCATTTGGCCTCCATGAGTACAACAGGATGCCTCAGAGCCTGACAAACAGCCCAGCAACTTTCATGTGAATGAGGATGTCTATATTTGGCGATGAGAACTTCACAAGCCTGTTCTGCTACCTGGACGATCTTATGGTCTTTTCTCCCTCAGAGCAGGTTGCACTTGAATGTCTGCAGGTGGTCTTCTCACGCCTCGCTGCTAACAACTTGAGGCTCTTCCCAAAGAAGTGTTTTTTCTTCATCGAACTGTATAGTTCTTGGGACGCATAGTATGTGAAAGCGGTGTTAGGACCGACCCCAATAAGGTACAGGCTAATGATGTGTAGGAAGTGGACCTGATGGAGCCTGATGGGAAAACACAGAAAATCAGATCCTCCCTGGGAATGGTTCTGTATTACCATCATTTCATTGAGCAGTGTTCTGCTAGGGCTAAGCAATTTTTCGACCTTGTAGCTGAGCCTGCTAAGCCTTGCACAAAAGGGAGAGGACGTAAACCAAAATTCAAGACAGGCCATGTTAAACTGACCCCTGATGACTGGACTGATAAGTGCAGAGAAGCCTTCAGTATCCTGAATTACGAGCTTGTGAACAGCGTCACGTTAGCCCACCCAGATTTTGAAGCCCCATTCACTCTCGCTGTTGACGCCTCTTTCGATGGCATCTGTGCTGTTCTTTCACATTTGCCTCCTGGTGGGAAGACTGCCAGACCAGTGGCATTTGCCAGCAAAACTCTGTCACGCTCCCAACTGAACTATCCAGCACATCATTTGGAGTTTCTCGCTCTTAAATGGGCGATCTGCGACAAGTTTAGCCATTGGCTAAAAGGACACTGTTTCACTGTCTGGACAGACAATAACCCTCAAGGTCAAGGTCAAGGTTTCTTTATCCGTCTCCCTGGGGAGAAATTTGTCTCAGATATGGGAAAATTGCTGCAGACAATACATGAAACAGATAAAAACAATTAATACAAATGTGCAAAAACCTTTAGCTTATCTCTGCTACAGATGTGCAAAACATTAGCTTATACGGATTACAATGTGCAAAAACATTAGCTTATCCCTGCTACAAATTAGCAGCATCTGCTTAAGTATCCACACACACTCCACACTACAATCACAAGCGCATGCACACTGCGCACATGTAAACATGCTGCTCATAACACATACTGTTTCATACATATACATACATACATGGCTACAGTTACAGGTACCTTGGGGTCCTCCTGTTTTTTCGTTCGTCCTCCATTATTTGCTCATTAATAAGCATACAGCTTCAATACATCAAAAAAACATCTAAAACAATAAACACTACAGAAAACAACCACACCCACATACAGTCAACAACAGAACATCTGCCCGAAGGCACCCACACCTACACACAATAGAATCATACCTCAATAGCAAAAACATCTGCTTAGAGGAAATCACACCTTCCTTAAAAGATGCTAATTACCAGGTCAAAAAGAGGACAGTCCACGAATCATTAAATGAAGAGCCAGTTGCTTTTATGTACTTCTGTTGTAAAGATAAGTTTGACAACATTTCCCTTACAATGCGAACAAAGATGGGTTTCAAAGCTTACAGCATACAGTTTTGACCTGAAATATGTTCCTGGCAGGAATAACGTAATTGCCAATGCACTGAGCAGAGAGCCATTTGTCCAGTTGTGCATGAGTCACAGGCTTGTAACTGAACCCTATGCAATGTTGCTAAACCAAGTGAGTGGTATGTTGGACAGAACAGTGCAGGATGCATTCAAATGTACAGTTAACTGCCAACCTCCTCTTCGGACTCAGATCTTCAGATCAAGGAGCCAAATTATAAAGGAGCTCCTGGAGATGGCTGGCATCCAGAAATCACATACCACACCTTACCACCTAATGGGAAACGGTATTACAGAGAGATGCAACCGGACACTGGGGAACATGATACAGTAAGAGCTCTCCCTCCACATTCTAAAGCTAGGTGGCCTCAGATGCTTCAGATGCTAACGTTTTGTTACAACTGCACTGAACATAAAAACAACAGAGGCCTGTACTACGAATCGAGTTAAACAGACCCAGGGTCTCTTTGGGTTATCTGGCTTCACTAACCCTAACATAAGAGGTCGTGCTTAACAGTCCTACGAAGCTGGTTATCAACCTGATAGGTAAACCCAGAGTTGCCAAGAGCGCGTTCACATAAAAGGGTGGAGTTATCTTCATTTAACCTATCACAATCATAACTGCGTCTGCCGTCAGCAGATCGTCATATCTACAAACTCTGATCAAACTATACTATTAACAATATAAATACGTTTAAGACAAACAGGCTCCCAAAGACTAAAGTTACAAAGCTGCAGCAACAAATGGCATAAAAAAGAAAAATCGGCGAGTATTAACGTCCAAACTGCGACTTATTATATTTGTTCCATCATTAGTTCACCTTAGAACTGACCATAATAACTCCTGTTTCTTCTCTGAACTGTTGCTCTGACTCTTTCATGTGGAGAGTAGAACTGTTTGAGAAGCTGCAGCTCTGACGATCACAAACAGAGCGGCATGGAGACATTAAAAAAATAATATTAAGATATAATTCAAAGATAGGCTATAAGAAGCTATTCGTAATTGTGCATCTTAAAAACACAACTAGGAAGGATGAAGGACGATATAGCGTATATCAGTGAAAAATAATCATTACCTTAACGGACTATAATGTAAAATCATGCGGGACACATGAAGTGTCCTCCCCCCTCTCTCGAACAGCTCCGGGAGCTCCACGATCAAAAGATCTGATTGGTCAGTGGGCGGAGATTTTCACAGGTTGACCTCTTATCTCCAACATAACCTGCTCCGGAGCAGGTTAGGCGTGCAGCGTAAGTTACCGTGGTGATATACCCAGGTAAAAAGTGAACGACCCTCGTAGGACTGAAAACCCAGGGTTAACCCTGAAGTTACCTCGCTAACCCCAAATCCTGCTTCGTAGTACAGGCCTCAGGTTTTGCCCCCTTCTTTATTATGTTTGGGAGAATCCCACGTCTACCTGTCGACGTAATGTTCCAACATGTTCTCCCTAACAAGACTGTTGTTGACCATCAGCAGTTCGTCTCCCGCTTGAAACCTGACCTGTCTGAAGCTGCTTGCATTGCCCAACAGAACAATCGGACAGAGCAGGCTCGCCAGACTAAGTACTACAACCGCAGTGCCAGAGGGTCACCTCTGACTGTTGGTGACAGGGTCCTGCTAGCAAATCGTGGAGAACGAGGGAAGCGGAAAGTTGCTGATAAATGGTAATCGACAGTCTATGAAGTTGTGTCTGTGAAACCAGAAACCAATCAATGTGTACAACATCAGAGACCCCATGACATCAAGGGAGAAAGTTGTCCACAGGAATCTACTGCTACCTGTGAGTTTTCTTTCTGTGGAAAATGATGGCACTTTGGAGTCTGACTGCCCTTCAGTTGCTGGAAGTGATCAGGATGAACCAGAGGTTCCTGTTGAGGCGCAGGATAGTGAGGCAAAAACAATTAACTGGCTTCTGCAAATGGATGATACCTGCGATAGAGACTCTGTAGCAGGCTTACATGTCAGGTAAACCTGTAAGACCACCAGCTCGACTTATTTGTAAGATAAGTTATATCCAATACTATCTTTCTGGACTTCTGTTACAATTTCTGTTAGCCAGAGGACCACACATGATGTGATGATGTGCGTGCATCAATCTGACTCGATCACTCTGATGAGTGTTTAAGAGAGGGAGAAATTGTGAACCGTCATCAGAATGACAAGATTGTCGCACGCACATTCATAGAAAGCTATCCTTCTGGCCTCCCTACATAAATTCTGTTACAAGTTACTACACAAACTTACCTTTGTTAATCTTTTTATCTAAAACATGCAGGGCAGTGGGTCCCCAGGAGCAGTGTTGAGAAACAGTATACAGCACACCCTGTGATGACATCTAAGCCAGATAAAGAGCTATTACATATTTTTTTTATGTTGTTAATAATTTACCAATAGGCAATTTTAACATTGCAAATGTTTGCAGACAATGATGATCAACTATTCCGTCAATAAGTCAATACTCAATATAGCCTGAAATTCATTGTATTCATGTAAAACTTTTATCTAAGTAAATCAGTAAAGCCATCACAAAATCATGTTATAAAGAAATAATTGACACAATCTATTCTCCGTAAACGGTCAGGCAAATTATAACACAGATTAATTAATACTCCAATTATATAATTTATCAATATACAATAATACTTCTAATTGCATTCCATACTTGGAACATTAAATATCTTGCAAAAAACATCCTTCTAAATCAGTAAAGCCATCGCAAAATCATGTTATTATACAATATAATTACATAATACATTACAATATAATACAATAACTCTTCAATTATAGGGTCGTAAATACTCCCTAAATTGTGCTTAATGTATTGTGTGTTATCTTCTCACTTTCTTCACATTTAGAGAACAGAAGATTATAAATGACGTGGGCAACATCAATCATACATAAATACTATAGACTGTAGCCTATATAGATACTGTATATCAACTAAAGGTCCAAAGTGTTAGAACAGCCCCATTCTTTCAGTGTTATTGAAATTGAAGCAGCTCAAGTCCAGTGAATAAGCTGAAATTGAACAAAGGTATAGAGGTAAACTCACCAGAGGTTAAAGTATAGGTTTAGTTTACCAAAAATGTCAAGATTATTTAAATGTCAGAGTTCTCCAAAAGGCTCTTTTCAGGGAACAAAGAATGGCTTCACAACATGCAGCTTGTCTGCAGAAATGGAAATGTTTATATATATACTGTATACAATATACTGTATATATATATATATATATATATGGGGGACGGGGCAGTGGTGTATGATACATTGAAGCAATAAGCCCTTCAATCCATAAATTATTGACTCACTCTATGATGTAATACAATTATTACACTATTAGGAGAAAAATATTTTGCCTGCTCCATAATGTAATAACTGACCCAAAATGTAATGCAAAAAATGCTAGATATGCTTATTACCTGAACGCATTTTTTTCCTCCTCACATTTTCTGAATTCATTATTATTCTGCGGGCCGGACTGGAAGCCTTAGCGTTTCGTATGTGGCGGGCCGCCATTTGACGATCGCTGTGTTAAACAATATGTAAAATGTTGTTTGAACTACCAGCGCCTGAAAGTAGATGGTAAACTGCAGCAATCTGTAGTAACAAGACCCAATTCGATGTTGGTAGTTGACATAATGGGTCCTCTGCCTCGGAGCCCAAAAAGAAATGAGTATCTCTTGGTCTTTGTTGACAACTTCACTCGATGGGTGGAACTGTTCCCTCTTAGAGTTGCCACAGCGCAGAACTGTCATGATTTGGTCTGTTTTAGTTTGTAGTTCAGAGTTTAGATTTCTTTATATGGTCTTAGTTCTCATCCTTCCCTGGTGTTGTTTCCCTTGTGTTTCTTTAAATGAATGTTCCTAGTGTTCGTTTAGTGTTTCGTGTTTTATGGTGTAATTTCTTATCTTTGTGTTCCTCTATGTTCTAGTTGCATTCCTGAGTTTCTGTGTCTTCAATGTTGCATGTATGGGTTTTGTAGTTGTCCTCAGTGTTTCTCGTTCTATGTTCATTCCTGCCTCTGTGTGTTTCCCTCCAGTGTGATTGCCCTGATTGTCCTCACCTGTGTCTTGTGAGTCTCACCTGTGTTTGATTACCCGTGTCTATTTAGTCTCTGTGTTCCTTCCCTCGTGTTGTCAGTTCATTGTTGTTTCCGTGTATAGTAAGTTCGTATCAGTCTCCCTCAGTGTTTTTTACCCTCAGTGGTTTTTTCAGTTTGAAGAGTTTGCCTTGTGGCTTTTGAGTTAAATAAATCATTTTTTTAGTTATTCTGCATTTGGGTCCTCCTCATTCTAGTCTTGACAGACTCCTCACAGAATGAACTGACCAAAATTATGGACCCAGCAGAACCATTACAGAAGTTGGATTTTTTTTCGAAGATCAGCTACATTCAAGACCTTTTTAGAAAAACGTCATTGAATGTTTGTGGCAGCGCTGATTGTAGTCAATCTCCCTGGACTGGCACTAGGCTAGCTATTTTTCCTGGTAGACCAGCTGGCAGGGGGAGAAAACCTGGACATCATGGCTTCAGACATCCAGTACCTCACCCTTCAGAGTCTCCTGAGCCCAAGCCTCAGTCCCAGCCTGAGTCCAAGCCTCAACACAGGCCTCAACCCAGGTCTCAACCGAAGCCTCAGCCTGGGCCTCAACCCAGGCCTCAACCGAAGCCTCAGCCAAAGCCTCAACTCAAGCTGCAGTCCGGGCCTCAACACAGGTCTCAGCCTGGGCCTCAACAAAGGCCTCAACCCAGGCCTCAACCGAAGCCTCAGCCAAAGCCTCGAGTCAGGCCTCAGCCCATGTTGCTGCCCAGCGCACCCGAGTCTTCGTTGCCCAGCTCACCCGAGCCTTCGCTGCTCAGCTCACCCAAGCCTTCGCTGCTCAGCCCACCCGAGCCTTCGCTGCTCAGCTCACCGGAGCCTTCGCTGCCCAGCTCACCCGAGCCGTCGCTGCTCAGCTCCCCGGGGACTCTGCCCCCCTGTGCCTTTAACCCCCTCGACAAAACCCTGCTTTGTGTTTTTGACTTTTTGGGACGTCTGGGAGCCGTCCCTTGAGGGGGGGGTAATGTCATGATTTGGTCTGTTTTAGTTTGTAGTTCAGAGTTTAGATTTCTTTATATGGTCTTAGTTCTCATCCTTCCCTGGTGTTGTTTCCCTTGTGTTTCTTTAAATGAATGTTCCTAGTGTTCGTTTAGTGTTTCGTGTTTTATGGTGTAATTTTTTATCTTTGTGTTCCTCTATGTTCTAGTTGCATTCCTGAGTTTCTGTGTCTTCAATGTTGCATGTATGGGTTTTGTAGTTGTCCTCAGTGTTTCTCGTTGTATGTTCATTCCTGCCTCTGTGTGTTTCCCTCCAGTGTGATTGCCCTGATTGTCCTCACCTGTGTCTTGTGAGTCTCACCTGTGTTTGATTACCCGTGTCTATTTAGTCTCTGTGTTCCTTCCCTCGTGTTGTCAGTTCATTGTTGTTTCCGTGTATAGTAAGTTCGTATCAGTCTCCCTCAGTGTTTTTTACCCTCAGTGGTTTTTTCAGTTTGAAGAGTTTGCCTTGTGGCTTTTGAGTTAAATAAATCATTTTTTTAGTTATTCTGCATTTGGGTCCTCCTCATTCTAGTCTTGACAGACTCCTCACAAGAACATTGCTAAAATTCTTCGAACAGAAATTGTCACCCGATGGGGTGTTCCAGATTTCATCCTGTCTGATAGAGGATCACAGTTTGTTTCCTCTATCTTCAAGGATATCTGTGAGCAATGGACAGTAACACCTAAGCTTGCCACAGCTTACCATCCCCAGACAAACATGACAGAACGCGTAAATCATACATTAAAATGCATGATCGTGTGGAAGACAATCATAAGAACTGGGACAAGTTTATCCCAGAGTTCCGGTTTGCTGTGAATTCTGCAGTTCAGGAAACAACTGGAGTTTCACCGGCCAAGTTGCAACTGGGGAGGAAGTTGAAAAGTCCAATGGATAAACTTCTGCAAAGAGATGTTCTAAGTCCAGATACTTCAAGTTATGATGTTGTCCATCAGTTGAAACAGCTTTATGCTAATGCAAGAGAAAGTGTTGAGAAGGCACGTAAACAACAGTTAAGGAACTACAATAAAACGAGGAGGGAGGGATGTTTTAAACCAAAGGAGTGTGGGTCAGAAACTTCCCACAGTCCAGTGCAAAGGACAAATTCATGGCAAAGTTGGCTGCAAAATGGAAAGGACCATAGCTTGGACCTATAAATTACCAAGTTGTAATCGAAGAGACTGGCAAGGATATCCGAACAGTAAATGTCTGCAACCTAAAGCCGTTCTATCCCAGTGCTGAGGATTTGGAGAGACAGGAGAGACAAAAGATTCTGGACATTCTTCATGACTCTTCTGAAGACGAGGAGTTTTTTGGCTTCTCAGAATAATCATGTTAGAAAACCAAACAAACAAATGGAAAAAAACAACAACAAAAATGTTTTCTTTTTCTTCTTCAAAGGGGGGAGAGTGTAGCAGTCAGGGTGCAGACTGCATCCTGCTGCACAGCAGAGTTCTGTGAAGAAGTGGCTGTGGCCTAGCAGAGGGAGAAAATTGCTTGATTGCTTGCACCTGAGACCGGTGTGAGTGTGTGTGAGAGGAGACAGAGAACTGCAACAGAGCAGAGTGCTGGAAAAATGGAGCAGTGCTAATGTTCTTTGCTGCGAATTCCTACGAATAAAGGAAAGGAGTGCTCATTAAACTCCAGAGTGGGTAGATTGTTTTTTTTGCCTTCTTTGCTCTGGAAGTATGAACTGGAGCTTCTTAGATGATCGGGCAGTCTGGATCTTCACATTGTTGGGGTAACGCTGCAACCTCTCTTTGCCACCAAAACCCTGGACCGGTGATATCATCTCTCTCTCTCTCTCTCTGTACTACCTCCCCTCAAGACTTCCCCCTGCTTCCGGTCTCCAATCTCTCCTCCCCTCGCCCAAACAGCAAGTCACACATCTTTGCACACACACACAAAAACCCCTCTCTTTCTTTGATTTACTAATTTTTTCTTTTGTTCATTGCATGAGGACATTGGACTGGTTTAAGTATTTTTTTTGGATGAACTTACGATCATGGGACATTTGACCTTTATTTATATGAGATGTTTTATTTAATTGTTGGGAAAGTTATTAAGTGTTTCTTTCATCCTTAATTTATCTTAAATATATAAATACAAATGAACTGTTATTTAATTTTCCTTTCGGAGTGTGGTTTTGTATAGAATTTAAGCTTAAATAGGAGCGTTTCTGTTATGGACTACGTGAGGTCTGGACCCAAATGCATGACTCAAGAGACAGGTTATCAATGCAAACACAAATCCTTTATTAATTACAGCTGGTGTAATGTGCAGGGGGAGGAGTGGAGTGTCTTCCCAGGATCCAACCGTAGCAGGTGAGGTGAGGAGTGCTCAGGTGCAGGGAACAAAGTCTTTTGTTTGGCGTTTACCATGTGGTAATGGCGACGCTGCGTCAGCACGTGGAGAGAACGGATCTTGCAGGTTAACTCACACGACTGGAGAAGCACAGGGTAGCAGGCGACAGACAGGCAGGCAGGCAGGCAATGGAGCATGAGACACGATGATCTGAAGCAATGTAGAAAACACAGAGGAGCATTAGCCACACAAACTAATTAGCACTAGGAAGTAGCAAAAACACAAGCAGAGCCAAGGTACGAGAAACTACCACGCTGGGTGACGAAAACGCGCTGGCAACGAGTGAAGAGAAGACCGGGGGTTTTATACTGTGAGGGTTGATTACTGGATTAGGTTCACCTGGTCCTGCCTGTGAAACAAAGCCACGCCCATGCACACACACACGCGCGCGCGCACACACACACACACACACACACACACACACACACACACACACGCACAGAACAGAATAATAATAATAATAATAATAATAATAAATTTTATTTAAAGGCGCCTTTCAAAACACTCAAGGTCACCTTACAAAGCAGATATAAAAACAACAAAGTAACAACACATCAATAAAATTAACATTAAAAAGACAAATGTACAAGATGTAGTGAATTTAACAGACCGGGAGGGAATGATCAGACCGAGTATGCCAATTTAAAAAGATGTGTTTTGAGATTAGATTTAAAAATGGAGAGAGAGTCGATGTTACGGATGTGTGGTGGGAGGGAGTTCCAGAGGTGCGGGGCAGATCGACTGAAAGCTCTGGACCCCATGGTGGACAGGCGTGAGGGTGGTGCAGTGAGTTGAATGGAAGAAGAAGACCTGAGAGTGCGGGTTGGCGTGATGATGTGCAGGAGTTCAGAGAGGTACAGAGGAGCGAGGTTATGGATGGCCTTGAAGGTGAGGAGCAGAATCTTGAAGTTGATGCGATATTTAACCGGGAGCCAATGAAGCTGCTGAAGGACAGGAGTGATGTGATTAATGGAGGGGGTTTTGGAGATGATGCGAGCTGCGGAGTTCTGGACCAGTTGAAGTTTATGGATGGACTTGAGAGGGAGACCAAAGAGAAGGGAGTTGCAATAGTCAATGCGGGATGTAACCAGGGTGTTGACGAGGATGGCGGTACTGTTGGGAGTGAGGGACGGGCGGAGGCGATTAATGTTTCGTAGATGGAAATAAGCAGACCGGGTGACGTTATTGATGTGAGCTTGGAAAGATAGTGTGCTGTCAAGGATGACACCCAGACTCTTAACCTGAGGGGAGGGAGAAACTGTGGAGTGATCAATGATAAGAGAGAAGCTGTCAAGTTTTGAAATTGTGGATTTGGTGCCGATGAGGAGAAGTTCAGTTTTGTCACTGTTTAATTTCAGGAAGTTGCAGGAGAACCAGGATTTTATTTCATGTAGGCAATCGGTCAGGGAAGTAGGCGGGAGGGAGGAGGTGGGTTTGGTGGACAGGTAGAGCTGGGTGTCATCTGCATAGCAATGGAACTGGATGTTATATTTACGGAAGATATGGCCAAGAGGAAGGAGATAGATGATGAACAGAAGGGGGCCCAGGACAGAACCCTGAGGAACACCGGAAGTGACTGGAAATGGCTGGGATTTGAAGGTTTTAAGTTGAATGAACTGAGTGCGACCAGAGAGATAAGATGAAAACCAGTGCAAGGGTGTGTCAGTGATTCCAATGGAGGCAAGTCTGTCAAGGAGTGTGTTGTGAGAGATGGTGTCGAAGGCTGCACTCAGATCAAGGAGGATGAGGATGGTTAAAAGTCCGGAGTCAGCTGCCATTAGTAGGTCATTGGTGATTTTTACCAGTGCTGTCTCTGTGCTATGGAGGGGGCGGAAACCAGACTGGAATTGTTCATAAAGGTTATTGTCAGAGAGATGAGTGTGAACCTGAGATGCAACTGTTTTTTCAAGAATTTTAGATAGGAAAGGTAGATTAGAGATAGGACGAAAGTTATTGAAATCATTGGGGTCTGCACCAGGTTTCTTAAGTATAGGGGTTATTGCAGCTGATTTGAAAGAAGCGGGAACAAGACCAGAAGTGAGGGAGGAATGTATGATGACTGTTATTAGGGAAGACAGAGGGGCTAAGCAGGTTTTTACCAGGACTGTAGGAAGAGGGTCTAATACACAGGTAGATGGCTTTGATTTCCGAATGAGGTCAGATATTTCAGCAACAGAAGGAAGATTGAATTTTGAAAGTGAGCGAGAGAGAGGGGGTAAGAAGACTGGGAGAGATGAGGTGTTAGAAGTCAGTTGCTGGTGAATCTTGTCTATTTTGGCAGTAAAAAATGACATTAGAGAGTTACAGTAAGTGGTTGAGTACAGATGAGGAGCAAGAGAGTCCGGTGGTCGCAGTATGTTGTTGACCATTGAGAACAGGGTCCTTGTATTCCCTTCACCTGAGCTGATTATACATGCATAGTGAGTGGATTTTGCTGTAGAGAGACTGTCCTTGTAGTGGAGAATGTGGTTATTGTACATTTCTTTGTGAATAACAAGTCCAGTTTTCTTGTAGAGACGTTCCAGGCGACGGCCTTTTGCCTTGAGCTGGCGTAGGTCAGGCGTAAACCATGGAGCAGAGTGGGTGAAGGAAACAGTCCGGGTTTTTAAAGGAGCCAGGGCATTTAAGAGGCTGTGAAGACCATCGTTGTAATGAGAAACCAGTTCATCGGGGGTGGATAAAAAGTTTATACTGGGGAGGCTGTCAATACCACTGCAGAGAGCATTTAAGTTAATGTCCTTGATGTTGCGAAATGAAATGACACGTGGCAGGTTTGATTTGGACAGGGGAGGAGACACAGGAGGATCAGACAAACAGGGAAAGACAACAACAAACAAAAGGGGTTAGGAGGAGCTGCCAGGCACAGATCCTGACAGTTTCTGCCCTGAGACTTTTGATTGACAGACTTAGGGGTCTGTCTGGCCCCCAATTGGACAATTGCTTGATTTCAGTTACGCTACAACTTGCTCCGCTGTGCTGCTTCTCAGCTCCGTCCCAGCTCAGGCAGCCTGGAGCGTTCTGCAGCAGATACGCAAGGCTTCTATTTTTGCTGGATGTCCAAGCACGGCGCATCAATTTACCAAAGAGCAGATCTATGGGATCTTATTGACATCAATTGATCCCATGCAGAAAGAGCTGGACGGGAAGTCAGACACCGAAACAACATTAAAAGATCCGGTTTATTTTCAGAATAAAACACTCCCTTTTGTCCGCGGGAACTCCTTTGTCTCGGCACTCCAGCTGTCCGGCTGTGCTGCGCACTGAGAATGCAGCCTGTGGGTGTTGATGGATGAGGGTGGACGGAGCCGTATCGGACCAGAATGCACATGTATCTGGTGGAAGTTCTGGGTAACTGTCGGACATTCTTTGACACAAGGCTAAACTAATCTCCACAGTTATCTTGGTCTGGAGCAGACTTGTTCACTAGCATAAGTTGCCATGGTAGCTCAGCGAGGATTCATATAATGGAACGGAAATCCCACTTAAATGAACCAGACTATCGAAATAAACAAGGATTCTACTTATTCCTGCTTCATGGAATACCCCTCAGGACGACCAAGATGTAACATGATGTAAGCAATCAAAAGAGAGAGAAACAAGTAAAGGTTTAAAAGCACCTAAAATCAGATTACAGCAATTAAAAAGGGAAAAAAGAATAAAACTAGGTTAAAGCAATTAAAATACGTAGAATTAAAAAAATGCTATTTTTGAGGCTAATTAGAGTGAATATTTTATCTGTTTTTTTTATTCTTCTTAAAGCTGGTAGCTTTATTTGATAAGAATGTAGGACATGCTTTTATAAGCAGTTTGCTTCTGCCTATGCCTTTTCAGTCACTACTTAATACATGACTGTTGACTTTGTTTGAACTGTCTACATTGTTTAAAATGATTGTATTACTGTATGTATGATGGCATCATACATCATAAAGGTAGTATGATAAAGCAATACTACATAACAGCAATGAAAATAATAATAAAAGCTCCGAAACTATAAAAGAAAGTAAAAGCAACAGGTGAAATTGAGCATAGGAAATAAAGTACTTAAAGGGATAAGGTCCGTGTACGAAGTATAATTCATTTGCAGTAGTTCATGTTGTATAATGAAACATGCCAGCTTAAGGGGTTTTGCCTAATTTCATTGTTTGACTTGGCAAATGCAATTATATGTTGACACACGTTTACTCCTCCCACAGCCGACTCAGCCTAACGTTATTAACGCTTCGACTGTATTATTGTGTCATTGACGTTGCTGCGCTGCATTATTGAATCTTGTTTTAATCTGAACTTCGTCTAAGTGGACGTGTGCACTGCAGACGCAAGCATTTTTGATGATCTCCTGTCCAGTCCTTTCGCCATACTTGTCATTGTGACGTCAGCTCAAAAAGGGGATCCCTTGTACTTTTTTTTTTTTTTAACTGAAGTGAGTTTCTTTGTCGTTGCCATGGCAATATATACAGTTAGAAGTAGGTGGGCTAATATGCTACACTTTCTAGCAGTCACACTCTCTTAATCAAATAAGTAGACAAATACATTGACATGAATCAAATAACTAGGCTAATAAAAGCAATAAATAATTATATTATTAATAATAAATTCACGACCAACAGATGGAAATTATCACAGCAGCCAACGCAGCTTCATAGCGCCCAACTTTAAAGGCGAGCTGTGGCTGTTTCTGGTTGTCGACTTCCTTGGTTCAATTTTCATTGTACAAGTTGGATAATGCGACAAGCTTCGCTGAATAGCTCAATGAAATAATAATACAGTCAAAGCATTAACAACGTTAGGCTGAGACGGCTGTGGGAGAATGAGTAATGCGTCAACATATATTTGCATTCGCCAAGTCGAACAATGAAAGTAGGCAAAACCCCTTAAACTGGCGGACGCACAAAAACGGCAGACGCTTTTAAAAAAGATGCTTGGCGCTGTACTTTTCATCCAGACGGCCGCTTTCTGCTGAGAACGCTCTCTACTCATTGAAAACAACTGAAAAAAGACGCTGGCACTGAGAAAAAAACGCTAGGTGGACACAATGCCTGACGCACTCGTCTATGTCACTTTCTTTACTGACGAATTAGAATCAAGATGGGGCGGGACATACAACATCAGGCTTTGTCAACAACAATTGCGTAGTCTGACTCTTCTTTCCGAGGAAAGAGTTTCCAGGTAGAGCTGCTGGTGATGCCAGGACACAACTCACATACTGTATATTGTTTTCATGTTTACTTGGTAATATTTCTTTAAATTAAAGCAAATATTAAGCACAAGGAGATATCTAAAACACTGCTAACGGACATTACTGAGGGAAGCAGAAGTTTTATTTCTTAAAAGAATAAGGAATAAGATAAGATAATAAGTAGAAATAAGATAAAAAAATATTGAAAATAGCAAGAAGAGGATAACATCACATAAAAACAAGTCTATAAAAGTGAGTTCAGAGGAGTGGTTTCAAAGATGTCACTGATTCTGCATACCTTATCTCCTTAGGCAGGTCATTCCAAAGGTCACTTTTAGTTTCAACCTTGACTTTGGAATGACAAGAAAGCCCCCACCTGAGGATCTGAGGGTGCAGGCTGGCTCATCGGGGGTCAATAATACATGTGACCTACAATAAGTGTGATTTTGACGTTTATGATATTTTTGTTTGTGTTTCTAGCATCTGTGCCAGAACCAGACTATAATAAATTTTATTTATAGAGCGCTTTACAGGGTACTCAAAGACGCTTAGACGACTATCCCATATTTGTTTGTCTCCTGTGTATAAAAATGCAAGAGCGTGTGTACAGAAGTGCACTGATGTAGTTCAGCATTTTGCCCACCAGGGCTCAGCCTAAAGCCATGCAAACAAATGATCTCTCTCTTAGTCAGACACATCCTTATACAAAAGGCAAATTACACTAACACTGCACTGGAGGTACAGCCTTTCATGAACAAATTACCATGAACACAAGGAATTAGCCATGTAATTTTTCAGGGAATGGTAGTCAAAAATAATATAATTTAATATTCACCATGGGTAAACAGACATTAACTTGTCAGGTCTTGACCTATGCAATTATGGGAACATTTGTATTGGCTTTTATTTTATAAGTCTTAATCTGTCACTCAAATTTTTTTTAAAGTGACTTCCTGTTGTATTATATGGCAACTTCATGACAACTAGAGTGGTATAGGATTAATATCAATAATTAGATGCTTGAATGTAACAGTGGATACAATAAAGCAGCTAAAATCTTTCACCACTGTCATGATTTCATGAAGTTGCAATCATCTTCCAAAACAGGTATAATTAGGTTCAAACTGTAAACTTCAACTTTTGCTCTGTCTGTTAATAAAGTCAGTTGCTGCGGCTGTGGCTCAGTGGTAGTGTCTTTGTCTCTCAACCGTAAGGCCGGGGGTTTGATCCCCAGCTCTTGCAGCAATATGCCGATGTGTCCTTGGGCAAGAAACTTAACCCCAAATTGCTCCTGCTGCTTCGTCGGCAGCGTATGAATGCGATTAGTTACTTCTGATGGTCTCACTACAGCAACCACTGCCATCAGTGTGTGAATGGGTAGGTGTGACATGCGGTGTAAAAGCGCTTTGAGTAGTCAGAAGACTAGAAAGGCGCTAGATAAGCTCAAGTCCATTTACCATTTCTATGCAAGTTTATCATATACCATTGTTGATCAGTTCTATATAGTAAGTTTTAAGTTTTTCAAAGTATTACAAAAAGAGATATTTTCCTTAAAAGAGAAAGCCATTACGATGTGTCTGATTTTTATATCTGTCTGTATATGCACTAATTTCTTACAGCTTCCTTTTTATTCATCCTCTTGTGATGAGTACCCATTAAAATAAATCGACTTGTACAACTCAAACAGCTTGTGCTCGTGTATGATGTCTTCTCTTTCAGGTAGAGTGTGGATAGTTGGAGCCAAATTTGGCAGCTTTAAGTAAATGTGATTTAATCCTGAAGATCCATTCACACTAAAGAAGGCTACTGAAGCTTATTATAGTTGAGACTTTTGTACAGACGGCAGCATAAAGATGAGACAATTACCACAATGGACAGTACAAGAATAGGCCAAGGGAGGCCAACAGACATGAAGTAATAGAGAAGAAATCATGTGACTCTTACAGGGATTTATCTCTTGGATACTCAGGAGTTTATTTGTACTTTTGCATTATTGTAAATCTGAATTAAGTAGTGTTGTACTCAAGACCACAGTAATCGAGACCAAGTCATACTCAAGACCAGATTGCTCCAAGACCGATACAAGACCAAGACATTTAGGGATCTAGACCGAGTCAAGATAAAGACCATGGCAAGGCGAGACCGAGACAAGACCAAGACCAAGACCAAGACCATAAATATCACTGTAAAAATCATCAACTCGTGTGCAGTAGACGTGTTACTCACTTAGACCGTAACACCGGGAAGGTTGCGGCTGTAACCAGGGGATAAAAATCAAACTACAAATAAATTCAATTATTTGATCTTTTAGAAAGAGGTATTTTCCTTCTAGTCACAGTAATGACTTGGAAAAATGCCTTTTTAGTGGTGGTCTTGATGACTGGTTTTGATTTAAAATCCAGAGTCCACCCAGTCTGAGACAGAGACAAGACTGAGTAAAAAATGCTTTCGAGTCCGAGAAGAGACAGAAACCTTCAAAAAGCGTTCTTGATGATAGGTATTGAGACCAAGACTGATTTCGAGTACTACAACACTAGATTTCTGAGCTATTGGTCTTGCTGGGGAGCCTGGGGATTAAAACTACTGATTCTCTGTTATTTCTTATAGAGAAAAGGTCTTAAAGAGAAAATGAAAAAATCCTTCACCTTTAAATGATCAACTATCAATGAATATCACAAAAGAAAACATTGTTTTCACCTGTCTATGTCATTCGATATGAATGAAAGTAACACATTGATTTCTGAGTGAACTCTTTTCCAGTGGTGTCATTTTAATATGTGAACTCAGTAGGTGGTGCATTGAAAGTCAGACACTAAACCAGACTGACTGATTCTCATTATCAGAGGCACCTCTTACTTCGCAGTGAAATAGAATATTAACATGATCTTATTGTCTGCCATGGCTCTACAACAGATGCTCCATTTCAAATGAATCATGTACAGTAAAAAAAAAAAAAAGCTGTGCATCTTTTTCTGTGGCAGCTAAGTTGAGCTGTAAATAGACAAACATGTAGGGTTTTCATAACAGCAGTTCTCTGTGCTTCAGCCTGCTATTTCATGTAATTCTATTGATTATTTCTCTGCCTACTCCAGTGAGTGCATCACAGCAAACTCCGCTCCACACAAGCTGTCCACCTCCTTGAGAGAAATTATCAGACAGCCGCTTTGACCTGGTTACTGTCAGTGTTACTGTAAGCTTTGTGCACATTCTCAGTACGAGAATTACAGCAAAATTGTGAGATAACTTCATGCCCTTTACAATCTAACCACTTCATTTGCAGCTTCCTGTACTTCCTGTACCTGTATGCAGCTGGAGGATTTTTCCTCAGCAAGTGACACAAAGGTTACCAGCATGCATTAAGCCTACCAGTCTCAGGACCATCATTTTTCCTACTGGTTTTAAAATTATTCCTTAATCCAGCCACATTAACCTTTTATCTATAGTATGAAATCATCTTTTCATGGAGACACATTTTCATAAACATATCGTTGTTGTAATATTGTCTATGAAAAGTTCAGATATTTGAAGTGCGCATGTGCAGTATTAATTGTTGTGTGAACATGGCCAAGTAAATGACTGAACTTAATGAGTGTCCACTTCATCAATACACCACAATAAACTTGTGACGAGGATAAAACTTAAGTTTTCCTGCGGGGAAGGAAAAACACTTGGTGTCGATACTAGTGAGTACAATGGCCCAGATTGGAAGAATCGATGAGTTTAAGCCATAAAATGAACCATGGTCAGTTTACATTGAACAGCTGGAACAGTTCTTTGAAGTTAATAACATAGCCGAAGGTGTAAGCCAGCCAGTAGCGCAGTATGTAGCTGAACTGAAACAATGTGCAGCTCACTGTGAGTTCAGCGCTATCCTTGGTCCACACTACATGATCGGTTCTTCAGCGGAATTGAAAACAAAGCATGTCAGAGGATACTTCTCTCCGAAAGTGATCTCTCTTTCGCCAAAGCTTTTGAGATTGCCCTCAACATGGAGACAGCAGACAGAGATGCACGTCAGTTGAGAGTTATGGAAGGTGGGAGTACCTGAGCAGCCAGCGTTCACAAGGTTAGACCACAGCAGAGAAATAAAAACTGCTACAGGTGCAAAGGAAAAAATCACCAGGCAAATGAGTGCCATTTCAAAGAGGCAAAATGTCACAACTATGGCAAGATTGGACACATTAAGAAGGCATGTCGCTTAAGGGCACAGGCAGCTGGAGGGAAATCACAGGGCCGAGGACAGCAAAAGAAAAACACAAACACAAAATATGTGGAAGTTGATGAGGACACTGAGCTGGGGATATTCAGCATCCTGACAGTTACTGATGAAGACCATGTCTTGTATAAAGAAACATTTAATGTAGCTGACACTGCATTAGAGATGGAAATAGATACTGTAACAGCAAGGAGTGTAATGTCACAGAGAACTTACACTGAGAAATTCTCAAATCTGCCACTACAACCAACTAAGGTCAGGCTTAAAGCTAACAATGGAGGTAAGATTCCTGTA
Source organism: Tautogolabrus adspersus (assembly GCA_020745685.1). NCBI lineage: Eukaryota > Metazoa > Chordata > Actinopteri > Labriformes > Labridae > Tautogolabrus > Tautogolabrus adspersus. The sequence goes on from CM036535.1 coordinate 10,598,875, forward strand.
CTAGGGCAGATTACAGTCCAGGTTACCTATGAAAATCAAACAGTGGCCACTTTTAGTTGTTAAAGGTTATGGATTAACACTGTGAGGCAGAAATCGGCTGCGAAAACTCAGGCATAACTGGCAGCAGATTAAAAGTCTTCATGTAGCTAAGTGTACATCATTAAATGAGGTGCTGGAGAAATATTCAGAGGTATTCAGAGAGGAGTTAGGGATATGGCGTTATATGGCGTCAATAAAATAGCACGCGCTAAATACTCCTCTCCGTCATGCATAACAGCCCAGACACTCCACACATCCAGACTATAGGTGTAGGTTCCAGACACCGGCGTTTGAGCTCTGGCATCTCCCGACTTATTTTACATCTGATTATTGTAGAAACAGTCATTTAAAATGAATATTAACTGATTTTATTTACAGATGGTTCATTTTTAGGTCACCCAGAAGTGAAAGTGTTGCGCTGATCACTTAATACCCGAAGATGGCACTAAAATACCCGAAGATGACTGTTTGCATCAAAGACATTCAAGTGAGCAGGTTTTGTCTGTGATGAACCTTAACGAGTGCAAACTGTGCTGTGAGCTGACGCACACACATCTAAAGTCTCTCTCTCTCTTCACTGTACTGTATTATTAATGCACTGATCCCAGGGCAAGTAGAATAACCCCTGTGTCAAGGTTTCTATTACTTGAACAGCAATATATAAATATAAGTGAGTAATCTTAAAAACATTTAAATACAAAATATAATTATTGTTATTTTCTTCTGTATTATGGTACATTTCATTATTTCCATGTGCCAACATGCAGTTTGCAATGACAGAGATTTTGTGTTTTAAATCTGTAACCTGCAGTCTTATAAACTCATCTTAAGTGAATGCCAAAAAAAAAAATCTAATTGAATGAAATGAAATAGATTTTTTTCATATGATGCAAGGATAGCATAATGATTAATGCCTGACCTGTTTTGTTAGTGTTAACATACAGTTACACTAATGAAAACAGTCAGTGCAAGAAGCTTATTTTGATTTTTTTTAAATCATACAGCAGCCTATTTATTCCATGTGTTGAGTTATAGTGATGTCGGCAAAATTAGTCCGGCCCACTGGAGGTCTCATTCGAACCAATGCTGACCCAATTTGAGTTTGACACCCCTGATTTAGAATTTTCAATATGTGAATTCTATAATTTATAATTTGAAAAATGAATAAATACATAAATACAACAAACATATTGGAGAACAAAAACATAAAACCAACACAGGTGATTTGAACAATGGGCGCAGTACGCATTGAACTTTTGACCTTACTTCGCTCCACTTCCTCCCCAATTCACACATAAGCCTACTCTGTGCGCGCCGCGGTCTGTCAGCGCCGCGCACTATGCTGTAGTTCGCTGCCACTCTAGTTCACACAGCGGTTGCCGCGGTCCGTCTCCGGAGCGTGCCACCAGCGCCACTATGCTCTGCTCAGTTTCAAATATGTTGCGAGTCTATTTTTCAACAGAGTGCGCGAGACTGCAGCAGGTTCGCGTCAAGCTAGACAGAATATCACAACCCAGACAGGAAGTCAGACAATGAAACGCACAGAGCATCCGGTCAATATCAAAATAAAACACATTAGACGGACTCACGATCGCATTTTTCATCACTTTATCAACATGACGTAAAAACAGGCACCGAATGAACAACAAATCATCCTCAGAAAGACAAAGCAACATATTGTTTGCATGTTTATCTCTTTTTTACCGCGTGATAGGGATGTTACGTTTCACTCAACTCCCGATACGATACGATTCTCTCACGATTTATTTTACAAAGCGAGACTGAAGACAAATTATGACAGAAAAAGATTCCTTTAAGTTTTTCATGAAAACACCAATGCACCTCGTAATCTCTTTGGCTCTTACACTCGTTTGGGCGAGCGGGGCTAAAAACCTGTCAGTGTGGTTTGGCTTCGCAGCTGCCATGATAACGCCTGCTTATTACAACCGACCGCTTCTGCTCTACAGCTGCTAAGGTGGCGGGTAGATGAAAAAATTCACCGGCCAAACATATATTTTACCGGCCGAAATAACAAATTGTGTTTTTGTGTCGCATACACATTTGTTACAGTACATTTAATTGGGAAGGCATTCTGTTCTGTTGAATCAATCATAGATTTAAGTCACAGATTTGATAATTATATCAGATCTGGGGTCTCATTTATAAAAGAGTGCGTAGAATCCATACTAAAAATGTACGTGAGCCAAAAACCCGGAAATGGCGTGCGCACAAGAAAATTCAGATTTATAAAACCGTTCGTGCGCACACCTGCACGCAATGTTCCATTTATAAATCAGGATCCACTTGGAGAAGTGCGCACGTGAGAAGCCGCAAATTCCGCCCTTGGCACGCCCATAATCCACCATAAATGGTCAATGCAAAGCACCTCATGAATATTGAGGTGTATAAATCAGCCAGCTGATCATAGTCTTTACGCGTAAAAATGGCAAGCAGGACGAAAACCAAGAAGCGAAATTTTTCGGACACGGAAGTAGAAGTACTCATCGGTGAGGTGGAGGCTCGAAAAAGCATTTTGTTTGGTACTCACAGCGCTGGGGTTACAAATAAAAGAAAGGGCAGCGAGTGGCAGAGCGTCGCTGTCGCTGTTAATGCAGCAAGCGCCACAGAGAGGACTGTGTCCGAGCTCAAGAAAAAGTGGTCAGACTTAAAAGTAGAGGCCAAGAGGAGGATTGCCCGCCACCGCCAGAGCGTGTCTGCAACAGGTGGGGGCACAGGCACATCCGACCTTACGCCACAGGAGGCCAAGATCGCAGCCATAATTGGAGATGCCAGTGTGGCTGGTATTGTGCCAGAGAAGGAGGGAGACACGGATTTGGCTGCAGCCACAGAGGAACCAGGTAAAGCAGTTTTATATTTTTTATTGTGATAGAAAAATGTCATTGTCAGAAGCACGATTTGCTAATGTGGTGTCCCTTTATACTTCCAGAATCGGGAGTCTTTCCCGGTGAGGGGGTTCCTGTTGAGGGGGATCCCTGTGAGGGGCCTGTGGGCGCACAGCGTGCTATCCCAAGCACAAGTGCGTCCCGTGCGCATGGTGGAGGTGGACGTGTGCTCACCGACGCCGTTCTGCAGACACAGAGAGAAACAATAAATGTCATTGATAGAGTTGCTACAGAACTTCAAGAAATTAGAACCGTGATGTGCAATATTCTGTCAGTAATGAACGAAATGTCATCTTCATTAAAAGAATTTGTGAAAAAGTGAACCTTATTCTTTGTCTTCCATCTGCACCGCTGGTTGCTGCAATCTCCATTACAATTGCAGCTTGTGAACTGGAGTAGCTCCTCAGGAGCCATGGGGTCTAGGGTTGGAACTGGCTCATAACCATGAACTGCTAACATCCATCCATAGTCACTCGGGTCAAAAGACATGCTCTTCAGAAGCATCCAGTCCTGGGTTTGGAGATAGGCACGGAGAGAATGCTGTGCAGCTGAACCGTCTGTTGGAGGAAGAGTTTCTGGTTTAATCAGCCCGGCTGCTGCCTTCTGTGAGAACATGCTATACCGAATTGCACTTAAAGTACTACCTGGTGCATTATATGTGCTGGAAAATCATTATACCAGCCCTGATTACTGCCTCCTTAGTAGCTTGCAAGTCAAGGGAGATGTCCATGTGTTCATCAATGTCTCCTGCACAAAACTTGTTAAAGAGAGTTGATATCCCGTGGCCCCCAATTGCAGAAACTGTATCACAACCGGTGAAAGCGTGACAAAAGAGCAGGTAGCGACTCTGTCTTTCTGAGAGAGCTTCTCTGATCTTCCTGACATCATAAGAGCCCTTTGACGTGGTTAATGAGAGTAGATAATTGTTGCTTGAGCTATGGTGTACCAACATTATGAGCACGTCTGCATCTTCAGCCCGCACCTGGAAATAGAACAAGATCTGTGAAGAGCATCTTCCACTGTGCAAAAAATCTGTGCAATCGTCAAGTTATTTTACAATGCTAATGCTCGTCCTTTCTGAGGATAAAAACACTTGCTTAACAATGTGGCACATCAAAATACAGCACAAAACAGCAAAATATCAACCACATAATTTGCGTTGATGTAATTAATGCAACATTGCTACATAATGTTTTACTAACCTCAACAGAGTCATCTGTAGCAGCAGCCAATGCTGCTCTCACAAGCAAAGTGTCAGCATCATTGTCACACTGCTCCACGGTGATCTGATGTCTCCGGAACTTTGAAGAGAGGAGATGGATAAGCTCACACTTGTTACGAATGTTGTCCATGAACTTTGCCCGTGGTGTCAAATGTATCATATCTGGTCGAATCTGTAGATCACAGCAGGAGTTCTTGGTACGCCGGATGTGGTCATGATCTTTTGGCGAGCTTCTATAGCCATCAAAGACCACAATGATCTTCTGGGAGCAACTGCCAAGACACTGCACATACCTCAGGTAACTGTCTGCAATTTCCTGCCAAGTCTGACCTTGTTCCCACTTTACCATGTAGAGAAGCCATCCTCCATCAACGACCAGATTCGAGCAGGGTTGGTCTGTGAGGTCAAGCGGATCAGTGAAGTCTTTCAGGCTTGTCTTTGAAAAGCCTGCTTTGTTTGCCTTGTTCCTTTTTTGATCTTTGTTGTTGAACAAGGGGAAGGGAGTCAGCTCATACTCTAAGCTTGTCTCAACAGTCATATCCCTTTGGGAGAAGATTATCAGTCGGTTGAACAACTTGAGTGAGTTTAGATAAATCTTCTTGTCATTGACCTTGGGAATCTTTCTGAGCGATGACAGGGCCTGTACCTTGAACTTAACCTCCACGGTTGATGTCATTGACTGTCCATCCAGCTTTATCTGCATCTCCCTCCCAACTTCAGCCACTCTCTCAGCATTGACTGTGTCACCCGCAGTGCTCATGAATCCTGTTGAGAAGACACAAGCAACTGCTTGTCTCGATCGTGGTCAAATGGGTTGTTTGAGGGTAAGTTCAACTGCTTCAGCGTCTCAGATGCTTCACCAGTGTTCTGGAAAGGTCTTTATGGAGTGGAGCATGTTTCTTGACACCTTCCTCCATGCGCTGGTTGACATCGGAGAAGAGGTTGAGGGTCTGCACCCAGCACTTGTGGCCTGAATCACTATTTCTCATCCTCCCTCTGCTCAACCCACCATCTGACTTGGTCACCTTCCATCAGTGTTTGCTCGATACAGATGTCACACCAGGTGCCAGACCAATCATGGCAAGAGTAACGGACAACATGGTTCCCGTGGGCAGTAATACTTTCTAAGGTCTCCTTGTAACCAGGTACAGTTTTGAGTTGCTTCATGAGCTGACAATAGAGCCGCATGTCACTGGCATAGTGATGATGCCCCACAGCTGAAAATATGTCCAGCATCTTGGTGGGATTGCAGGACAGGTGCCCATCGTGTTCTGCAAGCCGTTCAGTTTTGATGAAGATCTTGATGACATCGACCATGTAGTGGTACTGAACCCAGAGTGCAGGCGTTCTTCCTCCCTATGCAAGTTTTTTAAATATTTTTCAAACCTCTCTTTAAAGACTGCAACTATTGGGCCTGTGTGTCTGGCTCCCATCTTCCCATCAGCAACTTTCTTCGTGAAGGTCCTCATTTCACCAAGCTCATCCTCACTGAAGGCATGTTTCATGACATGCTGATAGATGGCTGCATCTATAAGGAGGTGAGCGCGGATTGCCTTTTCAAAACACCCTCCATTCAGGATGTTGGTGGCCGTTGTACTTCCTGGATAGATCAGCTGGATCAACTCTAGTAGTCCAGAATCAGCCATGATATTACCCAAGGACCTGAGGTAAGACTTCAGGAGGTGAAACCCACCCGACCTTGGAATGATGGGTAGATTCCCCTGCTTTATGATATCCACTGCCTTGAGCCAGATGGGTAGATCGAAGGTCACTATGGTGACTTTGTCCCTGGAGAGACGCATGCACTCTTTGAGAGTGGTGAAGATGGTCCTGTGGTCATTAGGGTCACCTTCGATGACTGGGAGGAAGTTGACCTGTGTGCTCTGCTTGACATCATCAGCATGGATTCTTTTCATCCAGCCATTCCAGTTCAAGTGCTGGAACTCAGGATCTTGGGCTTTTATCACCCATCCTGCTGCCCAGAGCATGTCTCTCGGAGAGAGGAGTGGCTGGTCTTGTGTCATGGACATGGAGAGCTCAGCCATTGAAAGAAACGTGATGGAGTTTATACCTGTCTGTTTCCTGTTGGTGAATGGAAGAATCTTCACTTCAGCTGACTTAAGGATCTTAGCCTTGTCAAGTGCCTTCATTTTCACCCTGTTGACAGCTGTTGTCATCTGATCATTTGCCGAAGGTGGTGCTGGAGAGGTAACTTTAATCATACCCATAGAATGAAAGGGAGTGTTCCCATAAATTGAAACAATGTTCAAATCGATATTGTGTCCAACAAACTGAGTGACTGAGGAGATTGAGCTTGTATCCCCAACATCCATGGTGTTCGTCTGATCGTAACTCTGTATTTCACTTTCACCAGCTGTCATAACTAATAGATCCTCAAGTTGGATGTCAACCTCGATCTCCTCATCTATCTGATTGTCGGTTTCTTCAACAATGGTGCCAAGAGCACCAGAAGCATCAGAGATGCCCACTCCATTCTTGTCATGGAGGAAGCATTTGTAATTTTGTATTTCTGCATAAGACTCTGTGTACTCCAACCGGTGTAACTTGTTGAGCATCCACTTTGACCCAAATCTATGATCCAGTTTTATGGCAAGCCCCATCTGGTACGGCAATACCCCTAACCGAGGCCGAAAGGCCTTTATGAAGTTCTGTCCCCAAATGGCTACTCTTTCATCTGTCCTCACTATGAGTCTCAACATCATCTGAAGGCTCTCAGGAACAAGGGCCAGCTGAAAAGGGATATCAGTCATACTGTGTGCAGTAGGGTATGACTTTGGATCTATATCAATAGTGGCGATGTCATTGCAAATTAACTTTAGTGCAGTCTTTAAGATTTGAGTCTTCTCATTTCCAAACTTAATGTTAGCATGATGCTCTCGAAGGATATTGCTGGTCTTATCTTTGAAACAGAGAACATCTGCACTCCTCTGCTGTGATGTGAAATACAGTGTGTCCTGGTATTTCTCTAGGAACTTCTTCTTCAGCCATTTCTTTGAATATGAGAGACTCTTATCTGGTGACTGATCAAACTGCTGCATTTTTATGTGGACTTGTGAAACAAGTACAGGTGATGAGCACTGTTGACCAGAATATTCAATAATTCCACGGATTCCGTCATAAAAGTCAGGGATATGCTCAATGAATTTGTCTTTGTGTACCTGGATGTCATCCTCATCTTCTCCCCGGATGAAAAGACCCACAAGGAGCATGTCCGAAAGGTTCTTCAGCGCCTCCTGGAGAACCAACTCTTTGTAAAGGCAGAAAAGTGTGAATTTCATTTTTCCACAGTGTCCTTCCTCGGATTTGTCGTCACTCCCAACAACATTCTTATGGTTCCTTCTAATCCTGTTGCCGAATGGCACTGAAAGCACGTGCTTTCAGTGTTCTATGATTTACTTTGTAGATGTCTTCAGTGTTGTCTTAATTTCTGTCTCTGTGTTTCCCCTGTTCTGATTGCCCTGATTGTACTCACCTGTGTTTTGTTTGTTTCACCTGTCTAACTAGTCTCACCTGTGTTGATTACCCCGTGTCTATTTAGTCTCTGTGTTTCTTCCCCTCTGTGTCGGTTCACTGTTGTTTTGTCAAGTGTCAGTGTTCGATGTTTGTTCATGTTTCCTTGTGGCTACCTGTTTTTTGACGTTTTGGATTTAGTAAGTTTTGCCTTTTTGCCTTTTAGTTTAAATAAATCTTTTTGTTCCTGCAATTGGGTCCTCCTTCATTCCAGCCGTGACAGATTTGGGCTGAGTATGTGCACAATACCCTACCTTGTTCTGCTGCTGGTCTCACACCCTTTCAGTGTGCCTATGGTTACCAGCCACCACTGTTCCCAGAGATGGAGTCGGAGGTCGGTGTTCCTTCAACCCAGGCTGTTCGTCGCTGTCGCCGGATTTGGCAGAGGACACGACAAGCTCTAATTAGGACCTCTGCTAGATACAAGAAATGGGCTGATCAACACCAGATCCCAGCTCGCTCATACAAGCCTGGGCAGAAGGTTTGGTTGTCCACCAGAGACCTTCCCCTTCGGGTGGAATCCTGTAAGTTGGCTCCCCGATTTGGTGGACCATTCCAAGTTTCTAAAGTTGTCAATCCTGTGGCTGTTTGCCTGAAACTCCCCAGACCCTGGATGATTCATCCCACTGTCCATGTGACCGGCATCAAACCTGTGAAGGCTTGTTCCTGCCTCCAAACCCCCTCAACCCTCCCGGATCATTGAGAGTGGGCCCACTAGTGTGACAGGGTCAGTTTTAAGAGGGTGTCCTGCATGTTTTATTTTGTACTGGTGCATGTTTTGTATTTTATTGATTTGGGTTTTTAGAGTACGTGTTTTTATTATAACTTACTATTTAAATGCTTTTATTCTTATTGCATGTTTTATCAGTGTGTGTGCCAGAGATTGCTGTGCTTTTTAAGTAACTGTTCTTTCCTACGGACCCTGAAGGTCTCAATGACAATCTCCAGGCAGTAATTAAATAGCTGCGCTACAGGTGTAGGACGTGGGTGCAAGAGGGTTTAAATACCCAAGCGGGAAGACACGACGGGGGGAACACGAGGGGAAGACACAACGAAGGGGAACACGAGGGGAAGACACAACGAAGGGGACACCAGAGGGAGAAGATGGTAGAGACGACCGCAGGCCTGCTGTAGAGACGACGGTAGCGACGAGGATGAAGCCTCGGAGCCAGCACAACTAACTTGCGACATCCCAGACCTAGAGGTGAATGAGCCACCAGAGTCTGAAGCGCAGCAGCCTGTATCCGCTCGACATGAAAACTCCGGCCTGGGTCGGTAACGAGTCGTTACTGCCCCAGAAAAATCGTTAGTATTGCTTTATTTCTAACAGCGGATACTGAGAGGGCTGGCTGTGGAGCCTGGTCGAGTGTGGCAACTCTTGGTGTGTTGGCGGTGTACTGGTGGTTGTTGTCTATCTCCGCAAGACAGGCGGAGGGCCGTGCGGGAGGACGCGGCGACGAGAGGCAACCGAGCAGGCGCCCGCTGGCGCGTGGGACAAGGAGCGGCAGAGCAGCTGGCACGAGAAGGATATTTCACCGTTTTAAAGACAGTAATCAACTTTTGGAGGGCAAAATTACGATTTTTAGAGAGACATTTTAGGACTTTTTAGATTAGATACACAGCTGTTTTTTACTGGTTATTTATAATAAATACTTTTAATGCACCCTCTATTGTCTGTTTTAACTCTGCTCACCCCTGATTTTAGAACCTGTGTGACCTTTTAAATCAGGAGTCCTAGGGCTCCTTTTAACCCTAGGTGGAGTTGTCGGCTTTTATAGTTTTTACAAAACCTTCTTAATATTACTGTAGGCCTTCTTAAAAACAAGAGTAGTTTTTACTACTGTTAAATTCCGGACTGGGCCACACTTGCAGTACGACATCAGTTTCTGGTCGACTGGGAGGGATATGGACCTGAAGAGAGATCATGGGTGTCATCTAGTAACATATTGGACCCTGCACTTATCCGGACCTTCCATGACCAACATCCAGAACAGCCTGGGACGTCCAGTGCCGTCCCTAGGGGAGGGGACTGTCAGGTCCACCTCTGCCTCTTAGTTGTAGTTGTAATTTTTTGTTGTATCTTAAGTCATTTCAGGTTTTATTTTGTGTAACTTACGTCTCCTCTCGTTTCAGATCCTCCTACCTGCCCTCATGTGTTTCCCGCCTCTTTGATTGTCTGTGCTGCCCTGATTATCTCCAGCTGTGTCTGGTTGTCTACACCTCCCTTTAGTATTTAATCTGTGTCTCCCCTTCCTTCTGTGTCAGTTCGTCTTTGTACCTAGTTTTAAGCGTTCTAGTCTTATTTCCTCGTGTTTTGACCTTTGGTATTTGATCTCTGCTGTGAATTTGGATAACGTCTTTGCCTGCTCCCTTTGGATTTGTTTGCCTGTGTTTGGAATCCCATTAAAGACTGCTTGGTGCACTCTGAGTCGTGCGTTTCAGTTCAATCTCTCGTGGTTGTTGGTCATTACAATAACCACCAATTTATATTCCAATGAAGCACTACAGCCACTTCCTTAATGCATTATGTGAGATAAGTGCCTCAAGTTTCTGATGTGGCTCAATACACAGCTTTGTTTTTTGGGTTCCAATGCATTATTATTATAAGCTCCTGCTGGTGAAGTCTGTTCTCACTGTTAAACATTTTCTCTGTACAGCTACTCTAGGATATGAACTTTTCAACCAAATGGAAACAGAAATAGAAACGCCCATACTGTATGTCTTTAAAAAATAAATTGCCCTGTCTGTATGTATAGCTCTGATTAAGCTCAGATTTGTAACAGAGACCAGCAAGGTCAAATTTTGGCTTGATGTAAAACAAGGTTGGCAGCCAATTTGGGGTGAATTCTTCTCTGTAGCTTAGCCATTAAATTACAACTCTGTCTCAGTATATTTGAAAGCATCTTTAGCTGGATGGGATATGCAGAACTTTGGTTTGGAAAAGAGCAAAGAAGCTGGCAAACACTATAGCTCTGTTGTTTGGATTAATATGCCCCAACACTGTCTTTGGGGAAATTAATGGGTGTTACTTCAAGCAGCTTTCTTTCCTTCTCAAACCATTTCTGCTGATTTCGTACTTTCGTGACCCCTCTACCAGTTCTTTTCTTCCTCCCTCTGTAGCCCTTCCCATATTTTCTCTTTGTAGATTAATTGCTCAGTCATCTCATATGTTAAGGACTGCTGTGAGTGTCCTACTCGACTGCTTGAAAGTGGTGGCATCAGCAGGATTTGACTGCTGCTTCTCAAGTTGCCATTTCTTAGGCATTCCTACCTCTCTTCTCCAGGTCTCCTTAAAGGTACCTCCTCTTATTCTATAACATCTCACTCATCCAGTTGCTTTCTTACCTGCTTTTTGTAAAGCGTCTTGAGATAACACTTGTTATGAATTGGCGCTATACAAATAAAGATTGATTGATTGATTGATTGATTGATGCTTGAACATGGTGTTCGTTATGGACAATCTGTGACGAGCACAGAAGTCCAATAACAGAACACCGCTCGGGTTCAGATTGGGGGGGGGCCGTTCCTCCCAATCACACCCTTCCAGGTCTCACTGTCGTTGCCGACGTGAGCGTTGAAGTCCCCCAGCAGAATGATGGAATCCCCAGAGGGAGCACTTTCCAGCACCCCCTCCACGGAGTCCAGAAAGGGTGGATACTCTGAACTGCTGTTTGGGCCATAGGCACAAACAACAGTCAGGATCCGTCCCCCCACCTGAAGGCAGAGGGAGGCTACCCTTTCATCCACTGGGGTAAACTCCAACATACAGGCGCCAAGCCGAGGGGCAATAAGTATTGCCACCCCTGCCCGGCGCCTTTCACCAGTGGCAACTCCAGAGTGGACGAGAGTCCAACCCCTCTCGAGAAGACTGGTTCCAGAGCCCTTGCTATGCGTCGAGGTGAGGCCGACTATATCTAGCCGGAACTTCTCAACCTCGCGCACCAGCTCAGGCTCCTTCCCCGCCAGAGAGGTGACATTCCACGTCCCTAGAGCTAGCTTCTGCAGCCGAGGATCGGACCGCCAAGGTCCCCGCCTTCGGCTGCTGCCCAGCTCACACTGCACCTGACCCCTTTGGCCCCTCCTACGGGTGGTGAGCCCACGGGAAGGGGGTCCCACGTTGCCTCTTCGGGCTGTGCCCGGCCGGGCCCCATGGGTGCAGGCCCGGCCACCAGGCGCTCGCCATCGAGCCCCACCCCCAGGCCTGGCTCCAGGGGGGGGCCCCGGTGACCCGCGTCCGGGCAAGGGAAACAAAGGACCATATATATTGTTCATCATAAGGGGTTTTTGTGAGCTACGCTTTGTCTGGTCCCTCCCCCCGGACCTGTTTGCCTTGGGTGACCCTACCAGGGGCATAAAGCCCCCGACAACGGAGCTCCTGGGGTCATTGGGACACTCAAACCCCTCCACCACGATAAGGTAGTAGCTCAGGGAGGGGTAAAAAAATCTTGCGCCAAAGGATTTTCAGGGCAACACACATGAATATTGCAATCTCCGACAATAAGGACCCGGTCATATTTGGGCATAATATCAGCCAGGAACACAGAAAAATGTGTTAAAAAGTCTCTGTTATATTTGGGAGGCCGGTAGATCACAGCACACAGAACCGTGTGAGAATGGCCCAGCTCAAACAGACTGAGCTCAGAGCTGGTGAAGGAGGATGGCAGCGATAACTGTTTACACTTAAACACACCTTTAAAAACAGTCGCAATTCCCCCTCCTCGGCCAGACGTCTGCGGAGAGTTAAAAAAGCAGCAGTCGTCAGGTAAAAGTTCGGCGAAGACACTGGACTCACCGACACTCAGCCAGGTCTCGGAGATAAAGAGGAAATCCAGTTCCCGGGATATGAAGAAATCCTTAAGGATAAATGATTTGTTCGCCAGCGATCTGGCGTTTACCAGGCCGAACCTGGCAGGAGCTGGCGGGTCAGGACAAGCAGCTGACAGGAAGGCCCGACCCAGATTTACTCCGCGCCAGCGGAGACAAGGAGAGCAGGGTCCGCGGGGCTGGAACATCCCATCCGAGCCCGCCACCGGTACCAACCAGGCAGGGACAGGGTCCAGCGAACGTCCAGAGACACAAAGGCGAGGCCCCGCTCCAGATCCTCCTCGATTAGGATGAACCAACCCGACCCTCAGCCTCACCAGACAGCCACCACGTTTGCGACGGTGGCGTTTTCGCTGAGGAGGTGGCACTGGAGTGCGGCAGAGGTATGACGGGAAGTCAGAGAGGAAAGGAGGCAGAGTTTTTTGTCCATGAGTATCAAAGTTGACCAGATTGTTGGCGGATATTCTTAGATCTAGCAACGTTTGGCGATCATAAAACCGCAGAGTGTTGACAGTATGTGCAACAAGTGTTACGAACAACAGAAACACACAAAATAGTCGGAGCAGTCGGTGCAGCTGACGGCCCGCCTCACACACTGGTGCCATCTTGACAGCTCCTTCATTTGTTTCAAATGTTCAGTTAAACGATCTCCTTCCTTCATTTCACATCGGAAATATTTAGAAATAGTTTATTTGCTAAAGTATCTCTCTCAAAATGGCCTTTCAGCGTAGTCCACGCTTCTTTGGGAGTCTGGCAGCTTGTTATCAGGTACAACTGGGGTGTACTTACATTCAGCACTAACATGGAGAATGCCTTCTCTCTCCGTTTGTTGAACTCAGCTTGTGCTTGTGCGTTAGCATCTGCGGCTAGCGTGTCCGTCTCTGTTAGCATACCCCATAGTCCTTTAGCCTTTAGCAAGTGCTCCATCTGAAACTTCCAAGTTGCCCAGTTCCCTGGTCCGCTCAGCTTGTCTATAAACAGCTTCTCATCCATTGTGAAAATCCACAACACTGTTTATTTCACCAAAAACCCTGTGTAAAGACAGCTTCCTTAGTGTCGATCTGGGCCCATAACCTGTTGCAAGTTTTTTTTAACGTGAGCTTTATTCATTGGCACCAGAGAAGTAACAATGAGAACAGTGCCACCCATTGGTGAAATTACTGTACTACAACAATGGGTTCTAACGAGAATTCGCCTTTGGGATTTTTGCATTGGATTTTGGATCATTGCAGAAAATAAGCTCTATGGCTAACACACGTTTCTGATGCATAGGCGTTTTGTTCAGCAGGATAATCTTTACAAATGAACACCACTTTTATGAATTTTGAAGCGTTCATCCAGCCGAGAGAAGTAAAAAGCTAACGTTATGCTACAGTACAAGCGAACTACACCACGTTCAGTTGATTTTAACGTCACTACCGTTATGCTTCATCGATCTATTCAACGGTTTTGACAAGCTAGCGAAACCGTAGCTTAATAAGTTGTTTATTAACCTAATATTTGCAAGAGCACTGAAAAACAAGACTAGATGTAGTAAGGCGGACTAGTGAGAGAGTTCCCGGCGTGATGACGTTAAATGTCCCCGACAACCACTGTAGTCTCATTTAGCAACTTCTTAGCAACCGCCGTTTTTAGTACGCGTAAAAACTTTAAAATTCACAAGTTGGGGTCTTATCTAACTTAGTTTATCTCGTCTAACAAAACGCCAACATCTCTTGAGCTTGTGTTAACCACAGACCTTATTTCAGGTGTCTAACCACAAACCCATTCAAAATCCCCATTGACTTTTAGAGGATAGAACCCATGGCGCTGAAATGCTAACTCACTTCCGGGTTTTAGGACTCATTCCTGTGGCACTCTATTGTTACACGGTTGCTCATATCTCCCTCAAAATCATTTAAAGTTTACCACCCTAAGACCTTGGCCATACTAGCTTTCCAAGCTCAAAGGCCTGTGTCAAAAGCTGTTGCCATACGGACGCAGCGTTCACACGGAAGTAGTTATTTGAGGGTCTTACCTTGGTCGTATACACACGAAACGTCATACACATCATCCCGGTGGGAAAGTAAAACGTTTCGTATGGGTTAAGTTAGTGGGCGTGGCTAAATGGCTCAGTGGCGACCCCTTTAAAATTTTCAAAAAGGGTGGCCTTTTTTCTTCACCTACATGCACAGGGTTTTTCCTGCATAGAGAACTTTTTAGCACCCCCAAAAGAGGTTTTAACATTATAAAATGGTCAAAAATAACAGGAAAATGCATAGATTTCTGTCAAATAGGGTAACACATACTCATAGACTCAAAGGCCCATTCTGAGCCAGGAAAAACCCTGATGAATGACAATTTCTTATGCATGTTGAGCATGTCACAACCATACTTGTGCGCAGCATGACCGTACGTCAAAGGGCGTAACAACAGCTGGGGGTCAAACCTTTACGTTTTTACTGTTTGCCAAATGTTAGAAAATATTTGTTACTCATATACTTTGTCTGATCTATTCCAAATTTCACATGTATGATATGGGTTGGCCTCTGAACACATTCACATAACAATATTTAACTGTAACCATATTAGCCCCTACTGCAAGGACTAAGTACTACTTCCCATATAAAATGTCAGATTTTCTGTACATTTCACATGAATGATATCAGTCCTGCCCTGATCACATCTTCCCTAATACAATTATACCATCAACATAGCGCCCTCTATTGGAAAGAGCCGGTACTACATCACATATAAAGTGCTAGATTTGCTCCAAATTTCACAGCTATGATCAGGTTTGGCCTCTGAACATATTTACACAACGATAATTAACTGTAACCTTAGCGCCCCCTACTGCAAGGACTAAGTACTACCTCCCATATAAAATATCAACATTTTCTTCTAATTTCACAGGTATCATGACAGTGCCAGCCTGAACTGCTCTACATAAAAATATTATGTGATCTTCATGGCGTTGCCTATTTGAACTTGCCAGTACTACCACTTTTACACAAATCCATCTGCTGGCCTGCTCCTTGGCCCCACCTCGCTGCCGCTGCATTCCCCGTGGTTTCGACACACCCCGACATGCACAGGGGTGCGAGGGCCCTTCATCACCGCTTGTGGTTTTAATTTATCCTTAGGTGTCCCACAGATGAGATTCCATTTTGTGGTGGTAGCAGATCACAGCTGTTTATTCATCAGACTAGAGAAGTTAAGAGAGAGCTTGTCAAATGTCATGGACTAGCAGCAGATAAAATGGAAATAATGTATTCTCATGAGGTCTGAGCCCTCTCTTCTGAATCCAACTCTTATGCACTTGCCGGCAAATACAAAAAAACATGTTTAAAAAACACTAAAGGACTTGTGAGCCAGGTAAAAAATACAACTTCCCGAAAATTAAGTAAAGGCTCTCAAGAAGGCAAATTTACTAAACAGAAAGCCATGTTATTTGTCTGATTTAAATGAAAATTTCCCCCAAAAGGCACTTTTACCGCAAACACAAGTAGAGTGACTGAATTTGCTGTGTTGGTGTGTAGCTCACATCCTCCAGGAACCTGTCACTCAAAGAGACCAGACCCCCTATTATCCATAACTTTAGGCTTCTTAAATATTTGTAAATGGGTTTTATAAAATACCACTACAGACCAAAACAGTTTTTTGTTATAGGCGTTCAACATGTTTATTTTGGCTGTAAGTTAAGCATTTTAATATGGGTACAATTGGAATTTTATTTTTGCCCTAGAGTCAGCTTCAGTTGGACACTTGAGGAACTGCAGTTTTTATTCCATTCATTTTTCAAAGCCTAATGTTGCAGTTTGTGGTGAATGAATATTTAGCAGATGATACGTGATCCTAGAAGTTGAAATAGAAATTTAAAGGAATCTTTAAGAGTAAATTAAATGGACTTGGTAAATTGACTTGGGGTTATATATTACTTTTCTAGTCTACTGACTTGTCAAAGCACTTTAACACTACATGACACATGATGAGACTAAACACTTTCTTTGGGATTATTCTTTGGTTATTATCAGTAATTAGTTTTTGGTATTTGGTCTGCCTTGTCATCGAGCTCTAAATATCTATTTAGTCATTTAAATGGCATATTATCCATTGTTGTTCAAAATGCAAACAGGCACTTTGATAAGAATTAACACAACAATACACAACAATAAATGATACAAAACATACAGTCAATGTACCCAATACAAACATGGAACATTAGTTTGCCTTTGTCGAGTCTTTTTTTCCATTTGTCCTATAGTTTATCTGACTAACTGTTATTGTCTTGGAGTTGTTGCTATTCTTCACATGGCCCTCTTGATTAAATTGGCTAATAAACCCTACCTGTGTGATTTCACTTTTTGTATGTGTTGCTTTCTTACTGTAAGCTCTTTATGAATATAACATGAATTCAGATTTGATTTGATTTTTTTTTTTATCACAAGGATAAGCTTGGACATTATTGCTGCCTGGTCAGGTATGAACTTTTCTTGACTTTGCTCAGCGTCAGAGATTAATGCCACCCCACCGAGCTGAGTAAGTGCCCATTTACCCAGCGGGGAGAGAGGGCAGTAACCTAAATACTGCTTGTTTTGCAATTCTGGGTGGATTCAGAATCCCTGCAAGATAAAATGGGAGGAAACCAGGAAATCAAAGTACAAAGCAGCAGAATTATGTCCTCTATCTTTCTTTGCCTACATAGAAGTCCTGCCTCCAAGTAACACCATGTCTGGGTGTGTGTACTGTGATTTACCGAGCAGTGGCAAAGATCCATTAGCAATGAAACAACATAGCCTCTATCCAAGAAGTGATTTATGTATTCAATAAACCTCCCTGGCTTCCATTCCCTGCTACCCCTCATTTCACTTCCTTATTCTTGATAGCAGTGGTAAGAAAAGCCACAGCAAGTCCAAGGTAGGTGAGGAAACAACAGCTCCATGAACCTGCTCTAATAGCAGTTCTCTCTGGCAGCTTTGCACTTGTTACTCAATGTATCTTGTATAAAAACTCCTGCAGAGTTTTTTACGGCTTCACAGTTAGGTAATTTTAAAAGGCTGTAAGGCAACAATGCTTCACAGTAACAGATTTTAACTCCAAAAGAAAACTCAAGGGAAGGAAGCCGCCTCATTAATAGTTTAGGCAGCAACAAAGAATTTATTGACCTCGTCAGATTGCTTTGGGCTACATGAAGTGTTGTTAAACGTTTCTAAACAGTAGACATTATGGGCTGCCTTTACATCATTAGTTCAGCATATTTGATTTGGGTTCATTTTCTTTTTGATTCATTGCTCATATTGGCTTTTAGAAACAAACAAGGGCTGTAAGTCATGATTTCATATGGACTGATGGATAACTATTTCGAGTCATTCATTGTGGACTGGTATGTCATCTATTATCATCTGTGTTAGATGCAGTGTGGGAAAATAATTCTATTTAGTTGACAGCCAGTATGTCGCGCAATAATTTACTTAATGTATTCACTTATTTATTCTCCAGTCCCAGAGTTTTTCCAACTAATGACCAATTTGGTTTTATTCGTCTTGACTACATTTTTGCATGATGTTATGAATAATTAGCATAATATTATAGAAGGCCCTGTGTAGCCTATATGTTTTACTTACTTTTGAATAAGAAACCATTTAAATCAACTGACTAGGAATAAAAAAACACATCAACCTTTACATTTGTTTTTATGACAATGTTAATCTAAATGCCAATAGGTGATTAAAATAATTGTATTATTCATGATGAGCTATTCAGGCAAGCATTTAAAAAAGGAACTTCTAACCTACAACAGTAGTAGCAATGATAGGCCAAAAATTGCCCAGGGGAAGGAAAATGTATAAAGCCCCGTTTCGACCGGAGGAACTATCCCCCAGAACTATGGTCTTTTTGAGGAACTACGTGCGTTTCCACCAGATCTACCAGGGTAGAAATGTAGTTCTGGGGTGGAAGTTTACCCCTAAAAAAGACCCTGCTAGGGGTTATGTACTTTCTGAAGGTCCAGGGACTTTTGACAATAGGACATGCAGCCCCTGCAGAGCTGAATGTCTCTGATTGGTCAGTCACAGCAGGGTGTTAGATCACCCACTGTGTTTAAAAGACTGCAGCTGAGAGCCCATTGTTTTTACCCTACCTTTATTTTAATCAAAGTTTGACTGTCACAATTATAAAAAGGTCCAAACACATTAGATTAGACTAAGTATAACTTTAAGAACAAATTAACTGAACTAAAAATAAAAATAAATAGAAAAGCAAACAACAGAAGAGTCAGAGGTTTAATCTGGATTTAAAACCTTTATAGTTTTTTTAATCTCTTAAATTTGTTTAGTTTTTATTTAAGTGTATTTTAAGTTGTTCACTTGTTCATGGAGATAAAACAACTTGGTTTGACTTCTACAGAAATAATCTAACTTTATGTTTGTATAAAATAATGAGGGACTTGTCTACTTTTTCTTTCTTTATTCTCCATTAAAAAAACATCTTTAAATAAAATATATTCTAACTTTGGTGACTACAAATATTTTTCAGAAACACATTTCAAAATGATCCTACACAGATCTTGTGTATTCACAATAAAAAAATCAGATGTTCTAAAGTTTAAATGTCAAAATCATAAAAAATACTTTACCCCAATATTAACTTTAAGAAATTAATTGCAGGGGTTAAAATCATTTCTCTTCCTAACAGGTGTGTCTTGTTGAAATAAGGGGAGTGAGGTATCCAGTGTTAATTCTTCTAATACTTTGATTAGAGTCCTCTTCCCTTTAATGACACTAAACACAGCACTCATCTTCTTTCCATTGTTAATCAATGAAGTCATTTGCAAAGCAATAGAGCCTGATTTGCATAAACTGCCCAGAACTTCATGCAGCGGTGGAAACGCAGACAACCATTGGCCACAGGAACCTTTTAGTTCCTTGAAGAGAAGTCCCTGAACCATTTAGTTCTGGGGGCCTTTGGTCGAAACGGGGCTTAAGAGACCTTACTCTTTGTCTATTTATATTACAAAAGAGCAGGTAAAAAGACCATGCTCATTGTTATGTTACAAAAAGCAGGTAAAAGACCTTACTTAATGCTATATTACAAGGACCCAGCTTAATTCATCATGAGCACTTTAGCAAAGCAGTAAAAGATACATTGGTCAGAAAAAACTTCCTTATTAAAAGGCAGAAATCTTCGGCAGTGATCCCCGGCTCATGACGAAACAGCCTTCACAGCCTAGACTGCGCCGGGCTTGGAACGGGATAGGGGGAGATGGGATAAGATGCAGGAAGAGGGATAGGGAACAAGGGAAAAAGGGGGGGGGGGGTGTTGTTCAGGTAGGCCGTCCACCTACGATCCCGAAGGGAGGGGGGAGGGTTGTTTTGGCAGGCCGTCCACCAACGATCCCGTGGAGCCTAAGAGGGCTCAGCAGGAGCAACAATCCCGAGGAACCTAAGAGAGCTCAGGAGCTCCCAGAAGAAGATGTGGTTAGTAACTGGGATTTAAAGGTAGTGACATGCAGTAATGTCAGATGAATGCAGAGAGAGAGAGAGAGAGCAGGGGATAAGAGCTCAAGGTGCCAGTTCCCCCGGTAGTCTAGGCCTATAGCAGCATAACTATGAGCTGGTCTGTACCTGTGCCAGCCCTAACTATAAGATTTATCAAAAAGAAAAGTCTTAAGTCTATTCTTGAAAGTACATAGTGTGTCTGCCCCCCGGACCCCGACTGGTAGATGATTCCAGAGGAGCGGCGCCTGATAACTGAAGGCTCTACCTCCCATAGTACATTTAGAGACTGTAGGTACCACGAGCAGGCCTGCATTCTGGGAGCGTAATGTTCTCGACGGGTAGTACGGCACTATTAACTCTTTAAGATAAGATGGTGCCTGACCATTTAGAGCTTTGTAAGTGAGAAGAAGGATTTTAAATTCTATTCTAGATTTTATAGGGAGCCAGTGCAGAGAAGCCAAAACAGGAGTAATGTGGTCCCTTTTCCTAGTTCTAGTCAGTACTCGAGCTGCAGCATTTTGGACTAGTTGAAGAGTCTTTAGAGATTTACCTGAGCACCCTGATAAAAGAGAATTACAGTAATCCAACCTGGAGGTAACAAATGCATGAACTAGTTTTTCTGCATCGTTTTGCGACAGGATCTGCCTGATCTTAGAGATATTACGAAGGTGGAAATAAGCTGTCCTTGAAATTTGTTTTATGTGAGAGTTAAAGGACATATCTTGATCAAATAAAACTCCTAGATTCCTAACAGTGGTGCTAGAGGCCACGCTGATGCCATTAAGGGCAGTTGTATCATTAGAAAAAGTCTCTCTGAGGTTCTTAGGTCCAAGCACAAAAACTTCAGTCTTGTCTGAGTTAAGCAACAAAAAGTTTCTGGTCATCCAAGTCCTAATGTCCTTAAGGCAAGCTTCTAGTGTACATAACTGATTGGTGTCATCTGGCTTCATTGATACGTATAGCTGAGTATCATCTGCATAACAATGAAAATTTATTGAATGTCTCCTCATAATATTACCCAGAGGAAGCATATATAATGTAAAGAGAATCGGTCCAAGCACTGATCCTTGTGGCACTCCATGGCTAACTTTGGTGTGCATAGAGGACTCATCATGAACATGTACAAACTGAGATCTGTCTGATAAATAGGATTTAAACCAGCTTAAAGCAGTCCCTGTAATTCCAAGTAATTGTTCTAGTCTCTCTAACAGGATTTGATGGTCAATCGTGTCAAAAGCAGCACTAAGATCTAACAGGACGAGTACAGAGAGAAGTCCCCTGTCTGAGGCTAGAAGAAGATCATTCGCAACTTTAACTAGAGCAGTCTCAGTGCTATGGTGGGCTCTAAATCCTGACTGAAACTCCTCAAATAAACTGTTGTCATGGAGAAAGTCACACAACTGATTAGCTACCACTTTCTCCAGGATCTTTGAGATAAAAGGAAGGTTAGAGATAGGTCTATAGTTAGCTAGAGTTCCTGCATCAAGAGTAGGCTTTTTAAGAAGCGGTTTAATTACGGCTGCTTTAAATGACTGTGGTACATAACCTGCCACTAAAGATATATTGATCATATCTAGTATAGAGCTGCTAACTAAAGGAAAGATTTCCTTAAATAGCTTGGTTGGGATCGGGTCTAAAAGACAGGTTGACGGTTTAGACGCAGAAATAATTGAGTTTAGTTCCGAAAGGTCAATAGGAGAAAAACAGTCGAGGTTAAAATCAGGTTTCAGAACTGTTTCTGACGTATCGGAGGTATCTGCACCGGGTAAAGGTAGGTTACTAATTTTGTCTCTAATGTTTAATATTTTATCGTTAAAAAAGCTCATGAAATCATTACTGCTGAGGGCTAAAGGAATACATGGCTCAATGGAGCTATGACTCTCTGTCAGCCTGGCTACAGTGCTGAAAAGGTATCTAGGATTGTTTTTATTTTCTTCTATTAGAGACGAGTAATAGGAGCATGACGTAAAGCTTTCATATATTTATTATGACTATCTTGCCATATTAAACGAGATTCATCCGTTTTGGTGGAGCGCCACACTCTTTCAAATTTACGCGACGTTAGTTTTAGAGTACGGGTTTCTGAGTTGTACCATGGAGCTAGTCTCTGTCGTTTGATAACCTTCTGTTTTAGGGGGGCGATTGAATCAAGAGTAACTCTCAGCGAATCCACCGCACTATCAACAAAGTGATCTAGCTGAGAGGGACTAGAGTAAGAGTTTTCAACTGGGTTAGAGCATGGTACTGAATCAAAAGCAGCTGAAATAGCTTCCTTAAATTTAGCTACAGCGCTATCAGATACATTTCTAGAGAGCACATTTTTATTAACCGGAGTTGATTCTGGTAAGAGAAAGTCAAAAGTTATTAAGAAATGATCTGATAGAAGAGGGTTTTCTAGGAAAACTGTCAAGTTTTTAATTTCAATGCCATAAGCTAGAACAAGGTCCAGGGTGTGGTTAAAACGATGAGTAGGTTTGTTTACACCCTGGGTGAAACCAATAGAGTCTAATAATGACATAAAAGCTGTGCTAAGGCTATCATTATCAACATCCACATGGATATTGAAGTCACCTACAACAATTATTCTATCACTGCTAAGGACTACGTTTGATAGAAATTCTGCAAATTCAGATAGGAATTCAGAATACGGGCCAGGAGGGCGGTAAACTACAACAACTAGAACTGGCTGAAAGGTTCTAGAGACTGGGTGTGAAAGACTAAGCGCAAGGCTTTCAAAAGAAGTATAATTCAGCTTTGGTTGAGGGTTCATTACAAGACTAGAATTAAAAATAGCTGCTACTCCACCACCTCGGCCAGTGTCTCGAGGTATATGAGTATTAAAATGACTGGGAGGGGTGGATTCATTTAAACTAACATATTCATCCTGAGACAGCCAGGTTTCTGTTAAACAAAGTAGATCAATACGATTTTCTGATATCAGATC
This sequence comes from Tautogolabrus adspersus, assembly GCA_020745685.1. Lineage (NCBI taxonomy): Eukaryota > Metazoa > Chordata > Actinopteri > Labriformes > Labridae > Tautogolabrus > Tautogolabrus adspersus. The sequence continues at coordinate 10,621,813 of CM036535.1, forward strand.
ATTTACTAAAAGAGATTTAGATGCTAAGGATCTAATGTTTAATAGTCCGCATTTAATTATCTGATTTATTTGCAAAGTCGTATTCGTAGTTTTAACTTTAATTACATTTTTATGATTTACGCCTTTTTTATTTATGTTTGAATTTCTTATAACGACGGGTCTGGGCCGGGAAACAGACACAGTATCTATAGTAAAAGTAGAATTACAGTTATAAGTAGAGCTACAGTTAGATTTACAGTCATAATTACAGCTATAGTGGCAGGTAAACTGATCTAAAGGAAGCGCAGAGAAGCGTGTAAGACTGCAGCTCTGCCTCCTGGTCTGAACTCTGATAAGTTGTTGTCAAGGTTTGAGACTAATAAACTCTGCTACGTTTCTAGATAATAGAGCTGCACCGTCCAAAGTAGGATGTCTTGTATGTAATGTCTTGTAAAGCCCAACCATATCAGAATCATGGTGTACTTATGGAAGAATTTGTTTTTACAAGAGATCAAAGTCAGAAAAAAAGGCTAATTATAGTGATTTATAAGGGATTTTGACACAGGATTTCTCAAAAAGTACACAGTAAAAGTACTTCATATTATGCATGCAAGTAGTCTAGGAAGTACTAAGTTCAGCGGTATATGAATCGTGGACTACTTATGGAAAATACGTTTTTTATTCCATGTCAAAGTTGGGCAAAATATCCTTGATCTTGTGCTCTGTTAGGGATTTTGACACAGGATTACTCAAAAAGTACACAGTAAAAGTACTAAATATTATTCATGCAAGTAGTCTAGAAAGTACTAAGTTCAGCGGTATATGAATCATAGACTACTTGTGGAAAATACGTTTTTTATTCCACATCAAAGTTGGATGAAATATCCTTGATCTTATCTTCTTTTTAGGACTTTGACACAGGATTACTTAAAAAGTACACAGTAAAAGTACTTCATATTATTCATGCAAGTAGTCTAGGAAGTACTAAGTATCATCGGGAATAATTTCTGTAAAAAGTATCGTATGTTTCATGGGTCTGATTGTGAGACTGCAGTCTGCCCCACAGTCACTACAGTCACTACCAGCAGCTCTTCAGAGCGGTTTCATTACAATTACCGTAAATGTTAGTAGATTCGCGCACTGGAAAAAAACGTGCGGCTGATTTGACCAAGCAAAAGCGAACCACGGCTGGCTTGACCGCAGTTATCCGTGATGAGACGCGGAGGGAATCTTCGGCCTATCTTTCAGACATTTTCACAGGTGTTCAGCGCTCTTTTCTTTCATTATCCAACACTTTTAAACCAAACAGACTATGAACATAACAGCAGCTGCAGCAACGTTTTCCAGGCTTAACTTTTCATTATTTCCCCCGCGGCACTCTGATTCTCCTCCTTTCCCCCTGCGCCACATCCAGCCTTTATATCCTCGGCCATATTTATCATAACACCGGTTGATTGCCCACACATAGGCCTACATCATTTGTCTCGGGATAAGTTTAGGCTTTTATTGATTTTTTTTTTTTTGAGGACGTTGCGGGCCTGATCGGGCCGTATTTATTTTGCCCATGTGTGGTCTATACTATAGCCTACCTTCAATAATATTTTATTTTTTATTAGCGAAACACAAAACTTATTCCTCGCTCCAGAATAAGACGCTCTCGTGCCGCCGTCATGTTTGTTTTGCATGTACGTCAATTGGCTGAGTCCACGCCTGCGCAGGTGTTGGCAGCTGTAAGAAACCGGGGTAAGGCGTATACATGCCACAGTATCCCGTTTTCTTTCAGAGTTCTCCAGGTAGCAAAATCGGGTTTCTCAAAACCGGGATAAGGGCTTAAATCAGGATATGATGTTTACATGCACAAATACAAAAACGGGATACTTAAAGTCCCAATCAAAACCGGGATACTCAAGTCCATGTTAACACACTCAATATGTTTACATGCACAAATACAAAAACGGGATACTTAAAACCCCAATCAAAACCGGGATACTCAAGTCCATGTAAACGCACTCAATGTTGAAGTATTAAGAGCTGCAGTTCCAAAAGTCACCACTCGAGGCTGGCTCCAAAAGCAAGTCATTTCATTTCACATTTGGCAAGATTTTAACTTTAGAACCGGATAAAACATTTTTACAGCTTTCGACAAAAAAAAGAAACACACTTGACGACTCTTAGGGCCCTAAACGATCTAAAGCAAACAGTCAATAGCACATGGAACGTTTATAGGAGTGTGTCCAACAAACATTTAGTCAACTGTGTACAATCTTGGCTCAAGGTTAGACGCAAGGCGAAAAGAGAATGTATTAAGCTTATTTTTGATTCACATGCTCTACATGGTGGGGAGCTCAGTGTCGGCCTCATATCGAGTTTTTTGTTGTGTGAAGATCTAGCTGGAATCTCCCTGCATATACACTACATTAACAGGTAGCGGTGAGTATTCTGACATTACCAGATTGGCCTCATTCCGAAAGAAAAATAGTGTCAGGAGTGGGTACACTCTAAAAAATCAAGCAAGGGGGCAGTAAATTCAGCTTAAATAAATACGCAATTTCAATATAAACATTTAAATTTGCAGGATCTATTTGTTTAACTAAGTAACCAACTTGATTCATCTGGGTAAACCAACTTGAAAATAATTTTAAAAAACAGACTCATTTTCTTGAGTAATTTCAATTCATAATAGTGCATCAGCTCAACACGTAACAAATATTAAGTTGGTTCAGCTGAAATAATCTTCTGAAACCGGAAATTTAGAAGAGAGTGGGTGTGGCTATTCAAGGAGCAGACGAGAGACTCCACGTGCAGCTAGTTTGGAAAGTCGAGGCACTTATGTCTACTTGCTTGCTCAGAACTGCTGCGTTGGAATTTAATCTTTTGCACTTTGGAATTTCATCTTTTCTACTTCGGAACTTCGTCTTTTGCACTTTGGAACAGCTGACAAATCCTCTGTCGGGTCTCTGTCTGGAGGACCGTTAGCCTACCATGAGGCTGCCCGTGCCGCTTGAAAGGTAAGCCCTCGGACCGCCATTTTTGTAGTTAGCTAGCATTAGAAGCAACATCTATCGATTGTTGACGGATTTATTTTGACTGGTTTATTGTTGAGCAGTGTTTAGAACGTTTTCACCGAATCCTTTTCACAATGAACTGGTGCTGTAAAATTTGCAAATATGAAACTCCCAGAAAGACTGAGCTTTTAAAACACTACAGGCTCTATTGGGACTGCTATTGCTCTTTCAAAACATGGGCCAGCCTTAAATCACACATGACAAGAAGTCATTCATCTTATCAAACAGTAAAAGTGAATGAGATCTTGTCTTTTCAATGTCCATGTTGTACCCTAAACTCCATCACCACAGAGAGGGAGTACTTTGAGCATATTGGACGTCATTTAAAAAAACATGAAACAATTTTTTTTATTTGTTCCAGAAAAAAGTCAGAAATAATCCCTTATATTTTGTTTTCCAGTGGCCCTAATACTCTTCTGTACGTTTGCCTTTCACTATGTTAAAACAAGAAACAAGTGCCAAACCAGTATCTGTTTTTTGTGGCTGTGGTGGCAGGCACCATCAACAGGACATTGTGTGTACATATAGGCTAAGTCTCAGAAATTTTGACTGGCAGTCAATTGACACCATTTACAGGACATTTCATGTATTTTTTCTTTGTGTAGAGGAATTGAGTGTGCCAGCTTGATGACTATAAATACTGATATTTAGTGTGAGAGCTGCAGCTCTCACACTTATGTTATCTTCGCTCTTTATTTTTATTTATTTATTATTATTATTCCGCCGTTTTTTGGCTGGTATCTCCTCCTATACGGTATGTGCTAGAAACATGGTTCCAACTGGAAATGGTAGAGTTTGGTGAGGAGAAGTGCGCTATTACTTTTATTGATGCTACAATGGTACAGTGATTTTATATGAATATTTTAAACTGTAAAAATATGAATGGAATCCTATGGAACGCGTTTTTGAAAGCTCATAACTCAAAAACTAAAAGTGCTAAAGTACTCAAACCTCGTAATATGGTCCCTAATAGTGAAATGTTTAACATACTAAACGATGGTACTCATAGCGCCACCATGTGGTGAGATATTAAGCGTTTTGCTTTCAATGCTAATAACTTGCTAACAGTTAGCCGTACGGAAATAATATTCGCACAGCGTGTTCCTTGGATGCTACTGATCGTTTGCCGTGCTGCAACCTAGGGTCAATTCAGAAGTTCGTCACTCTATATTTTTCAAAATATGTATAATCAATTAACTACTGTAACTCATCAAGCCTTTACTCAAATCATACCAAAATGGGTACAGCCATTGGTGAGATACTTCCAACCACACAAAACGAATTTCATAAAGATCACTTAAACGGTGTGCCCGTGAGGACAGTAAACATTTTACTGTAATCAGTACTGTAAGCAAAACATTTTCTATTTCGCTAAATGTTTGATCAAACTTCACCAAATTTGTGAACAGCCCTCAGGAAAGCTTCAGGATATTGTGTGATTATTATCAGAATTTTATGATGAAATTTTGAAAATTTGATGCATTTAAAGCTTAAAAGAGTTTTCCCCATGTGATGTCATTGGCTCATGTAGTGAAAGTGCCTGCCGACTCTTTGTCTTTACTGTGGCGCAAAGGCTTAGGCTGATGGCAAGTCCACCTAACTCGAAGATACTGGGTTCAATTCCCGAGAAAACACATAAGCTCCTCACTAACATGCAGACTCCTGGTCGTGTGTTGTGAGGGCTTTTGCTTTTCTCAACACTTAAATGTTTGAGTGATTTTAAATGAACTTAAGAAATATTAAATATCAATTGGAGCAGGTACTGAAAGCTGATATCTCAAAAACTAACAGTGCTATAGTATTCAAACTTGGCCATATGGTTACTTGTTGTATGCTCAATATACTCATAAATGATCCTATAGCGCCACCATCTGGTCAGTCATCAAGAGTTTTGTTTTCAAGGCTCATAACTCGTTTACTATTATGTTATTAATCATGTTTTTGATCGTGCTGATGTTTGCTGTGCTGCAAGCTGTATTCAATTTAGAAGTTTACTACTCTCTATATGTTTGATACTTATGTTCAACATTTTGAAAATAAAAGTGTTTTAAGTTTAAGGTCTTAAAAAAAGTTTTTCCAGTGTTTTGTCATTGCCTCATGTTGTGGTATGGTTTAATGGTGTCGTGTCTTCTCCGTAGCTCAGTGGGTAAGACTGCTACCAAGGTAATCCGATGATTGGGGGTTCGATTCCTGAGAGAACTAATGGGTTTCCTTCATGATGGAAACTTGTTCCTGTGGTGTCAACAGTCACTGATTTAGATATTCACAACTCAATCTTTTTTACATTTACTTTCCACATTTTGAAAATAAATGTGTTTTCAAATTAAGGTTAAAAAAAGTGTTTCCATTGTTTTGTCATCGCCTCATGTTCTGGAATAGTTTTGTGGTGTCTTGTCTTCTCTGTAGCTCACTTGGTAAAACTGCTGCTCAGGTAATATGAAGGTCATGGGTTCGAGTCCTGAGTGGAGCTGGTTATGTTATAAAAGCTGCAAATGAGACTGTGGTAGCAATAGCTACAACAGCCACTGCTCTTAGGGTAGCTTAACCATGCTCTGCAGCTCTCACACTGAAATTTCTTCAGGAATTTCCCATTCTAGTTGTTTCTGATATTCTTGCTTTCAGGATTCTGACAGCCAAACTGGAGATCTTGAGAAGCGGGTGATGAAGATCCTTGTCACCAAAGGTGCTACAGCATCTGAGCCAGCCAGTGCAACCATCATCATAGAGGGCACAGAAGTCCTGCAGGGGTTGGATGTGCCAACGGCCTGTGCTTTTCTGATGGGCCTCATCTATGCCCTCAATCTGAGCTACCCCCGAGAGCTGAAGGTATTTCAGAAGGTGTTCCTGAAAGTAGATAGTCAGAAAATACATGAAACGTCACTTGTCAATAAATCCTTTAAACGGGAGCTCCTTTGTGTGCGGCTCTTGTTTGCTTCTTTTTACCTGGTCTAAAAAGCTACACAGAAAATGTTATTGGTTGTGAAAAGCATGAAACAACACCAACAAGCACATTACAAAGATAATTATCAGTTTGGATTCTGAAAAATGTTATTCAGGGTACAGCTAGACCTGTAGGTAGTGATGTTCGATACCACCGATTTCCTTTCCGATTCGATACTGAGTAAATTCAGGCTGGTATCGCCGATACCGATACCGATACTTTGTGCAAATACACCTTATGTGTCATAGCTTCATAAAGAATAAAAGACATCAGAGTAATTTATTTATTTATTTTAAACTCGGAAGTATATTGAGGTAGCAGCCTCATTTACAATATAGCCGAGCTAATACAACGACAGAAAAACCAAACAGGGGACACAATCATACAAAATATGTGAAAATGGTGTTTCAAACACAAGTAAAATAATAAAACCATTAAAATAAATTATTGTTTGGGGTTAGGGAACTACTATAAAACTGAAAACTTGCATCTTAATTCACGTTACATGAAAATGCTAACATGAAAATACTGAACATGTAAATAACACATCAACAAAAGCGTCCAACATAGACACTTTCCCTCATTCACAAGTTTTTGTTAAGGAACAACAGCATATTTACTGTCTTCCCCTTTAGTCTGTTGCGTTTTTTGCTCAGAACCTCTCCTGCCTTTGAGAAGACTCTCTCTGACGGTACAGAAGAGGCAGTAATTCCCAGGTATCTCACTGCTAGTTTGCTCAGGGCTGGGAAGGTTGCTTGCCACCAAACCAGTGCATCCCTATCTCGGGGAATCACTTTTTCTTCTAAGTACCGACGTAGTTCAATGAGCACATCACTGGCAGCTGACCTGTGATGTTGTCCTGACAAAACCTGAATGTCAAAATCAGTCCATATCCCTCCTTTTGATACAGCTGAACCTGAGGGGGCAGCACTCTGGTTTGGCCCTGAGGCAGAAGGCCCTGAGGTAGAAGGCCATGAGGTAGAGCTAACAGTAGCTGTTGAGCTTGGGGCTAGAGTGGGAGCTGCCTGTCCTGTCTGATAGACTTCCTGCATTTCAGTTAGGAGACGTTTTTTCATTACTTCCACATTGTCTTTGTCTCGAAAACCAAGATGTTTAAACCTAACATCCAGAAATGTACTGGCAGCTAGACAGTGAATGCTCTCAATACCCCTGAATCTGCGCTGACATTGCTGTGCCAGTTGTGTGGCAAGGGAGCTGCCTTGACGTTCACAGGCTGCTACAGCCCTGTGAATGAGTGACACCAGGGGAATTACTTTGGAGACTGAAACATACTTTTTAGATGAAACTTCCCGTGTCACTTCTTCAAATGGCCGTAGTGTGTCCACTGTTTGCTTAATGAGGGATAATTCTCCCTCATTTAAGCACAATGCATTCCTCCCTAAAAGGCAGAGGGCTGTGGTCACAGCTTCATTTTGCTCACAGAGCCTCTCCAGCATGTAAAAAACTGAATTCCAGCGGGTATCTACTGACTGGATTAATTTGTGCTCTGCCACTTTCAACTGTTGTTGAATACCCCTTAGCTTCTCTGTGGCCTGGGTGCTGTGGTGAAAAAAAGGACACGATCGCACTGCATTTCTCCAGCACTTTCACCACTTCTGGGACAGTTTTTAAACTGTCCTTTACAATTAAATTCAGTGTATGTGCAAAACGTGGATGATGCCTCCATCCAGCCCTGTGCAGTGCAGCAACCATATTTGCACCATTGTCTGTCACAACTGCAACAACCTTGTCAGTTATGCCCCATTTTTCTGTGATGCGTTTAAGCGCTGAACTGATATTATCTGCTGTATGCTGCCCATGGAAAGTGTGGGTTTCCAAAACGAATTCCCTCATTTGCCAGTTTTCAATGAGATGACATGTTACAGTCAAATATGCCTCTGTGGACACTGAAGTCCACATATCACTGGTGAGTACAACACTAGAAGCATTTTGCAAAGATGCCCTTACTTTGTCTTTGCATTCATCAAACATCTTTACAAGATGAGTCTCTGTCATTTTTTTTCTTCCTGGGAGTTTATATTTTGGGTCAAGTGCTCTCACAAATCCTTGGAAACCTTGGTCTTCCACAATGGACAGAGGCTGGAGATCCTTTGCAATCATCTCTCCCAGGCATCTTGTGAGTGTTGCTGCTCTTGGAGAATCATCTTCAAATGATATAAAATCACAAGGCAAAACAAATGATGGGGCTACTCTGCACTGAATGCTTAATCTGATTTAGATTCACATATGTATGTACTGTAGTCTCTCCAAATAGCCTACAATAAGGGGATACAAACACTTGCTGTTTTATAATACTGGGTGACTCAAATTGAAATTGCCAGTAAAATATTTAATTAAATAAATAAATGCCACAATAATTGCACAAGTTTGTACCTACCTAAAATACCTACATTTTAAAATATTCATTTAAAAGTTAAAGCAAATTAGACTGATAATTTGAGACTAAATAATAATAGACATATTTTATAGATAAAATGTTAATTTGTATCCATCTTTTCTATTTTTTTCTAAGTTCACCATGGCTGTTTTATCACAATTGCTCTGTATAATGTAATTACACCTAGTCTATGTAATCCACTTTAAATGATCAATTCTTTAGGAAACCTTACCTGAATAAATCTAGGCTTTTTTTTTTTACCTATGTGAGATTATCTCAGTGATACACTTTATTACTCCAAGCTGAACTCATGCAGCTAATTGTTGAAGCATGTATTTATTTCGTTACTTATTTAATAACCATATTTATTACAGTTACTTGAACAACTCTAACAGCAACAGTGCTTAGTGCTGCTTAAAGCTCTACATTTTCTTCCTCTGTACCTGGATAGTGCCTGACTGCAGCACCGAGGGACTCCGCGAGAGTCGTCTGTCTTGCCCTAGCAGCACCTGACACTGTGCTCTCCTCTGTCCGCCTCGTCGTAAATGCCTCGTACTCGGTGCTGTGGTTCAACCTCAGGTGTTTAACAAGGTTTGTTGTGTTGCCACAACTCCTTACAGTTTTTCCACAAGCATCGCAAACCGCGTCTTGGCTGTCTGTGGAGCTGAAATAGCTCCACACATGACTACGTTTACGATCTGCCATTGTGTTTACACTCAGACTGAGCCGAGACCGACTGACTGACTGAGCAGCGTGCCGCTGCGCTGACGCATTACGCACTTACCGAGGCGGAAGAAAAAGTAGTTCCCACCAACCGCGTATCATTTAGACAAGATTTCAATAGTTTAGTTACTTTCCACTGTGTTCCTGTTAATGATATACATTACCTCAAATGACTTAAGTATCAAAAGTATCGATATTTTGATTTGAGAATCGATTTTAGAGCATAAAGATCTGGTATCCGTGGTATCGATATTTCAGTATCGATCCGCACATCACTACCTGTAGGATATTTGTATATCCTGATCTGAACCAGATAACTGCACAATTTGTAAATAATATTGGAAGCTATATTTTCTCCAATAACTTAGCCAATTTTATACAAAGGTAAATTTAAAATGATCACTTTTTGTTCTGTTTGTAGCACTGAAAAAGAGGACATGGTTGTGCTAACACCAATGTCTGACTATTTTGTTGAAAACTCTTTTATACAACTTTAATATTTCAACAGGCATTTTCCTCATTACCCTTATTTCAATGGTTGGATCACTGAGTGCTGTTGGAGAGAGCAACACAATGAGTGAATGTGTATTGTCTCTAAACCCTTTGCTTCCCTGGAACGATGCCTTTCTTATGCTGCTAATTTGATTGATAAAAAAGTAGCTGCATGTACAATGACTTATCTGCCCCTGCTCTTATTTAATATAATTTGCCCATTCTACTGATCTTTCAAAGCACCTTTGTTCTTCTTTTGTCAGTCTGACATGCAATCTGCTCTCCAATTTATAAAGACACAAAAGCTCACACGAAATATTATCGAGACATTTCAGACCAGAATGTGAGACTGACTAGTTCAGCATTTACCAGCATACAGACGAGTTATCAGATCTTTTCATGAAGGTTTAGTTTTTGTTTTGAGTACATGCATGCTTTATAGGGAGAAGAGGTAAAGGAGAGGCATTATTTGTTTCTCATTTGCTCACACTGTATGAAACATTTGCCAACGTAACATTATTGGCAACCTGTAGGATCCTTTTTTTGCACTGATTTAATAGAAAAACAGACACCAGTAGAAAAAGATTGGCTACTTGAAAGAATTATAGGATTACTTTTTAAGGTAGAAAAGTGAAAAATTACACATAAATTGGTCTTTTAACTAATTTTTTATGAAGGATATACAATAAGAAGAAGCTGTTCCGCAGCCTGTTTGTGCGTGTGTTGGGGGTTCCTGCAGGATGTTTGTGGCCCGTGTGAGGAGACGGTTTGAATGGATGTCGTTCACGTTCGGGAGAGGGGAACCGACAATCCTCTCAACCGTCTTCACAACCCACTGCAGATCTTTTTTGTCTGCAACAGTGCAGCTGGAGTACCACACAGTGAAACAATAGGTCAGGATACTCTCAATTGTGCAGCGGTAGAAGCTGATCAGTAGTTTCTGGGGAAGCCTGTTGCATCTCAGGGTCCTCAGGAAGAACAGCCTCTGCTGGGCTCTCTTGATGATGCAGGAGGTGTTCAGGCTCCAGATCAGGTCCTCAGCGATGTACACCCAGGAATAGACCAGGTGTGTTTTTGTTTGTTTCCTAAAGTCAATTGTGATTTCTTTTGTTTTCTTGGTGTTCAATAGGAGGTCACTGTCCTTGCACCAGGTGGTCAGTGTCTGGACCTCCTCCCTATAGGCAGTTTCGTTATTGTTAGTTATGAGTCCCACTATGGTTGTGTCGTCTGCGAATTTGATGAGGGTGTTAGAGTTGTGGGAGTCGTGTGTGAAGAGAGAGTAGAGGGCTGGACTGAGAATGCAGCCTTGGGGGACATCACAGCTGAGAGTGATGGTGGAGGAGGAGTGATGGCCGATCCTGACATGCTGGGGTCTGTTGATGAGAAAGTCCTTAATCCAATGGCAGAATAGGACTCCCAGGTCCAGCGTTTGCAGTTTGTTGACCAGGTTTTCCAGGTGCGAGTGCGATGCAGATGGTGTTGTCTGTGGATCTGTTGGTCCTGTATGCAAACTGGTATTGGTCAAGGTCAGGAGGGATGCATGCTTTAATATGGGGCAGTATCAGTCTCTCAAAGCATTTCATAATCACCGGGGTGAGAGCAACCGGCCGGTTAGCATTCATACTGGTGATGGCTGAGGTTTTGGGTACAGGGATTATGGTGGCGGTTTTCAGACAGGTGGGGACAGTTGCTTGCTGTAGTGACAGGTTGAAGATGCGTGTGAATACTGTAGTGTTATGACATGGCAATTACAGCAAGGCATCCTTCAAGGGAACACTGTTCATACCTGGACAGCCAATTTTCTCACGTTTGACACAACAGAGTGCAGATCTGCTGATAAAGAATTACACCTAAGTTGCAGAGAGATCCTCAGAAATACATGTCAACATGTTAGTCTGACTGAAATACTGAAGTCAAATGTCTCAAAGTCGCACCAAAACACCTATATAATGCTCTTGGGAATCGATTTACTTTTGTGTGTATACGTCTCAATTGGTCCCTGCTCTATTGTTCCTGCTAAGCTTTGAATCGGAAGTCGAACAGCATTAATACTTAGGAGAAAGCTGGAAAGAAAACAAGACAAAGGTAAGTGCTAGAGAACCACACATTTTATTTTATTTTTCTTAAGATTTATTTTTGGACCTTTTATGCCTTTATTAAAGAGACAGGACAATGGATAGAGTCGGAAATCAGGGAGAGAGATAGTGGGGAATGACATGGGGCAAAGGAGCCACAGGTCGGATTCAAGTTACCAGTAAAACAAGTAAACTAACAGGCTTATCAGAGTTGTGACCATGCTGATACTGGTACCAAAAATACATACTATAATGACTAATTGCAACATTGTGTTTTAGCCAGTACGCTGTAGATCAGGGGTGTCAAAATCATATTGGGTCGGGGGCCGGATTGGTTCAAATGGGACCTCCAGTGGGCCGGACTAATTCTGCCGACATCACTATAACTCAACACATGGAATAAATAGGCTGCTGTATGATTTAAAAAAAATCAAAATAAGCTTCTTGTACTGATCCTGATCATCACAGACAAAACCTGCTCACTTGAATGTCTTTGATGCAAACAGTCATCTTCGGGTATTTTAGTGCCATCTTCGGGTATTAAGTGATCAGCCCAACACTTTCACTTCTGGGTGACCTAAAAATGAACCATCTGTAAATAAAATCAGTTAATATTCATTTTAAATGACTGTTTTTTACAATAATCAGAGGTAAAATAAGTCGGGAGATTCCAGAGCTCAAACGCCGGTGTCCGCAACCTACACCTATAGTCTGGATGTGTGGAGTGTCTGGGCCGTTACGCATGACGGAGAGAAGTATTTTTTTTCAGTCCAGTTCTTATCAGCATATTACCCTTTTATGTTGCTTTACATAGTTTATTTACAATTAGGTGAACATATTTATAAAAAATATTTATTTTAAGAAAAAATGTCATTAAAATATTTTTCAAAATTAATAATAATAATACTTTATTTGTATAGCACTTTTCAATACAAGTAACAAGGTGCTTTACAAAAGACAGAAAAAGCAGAGCGACAATAAAAGCAACAGACAGAAAGTAAACAAACCAACAATAAAATCCGACTAATAAAATCAAATCAAAAATGAAATCACAGAGTAAAAGCAATTTTGTAAAAGAATGTCTTAAGTAGAGATGTAAAACAAGGGACTGACTGTGCAAGTCCGATCTCCTCTGGCAGGCTGTTCCAAAGTCCGGGTGCTCTGACAGCAAAGGCCCTGTCCCTTTTAGTTTTTAGCCTGGACCTTGGAACAGCCAGTAGGGCTCTGCCAGAGGATCTCAGACTGCGTCCGGGTTCATGAGGGGTTAAAAGCTCAGAAATATAAGAAGGGGCCAGCCCATGTTGTGCCTTAAAAATGTAATTAAAAGAATCTTAAAATCAATTCTAAAATCAACAGGGAGCCAGTGAAGGGATGCTAAGATTGGAGTGATGTGGGCACATTTGTTTGTTCTTGTTAAAAGCCGGGCTGCTGCGTTTTGGATTGTTTGACGACGGTGGATGGATTTTTTTACTGAGACAGGTGTATAATGAATTACAATAATCAAGGCGGGAGGAGATAAAGGCATGGATGAGTTTCTCCAGATCTTTTTGCGACATGAGTGATTTGACCTTGGCTATATTTCTGAGCTGGTAAAAACAGGACTGTACAACTTTCTTCACTTGAGGCTCAAAACACAAGTCCTGGTCAAAAACAACCCCAAGGTTTCTGGCTGAGGGCTTCACATAATGGGCTAGTTCTCCTAAGTGTGCAGTAATTTGCTTGTCTTTTTGATGGGGGACCGATGACTAGTACTTTAGTTTTTGTGTCGTTGAGTTGTAAAAAGTTGTCTGACATCCATGATTTTATTTCTGAAAGGCACTTGAGGAGAGTAGTTGTATTTGAATGGTCACCAGGTGTAATCGGGAGGTACAGATGTTCCCCATCTTCCCAAAACGGCCAGATGAAACCTGCTGTCGAGCCGGATTCGGCCCACGGGCCGTTTGTTTGACACCCCCGTGTTAAAGGAAACTGTTGTACTTAATATATTTCCCCCGCTGTTTGTAGGTAGGTTATTTCTGTATGGTTTCACTGTTTTGATAGTGTGAATATTTTTCACTACATAAGACAAGCAGATGATAATTATTTTAGCCAATCTGTATTCACACTATGGCCTGGACAATATATCATCAATACAACATCTATATATCGACAATAGACACTTCATTAATACAATAAGAAAATAGTTCAAAACCATATTGATAGTATCATTCATGATTTCATGAGAAAACTACAAAAAAGACAGACAGAAGGACAAAAAATAAAATAAAAAATACTTTAATATACTTACTGTTTATTTAATTAAAAATCTGTCATCCTACTCCCCCCCCTATATGTTAAAGCAGTGTCAAAAGCATTTGTATAATACTCAATTAATGAATTCATGCTAAGTTAATAACTTTATTTGAAGTTTAAGTTAAGTTGTAAATTAAATAGCTAGTGGTAAGCATTTGCTGAAGTCGTGTTATGTGCATTTAATTGTGCATATTTTGTATCTCTTTACACTGAAGTTATGCGTTTGCAAATTATATAAAAAAAAAAAAGTGTTAATAAAGCACCTCAGACTTTAAGTAGCCTATGACTCTTAATACTTTATTAAAACGTTTTAAATTATGATTCACCAACTGGTGCCCCCCCACCCCACCTTTGGGCCAGGGGTGATCGGGCCCTGCTGAGTGGCGTCCCGCTGCAGGGGTGTTCTTTACTTTTCTGCTTAGTGGCAACCCTAAATATAATATAAGTTGCATTTAAAAGGAAGTGATTGCAAGGAGATATTCAGTTTTAATATAATAGCAGTATGGTATGACAATGGTAGAGCCGTGTAGTATGATAGATAAGCAGGGACGGACTAGGGCTAAAAAAAGGCCCTGGACTTTTTCCAAAATTTAGGCCCACAGCCCATACCCGATTTCGTGTTTAAATAACCACTTGCCAGCGTTTCAAGATACTACACCACAAGCCTACTAGACTTAAGATATTCACAGATAATAACATTTCATAATAAATTATCTTTTGGCGCCCTCTGTTGTTTTGACGTTAATATCCCTGATCTTTTTTTTTTTCTTCTGATGAGCCACATAGGCCACATAAAGGGACGGCTGTTCTGGACTTTGACAGAACGTCCCGTTGGTCAGTCCGGCCCTGTAGAAAAGCAAGCTCTCATTTTACTGAGCCAGTACAACAATGATAGCAATACATTTACGTCCTTACTGTGTACGTATATATCTGTAGAAAAAATATCTACTGCTGTAGTTTCAGAAGGGTATAGCCTTCACTTGTCCAACACTGAAGTATATCAAAAACAGTATTTTAAAGGAAAAATGGATTGGGGACATTGTAAATATTTATGGCTCTTTAACCAAGTGTTTAAGTCTTGTGTTGTTGACTTTGTGGGATTAAAGACGTACTAATGCTTTGTTATCATATACATTAGTATGCACATTTTTGCCCTAATCTTGGAAGTGGGAAGGTGTAGAGATGACTGAATCATACAATTGAACTATGATCACTACCACAACTATAAATGTGTATATTTTACCATTTAGTATGTATTGTCAGTTTGCAATGTAAGAGATGTGCTCCCCTTGAAGAGGCAATTCTGTGCATGGCTGAGTCCCTCTCTCTATCAGAAACTCCTTCCGTCTATAGTGAACTATAACGAGAGATAGCTCTGATCCCTCATGAGCACATTCATTTATTTTACACAATTTCTTTCATTTCTTTTCCCATTGGTAAAAAAAAAAAATCTAAGCTTAACAGTGTTCCTGTCTGAGTACTTCCAAAATATATCCTCTGTCACTACAATAGCATTTCAACTAGCCCAGGTTCAGTGAAGCAGTGATTTGTACAATGGGTGGCCTCTTTCCATAGGGGGAGGCATGATTTCTAATTTCAGGAGAGCCTACAGCTTGGAAATTGCACTTCTATCACACCATCCAGCTCACTGGTGAATACTGACAAGCCCATATCTTTTAGTCAGACAATCTGATGGAGAGCAGAGAGGGACGGCTGTAGATATGACAGATTTGTTGTACACTGTTGTAACAAAGCAGTGGGAGGACGCTGCTGTGTCCTTGTAGAGTTCCTAAGGACTGCATAATAAACATCATTGCTCCTTAATCAAACATTGCATCCTTGTGCCACCTCTTTATGTGCTGTCACTTTCCAGCCAGGGACAATGGACTGTTTTAAATTCCCCTTAAACCACTGAGTGAGCATATGGTCCTAAATAGTGCAATGTCAGATTGAGGCTAAAGTGCTGCACAGGCTCTACTTAAACCCAGAAACAATTACACAGTTTATATCGATGCATATTTATAATCACACATGCAAGCTTACACAGACATTACCACACAAGCTGATATTTGACTTCTTGGTCTAAAGACTAATTAAGATTTAATGCAAGCCTGAACTGAATGGAGAAGCATATGTATTTTCTAGACAAAGTTAATTGGCTTAAAGAAATACACTTTGGGAAGTTGAACATTTTTCCAACTGTAATAACTAAAAAACACATACTACCAAGTTTTGAATAGGTTCCCCCTGGGGCCCTTACAAAATGCAGCAAAGTGGGCAGACGTATATCATTTAGGGAGCTATAGGCAACTTCACACAAACCGGAAAAAAAGCCATGATGAGCTTGACAAACTTATTTTTGCTCATTGCTTTTTAAATCAGGTGTTTTATACAATTACACATTAAATTAAAACAAAGAATAATACTCAATGCAGCAATGGCATATAATTAACGACTTTTAAAGTAACTATGATAAGTTCCTCTTTATTTACTTTTCTTCAAGTCTAGCTGCCTCACAAGCTACGACGTGATGGCCATCAAAGAGATCTCAGAAAGCCTTTACTTTAAAATACTGTATGTTCCACTTTTTGTTCATCCCAATCCTTGTTCTTTCTTTGTTTATTCATCATCTTCCCCATGTTTTTGTGTCTCTGCCACACTAGTAAAATGCAAGCCTTGTTTTTTGTTTTTTCTTTAATTTCTTCTACTTTTCAATAAGAAAAAAAACAATACACCTTTTTCCCTAAGTGGAGGGACTTTTTATGCTCAAGGGCCCTTGGGCACGTGGTCAGTTAGTCTTAATGGTAGATCTGGGTTAGCATACTGTACTTATAGTGTGGAAGTTCCAGTCAAACCTTAAACCACTTGACTTAACTTGTTTGGTACATTGTGGAGCAAAAGTTTAAGACTGTCTTCCATGCATGTTTTTAAAGGCATACTTCACCCATTTGCATTAAGCTTTGTATCATTAGAAACCTGGTTGTATTTTTGAATGGTCGTGCATCCCGCCCTCATTTTCCCCTGAGACGGGAAAGTTCTGTATTTCTTGCCTCCGATGACGCAAAAATCGTGATTTTGCGTCATCGGAAGCTGCTTTGGTTAGAGGGGGTGAAACTACATCGCTAGTTCGTTGGTGATATTTCCTCATGTTTTCGACCCACTGAAGCTACAGACCTATTACAGATCAGTGGGTGGGACCTCATTCCCAGAATCTAAAAGCAATGTCCGCCATCTTGCTTGGAAGCTATGCTAACAGGCTCTGTGGAGAAGGCGGAGAAGAAAAAAAAGTATGTTTCAACTTCAAACTGATATGGATGAAGGGGATTTTGAAGGTCTTTTGCTCAAATCGGATGTTCGTGGCTATCTCTACGAGCCGCAATATAATGACGAGCAGTTGTATTGTACTGTATTGTGCCTCAAGACCTGCCTGTCGGTGGGGGTGAGGACCAGGAGCCCGGACCGGCTTGAGCTGGGGCGGACTTGTGGTGTCGGTGCTCTCGCTGTTTGCCTGTGGACACAGACATAGAGTCCGTTTGCTGCCAGGAATTTCCAAGATGCCAATTCCTTCTGGATATCAGAGGTACAGTATGTGTTGTAGACAGACTGTAAATAGAGCACCCTAGCTTCAGTGAGAGTGGCCTGCGGTGCTGTGCATTCTGGGAGTTGTTGTATTTCATCCACATGAGCCAAAAATAAACTTTCTGCCTTTTCTCGGTCAAGAAGGCACCAACTTCAAAATTTATTTCACATTTCGACTACATATATGACCCAATTTCAATACAGATTCATGTTTCAACGGGTGAAGTATCCCTTTAAGTCCTTTCATAAAGCTACCTCAAGTTGGGTGTGTTATTGATTAAGCATATATTATAAATTATTTTAAAACCTTATATTATAAGGGTAAGTATGATCAATTATCTGAAGTTTCTGAAATAGTATTTTCAATACAGCATCCTTCTTTTATCAGTGATTGTATTTCCCCTCTGACCATGCCCTGTGATAAGTTCCACAGGGCATTGTAAGTACTTGAAGGCATCCAATATATCACATTGCCCTTCCAAAGAGATTTGTCGATGATCACTCAAATGTGTGACTGCAATAATTCACACAAATGAGAACACAAGCCAGCCTGACCCATGGTCTGTTTCTGTATGTATAATAACATCCTGGCAAACTTTTTGCAATTTCATATCTTGTCGGTGGTTGGTTGCATTTCTGTTCGATATTTTCATCCCACATCTTTATAGGAATCTTGCAGCACCAATCCTTTTCCAATATTTTATTCATGTGACGTTCATGTGTTTGCAATGGGTTGCATGGTGGTGCAGTGGTTAGCGCTGTTGCCTCACAGCAGGGAGATTCCTGGTTCGAGTCCCCGTCTCTGTGGAGTTTGCATGTTCTCCCCTTGCATGCATGGTTTCTCTCTGGGTACTCTGGCTTCCTGCCACAGTCCAAAAACATGCTTGTTAGGTCAATTTAGGACTCTAAATTGTCCATAGGTCTGTTATATGTGAGCCCTGTGATTGACTGGCGAATGGTCCAGGGTGTACCCCGCCTCTTGCCCAATGACAGCTGAGATCGGCTCCAGCCCCCTGCGACCCTGTACGGGAAAAGCGGTATAGATAATGAATGGATGGATGTATCTGAAATGTAGTAACACCTTTCATCATCGCTTTTCAAAACAGAAATAATGTCGGTTTAATAGGAGCCATTGTTTAACTTTGCACAAATTTAATATTCTAAATTGACAAAAAGTAAATGGAGATCTAAATTCAATTCTGCCTACATTATAAATATTTATCTTGATATTTCGACACCTGTTTTCTGTGTAAAGCAGAAAAGTCAGGTTATGATTTGTGTTAACATAACCTATAACATTTTTTATAAAAAACTTTGTCAAATTATGGACAGAAGTCAGAAAATGTCTGGGTAGAAACATGTCTCTCTACGACTTTCATGGATATATGGGGTCTTGTAAAAGCCATTTTTATTAAGCAGAAATATGTAAGGGAAAAGTCTCATGCCTTTTATTAATATGAAAGGCAGCAAAGTCTCTCATTTCAGAAGCATAAAGCAGAAAATTGTTTCTATTCTATATTTGCATTAACTTTTTTGCTATAGAAAAATGGGTAATCATTCATAAATTAATGTTGATTTATTTTCTGTTAATCGACAATTCCTTTAGTTTACTCATAAACTAGGCTGTTGAGGGGTATTTTCCGTACTTGCAGGTTTGCAGTGCCTCTTGTCAAATACGAGTTGATTCAATCTGAACAACTTTCTTTAGTCTAGGTTTAGACTAGAGAATCTTTAACCTTACAGGATTGGTTCTGGTCTGAGTTCCATATTTCAAGATATCTCCCTTTATCTTTAAAATATCCAAAAAACCAATGGTCATTAAAATGAAAAGCCGTATGTGGATTGCATTGCAGTTTTCTAGTATTGATAAACTGGCTCAGTTCCACTGGAAAAAAAAACTTTTAAAACTAAAATTCAGTCTCGACTGGACTCAAGGTCATTGAATGATTGGCATACGTGTCATGTTCTTCCAATATGACTGTGCCGTGATCCACAAATTTACCTGCATGAGACATTCAAAGCATAGATCCCCTGGTTAGTATGGAACAGCTGGAGTCGTTGATTGCTTTGTCCTCTCTACTCATTTTCTCATTAAGTTAGTATCTCAGAGGTGAAGAAGAAGCAGGAGGCTGTAGAAGGCGGTTTTTTCCCCCAGTTATAGCTCTTTTGAGGTGAGTATGCTTTTTATGAGCAGTGAAATGCAGGCAGTGAGTGAAAGTATCACATCTGGGTTTAGGTTTGAAAGTTTCACCTGCTATAACTCCCTGCCTTTGCATTGTAGAAAATATTTTTCAAACCAACAAAGCAATAGAAAAACAACATCATGAAGTTGAATCATGAAGTTTGTTGTGTGGTAACGCTATCAATCCTACTGGCTGGCCATGTCAAAATTGGCACAATGACACAATGCTGGTTCTACTTTGCACTCACTTTCTTCAGTTAGAAAGGTACATTAACTTTATTCTATTTTCTATATGTTAAATGTAGGGCGTCCAGTAACAGTGACAAAGCAGACCTGTCCGTTTACAGAACATAATGGGCCTTGGTGGCCTCTTGTCATCCTGTGATTGACAGATTATTACAAGGTAGATTTCTCTCAATATTCTATAAGAAAACTGTTTACTTACAAGCGATAATAAAATAACAGATACAAGTAATTTATATTACGCCAAAACCTGCTTCACAAAACTTCAGTCTGCTACTTCACCAGATTTGAAAAGATTATGATGTATTGAAGAGATATCGTTTCAAATATTTCTTTACACGAATAGCCTTTTAACACTATAGATGTTTTATTTTTTCGATTTGCTCCCTTGTTTTTTGTCTTGAATTAAAGAATATGAAATATTGCATTTTTAAATTAAGTTATTACATTGTTTGTTATTATTATTGTTTTGTTGTTATTCCCTTATTGTTAATATCAGGTATTGTGGTGTGTATCTGTGCACATATATTTGTAATGCACCATTTCAATGAGTCATTTTAGGAATAACTCTGATGTTACTAAATGCAATACAACCCCATTTCCTTAAAATATGGGACGTTGTGTAACATGTAAATAAAAACAGAGTGTGATGATTTGCAAAATAGTGATGAGCCATATTTGATTGAAAATAGCCCAAAGATAATTTATCAAATGTTGAAACTTGATGCTAAAAAACATGTTTTTCAAATCATCATATTGCATTTTTATTTATATTTAAAGGTCACAT
Source organism: Tautogolabrus adspersus (assembly GCA_020745685.1). Lineage (NCBI taxonomy): Eukaryota > Metazoa > Chordata > Actinopteri > Labriformes > Labridae > Tautogolabrus > Tautogolabrus adspersus. Next base: position 10,642,569 of record CM036535.1, read on the forward strand.
ACTATTCAAAATACACTTGACCATGTTTTTTTCAAACACAAAGAGTACTTTGATGTCTCTGCGCGCCCCTGTGAACCTTTCCAGAAGGCCTCCCATACAGGTTTTTTTCACCTACATGTATAAAAAGGTTTTTGTATATTAAACGTACAGTATGTAAAATCTGCCGCAAGGGGGCTCTCAATCAAAACAATGACAAAAGAGATGACGTCGCTCCTCGCAGGGTCTCATGGGATTTTAATTGAAGTTAGATATTTTAATGTAAACATTAGCATGCAATCTTACATACTGTACCTTTAACAGGACCTACATATAATCCTCTTGCACCCATTGTCAAAACCCAACAGGAAGTCTGCCATAATTTTTTTGGAAATTCTACATAATAGCCCCAATTTTGCGTTTCACAGGCTACCTATTTGAACGTACTTCCCCGAGGCCCCGTTCATCCAATCATCACAAACTCAGTGTCAGTGTGTTCTTGACATGTTGAAGATCTCCCGTTGTGCTCCGCACGACGCTTCATGAAAGGGCATGGCCACTGCGTACCATCAGACTTTGATGTCTCAGCGCACATCCGTGAACTTTTCCAAAGGCCTCCCCATAGAGGTTTTTTTCACCTACATGCATGACAATTTTTATGTTTATTAACAATGTCAGGACCTTCATAAAATCCTCTTGCACCCATTGACAAAACCCACACAGGCTACCTATTTGAACATACTTCCCCGAGGCCCCGCTCATCCTATCATTGCCAACTCATTGTCAGTGTGTTATAGACATGTTGAAGATCTAAAGTGATGAGCTAAACGATTCCATATCAAAGGGCGTGGCCGTGGCATGAGGTCAAATTTTGATGTGTAGCCGTGACAGTGAAATTAGCTGCAACTTAAAAACAAAGGGTCTACACAGCATTACATTTTTGTTCCCGCTTGAACCACATCACTTTAGACAATTTTAATGTGAAGATTTTTTTTTTTAAAGGGAACAAAAAGGAGCAGCCAGGTAAGGAGAACATCCGGAGCAGTCCTGAAATTATCTTCAGATTTTCTGGAGTGCATATGTGAAAACGGCTAAAGACACCACTGCAGCAGCACACTTTGCAGCTGTGCATCCTGCAAGTGCCTGCCTGAACAGCTCTGCATATAAATATTCTGTGATCCTCATAGTGTTGCCTGTTTGAACTTGCCAGTAATACGACTTTTACACAAATTGATCTGCACAGCCCACTGCTTGGCCACATCCCGCTACGTTCCCCGTGGTCGCGACACACCCCGACTTGCACAGGGGTGCGAGGGCCCTTCATCCCTGCTTGCGGTTTTAATTAGGAAGTGAGGTTGTATATTTTGACCTAATCTCTAAAGGCATCATTTAAAAATACAAATTAAGCAAAACCACAAACTTTTACTGTGAAGTCATCTGATTAATGGTTATCGATATGATTTTTCAAGAAAAAACCTTTGCCAGCTTCTTCCCACGGTTTCATGCAAACTAAACAGCCTATTACATCTTACTTTCTGCAGCTGCAGCCCTCCTGATGTTTGAATGAGTTTTGCCAACTGCAAACCCAGCAGGAACCCCAAACCTTGCATAAAAATGAGCCTGTGTAATGACCACTTAGTACTCCAAGGAAACTCTGCTGCTGCTACAGAAAATCATTCATAACAAACTTTCCTTGTATATTGAAATAAGTTTTGATGTCCTGTTTTGTTCAAAGACCTTGTACTTTAATCCTTTTCATTAACTTCCAGTTCTTAAAGAAGATGCCAGGCTTTAAAAAGTCAAATCTACCAAATAACGACAGAGTGGCTAAATTATTCTAAGTCATGACTTTTTTTTGCAAAAGATACCTGGATGTTTGTGTTTATTCTAAGAGCAACATACTGTACATTATTTTTTTACAAGGTTATAGCTCATACAATTGTCTACTGCCGTCATGACAATGTTTTGCTCGAGCTTCAGATTACAGGCTGGGAGGTCACAGCATGGATTCAATTATAGAGAGGCAATGCCGAAGAAATTACAGGACTTGTCTATTTCCAGGTTCCTTGTATAACATCACGTCCCAAAATGACATCATCTGGTCAGATCAGGTTTTTCTCCACACACTCATTAGCATTTAGACATGTACATACATTTCCCTACCTGAAGTGGCCTTGATGTAAACTTCTTCTGTGACACAGATCTGTGTGAAAACAGAAGGTATACAAGTCAGCATGTGAACTATAGGGTAGCTCTTTGCACAAACAATCAAAGTCACAGGTGTCACACCATGCAGCTGTGGTGCGTTCAAAGCTATCACCTCTAATGTTTCTCTGCTGTATTTGTCCCTACTTGTTATTATTTAGCATGAGCAATGTATCTTAGCAACTTAAGTGAGGGATTGCTCTGCAGTTTGCTGTAATAGATTATGTTCAAAAAAGTGTTGATAATTGACATGAAAGATTCTGCCCTCGATAAAAAGATCTGTTTTTACAGCAGCATTAATGGAATAATAACACACTGTGTTGTCACAGATAATAGTAAACTGAAATCAATCAATAATTCATCCACCATTTCTCATTTGACAAATCCTTCCACAATGCATGCAAATGACTTTGTGTAAGCATGATTATTTAAAGAATCACAGACAGAACACAGGCTCCACTGGTTGCCTCCTAGAGGCTAAATGCCCTCAAGGGTTGGAGTGAATATTCAAAATGTCTACTGATCTGATAGAATTATAGCCTTTGGGAGATAACAAATTACATATTTTAGTGATTGACCCTTTAAGATGGCAGTTTCTATACATGTACCTTTTGAATTTTCAAGGTGTTGATGAAACATTTGCTTTGTTGTAAGTCATAACATGAACATTCAATCTCTTTTCCAACACATTATGATCTACATATGTGTACATAATGTAGATCATAATAAGACAAAAGCTGTAATTTTTCGCTATTTTCAATTTGGGAATGGTCCAAGAAACAACTACCGTAAAATCCGGTGTATATAAGATGCACTTTTAATACCTATTTTTTCCTCTAAAAAGTTGGCTGCGGCTTATACACTGTTGCGTTCAATATGCCAGTATAAAATTGTACTAAAAGAGCGAAACAGCTGTACACAAACTGCACGTTGTAGACTTCAGTGAGCACAATAGAAATCATCACGCAGGAAGATGGTTTACATCTTTTTTCTTTCTGGGAAAAACCCAAAAACAGAATACATCTTATTTACTGGTACGGCTTATATTCCGTATTTAACAGTAAATATACCAATTTTGCAGTAAAATAAACTTGCCGTGTTAAATAAAAAATAGTTTGTGCTAACTAGGGCAAGTTAACAAGCACTGAAGATTTTAGTGGATTTCTTCCTCTAAGATTTTTAAAAGAAAGGTCAGAATGATCAACACTTCGAAACAAGAACTGCATCCATAAGTCTATTTAATTACATGTAAGATTCTAGTGTTGTGGTCACTTGCTCTTCCAGGTAGAATTTCAAATTTGACACAGACTGATACTATATTTCTTGCAGTTTTAGGGAATTATTCCGACAAAGAATGTGCCCATTACCCAATGAGTGCATGTTCTTTTGCATCTCATTATTGGATTTAACCTCCACCACAAAGAGGTTATCGATTGCCTCACAGTGTCACGGTTGCTTCCACATGCTAGATTAAAGAGGGAAAAGGACCTTAAAAGAAGCCCTGTAATTTCTCTCATCACCACGCAACTCAAGTGTTCAACATGGGCCTTTGAAGCTATTAAATCAGCTGAGGTGATCTGAAGGACATTAACTTCCTACAGGGAAATGAAAAAGACATTTGGACACAGCAGCTTGTTCTCTTTTCTCTCCTGCTGCTTTTAGCAATAATGTGTAAGATGCTGATGAGAACTAGAAGCATATAAGAGACTGAAATATTTCAAATGATTACCTATCAACCACAATAGAAATGACCCGAATAATCACACCAGTAATATAATTACCCTCCCCCCACAGTGACATCTGTCCAATATAATTTCCCCTATTAAAATGCATGTACTGTATTGTCTGCAAAGCAGGAAAATTTCTGTTTTCTTTCTTGATTGCTTCTTCAATTTCCATGAAGTAAAAGGCAAAAGGCAGGCATTATGACTCTACGGTGCCATCTACATTTGCTTTGATACATTATCAAATTAGACAAAATATGACAAAGATTTGATACTATACATTTTTGTATGAATCAATAAATAATGTATTCTTTAAAGGGAAAATAATGTGTTATAATAATCTTTACTTTTTTCTACATGATGCATCATGCTAACCTATTCTATGACAAATACAACTCAGAGGTTATTCTCCACGTTTGATTTAGGTGTAGTTAGCTCCCCCCCCTGTATAAGGGGTCACTGATCAGATACTTCATGTCTTTGTGACTTTCTTTGTCCATACAGCAAAAGTGATCAGGATTACAGTGATCACTTCTTTGGCTCTGCTAGGATTAAAGTTCTTCAATTAATGCTGCCCTGTATTGCTAACATTTTGCCCTTCAGCTAAAAGCTTTATTTATGGAAAAAAATATTTCTGCTGGACATAATAAATATGTATTTCAGTGTTTTTAAATGAGAGCATTAAAGGTTACTGATGGCTGGAGCATTGGACAGATTGCTTGAAGGTGCAAGAGAAATTATAATGGTTCACAACAGAGAGAATATATGAGCCCACCTTTTAAAAAAGGCAAACCCATGAAAGGCTAAAAAAAATGTGTTCCATTATGAATCATTAAAACATTCAAGGATTAAATGTTAATCAGTTCACCAGACTTGAACCATAATCAGAGGTGGAAAATGTGTAAAAGTCAATGCAGTCATTTATGCTAAAGGAGGCTAGTGGAGATCACTTGTGGGAGGCCGGGTTTTTCGGTCTTGATGAATGTCTCTGTAACGCATGCTTTGAAACTCATTAGTCCCCTTAAACGAGTTGCATGGTAACCCCACTGATTTGCTTTAAAAGTAATTACTTTTACCTTAAATTATTCACCAGAAACCATCAGAAGTGAGAATAGTTGATAGAGAAGAAAATGTGCTTTGAGTCGTTGAAAATGCACATTGTCTGCATAGCATTAACAGTCCATGATGTTGGCAAGCCATGGAAGGGTTTGATTTAAAAATAAAAGTGATATACAATACTAAAATATTTACTTATGCAAATGCTTAACCGTACAAGCCGTCTTCTTTGTATTCATACTATCAAGGTTTGACCCAAGCTTTTCCATTTCTGTTTCGTACCACCAGCAACACTACACTGACATGTGAGTTTTATTTTGCAAGCTCTTTTGTCTAATGTCTTATTCCAACATGAAGATATAATTCTGGTCTCATTCTGCACTCTTAATGTGGCCAGGCTAAGACTTAATAAATGAAGCAAGCTAAGGACAAGTCCAGAGACCTCAGGCAAAGATGATATTTTATTTATTTTTCTATGTTAGAGGACTAAAGCTGCATAAAAATGAGAGTTCAGACAGAGTGAATCCCCTAAGGGCATAACATATGAATCAGAAAAGTTATAATTTACATTCTAGTGAAATGTGTAGCCTAGACCCATGTCATTTTATAAAACAATCAATGATTGATTCAGTGGTCCAATGCATGGTCTTGGGTCAGCTCAATAATCAGCTGGGTATTGGCTTTGTCAATTACTAATTATGTAGTTATGTGGCATTATAAAGAATCTGCAGAGGGTGTAGAGCTTTGTTGAAGAATGAGTTCATACTGTGTTCTCTGTTCTGTTTTTTAAAGGTCATGTATGCTTTTTAATGGCCAACAACAAAGTGTACTGTATATAAGTGGTAATTTCATACCACAGTTAATTTCATACTGTTAAATATTAAGGACATTGACAATTGAACACATTTTTATTGACAAATACTGACAAAGGTCTGAAACTCCTCCCCTTCATACCAACATGAAGCCAAAATAGTCCCATCATTTGTAGCCAAGACGTGCCCAGTAGAGATTGGCTATTGGCACTGCAGAATTCAACTTCCACCCCTTCTACTAACCAAAGCACATTTAACTTAACAATGACATGGCCCAGATCCCTCAGACTGGCACAATTCCACAGCAGAACAGAACCTTGCATCAGTTTAAAACTTTTACTTTGCAGGAGCCGCATTTGTGAACAGAGCTGTATGCCACGATACGATACACCTTATTGTCCCCTTCTGGAAATTTGTCTTGGGCTCAAAGTGCTACCAACATTCAGCTGCCTCCAAAGTAGGGACAATACATAAAAAGAATAGAAACAAACACAATCTACATGTAAACAGCAAAAGGACCTACCAATGCAAACAAACACAACATATATTGCACATTACCCATATTGCAAAAGATCTGCATGAAGACAGCATGAGCGGACATATAAAAAAGCTTAGAAAATATAAAAACTACAAAAATAATGACATAAAGCTATGAATCAGTAGTGTTGAAGTCAAGACCAGTCAGATGGATTCGTGTGTCCTAAAACCAAGATGAGACAAGATTTATTTATTTATTTGTACATTTATTTAATTCATCGACCAAACAATACAATTAAATACAAACATAAAATCTCAATGATGAGAGTTTTAGCCAATATTTAAATAGGACAGTGGCTATTAACGCTGATTGTAAAGTTACACATGCTAAAAATAAAAGCAACATTTTTCAATATAGAATAGCAGTGAACTCCCATCATTCCCCGTTAGCCTCGATGTCATCTTTTGTTATTGTAATATTGATTATTATTCTTTTAGAGTTATATTGTAATGTTTTACATCATATCTAAATGTTATATCATTATGTTATATCTTATATCTAAATATCAAATGTTATATATAAATATCACCGATCAGAATATTTAGATTACATGCAAGTCCACACTGCTGCCAAGCGGAAGCACCAAATTAAGAGCTCAATAAAGCGATACAGAGATCCAGTAACATTCTTCTACAGGTGTCTAGTGTGATTGTCTGCTGCCAAAATGTTGAGCGAATTAGCTGAGAATATTGGAAGTACTGTTTTGGCCACATTTCAGAGTTTGAGCAATACTTCTGTGGTGTCAGCGGGAGGATCAGAGCTGGACACATGTCCATTATTCTGTTAAAAATTAATTATCGCTGTTACATTTTTTTATTATTTTTAAACACTTACGTTAATTTCTAAAAGTGATTATCAGAACATTTAACTTCAGTTCAATTTGGTTTCTGTGAATGTAATAATCGTTAGTTGAATTCTCTTTCTCCAACTCAATTCAGATGACCTCATTTGCTCCTGACGTTCCTGCCAACTCTGTAATGTGTTTGGATTCAATCTTTCACTAGATCTGGATTATGAGCACCTTTGCGCTGCAGTGGGACTGTTTTTTGTTGGAATATTGTGTGTGGAGGAGTAGCCTAACCCGCTGAACCCCACCCGTGATAGGGATTGGGTTTTGAAATTTGAAATCAGACGGTAAAAAAAAGGAATCAGAAAGACTTGTTTGTTTGTCTGTGGTCTGATCGATGCTTATATTGTAGCTGATTTATTAGTTGGATCTTGAAATGGTTTATATGGTCTGAATCACAAGAATCGCAGCTTTTGTGATATACACAGGACAGCAGTTGTGTAAATAGTGCTAATAATGAGAAAACACTGGCCTGCAGGTCAGGGGAGGTGATGAAAAAAGTTTCTATTATTTGTAGATTTCCAACACAGACGTGTTATTTTGAGTTTTCTAAGACATCATGGCCTCTTAAGAAGTCACATCTATTGATATTGCAAAAAAACCTGATCTTTTTGTTGCTTTTTTAATGCCGGTTAACTTTAACATTAAAGTTATTTTACCTTTAGTTAAATATTAACACAATTAATGGATTAACTGATATCGAAATTAATTTATTTGTTAACAGATTAATGGTTAACGGTGCCCACTTTTGTAATCTACCACAGAGCCACCTAAACACATGTAGCAAATAAAGATGGAAAGACTGTGTTCAATGTTTGCATGCATGTAAAAACTAACGTTATAGCCTCGTAGGCTTGTGCGTTTATGTAGCTTACAATCAACATACTACATGCAGAAGCCCATTTTTGTCACTTTTGTAGTGGACAGCAGATACAGCTTGAAATCACATGGTACTCAAATGAAAATATATTTTATTCATTAAGAAATGCAATCTGAACGTAATGTCTCCTTAGGGATCCATCAGAGCCCTAATCCACCTTCCTGCTGCCAGCAATAGGAGTTGGAATCCATCTGTAGTGTGTAGATAACATCTCAGCTGATCTGAGTCTATATTTTGCATTAATTATGAACTAAAACCTTTCTTATAGACCTCTTGTAATTCATGGTTGTCTGTACGTGTAATTTTACTTCATTTCAGGTTCCCCTTCCATCATTTCCTCAAAGTCAAGCTACACGCTTACGTTTTGTAAGAAAAAACGAGGCCTGCAAACACTACACAAGGGATGTTGAGTGCTTGCCTTTGTCTTCAGCATCAATGTTCCACATACCCGGAGGGGACTCGAGCAAAATTACCAGTGACCTTGATGGGAGGATCTCCTTAACATCTCACTGGTCTGATACACAACTTACCGGTCCAGGCAATCCACAAAGCTTTAGTATGAACAAATGAGTATTTAGCCTCCACTGTGGAATGCCTGGGAAAGAGATATGTTCAGTCTGGTGCCAATCTCATCATAACCAGGGGGTCAGAGAGTTTAGCCACCTCTTTCATTTGAATCACTATATATAGACTTTTACCACAGCCACTCGACTTCAATCAATCTTTGTTTGTATAGCGCCAATTCATAAAAAGTGTTATCTCAAGACGCTTTACAAAAAGCAGGTAAAAGACCTAACTCTTTGTTATTTAATATTACAAAAGAGCATATTCATTGTTATGTTTACAAATAGCAGGTAAAAGACCTTACTTATTGCTATATTACAAAGACCCGGCTTAATCCATCATGAGCACTTTAGCAAAGCAGCAAAAGTTACATTGGTCAGAAAAAACTGCCTTTTAAAAGGCAGAAATCTTCGGCGTGATCCCAGGCTCATGACGAAACAGCCTTCACATATGATAGATGAATGATAGATAAAACATTGGTTTTATCTATCATTTTGACTCTTTCTGGACCAGATGAGACTTTTATAAATATGATGGACTGTATCTCAACAGGGATGGCACAGTAAAACTGATTAGCAACTCCATTTGTCCTACACTTGTACCTAACAGTTTGGGTCATGCTGCTGCGGGTGATGGTATTTCTCTTTCCTACTTATACATTCAGGATCGTTGAAAGGAAAAATTCAATCTTAAAATCTTCTCACTCTCCTCACAAAAATAACCTCATCGTAATTAAAGCAGTCACACAAGCACCCAAAATTAAATCTGCTAAGTTCATTTTAATCAATGTACGATCACTTGTTAATAATGATTTTCTACATGGGATTTGGTGGTTTGTTTCCAGAGGTGGAAAGAGTACAAAAATATTCTACTCAAGTAAAAGTACTATTACTTTATTCAATTTTACTTAAGTGCAAGTAAAAGTACCAGTTTAAAAATGTACTCAAGTAAAAGTAAAAGTTACTTTTTTTAACCTCCTGTGTGCAAGAAGGACCAGAGGATTTAAAAATAAAAGTTGTTTTAATTAAAGGTAAATCTTTACAAAGATTTATCTTTGTTAAGATTTATAAACATTTTATTTTCTACCCCATTGACAAAAAGAAAATATAAATATAAACATTAAAAAAAGATTTCCCCCCTTTTTAATAATTATAATAATCAAGGCTTATAATGTTCAAGTAATCTTCTGTTTTATGAAGGGAAATGTTGAAACTATTTAAGAAAATACTGACAGGGTCTTTGTCTCACTTATAAACAGTGTAAAGACTATTTTAGTGTTTATAGTTTTATTATTCTGAGGCTGCTCAAATGCAGCTGTGTCCTCAAAGGCTGATTTAGCTTAAACTAAACCTGAGATGAAAGATAATCCATTTATTGTTTTAAATTAAGCCTATTTCAGTTTGTATTATTTTTTAAAAAGGAGCTGTGTTCACCTCTTAGGAGGCTACACTGAAGCTTCTAACTGAATCTGTTTGGTTTGAAGTATTTATTTTCACACATCTGAGATGTGTTAAATTGCTGCAGCTTATTACACCAAACTTCCTGATACGTCTGCTTCAAAATAAAAGCATTGAGGTGGCAATAGAGTGCCACAGGAATGAGTCCTAAAACCCGGAAGTGAGTTAGCATTTTAGCGCCATGGGTTCCTAACTCTAAAAGTCAATGGGGATTTTGAATGGGTTTGTGGTTAGACGCCTGAAATAAGGTCTGTGGTTAACACAAGCTTAAGAGATGTCGGCCGTTTTGTTGACGGCCAACATCAAGACCCCAACTTGTGAATTTTAAGCAAGTTTTTACGCGTACTAAAAACGGCAGTTGCTATCAAGTGGCTAAATGAGACTACAGTGGTTGTTGGGGACATTTAACGTCATCACGCCGGGAACTCTCTCACTAGTCCGCCTTACAGCATCTAGTTTTGTTTTTCAGTGCTCTTGCAAATATTAGGTTAATAAACAACTTATTAAGCTACGGTTTCGCTAGCTTGTCAAAACCGCTGATTAGATTGATGAAGCATAACGGTAGTGACGTTAAAATCAACCAACCGTGGTGTAGTTCGCCTGTAGCATAACGTTAGCTTTTTACATCTCTCGGCTGGATTAAACTTCATAAAAGTGGTGTTCATTTGTAAAGATTATCCTGCTGAACAAAACGCCTACGCATCAGAAACGTGTGTTAGCCATAGAGCTTATTTTCTGCAATGATCCAAAATCCAATGCAAAAATCCCATAGGCGAATTCTCGTTAGAACCCATGGCGATGCTACTTCCAGGTTGGCCTACAAAAATACGTCATCAATTTTGTTCTCTATAAGGGAAAACCTTCCGGAATTAAATGTGTCTATCGCTCTGAGCTTTCGCAGAGCTGCAGCGGTGATTGTCGATAACACTCTTGGGAGAAACAGCATTCACAGCCACTTCTTTGCCCATGAGCCAACTTCTTTTAATCATCTTGGACTTAAGACAATGAGACATCAGTTTAAACACACCTTCAGCAGGTAGACCCGCTGTGATGGAGGTGCTTATCCGTGCTGCACTAGCTTAAGGTGCACCGAGCACAGAAAAGGGTCTCTCTGTCTCTTGTCGCAGTGAGGGAAAATCATTCATAGCAGGCCTACATTTTTTACTCAGTAACGGATGTGATTTAAAACGTAGCCAATTACAATACTTCAGAAAACCTTCTTAAGTAAAGGTAAAAGTACAGATTTCAAAAACTACAAGTACACAGAAAAACTACTCAATTACAGTAACGCGAATAAAAATAATTTGTTACTTTACACTCTGTTGTTTTCAGACAGCTCTCTACCGGCATCTCTACGTACTACGGTGAGTGTACTGCATCACTTCCTGTTCTGTTCTCTGATGATCAATAGAGCTAAAGCTTAGTTGTTCATTTTGCCTATATGCCCCACCATAAGGCGGCTCTGTGGGGCTAACAACAAACCACACATTGACCCAATAAAACACTTAAACAAGTCAAAATCAAGGGATTTATTACCAACGGCAACTTCCGACAGATGCGCGTTCGGTCCATCTCCGTTACGGCAGCAGAGCTGATAGGTTTCACTTCACAGCTCCGGCAGTCTGGAGCCCTCCGGAGCAGATACGCAAGGCTTCTATTTTTGCCGGATGCTGGAGCACGACGCATCAATTTAGCACAGAAAAGAACAAGCGGGACAAGGAAGTCCTTTGTCTCGGCACTCCAGCTGTCCGGCTCTGCTGTCTGTGCTGCGAACGGAGAACACAGCCGGTGGGTGTTGACGGACGAGGATGAACGGAGTCATGACGGACCGGAGCGGATACGCAATGCACATGTATCTGGTTGAAGTTCGGGGTAAGATGACAAAACACAACAGACAATCCCTGACTGAGAGGCACAGCAGTCCAAAATCCAAAAGCCTCTCCTCTCCTGAAGCCAGCACTGGCCTTTTAAGCACTGATGCCAGGTGTACCTTGTTAGGTAATCAGTAGCTTCATCTGGGCAGAGCTGAGAGCAACAGGAAGGGGAGAAGTTTTTGGTTTTGACAAACAGCAGAGGGAAACATACAGCCGTAACATATCACCCTTAAAACAATGAATAAATAATTTATTATAAAACACACTACTAAATAAACTAATCAAAGAGTACATTGAACACAAGTGTGTAACATGTATTTATTGTAATAAAGTTCAATGTGCAAATCAATTATTATTTCATTTTGCCCAGTTTATTACAACTGTTGTTTCTAAAACACTGTACGTTTAGACAAACAGAAGTAATCAAAAAACACTCTGGCTCTAATCTGCTAAACGGTTTTGTTTATTTTAACTACCTACTCTCAGCCTAGTTTAGCAGTCACCTTAATTTACGATGGCTTCTTTTTATGCCTCTCCCTCTCCTGCTCTATGTGTCAGATGTTTAGTTACTCCTTGTCCTACTTAACTGGTAATGATACATGTAAGACATGTAGTTTATTTCTAGCTTTGGAGGCGAGGGTGTTTGATTTAGAGAGTCAGTTCCGCACCACTGATTCACAGCCATTGTTCGCAGCAAAAGTTAGCCAGCCACCTGTAGCTAGTGCGGGTCGACATAGCTTAGCTTCTCCCCTGGCAGCTCCCGAGCAGCCAGGGGAGGCAGTGGCTGGGTTACTGTCCGGGGGAAGCATGTTCGTAAGACGAAGCACATGGTTCCCCACCAACCACTTCATGTTTCAAACTAATTTTCCCCACTCAGCGACACTCACCTCTGATTATTGGAGACTCCATAGTCAGAAACTTGAAGTTAGCGAAGTCAGCGGGCATAGTTAGGTGTATACCCGGGGCCAGAGCAGGCAACATCACATCTAATTTAAAGAGTAAATGTAGATTTGATACAATTGTAATTCATGAAGGCACTAATGACTTCCAACTACACCGGTCGGAAATCATTAAGGTTAATGTGGAGTCGGTGTGTACACACGTGATCCGGTCAAGCGGTCGGGGCATTTGAAATGCGGGGGGGAGGGGGACATTTTTTTTCGGGGGGGTCTGGTCATTACATTTTTTTTAATGAATTAGATGCAATATCCCACATTCTGGTGCATTCTAACAAGTTTTTAGATATATTACTTTTCTCCCTTCTTTATTGTGTTTCCTTATAGCTGGCACGGTCTGCAATCACTGACTACACTTCATTATGTTCTGGTGCAAGACACGGAAGACTGGACACTGACGACTCTTTTAGGCACTATTCTGTATATCATGAGAGCAAAAGATGAGGATTTCAAAAATCAGAAAATAAATACATCGCATTAGGCCTGTGCATCAGGGCTACCCAAGTATATTTCCGACCTTTTTTTATTTAATTTTTCATTTATTCGTAAAATTGCTGCATTCGCGAGAGAGACAGACAGAGCATGCAAGAGAGTGCAGGCGTGCGCTCCGAGCAGGCTCCGTGCAACCAGATTCTCTATATAATAAGACTCTGCATTCAGCATAGAGAGACAGAGAGAGAGGGAGCGATAAGGTTTTTCTGTCCGTACACCTCTCTTGTAAATGCATTAAAACAGAAGCTTCTCAAGACTTAATTTTAAAAATGTTAATGTACAGCTGCTTGCTGCTAAAGCTGTGCTGAACTCCTATAAATAACGGAATCTCGAGTGGAACTTTTCAAAACGGGAGGCGTTAAGAAAATGTGTACCTAGGCTTTTCAGTGCCTTCATTGTTTTGTTGAAATTAACAACAATCTAACGTGACCTGATGCTAAAATATAGGCTAAATATTTAAACAATAATGCATTTTCAGCAAAAGCTGGACATTTTGACAATGACTGTGTCACTGACGTTATGTCGTTGATCTGGTTTTTGTGGAGGAAACCAGGAAAATGCGGAGTGGATTTCTATTTATGTGGGTAATGTCTTACTGTATAAAGTGGAACAGATTTGATTGTGAAGCAATGGAAAAAGTGCTCGACAAATAGACCTGTCCTGCACTAATGTTTTTGATGGCAAATGTGGAGGGGTCCAAACGACTGTTTTTAAAAGGTGAGGGGGACTCGACCCCCCCTGATTATATGGTGGCGACGCCCATGGCTAACATAACGATAGCAACGTCATCTCACAGCCGCTGTAGTCTCAGTCTGTGAACTTCTCCACTCAGACTCTGTGAAACAGCACTGCGTTATAAACACTGCAGATATAGTGCACACTAAATGCAGGCGCAGCAGGAGCAGTCAGAGACAGGCTACACACACCTCTAATAATGAGCAGGCTGATTATATTAAATGTCTAATATTGTCAAAGCTAAATCAAGAGAAAACTTGTTTTGTGGAACAATAATTTATTATTCTCTGATGGATTTTTTTTTTTAGTCTGTAATGTTGTAATGCAGGGGTGGTTCAGTGGGGAGCAGGGGGGGTCTGGGAACTACTTCCTTTAAAAAATAAAGGCCAGCAAATATATTTTTAAAATTTCTCAGTTTCCTGATCTGATAAAATTATCGAATCTGTGACATAAAACTGTGATTGATTCAACAGAACATAATGCCTTCTCAATTAAATGTACTGTAACAGATGTGTATGTGACACAAAAACACAATTTGTTATTTCAGCTGGTGAAAAATATGTTTGGCCGGTGATTTTTTCATCTACCCGCCACCTTAACCGGTGAGTCAAAAAGTTGATTTCGGACCCTGGTGCTGTGGATTCGCTGAGAGTTACTCTTGATTCGATAACCCCCCTAAATCAGAAGGTTGTCAAACGGCAGAGACTAGCTCCATGGTACATCTCAGAAACCCATATTCTAAAACAAACATCGCGTAAATTTGAAAGAATGTGGCGCTCCACCAAAACTGAAGAATCTTGTTGATTTTGGCAAGATAGTCATAATAAGTCTATGAAGGCTGTACGTCACGCTCGAGCAGCCTACTACTCCTCTCTTATCGAAGAAAATTAAAGCAATCCTTCAAGGACAGCACAGCCTATTTTCAACTTCGTAATATATCTAAAATCAGGCATATCCTGTCGCAAAACGATACAGAAAAACTAGTTCATTTGTTACCTCCAGGTTGGATTACTGTAATTCTCTTTTATCAGGGTGCTGTGTTAAGTCTCTAAAGACTCTAGAACTAGCAGCTTGTGTACTGAATAGAACTAGGAAAACGGACCACATTACTTCTGTATTGGCTTCTCTGCACTGGCTCCCTATAAAATATAGAATAGAATTGGAAATCCTTCTTCTCACTTACAAAGCTCTAAACTGTCAGGCACCATCTTATCTTTAAAGAGCTTAGTGCCGTACTACCCTTCGAGAACATTACGCTCCCAGAATACAGGCCTGCTCGTGGTACCTACAGTCTCTAAATGTACTATGGGAGGTAGAGCCTTCAGTTACCAGTCCCCTCTCCTCTGGAATCATCTACCAGTCAGGGTCCGAGAGGCAGGTTTTAATAGACTTAAAACTTTCCTTTTTGATAAATCTTATAGTTAGGGCTGGCGCTGGTATAGACCAGCTCCTAGTTATGCTGCTATAGGCTTAGACTACCGAGGGAACTGGCACCTTGAGCTCTTATCTCTCTCTCTCTATGCATTCTCATCATATTGCTGCATGTCGCTATCTGTAAATCTCAGTTACTAACCACATCTTTTCCTGGGAGCTCCTGAGCTCTCTTAGGTTCCTCGGGATCGTTGGTGGATGGCCTACCTGAACATTAGATATCAGAGCAGGAAGGACCTGCACATTTTTGAAAGTGCTGGTCCAGTGAGTGATGTTTGCTGCTGGAATAGTATTATTAGTGTCAAACAACCTCAACCTTTTCTTTGAACAGTAAACTGCTATGTAACAGAGTTGAGAACTGTGATGTTTTGGCCATGGTACAGGAGATAGCCCGATCCTCCTTCGTGCTGTGTTTTACAATTATCTGCAGGGAGTGAGCAAGACAAGAAATATGTTCACCTGATGGCCATGGTACATCTGTTTCTGCCATAGAATTCATGTCCTCCCACAAGTGCTAGTCATCAAGATTTTCCTGCTCACTCATTGTCATCAGGCTGTTGTGGCATGTAAACTTTGAAAGTGCATTGTCTGTGATGACATATCTTCTGATCAATGGTGTTTTCCATATCAAAGCAGCAATTTGCCAATTCTCCCTTCACAATGCCTAACTGTAAAATGTCTATAGTTCAGTAAGGAGGATTTCAGTGCATAAATCTTTGGACTTGTAGCAAACATGGGCCGTCACTCTAAGGAAGGAGCACAACCTCTGAAGGATTAAACCAGATATCAGTTGTTAAAGACACAGATAACTTGGCCACTAGTTTACTTTCTTTACCAACACTGGTATGTATTTCTCAGAAATTGTTCTTCTCTAGATTGGTGTGTACTTGTCATTCATTCAATAAATAGTTTAAAATGCTAATTTTTTTAACATGCGACCATGGCAGACAACTCCCAATTATCAAATCCAGGACAATTCTACCATTCATTTAGCAGATGCTTTTATCCAAAGCGACGAACATCAGAGAGTAAGTACAACACAAGCAAGGATCTAGAGAGGAGGAAACAACGTGAAAAACAAACAGCTTTAAGTCCGATCGGATACAGGTGCTAATTAAAGTTAATATATAGTTATCAGCAACTACATGGACAGCTGTTCTTTAAAGTTATAATCAGCATCAAACAATGACATCACTGGTGGCTTGTTGAGACCTCGAGACTGGACCAATCTTGAGAACCACAACACTTTAAATCATTAAATATTTTGGCTTCACTTTTGGGGAGCAGTTGTGCTGTCCAATTCTATATATGTCTAAGTTTCATCCTTGCAAATAGGAGATGCAATTGAGTATCTGATATAATACGCTAACTTGTAATCTGTGAATGCAAGCTTGTATTATTGCCCACTTTGCTTCTCAGGAATATCAACAGTATCTTACAGGCATGTTTACATTCTTTCAATGATTCCCAATGTGCAACCCCTATTTGGCCCTGAAAAATGACAGGCTGGCTGTGAGAGAAAATTTAAATTTCATATTTTTCTGTTACTATCTGCACTTAATTTGTTGCTTAACAAATAATTACATGTATATTGATGGATAATGTATTTGCACTCCATTGTCATTGGCATACTTTCACACTTGATCAGAGATGTTTGATTTAATTATTTTATGGGTCCCAGAGTACTGCTAGATTTCATTAATTACAATTATGGTAATCATACATGCACTCACAAGGACAACTTTGGGTGGCACCTTGACACATTGTTTCTGCTTTCCTAAGATTGAAGAGGATAACTACTTTTCAGCAGGGCAGAAAATGACATCACTGTTATCAGAGAACATGCTGTCCTACCTGTATTTGATGGGGAGTGATTTTGTCAGTGCTGATGAGCTACATTATTTGAAATACAATGAGTCAGAGACACAGCATGATGCAGCAGATTGGTTTAATTAAAAATTGCCATTGGGATTTCAGTTATCTCGCTCCTTTGTGGACAGTTTATCTGTCTCTCAAATACAGCGTCGACTGCAATAAAAAGTTTGTGGTGTAAAACCATAATTTAAAACCGTGTGTGTGCATTAGTCTGTAAAAGTGCAACTTTTGTCTTTGTTGAAGTTTCAGGTTTTAAAATTAAGATCCCTCAGACAGCTCTCACTCCTTCGAGGTAATGTTTTTTGGTGGCACTTGGGACTTATTAAACCTTGGGGTTTGACAAGAGGACTCGGTATGAATATATAGCAAAAAGGGCATTGGTGTGTATGTGTGTGGTTGTATGTATGTGATATACTGTAAGAACTCCTTTTGGGAAAAATTGAGAGCAGCTGAAGGCATATTTTAGGCATGGTGCCCTTTTGCAATAGAGAGCTAATTTGTCACATGCAATAGGAAAGCTTCCGTCTCCTGGCTGGGTGGCCTTATTATGCTGATAAAGCCCCTCACTGCAACACTGAATCAGCTACATTGGGTCCAGGTGTTTCTCAATTATATAATATTTATTTGATTTGCTTGACTTCCATTGTTTTGGTTAAAGGAAATAAACTTTTAACAAACATTTTGTCAACTCTAAGTCCAATTGCGTTCTCCTTTTTTTTTCATTCTGACCACATGCAGTTTTCATCTTGAGATGGATTTGTCCCGTTTTCATGAAATAACTATTTCTCTCAGATTTTATTTTTATACAGTATTAAATATTTGTCAAATTTGTTGTGGTCACCAACATAATCACTGCCTAGTTATGTTTAGAGGCAATGTTTTCAAGTGAATAAATTGCTGTATTGATTTAAAGCACGAGTCACAGTGAGGTGATAAGTGTGGATGCTTGCAGCTTGCAAAGTGCAGAACCACGAAATGAACCAGGGGTTCACATACTGAGTGTAGTCATCAAAATCAATCGATTAATGCTTCGTTTTCATGATTCATGTCAGGGTAGGCCTTTTTTTTTGTTAACCATACCATGTTGAATGGATTTCAATGACTTCCACTAAATATCAATCAAGCTAGCCATTTCAAGTTGAAGGTCTCAACAACTTTCTCGTCACATTACCGTTTTTGCTCATCCAAAATATTACACCGGGATAATGATAGGCCTGAGCGATAAAACGATAATGATAATATTAATAATATAATATAATATAATATATATATATATATATATAAACAGAAAATTGTAGAAATTGGTAGAAAATTTAAACCTGTAATTACACAACCCAACCACTCGGAAACAAGGCCTTTAACGCTAGTTGCCACCCAACATTAAAGAGAAGAAGAAAAACAACGACAAACAGCCAATCATGTTGCAGGGATATGGGTAGGCGGGCTTACAGACGTTTAGAACGGAATGGAAACACAACCGAAATGAGCCTTAGCGACACTGAAGAAAACACTGAGTGTACCAGCTCAAAGCAGGAGAAAACATCATCGACAAGACGACAAGAAAGAACACTCCACTTCAGGAGTCCGATAAAAACGAGTAACATGCTCTGTTAACTGTGCCGAAGACAGGTGCTGCTAACACGGGCAACACCACAAACCTTTTCCAGACTTTGAAACAATATGACCCATTAGAACAAACTGAAGGAAAGAAATCACCAAACTTCCCAAACGATTGTTAGTGTGGACCACATCGTAAATAATATAAACAGTCTATGGTGTGGACCCTTAGTAAGCAGCGGGCCAGTAGGCTAAGTGTTACTGCCCAGCAGCGAACTGTCATATCAGCATTTTCCAGCACCGTGCACTGAGCTTCTCATTGTTGATGTTCCTCTTTTTAAGTATAGTTTGTCATGTTCTGACAATAAAGAATAATTAAACCATAATTAACCATCTTGTTTCTTCAACTTTCACTCAGGAGCACTGATAAGCCTTTAAAGTTGAAAGAAATGATTTAACATTTATCATGATAACTATCGATATCGACTGATATTACATTTTTTATCGCGTTAACATTTTTAGTCATATCTAGTCATGCTATAAAACAACCATATTCCAAGTTGATCCTTTGTTGTATGTACCATCCAAGCAAGCAGTGCTAGACAGATGTGTGTATAGCTGCTCATGGCTGCGCTCCATTGCGCTCACGTTCCAGAAATGGACCCAGTGGGGAAGGGTGGGGATGGAGCAAAACCGTGAAATGAAGAGTTACTGCTAAATTGATTGATTGAAGTCTTTATTTGAATATGTTCTTTTTTTTTTTTTTTTTCTCAAGACAAAGAAAACAAAACAAACAAACCCACAAAAGGATAGTGCATAAGACAACAGACATTTGTAGTTACATGTTCGAAAAGATGTGGGTAGAAGTGTGAAATTATCTAATCCCACCCCTATCCATCAATCTTTAGTTAATAATTCAACATAGGCTTTACTTTTCAACATAATAATGCATCCAACAATCTGAAATCATATATTAATGTGCGCACAATTATCAGTATGTATTCTGATAAAAAAGGTTTAAGGTATACGTTCTGCTAACTTTAATCATGCCTCAATATAACTTGTCTGCAGTCACACGCTCTTGATGAGACGTGAAAGTCACATGGAGGGCAGGACGTGAAGAACACCTGTTAGGAAATCGTGGGGAATGGAGGAAAGTGCATGCGATAAAGTGTAAGATGAAACTGCACTCAGCAAGTATCCTCAGAAAAGTTGTGGACACGTTGGATATGATCCATAAAACTTCAAGGAACTGGGATTTTATTCAATGGGTTGACCCGGATTGCCTAGTGTGTAGGCGATCCGTATCACACATTACTTAGTCCTGCAGACCTCAAGTCACTACATGGCTAACCAAATGAAGGCATACAAGAGTCTTGAGGTTTACATCTTTTGTGTGTGGCTGGGTCAACAACCTTGGATCAAAAGCAGCATTGAATGACTGCAGTATTGTTTTTGCTGGGTTGAGTATGTTTGCTTGAGAATTACTGTTTGAATACTGCTATTTCAAGTCTAAAGTAATTTCACATGGATACAGCACTGTCATCAGGCTATGCGGAATATTGCCACTCCGGTCTGTATTTCTTTAGTTTTTAGCCAAATATATAAAGCTAAGAAGGTAAGTGATTAAAGCCTTACCTTTCACAAATTAGTAACTGCATACACGAGCAAAAATAAAATAAAATAAATAAATAAATAATAAAATGTAATCTGAAAACACCAAATTGTTCTTGGGTTTTCTTAGTTATCACACCAATATTGTTTTGTAAAAATACGTATACATCTTTATAGGTTTTGTTGTTGGACCAGCTAATAATATGGAATCTATTCATCAAAAGATGTTACATTTTCTGTGCCACACTGGGTCAACATTTTAAGACAGGATTGTAATCAACAATGGGTGGACACGTTGGATATGATGAGGTTCTCAGTTTAGCTTGTGTCAAAAAATGTGACCTGTGTAACTACTGTGTTTAGAAATAGAGGATGTAATTATGGGATTTTTTTGAGAGGGACAGTTTTTCCATTCAAACACTACAATTTAGTCAATCATTTTATTTTGTTGAAATTAACAATTGACCAAAATTCTGTAAAATATAACAGAACTCAGACAATCGTACATTCAATTTGAAAAGTGAGTAATAATGATTATAATGAAATTGCCATTGTCCTTTATAAAATTCAGTGTTTGCTGTGGTCATGAACTCCTTATATCTGATATCACCAGTATGATTATTTTGTTAAACCTAAAGACCTAATGTCTCCTTTAAAATTCCTGGTAAATTGTTTCTCACAGGGAAATGATTGAGTTATTTAAATTGGATTCCAAGTGAGCACCAAATTCGACCCACAGCCACCGGCTGGCGTCCCCGCTGCCAGTGACCGCGTATTGGGCTACCTGGTTGATCCTGCCATCTAGCATATGCTTGTCTCAAAGGTTGAGCCATGCAAGTCTAAGTACACATGGCCGGTACAGTGAAACTGCAAATTCTACAATTCTACAATTCACTTAGCAGACGCTTTTATCCAAAGCGACGTACATCAGAGAGTAAGAACAACACAAGCAAGGATCAAGGAAAAATAAAGGAACAATGTCAGTAAGGACGAACGATCAGCTTTGAGTCCGATTGGACACACAGGTGCTGGAAGGCATTGCCCAGAGGCAAGGCACAACATGAACTGCCAGTCTGAGACTCTAATCAGTATATAAACCATCTTATACGTCGTTGTTTTTAAACAAAAAACAAAAACCATCATCATTACCATCATTACATCAATACTATCGAGATCATCATCATTAAGCTAAGTTAGTAGGTATTCCTGAAAGAGCTGGGTCTTTAGCTTTTTCTTAAAGGTACAGAGGGACTCTGCAGATCGAATGGAGTTTGGAAGTTCATTCCACCACCGGGGGGCGACAGAGGAGAAGAGTCTAGTCCTCGTCTTTGGACCCTGTTGTGAAGGTTGGATCAAACGCCTTTCATTGACAGAGCGTAGTGGACGGGAGGGAGTGTAGACCTGAAATAGAGAGTCAAAGTAAGGAGGAGCCGTTTTCAAATGGCTCATTAAATCAGTTATGGTATACAATGGTGAACCTTCAGCTCAGGTTGGAGAGAAACTCAGGTGCCTTCAACAGACTGAACGACTGTAACTGCACTGACTTCACGGACGAGCATTAACAACTTTTCTCTGGTTGATGATCTCCACTGACTGAATCTGATCGTTGAAATATTTATTTTTCTTCTTCAGACAGCTACTCTGTTGGACAAGCGACGCAACAACATCATTTTAAAATCACCCAAAGCGTTGTTTTATGCTGTTTTAAAAAAACATGTGTTTGTTTATAGAAAGGTGGCATTAGCATACAGCATTAGCAATGTGCTTGGCGCTGATGCCGTGTGTGTTGATAATCTAAAAATTAGCAATAACAGCAACGACAGACTCTTCCTCAGTCTCATCGTGTAACTGCCTTGCCTTTTGTTTGAGCTGCAAAGTAACAGGACTAATCTTTCATTGAGAATTATCTGCTCAATCATATGCTGGGGAGAGAGTGTAGGGAAAGTGAGTGGGAGTGAGTGTGGCCAATAATCGACATCTTCGTCAAAGGACCATGGTAAAAGAGATGTTGGTATGTTTCTAAGCAACACACAAAGCATGCACAAACACTCACTAACAAACACTCACAGGTCCGACCAGGAGTGGGAGATGCTTTTTGATGCTTTTTCTCATGATGTACTTTTGTTTTCTCTGATCCCTCATAGTCCTCCATGTTTCAGTTACTAACTACAAAACATCTCTAAAGCTCCCTACAGAGGCCTACGCCTCCAGTCTCACGGGGATCAGTCCACACTATATTCACAGTTCAGAGCTTGTGTTCTACAAACTCCCCTCTCTCCCACTTACTTTTGTTGTAATTGAAATAGAAATTAGGTTTAATTAACATGTAAAGTAGTAGCTATCCGTTAGCTAACCTTAGAGGGTTAAATGCTTGATGACAAAAGTGCACATTAATATAAAAAAATGAAATAGAAAAGAAAAAAAGCTAACATTCGGAATGATTGCATGGTGAGTTAAACTAAATCCGATGTAACACACAAAATAGTTCCTCCTGCTGACATTTTCCACTTGCACACATCACCCCATTCTTCCCTCCACTCCTGTTGATCCTCAATAGATCCGTTTCAGACAGCCCTCCGCATGTCTCAATCACTCACCAGCAGACTGCTTGACATTGTCTGCTCCTTGCTGAAGCCAAAGTCAGGTTAAGATCGCACACTCTTCATTAGTATTCAGGTGTAGGAGAGCTCCACAGAGCTGAGAGGGCCTGAACATTTGGCTAAATCTGAACTCAAAATAATAATAATGTTGAGAACCTGAGGACTGAAGCATCACTACTGATCACCCACGACAGTCTGCAATATTTTATCATATTTTAAAAACTTCTTGTACTTTTCAGAGACATAAAAATCACAGGAAATAAATGTACCGTATTTTCCGGACTATAGGTCGCTCCGGAGTGTAAGTCGCATTGGTCAAAAAATGCGTCATGAAGAGGAAAAAAACATATATAAGTCGCACCTGACTATAGGTCGCATTTATTTAGAAATTTATTTCACAAAATCCAAGACCAAGAACAGACATTTAATCTGGAAAGGCAAGTTATTCAACTACACAATAGCACACAGATCAACAGGCTTAATTGGTGTCCGGTATGCTAACGTAACACATTAACAGTTATTCAGCTACACAATAGCATAAAGAACAGACCAACAATAGGCTAAATTAACATAACAAGCCAGCGAGTCCACCAAACTCTCGATCTCATTCCACATCACTGAATCCATTGAAGTCTTCATCTTCGGTGTCGCTTCTGAAAAGTTTCGAAAGCTAACTCCGCTAACTCCTGAGCAGCGCTGTCTCTTCTTCTGCGGGGCTATATAGTTGTCACAAGCTTAGAGCGGCTGTAGACGGTAATGTTTACTCCTTGGTTCATGTCAGTCAGTATGCACGTAGCCTATATTTTGATATATAAGTCGCACCTGACTATAAGTCGAAGGACCAGCCAACCTATGAAAAAAAGTGCGATTTATAGTCCGGAAAATACGGTACTCATGTCCAACTTTCCATGGTTGTTAAGGCAGAAGATATATTTTAATTATTTATTTTTCTTACAACCCCCCTAAATGTCCTTATCATCAAAGTCAAAGTCAAGGCCTTGTGTTTGGTTGGAAGGCTTCCCCTTCTGAGATTAAGATCTATCCATCTGTGATATTTTACCCATGCAGGAAAGCTTTTTTTTCTTCTTTTTTATACTTTATTGCAGGTTTTTTTTTACATTACAAGTTGTCATCACATATTTTGTTCAACCTGGCACATTTATACATTTTTTTTAAACATACAAGAACACATACAACATACATACAATAAATTAAGAACAGAGGAAAAGGTACTAAGTGACAAATATAATTAAATTAGGATTAAAAAAGAAAAAAAATGGAATTGGGGTGTGTGTGAGTGTGAGTGTGTGCGGGGGGGTGGTCCTTCAGTACTCTCATCATTTCATTTCATTTATATACATGTTATTATTCCACTCCATCTGTTTCCTTTACCCATTTACTCCAGTTACTCATGAATACATCTCCTCTGTTTCTTAGCCTATACGTGATTCTTTCCATTTCTTTAATTTCTTCAACTGTTAACCTCCATGCATTAAGTTAAAAGGGCCATCTTAACCCTTTCATGCATGAATTATGATAACCTCAGTAGGGATTTTTTTACTAAGTGTTTTTATTCATCTTTAGGCATGAAAAACAAGGTTTGAACTTTATTTTTTTTTCAACACACATTTATAAAGATATATTTATCTGTCCACTCAGGTGGACAGCATGCATTTGTCTCAACGTATGTATTTAACAAACAAATGAATACACTTGTAAAATAAACTGTGTGAAATGTGATGTGAACTATAAAATAATATAATTTTATGCATGCATAACAAACAAAAAAAACACCATTGAGGAATTCACTCTCCTGTATAGATTCACAAGGCTCTCACTCGTGATCTATCAAATGTCAGCTATAGTAAGGTGCACTGCCAGTACAAACTGAATGTTTTTTTTGGCTGGCTTTTACTGCAAGGAAATCTTCTCTAAACTTTGCCAGTACATAAAAATCAGAACTAAAATCTGTTTTATTAGCCAGGTCAAAACAGAAAGAGTATACACACCACTGGCATAAAATTTAACCTGTTAGTCTCTGAACTGAGGATAGTATGACACCAATAACAAGTCTATGAACTAAAGCTAGATCCTCACAGTATCCTGACTCGAGGTGGCATGAAACATATTCTTGTCAAAGCATGCTAGTTGCTCCTTGCCTAGAGACTATTTTCTATGATAATTGGCAAAGCACCCAGGGCACAAAGGCACAAGACACTGCATGCAGATGTACTTGGTTGTGCACGCAGCATCATGGCATCTGTTGGCATTTTTTGCTTCGGTGAGCTGGGGCCAGTGGTTTCCAGGGCAGAATCGGATCTCAGGAGGTGCCTTGGACACTGCTCTGCGCTTCACCGGAGGTGGTGTGGCACTCGGTCTTCCTCTTGCGTGTGTCTTGATGGATCCTGCATTTATGAGCGCACGAGCTATAGATGCCTTGAAGTGCAGAAGATCCTTCTGTTCCAACCCAGACATTCTGTAGAGGTGCCAGGCAGTGGTCACGTCAAGGAAGTGAAAGAACACTCGGATGTACCACCGTTTGTTTCTGCGCCTGTGGGGATACATTGCACACTGGTCCATGAGATCTACTCCTCCCATATGCTGATTGTACAGCTTCACAGAAAATGGCCTTGGGATATTGAGCATCTTCTTTTCTTTCTTGCTCCATCTCTGGGCCACATCTGATGGAGACTGGCCAGTGCAGGAAGAGGCCATGTGGATCACTGAACTATCTAACCAACGTGTGATAGTGATGTTTTGAGCATTGGTGACAACAGACAAAGATCCTCTTCCTTCTTGCTTTAGTTGCTTTTCACTCTTCAATTTCAGTTGTGCTCCATGGAGCCTGTTGTTTCTGCATGTGCCAGTGCCATAGATCCCTTGGTGTCGCAATGCCTGAAGGAGTGGAATGGTGCAAAAGAAATTGTCAAAAAACACCTTGTGACTCTTTTGCTGTATGTCGTCACAGAGGCGCATGACTACGTCTCCAGCCATTCCCAACTGGCTGATCTGACCTCGCCCCCCAGCTGAACCCTGATAGGCTTCAAATCGGTACATGTATCCAGAGGATCCTGCTCTCACCCACACTTTCACACCCCAGGGTTTGGGCTTTTTGGGGACGTATTGCTTGACAGACAGGCGGCCCTTGTAGGGAATCATCTGTTCGTCTACTGATTGAAATTCTTCAGGATCGACTGCTGAACGGAAGGTTTCCTTGAGTGCATCCAACACTGGTCTGACTTTGAAGAACTTATCTGCATTTTCGGGGTCATGTGAAAAGTTGTCAACAAAGTGAATGTAGCTCAGAATCTGCTCAAATCTGTTCACTGGCATTGCATCTGCTATCAAATCATGACAAAGTCCTGACTCTGATGACCAGTACATTCTTGATCTTGGGTATCTGATGTATGACATGACCATATTTATTCCTAAAAATGTTTTCAACTCCTGTGATGTCAAGGCCAGGTTTTCTTTTCCTTTTTGGAGTGCATACAGGTTTGTATTGTGCACAATATCATCGATCAGATCTTCGGGAAATAGATGCATGAAGAAATCTATTGGTTCAGTTCCCTCAACATTGAGTTTACTCTCTCCTAAAAAAAGGAGGCAAGTCTCCCTCAAACTCATTGGGCCTCATTTATCAAACGAACGTACGACCGAAAACCGTGCGTACGACCATTTCCACGCAAACTTCGGCATTTATCAATTTGGACGTAAGCGGAAGCTGCGATCAGATCTCACGTCAGGTCTGAGCTCGTGTACGCAAATTCGAGTCTGTGGATTTGCGGTGCAGCACAGCAAAATCTGGCGGAAAATAATGAACAAACCTCAGCTGTCATTAAGCATAAGCAGTCACATATTTAGAACAGATCAAAACGGATTATTAAAACGAAAACATTTCTTTTAAAGCCCATGTTTTTACTGATACCACTTTCAAAAAATTAAACAATAGGATAAAAAGCCTAAGATGACAACTAATTATTACACATTAAAATGTGAAAGAATCATAAATACAAGCAGAAATGTGTGTTTGCAAATTAACTAATGGCAAAAATGTGTAATTGTTTTTCTTTTTGTCCGATGGGTGTGACAGAACTGGAACAAAAATTGAAAGCACCTGTTGAGATAATCATCGTTCCACTGTGGTTGGTCAGATGTTTATTCATTCCCCTATTTAAACAGATGCTTTGACAGTTATCAAGTCTTGATGATGGCAGACTTGCTTATTTTGGAGGAGCAATACGCGCGTGTCAGACGTGAGCGCGTCTTCAGGGACCGCAGGGATCTCCTCATGGAGAGTGATGCCTGGTTGATCAGTCGCTTTCGGCTCCCAAGGCATGTGCTTATTGATTTATGCAATAATGTAGCTGCTGGATTAAAGAGAGAAACCAGGCGGTCAAATGCCTTACCTGTACCAGTTCAGGTGCTCGCCACGCTGGGGTTTTTGGCCACCGGGACCTTTCAGCGAGAGGTCGGGGACAGGGCTGGGGTCTCCCAGCCAACGATCAGCAGGACGATGCCAGCAGTGTTGGCTGCAATAAAATCTCTCTCCCGAAAATACATTCGGTTCCCATACAATGATGCCCAGCAAGCTGTGATTAAAAGGCAATTTTATGAGATTGCTGGGTTTCCAAATGTGGTTGGAGCGATTGATTGTACTCATGTGCGTCTGAAGGCACCATCCATGAATGATTACGCATTCATCAATCGCAAAAACTACCACTCCATAAATGTCCAGGTGATTTGTGATGCCAAGCTATCACTTTTAAACGTGGTGGCCAGGTGGCCAGGGGGGACACACGATTCTTTTATTTTTCAAAACAGCTCTGTTGGCGCGCGGCTGCAGGAGGGCGCACTGCAGAGCCAAAGTCATCTCCTCGATAAGTGGCTACCCTCGATAAATTGCATTACACTAAACAAGGTATCAGATGATTAACATTTTGGTATGGTTCTTCTAGGTGACAAGGGTTATCCTCTAACGGAATACCTTATAACCCCGCTGGCAAACCCCGCTACAGAGCAGGAACGCAGGTTCAACAGTGCGCACACACGCACACGGGTCACAGTCGAGCGCTGCTTCGGGTTGCTGAAGGGCAGGTGGCTCTGTCTCGGACCTGCAGGGGGAATGCTACTGTATACCCCAGACAAAGTGTGCGATATCATTTTGGCCTGTTCAGTTTTGCACAACATTGCACTGGTGAATGGAGTGCCCTTCGATGTGCCGGCGCAGCCGGATGAGCCCATGCCCATGGAGCCGTGGCCAGCACAGCCTCCACAGGGTGCTGTACGGAGGAGACAGGACCTCATTTGTCGCTTTTAAAACGTAAAGTATACCTTAAACTCTTGCAAATGCTCTGCAGTATTAATCAGTAATGTGAAGTATTGTTGGTGGAATTGGCTAAAGGCATACTAAACACAGACAACATTTAGTCATTTAAACATTTTATTATGGCTTTTTTAGAGTTTCATTTATTTCTTTTAGTGTCTCATTAATTGCGTCAAGTGCGCCGACGACTGAGGCCAATAACCTGCATA
The DNA here is from genome assembly GCA_020745685.1 of Tautogolabrus adspersus. Taxonomy (NCBI): domain Eukaryota; kingdom Metazoa; phylum Chordata; class Actinopteri; order Labriformes; family Labridae; genus Tautogolabrus; species Tautogolabrus adspersus. The sequence goes on from CM036535.1 coordinate 10,671,297, forward strand.
TCTCCCCTTGTCTCTCCAGGACCTCTGCCGTGATCAGGTTCGGTCTGGGCGCAGCACGGGGGGCCGAGGGCACACGCTCACTCTCGGCAGTAGTGGGACCGCTCTGGGGAGCAGATCTGGCTGACATCATGCTGGTGCCTGGCTCTGAAATATTTAATACAATAAAAATGTCACCCATGTAACATGTGTAAGCCTTATTTGTAAGAAATGGTGTACAGTCAGTTTGATTTTTCAATGCAAGCAAAAGGGGGTTGTTAGTTACCATTCTGCTCTGGGTCTGATGCCAGTGCGTCTGTGTCACCTCCACCACTTATGCCACAGATCGACTCGGACCCAATTAAGGAGGCAATTTTTTCCTCCGTCCCCGTCAGGATCAGGCTGGAGTCTGGTTGGCCTCCTCCAGTCTGCCTGATGCTGCGTTTAAACGCAGCAACACGTTTCTTGGTGGCCAGCTTCAAATCCGACCATTTTTTCTTGACCTAAATGTAAAGAATTGTTTTGATCAATTAGCAGACATAGGCTTTTAGGCTGCGGATGAAAAGATTCATTTAAGTCGTTAGGCATGGGTTAAGTTATTGAGAATTATATTCAAACCTCAGCTGGAGTCCGTTCCTGTACGGCAACGCTGTTGACTGCCTCCGTTATTTTTTTCCAGACAGCGTTTTTATGAGCCCCTTTTATGCCACTCTTCAGACTGCCAAAAAGCACTGTTTTGTTTTGTTCCATCTCCGGTGTCAGGATGCCGATCTCCGTGTCAGAAAAGTTTATTTTCTTACTCGTGTTTCGTCTCTCCATGTTTGACCTCAGTGGACGAGGCCTCCGAACCAGGAATATTTATGGGCGTAACATGTTAATGACGATCGAATTCAGCCGCCGCATTTATCAAGGCCCGCTCATTCGTACGCTCAGATTGGTCAGATACGAACGTTTCATAAATCGCACGTGTGTCCTGTCTTAAGACCAAATCTGCGCTCAGATCTGCACCTGTTTTCACGCAAGATTGATAAATCAATCAATCAATCAATCAATCAATCAATCTTTATTTGTATAGCGCCAATTCATAACAAGTGTTATCTCAAGACGCTTTACAAGAAGCAGGTAAAAGACCTTACTCTTTGTCTATTAATATTACAAAAGAGCAGGTAAAAAGACCATGCTCATTGTTTATGTTACAAAAAGCAGGTAAAAGACCTTACTTATTGCTATATTACAAGGACCCAGCTTAATCCATCATGAGCACTTTAGCAAAGCAGCAAAAGATACAGTGGTCAGAAAAAACTTCCTTATTAAAAGGCAGAAATCTTTGGCAGTGACACCCCGGCTCATGACGAAACAGCCTTCACAGCCTAGACTGCGCCGGGCTTGGAACGGGATAGGGGGAGATGGGATAAGATGCAGGAAGAGGGATAGGGAACAAGGGAAAAAGGGGGGGGGGTTGTTCAGGTGGGCCGTCCACCTACGATCCCGAAGGGAGGGGGGGGGGGGGTTGTTTTGGCAGGCCGTCCACCAACGATCCCGTGGAGCCTAAGAGGGCTCAGCAGGAGCAACAATCCCAAGGAACCTAAGAGAGCTCAGGAGCTCCCAGAAGAAGATGTGGTTAGTAACTGGGATTTAAAGGTAGTGACATGCAGTAATGTCATATGAATGCAGAGAGAGAGAGAGCAGGGGATAAGAGCTCAAGGTGCCAGTTCCCCCGGTAGTCTAAGCCTATAGCAGCATAACTATGAGCTGGTCTGTACCTGTGCCAGCCCTAACTATAAGATTTATCAAAAAGAAAAGTCTTAAGTCTATTCTTGAAAGTACATAGTGTGTCTGCCCCCCGGACCCCGACTGGTAGATGATTCCAGAGGAGCGGCGCCTGATAACTGAAGGCTCTACCTCCCATAGTACATTTAGAGACTGTAGGTACCACGAGCAGGCCTGCATTCTGGGAGCGTAATGTTCTCGACGGGTAGTACGGCACTATTAACTCTTTAAGATAAGATGGTGCCTGACCATTTAGAGCTTTGTAAGTGAGAAGAAGGATTTTAAATTCTATTCTAGATTTTATAGGGAGCCAGTGCAGAGAAGCCAATACAGGAGTAATGTGGTCCCTTTTCCTAGTTCTAGTCAGTACTCGAGCTGCAGCATTTTGGACTAGTTGAAGAGTCTTTAGAGATTTACCTGAGCACCCTGATAAAAGAGAATTACAGTAATCCAACCTGGAGGTAACAAATGCATGAACTAGTTTTTCTGCATCGTTTTGGGACAGGATCTGCCTGATCTTAGAGATATTACGAAGGTGGAAATAAGCTGTCCTTGAAATTTGTTTTATGTGAGAGTTAAAGGACATATCTTGATCAAATAAAACTCCTAGATTCCTAACAGTGGTGCTAGATGCCACGCTGATGCCATTAAGGGCAGTTGTATCATTAGAAAAAGTCTCTCTGAGGTTCTTAGGTCCAAGCACAATAACTTCAGTCTTGTCTGAGTTAAGCAACAAAAAGTTTCTGGTCATCCAAGTCCTAATGTCCTTAAGGCAAGCTTCTAGTGTACATAACTGATTGGTGTCATCTGGCTTCATTGATACGTATAGCTGAGTATCGTCTGCATAACAATGAAAATCTATTGAATGTCTCCTCATAATATTACCCAGAGGAAGCATATATAATGTAAAGAGAATCGGTCCAAGCACTGATCCTTGTGGCACTCCATGGCTGACTTTGGTGTGCATAGAGGACTCATCATGAACATGTACAAACTGAGATCTGTCTGATAAATAGGATTTAAACCAACTTAAAGCAGTCCCTGTAATTCCAAGTAATTGTTCTAGTCTCTCTAACAGGATTTGATGGTCAATCGTGTCAAAAGCAGCACTAAGATCTAACAGGACGAGTACAGAGAGAAGTCCCCTGTCTGAGGCTAGAAGAAGATCATTCGCAACTTTAACTAGAGCAGTCTCAGTGCTATGGTGGGCTCTAAATCCTGACTGAAACTCCTCAAATAAACTGTTGTCATGGAGAAAGTCACACAACTGATTAGCTACCACTTTCTCCAGGATCTTTGAGATAAAAGGAAGGTTAGAGATAGGTCTATAGTTAGCTAGAGTTCCTGCATCAAGAGTAGGCTTTTTAAGAAGCGGTTTAATTACGGCTACTTTAAATGACTGTGGTACATAACCTGCCACTAAAGATATATTGATCATATCTAGTATAGAGCTGCTAACTAAAGGAAAGATTTCCTTAAACAGCTTAGTTGGGATCGGGTCTAAAAGACAGGTTGACGGTTTAGACGCAGAAATAATTGAGTTTAGTTCCGAAAGGTCAATGGGAGAAAAACAGTCGAGGTTAAAATCAGGTTTCAGAACTGTTTCTGACGTATCGGAGGTATCTGCACCGGGTAAAGGTAGGTTACTAATTTTGTCTCTAATGTTTAATATTTTATCGTTAAAAAAGCTCATGAAATCATTACTGCTGAGGGCTAAAGGAATACATGGCTCAATGGAGCTATGACTCTCTGTCAGCCTGGCTACAGTGCTGAAAAGGTATCTAGGATTGTTTTTATTTTCCTCTATTAGAGACGAGTAATAGGCAGCTCGAGCATGACGTAAAGCTTTCATATATTTATAATGACTATCTTGCCATATTAAACGAGATTCATCCGTTTTGGTGGAGCGCCACACTCTTTCAAATTTACGCGACGTTAGTTTTAGAGTACGGGTTTCTGAGTTGTACCATGGAGCTAGTCTCTGTCGTTTGATAACCTTTGGTTTTAGGGGGGCGATTGAATCAAGAGTAACTCTCAGCGAATCCACCGCACTATCAACAAAGTGATCTAGCTGAGAGGGACTAGAGTAAGAGTTTTCAACTGGGTTAGAGCATGGTACTGAATCAAAAGCAGCTGAAATAGCTTCCTTAAATTTAGCTATAGCACTATCAGATAAATTTCTAGAGAGCACATTTTTATTAACCGGAGTTAATTCTGGTAAGAGAAAGTCAAAAGTTATTAAGAAATGATCTGATAGAAGAGGGTTTTCTAGGAAAACTGTCAAGTTTTTAATTTCAATGCCATAAGCTAGAACAAGGTCCAGGGTATGGTTAAAACGATGAGTAGGTTTGTTTACACCCTGGGTGAAACCAATAGAGTCTAATAATGACATAAAAGCTGTGCTAAGGCTATCATTATCAACATCCACATGGATATTGAAGTCACCTACAACAATTATTCTATCACTGCTAAGGACTACGTTTGATAGAAATTCTGCAAATTCAGATAGGAATTCAGAATACGGGCCAGGAGGGCGGTAAACTACAACAACTAGAACTGGCTGAAAGGTTCTAGAGACTGGGTGTGAAAGACTAAGCGCAAGGCTTTCAAAAGAAGTATAATTCAGCTTTGGTTGAGGGTTCATTACAAGACTAGAATTAAAAATAGCTGCTACTCCACCACCTCGGCCAGTGTCTCGAGGTATATGAGTATTAAAATGACTGGGAGGGGTGGATTCATTTAAACTAACATATTCATCCTGAGACAGCCAGGTTTCTGTTAAACAAAGTAGATCAATACGATTTTCTGATATCAGATCATCTACTAAAAGAGATTTAGATGCTAAGGATCTTATGTTTAATAGTCCGCATTTAATTATCTGATTTATTTGCAAAGTTGTATTCGTAGTTTTAACTTTAATTAAATTTTTATGATTTACGCCTTTTTTAATTATGTTTGAATTGCTTATAACGACGGGTCTGGGCCGGGAAACAGACACAGTATCTATAGTAAAAGTAGAATTACAGTTATAAGTAGAGCTACAGTTAGATTTACAGTCATAATTACAGCTATAGTGGCAGGTAAACTGATCTAAAGGAAGCGCAGAGAAGCGTGTAAGACTGCAGCTCTGCCTCCTGGTCTGAACTCTGATAAGTTGTTGTCAAGGTTTGACACTAATAAACTCTGCTACGTTTCTAGATAATAGAGCTGCACCGTCCAAAGTAGGATGGATGCCGTCTCTAGCTAGCAGACCAGGTTTTCCCCAAAAAGACTGCCAGTTATCTATGAAGCCCACACCGTTAGCTGGACACCACCTCGACAGCCAGCGGTTGAGTGAAGACATGCGGCTATACATGTCATCACTGGTCAAGTTTGGGAGGGGGCCAGAGAAAACTACGGAGTCCGACATCGTCCCTGCAAAACTACACACCGACTCCACATTAACCTTAGTGATTTCCGACTGGCGTAGTCGGGAGTCATTAGTGCCGACATGAATTACAATAGTATCAAATCTACGTTTAGTCTTTGTCAGCAGCTTTAAGTGAGATGTGATGTCGCCCGCTCTAGCCCCTGGGATACATCTAGTAACTATGCCCGCTGACTTCGCTAACTTCACGTTTCTGACTATGGAGTCTCCGATTATCAGAGTTTTTGTCTCGGCGGGTGTGTCGCTGAGTGGGGAAAATTTGTTTGAAACGTGAAGTGGTTGGTGGTGAACCGTGTGCTTCGTTTTATGACTATGCTTCCCTCGGACAGTAACCCAGCCACTGCCTCCCCATTGAGGCAGTGGCTCATTAAATGAGGCCCATTGTCTTTAGTTTTCCAGACATTTCTGCTGTTTTCTTCTGCCTTTTCCCCTTTAGACTGAACTCCCTCACCATCACTTGCATCCTTATCTCCCTCAGCCTCATCTCCCTCAACATCCTTTCCAGACTCAGTGGGCCTCATTTATCAATCTTGCGTGAAAACAGGTGCAGATCTGAGCGCAGATTTGGTCTTACGACAGGACACACGTGCGATTTATGAAACGTTCGTATCTGACCAATCTGAGCGTACGAATGAGCGGGCCTTGATAAATGCGGCGGCTGAATTCGATCGTCATTAACATGTTACGCCCATAAATATTCCTGGTTCGGAGGCCTCGCCCACTGAGGTCAAACATGGAGAGACGAAACATGAGTAAGAAAAGAAACTTTTCTGACACGGAGATCGGCATCCTGACATCGGAGGTGGAACAAAACAAAACAGTGCTTTGGCAGTCTGAAGAGTGGCATAAAAGGGGCTCATAAAAACGCTGTCTGGAAAAAGATAACGGAGGCAGTCAACAGCGTTGCCGTACAGGAACGGACTCCAGCTGAGGTTTGAATATAATTCTCAATAACTTAACCCATGCCTAACGACTTAAATGAATCTTTTCATCCGCAGCCTAAAAGCTTATGTCTGCTAATTGATCAAAACAATTCTTTACATTTAGGTCAAGAAAAAATGGTCGGATTTGAAGCTGGCCACCAAGAAACGTGTTGCTGCGTTTAAACGCAGCATCAGGCAGACTGGAGGAGGCCAACCAGACTCCAGCCTGATCCTGACGGGGACGGAGGAAAAAATTGCCTCCTTAATTGGGTCCGAGTCGATCTGTGGCATAAGTGGTGGAGGTGACACAGACGCACTGGCATCAGACCCAGAGCAGAATGGTAACTAACAACCCCCTTTTGCTTGCATTGAAAAATCAAACTGACTGTACACCATTTCTTACAAATAATAAGGCTTACACATGTTACATGGGTGACATTTTTATTGTATTAAATATTTCAGAGCCAGGCACCAGCATGATGTCAGCCAGATCTGCTCCCCAGAGCGGTCCCACTACTGCCGAGAGTGAGCGCGTGCCCTCGGCCCCCCGTGCTGCGCCCAGACCGAACCTGATCACGGCAGAGGTCCTGGAGAGACAAGGGGAGATATGCAGGTTATTGGCCTCAGTCGTCGGCGCACTTGACGCAATTAATGAGACACTAAAAGAAATAAATGAAACTCTAAAAAAGCCATAATAAAATGTTTAAATGACTAAATGTTGTCTGTGTTTAGTATGCCTTTAGCCAATTCCACCAACAATACTTCACATTACTGATTAATACTGCAGAGCATTTGCAAGAGTTCAAGGTATACTTTACGTTTTAAAAGCGACAAATGAGGTCCTGTCTCCTCCGTACAGCCCCCTGTGGAGGCTGTGCTGGCCACGGCTCCATGGGCATGGGCTCATCCGGCTGCGCCGGCACATCGAAGGGCACTCCATTCACCAGTGCAATGTTGTGCAAAACTGAACAGGCCAAAATGATATCGCACACTTTGTCTGGGGTATACAGTAGCATTCCCCCTGCAGGTCCGAGACAGAGCCACCTGCCCTTCAGCAACCCGAAGCAGCGCTCGACTGTGACCCGTGTGCGTGTGTGCGCACTGTTGAACCTGCGTTCCTGCTCTGTAGCGGGGTTTGCCAGCGGGGTTATAAGGTATTCCGTTAGAGGATAACCCTTGTCACCTAGAAGAACCATACCAAAATGTTAATCATCTGATACCTTGTTTAGTGTAATGCAATTTATCGAGGGTAGCCACTTACCGAGGAGATGACTTTGGCTCTGCAGTGCGCCCTCCTGCAGCCGCGCGCCAACAGAGCTGTTTTGAAAAATAAAAGAATCGTGTGTCCCCCCTGGCCACCTGGCCACCACGTTTAAAAGTGATAGCTTGGCATCACAAATCACCTGGACATTTATGGAGTGGTAGTTTTTGCGATTGATGAATGCGTAATCATTCATGGATGGTGCCTTCAGACGCACATGAGTACAATCAATCGCTCCAACCACATTTGGAAACCCAGCAATCTCATAAAATTGCCTTTTAATCACAGCTTGCTGGGCATCATTGTATGGGAACCGAATGTATTTTCGGGAGAGAGATTTTATTGCAGCCAACACTGCTGGCATCGTCCTGCTGATCGTTGGCTGGGAGACCCCAGCCCTGTCCCCGACCTCTCGCTGAAAGGTCCCGGTGGCCAAAAACCCCAGCGTGGCGAGCACCTGAACTGGTACAGGTAAGGCATTTGACCGCCTGGTTTCTCTCTTTAATCCAGCAGCTACATTATTGCATAAATCAATAAGCACATGCCTTGGGAGCCGAGAGCGACTGATCAACCAGGCATCACTCTCCATGAGGAGATCCCTGCGGTCCCTGAAGACGCGCTCACGTCTGACACGCGCGTATTGCTCCTCCAAAATAAGCAAGTCTGCCATCATCAAGACTTGATAACTGTCAAAGCATCTGTTTAAATAGGGGAATGAATAAACATCTGACCAACCACAGTGGAACGATGATTATCTCAACAGGTGCTTTCAATTTTTGTTCCAGTTCTGTCACACCCATCGGACAAAAACAAAAACAATTACACATTTTTGCCATTAGTTAATTTGCAAACACACATTTCTGCTTGTATTTATGATTCTTTCACATTTTAATGTGTAATAATTAGTTGTCATCTTAGGCTATTTATCCTATTGTTTAATTTTTTGAAAGTGGTATCAGTAAAAACATGGGCTTTAAAAGAAATGTTTTCGTTTTAATAATCCGTTTTGATCTGTTCTAAATATGTGACTGCTTATGCTTAATGACAGCTGAGGTTTGTTCATTATTCTCCGCCAGATTTTGCTGTGCTGCACCGCAAATCCACAGACTCGAATTTGCGTACACGAGCTCAGACCTGACGTGAGATCTGATCGCAGCTTCCGCTTACGTCCAAATTGATAAATGCCGAAGTTTGCTTGGAAATGGTCGTACGCACGGTTTTCGGTCGTACGTTTTATTGATAAATGAGGCCCAGTGTCTTCAGCTCCACTGTCACTACTGCTAGCATTTGCTAAACCCTCCTGTTCTGGTAGCCACTCCTCCCCACTGCTAGCATCATCCTCCTCCTCACTTGAATGTGGTAATTCCTCCACTATCCTGTAGGCCTGCCTATTATGCTCTGCTCCTGAGCTCTAAAAAATATAAAGATAGACAAAAACTTCAAGTTATATTCTAAAAACACAAACAAATTGATTTACAGGCAAAAAAAAAAGTTACTATGGATGAAGTATTTTCAAGAACAGCAACAGTAACAGACTAATTGTAGTCTATGAACTGCAGTTGAAATATAGCTAGTGATGCATGACGTACACTGTAGTGGACACATGATTAATCATAATTTTCTCCCAATATAAAATCAATACTTGGAAAATTTAGCAATTACTTGACTCTTTAGATGTTACTTGATGTCACCATATTTTTCTTACCTTCAAGGGTCTCTTTTTATAGAAGGTCTGAACAGAAAAAAATGAGCAGCTTGGTGCTTCTGACTGTCTGTCGGCCATCTCGGTTTCCCGCTCTTTTTTAGTCACATGCAATGGCTGGCCAATGGATTGCAGTGTATGAGATGATGCAATAACATCCACTGTAGTGGCTGATGTGCAGCTGTGCCATCAAAACGCATGCATATACAAGAAAACAGCTTTTGAATAGCTGTACACTGTAGTGACCTCTATGCATGAAAGGGTTAAAGAAAAAAAAAATCAAACATTTCGAAATTAAACTTGTAAATTTACAAGATTAAAGTCGTAAATTTACGAGAATAAAATCATACATTTACGAGATTAATCTCGTAAATTTACAAGTTCAAGACCAGCCTGCGCGAAAATAATGAAAGGAGTACCCTTAAAGCCATTTCCTCTGCCACAAAAAGACACAATTTCCTCCAAGTCAGTGTGTTTTTTTCTTCGGAAAAGCCACAGTTTCTTGCAGTAGGCTATCTTTCAGGGTCCTGATATTTTATGACAATGTGATGATGATGATGTGCCAAAAGCATGTGTAGTTTCATATCTGCACGAGTAAAGCCCCAACACAACTATCAGATATTTTTGTCTGTTATCTGCACTTGTCTGCTTTGTTAAAGTGTCTAGGTTATGTGCAGAGCCAGTTTTTGTCCTGTTCATACATCATTTTACAGATAAACAAGTCCTTGCAAATTTTTTTTTTACCGACTACACAAGGAAGTAGCCTATTTCCTTATTTGTAAAACCTTTACTAAAGTATAAAAAGATTCTCCATGTTTGTCATTTTTGAACAGGCAGCTGCTGCTCTTCTAATATAGACTAAAATAACGACGGTAACACTTTACAATAAGGGTACATTCATTAACATTAGTTAATGCATTAATAAGCATTAACTAATGGTTACTAACAGTTAACTAATGTGTCTAGTAATCATTTACTAAGGGTGTTCATGTTAACTAAGGTGTTCATTAATAAATTATTTAATCGTTTTTAAGGATGCTATTAACATTAGTTAATACAGTAATAAGCCTTAATTAACAGTTAATTCATACAATAATAAACATTAAGAAACCCTTAACAAATGTCTCTTGTTAAAATTAACTAAGGGTTTACATGTTAATTTAGGTATTAACTAATATTACAAAATGGCTGATAAAGATGTTAATTTAGATGCATGTCTTGAGGTTCACAGCTAAGTCATTTCATTCAGACAAAACTGTTTTAATTCATGTTTATTTAAGGTTAATGACTGTCCAATTACTTGTCCATCCTCCAACTGGTGACTTATTTTTGGTAAAGGTTGAGATCAGTGGACCACACCATGGTCTTCATGTAGAGGTTTGCTTGTTCCTTTATCTTCATGTAGATGTTCTTAACTTAAAGCCTAACCCAGTGGTTCCCAAAGTGGGCCGTGCGCAATGACGGGGGGCGCGAAAAGTTTTGGGGGAAAAGAGGAAGAAGAAGAAAAATTCCAAACAATGCACCACGGTTGTATGTTGTATACCTATGTGAGATAGGTTTTTCGGCAATTGCATCAATCAAGACAAAATACAGATCAAAGCTAGACATTGAGAATTAACTGAGAGTGGCTGTCTCACAGCTGCAGCCCAGGCTGGAGAAGATCTGTAGCACAAAACAAGCACACACAAGTCACTGAAATTCTTGCAGGACCGGGAGAATGGAGCTTGAAAGAAGATTTTCATTAAGTTTTTCAGAAGGAGCTGTTTACTTTCAGAGAGTGTCCACCTAGCGTTTTTTCCGGGCAGAAAAGTGCTTGCTGTGCGCTCGGGAGCGTTTGCATGAAGCGGTTGTCCGCTGAGAAGAAAAGCGCTGCACGTCCGTCTCTATGACAACAGTGTGTTGACAACGGCCGCTGTATAACCGACACGTCTCCGTTACTTTTTACTTCATGTTTAATCTTCACACATTGATGCTGCCATTCTTTTTCTGTTTTGGCAAATCTCAGATAAATTTTAAAAATACAGATATTTGACTGCAAAGGATGTTATTGTCAGTATTTTTTACACACATATACACGCATACATATACACACAAAATGTATTTGGTAATATGTGTGGTGGGGGGGCAAAGCCATTTTTATGTTGAAGGGAGGGCCCGGCAAAAAAAGTTTGGGAACCACTGGCCTAACCTATCATTATTGTTGCATGTTATATAAGCAATACTTAATTGCCATAATTTGCCAGTTTTTAATGCTCTAAATAAAAATTACTTAACCATAATTAGCCATTTATTAATGCACTTTGTGACCCTTGTAAATTCGAAACAATCACGCAGCTATTTAACATGAGTGAAACATTATCAAATTGAAATCATTCATCATGACAACCATCTGTTTTCCACACTTGTTCAAAATTTTGAAAAGATTGAAATGCTTTATGCTCAACATTACAGTATGTAGAATTGCATGCTAATGTTTACATTAAAATATCTAACTTCAATTAAAAATTGACTAAACCCATGTTATATATATTTTTTAGTTGAGTACTTACATCATCTCAAATATTTCCAAAAGTTATCAAAGCCAGAGAAATCCGTAATTTTATAGTTGTAACGGTACGTGTCTTGTAGACGGCCGCCATGATGAGCCGCCACGATAGACAGGAAATGTTGATCGTTGTCAAGGAAACACCGGATGTTACGTCAAAGACCGCTGCATAGCTAGCGCTAGCTGCTACTGAAAGCTGCCGTTCTGTCGCTGTATGTGATGCTGTGATATAAAACAAAATTATACTTGGATACATCGTCAGTGCACATATTGTCTTTCTCAGGTCGGTTTTGCCCGTTTGTATTGATTCAACACAGAGTTCGTTTGTTTTCTCCCATAAGAAAGGGGGTGGCTGTGGCTCAGTTGGTAGAGTCGTCGTCTCTCAACCGGAAGGTCGAGGGTTCGATCTCTGTCCGATGTGTCCTTGGGCAAGACACTTAACCCCGAATTGCTCCCGCTGCTTCCTCTGCGGCGTATGAATGTGTATGAATGGGATCAGTTACTTCTGATGGTCTCACTACAGAGCAGTCACTGCCATCAGTGTGTGAATGGGTAGGTGTTACATGCGGTGTAAAGCGCTTTGAGTAGTCTGAAGACTAGAAAGGCGCTAGATAAGCTCAAGTCCATTTACCATAATACCCTGCGAATCTCGACGTCATCTTTTGTTATTGTTTTGATTGTGAGAGCCCCCTAGCGGCGGATTTTACATACTGTACGTTTAAATAATGTATTAATACCTTAGCTAACATGAACACCCTTAGTAAATGATGACTAGATACATTAGTTAACTGTTAGTAACTATTAGTTAATGCTTATTAATGCATTAACTAATGTTAATTAATGTACTCTTATTGTAAAGTCTTACCAACAACATTAATCTTGTAAAGTTACGACTTTATTCTTGTAATTTTCAAGATTAATGTCGTAAATATATGTATATCCGTTGTAGTATTCCTCCAGTAAGGTAGATTCCTAAATATTTAATTTTCCTTAAGTCCCATTTCAATTTGTATCTATTTTTGAGTTCTGCAGATCTGTTTTTTAAAAGTCAGTGCTTCACATTTACTTTCATTTAACTTATAACCTGAGTGTTTCCTGTATTCTAATATTGTTTCCATTAAGTTTGGTAAAGCTTGGTCTGGGGAGGTTAGATTAAAATTAACATCATCTGCATATAATGCCAATTTAAGATGTTCTTGCTGTTCTTGATGTTCTTCTTAATACTTACTACTTTAATGTTATTATTTTCCCTTGTACTTTTTGCAAGTGCTTCCATGCAAATTGCAAATATAATTGGTGAGAGAGGAACTCCCTGTCTTGTCCCTTTATGGACTGAAAATCTCCTGGACAGTGTGCTGTTAACTTTTACTTTTGACATTGGATTTTTTTACATTCCTTGAAGCCACTTAATAAATCTTTCACGGAACCCAAAACTACGTAAGATCTGAAACAGATATCCCGCCTTGAAACCACCTTTAACATCACCGGCACTGCTCTCTCCTGGCTCAAATCATACCTCTCCGACAGACACCAGTTCATCAGCATAAACCACTGTAAATCCCCCACCACTCCTCTCTCCCAAGGTGTTCCCCAAGGTTCAATTCTCGGACCCCTCCTATTCATCATGTACATGCTCCCTCTTAGTCACATCATACGCCGCCATGGACTCCAGTTTCACTGCTTTGCCGACGACATCCAGCTCCACATCGCCACCAAAGCCATCACTCCTGCCACTCACTCCATCCTCACTGACTGCTTCACAGAAACAAAATCCTGGCTCCAAACCAACTTTCTCAAACTCAACTGCGACAAATCAGAACTCATCATCATCGGCCCCAAATCCATCATCAAATCCACCAACAACTTCTCCCTCACCATCGATGGCTCTACAGTGCTCCCTTCCCCCCACATCCGTAACCTCGGTGTCATCTTCGACCAAACCCTCTCCTTTGACAAACACATCAAAAACATCACCAAAACAGCCTTCTTCCATCTCCGAAACATCGCCCCCTCCGCCCATCCCTCTCATTTGCAGCTGCCGAGACAAGATATTACTTTAAATTAGCAGCTTTAGTCACAGAGGCATTTTGCAACCCTAAAACAAGAAAGATTTGACAAAAATCAAATATCCCCAATTTATCAAACCCAGCAAAACATTGATACTTTAAACAGATCATCTCTTGTAACCTATTGTCCATCTTTAAAGTCCCAATTCCCCTTCCCTCCCCCTCTTGTTCATAAATTGGCCTTCCCCAGTCAATTGAGTAATTTTATATAAACTTAAATACTAATGTCTTGATACCTGTCAGTCGAATTCAGATCTTCTGTGGACTCTGTTGTTTATTCATGTTGATGAACGGTCCTTTTTTTCCTCACGCTCCTCTGAGCCATCAGGTGAGTGGTGTCCCCCTCTGCTCGCTTTATACAGGCCCCTCTTCTCCAGACTTCTGGCTGCCTCTTCAGGATTTGAGTATGTTGTGGTGGTCCCGTCGACATTAAATACTTTCAATTTTGTGGGTGCTAGGATATGTGTCTTAATATCTTGTGATTTCAGATGTATCAGAAATACAGTAAAAATGTTATTTACAGCATCACCAACCTTGACTCCAGGGATGGTGAAAGGAGCTAAAGAGAGGTCAGGCATCAGTCAGCACCCACCTCTAGATGCATGAGCAGGGTGACGGCATGGTCAGACCAAGGTTCCAGATGACAAACTTGGAGAAAAAAAATCTATCTTTAGACTATAAAAAACCTTCACCTCAAGGAAAGTTAAAATGACTGCTATAGTAAATAGTACAGCTGCTATTCGATTGCCAGTAATTGATTGAGTTGGCCTTTACACAATCTCTGTCTATGAAACAAATGACTCATGATTTATATTTGCAAGGTGTTTTAAGACTTTGACTCTGACTTTTTGAAGGTCATTCAGGCCTGCCTTAATAGTGTGCATGTTTCTTGTTATTATGGCAAAAAATAAATATAGTAAAGCTTGTGTAGCTAAGAGGCCAAAAATCGGACATTTATCTCTCCTCCCTGTAATTATTTTTTTCCGAGACTTGACAACTCAGGTTTTTATTTCCTCCCTAATCATATGTTGTTCTTGTCCCTCCCCTTGTCTCCCTGTTAAATTTGGTGTTGCTAAGCGAGTATACCCCTATATTTATACACAAATCTTAGAAGATGCCATTGTCTTTGTCACCACTTTTCTTTTGTTCTTAACAACCCACACAATCTGATTCCGTCTCCAGTCTCAACCAACAGTGTAAGTAGGATATTAATTTAAAAACATGTGTAACAAAGATGTTGCTTTATAATGTTGCAAAAGTGTTCATGATGGATTAAACTGGGTCTATGTAATATAGCAATAAGTATGGTCTTTTACCTGCTTTTTGTAACATAACAATAAGTAAGGTCTTTTACCTGCTTTTTGTAAAGTGTCTTGAGATAACACTTGTTATGAATTGGCGCTATACAAATAAAGATTGATTGATTGAATGTCCTCCTCAGGGTGCTGTAAAATTAAGATTGGGACTTCACTTTCTCGCTTCTAGAGTTATCTACGTGAGCAACAAACCTTTTTTTTTCTTTTACAAATGTGCAGGAAGATGTCTTAGGAGTTCTGAGAGTTTGTATTTGAATGCATGGTGTTAGGATGAGTAAAATAAAAGTGCTTTTCTTTTGCCCAGATTTACTGTAGCTGTCAGGCCCTCCTTCATAGAGAGCCACTTTGTAGCAATAATAATCTCCTTTTCATGTCTCAGGGAACTCTCGTAAAATAATGTTGCAAGTTCTGACTTGTAAATTTAGGGCTTTTGATGGTTGATAGAAAACAAGTTTATATAAATTCATATGCCCATGTTGCCTTATTAAACTTCCTAATTTGATATTAAATCAACCTGTGGATTATCATCAGTCTGAATGTGAGTAAAGGTAAAATGAAAAGCTATGTGGCTGTCAGCACAATGCAGAGACTTACACTCAAGCTGCAGTTCAGTATCAGACACGCACACCATGGGCTTCTTTTGTCCACAATGTATTAAAGCAAACCTACCAACATGCCTGTCAGAAAAAGCAATGCCCGAAGCAGAGATTACATTGGGATATAAGGTACAGGAACAATGGTTTTATGTGAAGGAATTGGGATTTGGACTGACTGGTGTGATGAAAAGACCGAGTTAGATAATGCCCAGCTGTTGTGATGATCTGTGTGATTAAGAGCTTTCCAACACTCAATAGAACTAACATGTTACAGAGAAATGCTTATTGCCTGGAGGTTTTTGTCAAATCCTGTGTCTGTTGAATGTGTGTGGGTAGGGGTGCTGGATGGATGGGTGTATTCTCATCTCACAGCAGAAAGAGCTTCTAGTGTCCTGGCTTTTTATGTATTTCACAATGTATACTGAAAATTGAAAAGTGTGGGTGTTATATGAAAAATAATTACATCAATCTGGAACACCCATTGAGTAGCATTGCGAGATGTGTGGCTCAAAAACCTCCTCATTTATCTTATACTAGCTTTATACTCTGCAGTGGACCAGAGAGAGAGAGAGAAAAAGAGAGCGATGTCCGCTGTTCTTCGCTGGTCTTTGAATGCAAAGCACACAACTACAAACGATGTATTTCCCCGTTTTGTGCAGCTGCTTGCTGGAGATGCGATTCGGTGCTCTCTTGGGTTTGCTGCATCTTGATAAGAAATCTCCTCACACGCGGGTCCGGGATCGGAACTTTTTAAGACGGGAGTGCTGTTGTCTTGCACGGAGCCACCGGAGACACTCGGTGCGTTCAGTGCGGCCGTCCAGATCGTTTGCAATTATTACCGTGCAGGCACAAATTGGTGCATAAAAACTGATCAGAATGCAGGAAAATGAATGTTAGGTGTCCACAATTTTCTGGGGAGATCCCCAAACCCCCCCTAACCTGTTGGTGAACACTATTGATTGCTTCTCTGCACTGGCTCCCTATAAAATCTAGAATAGAATTTAAAATCCTTCTTCTCACTTACAAAGCTCTAAATGGTCAGGCACCATCTTATCTTAAAGAGTTAATAGTGCCGTACTACCCGTCGAGAACATTACGCTCCCAGAATGCAGGCCTGCTCGTGGTACCTACAGTCTCTAAATGTACTATGGGAGGTAGAGCCTTCAGTTATCAGGCGCCGCTCCTCTGGAATCATCTACCAGTCGGGGTCCGGGGGGCAGACACACTATGTACTTTCAAGAATAGACTTAAGACTTTTCTTTTTGATAAATCTTATAGTTAGGGCTGGCACAGGTACAGACCAGCTCATAGTTATGCTGCTATAGGCCTAGACTACCGGGGGAACTGGCACCTTGAGCTCTTATCCCCTGCTCTCTCTCTCTCTCTGCATTCATATGACATTACTGCATGTCACTATCTGTAAATCCCAGTTACTAACCACATCTTCTTCTGGGAGCTCCTGAGCTCTCTTAGGTTCCTCGGGATTGTTGCTCCTGCTGAGCCCTCTTAGGCTCCACGGGATCGTTGGTGGATGGCCTGCCAAAACAACCCTCCCTTCGGGATCGTAGGTGGACGGCCTACCTGAACAACACCCCCCCCCCCTTTTTCCCTTGTTCCCTATCCCTCTTCCTGCATCTTATCCCATCTCCTCCTATCCCTTTCCAAGCCCGGCGCAGTCTAGGCTGTGAAGGCTGTTTCGTCATGAGCCGGGGATCACTGCTGAAGATTTCTGCCTTTTAATAAGGCAGTTTTTTCTGACCAATGTATCTTTTGCTGCTTTGCTAAAGTGCTCATGATGGATTAAGCTGGGTCCTTGTAATATAGCAATAAGTAAGGTCTTTTACCTGCTTTTTGTAACATAACAATGAGCATGGTCTTTTTACCTGCTCTTTTGTAATATTAATAGACAAAGAGTAAGGTCCTTTACCTGCTTTTAGTAAAGCGTCTTGAGATAACACTTGTTATGAATTGGCGCTATACAAATAAAGATTGAGATTGATTGATATTGATGAAATAATTATAATTATTACAATAATTTGCAGCAAGTAAATTATCATTTTTTTGTTTTGTTATTTACTATCAGTCATGGATTGTATTTTTATGGATAAAGGAAAAAGTGATACTTCTCGCCTTATCGTCTGTGTGACCTTCAGGTACATAGAGAGAGATTAGAAGGAGAGTGAGAGACTGAATGTAAAGGATAAACTTTTGTGATTTTGTTTCTCTGGATTTGTGTCCTTATACCTGCTTTCAGAACTGCTGAAACAGAGGCACTTTCTTGAAGTTCATCTTGGAGATCTTGCGCCATGTTGCAGAGACAGAAGTGCCTCGCAGTGGTCCAGGCTTGTGAACATACTTCTAGTTTCAACATGATGGCAATGAAGATGATTTTGAATTTTCCAGCCTGTTTAATATGAGTGAGTGCTGCCATCAAGATGTCTCAAATTAGTTGGACAAATGCCTGTTTAAGCCTCAACTACACCAATAAAAATTGACCTTATGTTAATGTAACGGTGTGATCTGATGTGATATATGATACCATACCATTTCTGAATCTCCGTCTATCCCCTCCCAACCCCAATACAGTTTGAGCAGATGGCTGTTCAACATGACTCTGGTCATTACGGCTGTGGCTCAGTTGGTATGAGTCGTCGTCTCTCAACTGGAAGGTCGAGGGTTCGATCCCTAGCTGAGCAACATGTACTATGTGTCCTTGTGCAAGACACTTAACCCTGCATTGCTCCCGCTGCTAGGTGGCGGTGTATGAATGGATTAGTTACTTATGATGGATGATACTATAGCAACCATTGCCATCAGTGTGTGAATGGGTAGGTGTGACATGCAGTGTAAAAGCGCTTTGAGTAGTCAGAAGACTAGAAAAGCGCTATATAAGCTCAAGTCCATTTACCATTTACCAAGTCCATTACGGTGAGAACGCTTGGTTATAAAAATCACACCCCATTGGTACCGAATCAAGATAGCCTTTTAGTCCGAAAAGTGTGCATCAAAAGCATCATAACAAAATGAAAAAGAAACATTAAGAGAAGACATTTGATCATTAAAACAATCAATTTACAATCACAGAGAAGATTAGATGTGTAAGTATGTTTAAAATTAAGATCCAAAAGAAATAAGACATTAAGTAAAAATAAGGAATTAAAATACAAAATACATAAATAACCTCAAATTTGGAATGTAATGATGTTATCTGCTCTGTGCGCCTTTCAGTGTCATAGTGCTCTGAAGTCCCTGACCTTGCTGAC
Organism: Tautogolabrus adspersus; assembly: GCA_020745685.1. NCBI lineage: Eukaryota > Metazoa > Chordata > Actinopteri > Labriformes > Labridae > Tautogolabrus > Tautogolabrus adspersus. Next base: position 10,690,142 of record CM036535.1, read on the forward strand.
CGACACAAATTTACCTACTGGTCTGTCCTTATCGAAATGGATTCTGTCTAACAATCCACACCAGGGGTCTCATTTATAAAACAGTGCATAGAATCCATTCTAAAAATGTACGTGCGCCAAAAACCCGGAAATGGCGTGCGCACAAATAATTCAGATTTATAAAACCGTTCCCTTTCTAAATCACGATCCACCTGGAAATGTGCGCACATAGATTAGCCCCATTTTCCGCCCTCTACACGCCCACATTCAACTATACACGGTCAATGCAAAGCAGCTCGTGAATGAAAATGCATACAAACGGGGGGGCAGATCAAAAGTTTCCAGCACTGGATCGCGGCGAAAACCGGAAGTTTAGACAAAGTAAATATACTTTCTGACCCAGAAATGGAGGAGCTTGTGAATGAAGTGAAGGTTAAAAAGCACATATCGTCAGTTTGCTGCAGCAGGAGGGTTACAAACTTAAGAAAAAATCAGAGAATGACACCACGTTGCTGCTGCATTCACGTTGTCCTCCTACAGCGCCAAAACATCCACTTTTCATCATTACGCACAAGTCTATCTGCAATGTTTATATGTTTACGGGACCCACACTGATTTCTACATATATTGTCAGAGTGCTCACGTCAGTCAGCAGTCTCCCTCACTCTATGATATTATTAATAAAACGTTTGATCAATGAACAAAAACTTGTAATTGTTGGCCACATTTTTTCATGGGAAGCTCCGTCCTGCTCTGTGACTAGTTATGAGGAGATATGCCTAATGATCGTGTCAGAGATGCCCCGACTTAATGTCCACACTTTAATTATTTACCAAATAAATACCTGCATGTGATGAAGATGTGCTGAGTAACAAAGAGGCCCAATGTTTGAAGCCACCGCCTGTCTTGCAGCTCAGTCATGTTTATTAAAACTAAAAATCACATTTGGTGATAAATGCACAATATTGAAAGATATTAATATATACTGGTGGCGCTATGGTTTTTGTGTTAGTCTAATTTTTATTTCTACATCAGTGATGACATTAGTGTACAGTCTGGTCCTCTGAGGTCCGAGATAATGAAGATAAGACAGCGCTGATGAAATATGTGGCAGACTTTTTTTTATTTTATTTTTTATGTTAATATATTGTCATATTAAGTTACTTATTGAGAAAGGCTCACTACATGTGCATCTATAGGCTAAATAAAACTGCTGGTTTGAAAGTTTATGATGAAGTGGATCTGTCAGTAAAGTTTGATATTTAGTAAAATAAAATGTGGAAGAGACATCAATACACATTCTGAGGCTTCAATTCACCACTTCGCCGTCTGTGCCGCCAATTTCCCATGCCTCAAAAATGTACATACGCCTGGGTCAGAGTTTGCTTACTGGTGCGCACATTTTACCATCAGGTTTGTTTTCATAGATCACAAACTTTGCGTGGGAAAAGGCGTATGCCAGTTTCAGGGCCTGAGCGTACGCAATGGTTATGAATGAGACCCCAGAACATCTTTTCAAGTTCCCAAGTTTTCCAAAGCAAAGATTGACAGTGAATGACGTGTTTCAGTGTTTTAAGACAGGAGGATGAGCTTTTGCATTAAAAACACGACTTGCACTTGTAGAGGACAAAATCAGTAAAGAGTTATGAGTTACTGCTTTGTCTTAAGGGGACGCCAAAATCAACCCAAACCAAAAGTTCCTCAAAAGAGCCTTAAAGGTAAAAACAATAGATCAAAATGTAGCTTGAAAATGTTTTTGATAGGTCACATTCATGCTTAAAGGGATGGTTTGGATATTGGAAGCGGGGTTGTATGAGGTACTTATCAATCAGTTTACTGCAGACAGATCTTTCCTTTAGCACTATGGTTTTAACTAAGCAATGTATAAAACTCTTAACTATTCTTTTAATGGACACTGCGTATAGCAATCTCCAATTAATATGTAAACTATCTAGTGCACTGACTTTGAGAAATGGTTTAACATATTAAGTGCACTTTTATTTTGGAAAAAAAAACGTGTGTTGTGAATTGTTTTCTTAAAGGTAACAGCATTACGTGTTAAATGTTATGCTTAGTTAAATAAGTTCATGACGAGAAGTTCAAACATACTATTTACAGTATTTACACTAAGGTGTGAAACATTGTTAATGTAAATGATTTGACAGGAAGTGCTTTTATTTTGAGGTCGAGGAAATGCAAAATGCAATGTTGTTGTTGCTAGCTTGATGTTATGAAGTTGAGACAATGTGCAGAAGTCCGTGCAGCTTGTTCTTTTCCTTTGTAAATATTAGTACATGATCAGTAAATTCTTAAGTTTAAAAGAGATCTGTATTGTCATCATTTGAAGCTTCCACTACACTACACAGAAAGAAGATACAAAGAAAATGTATCTGCTGCTTTTACTCACTTGACAGGTTAGTGGACTTTTTAGTGAGGTGCCAGACTCTTACAATGTGGGCAGCCAATGATTCATCTAGAGTTTGACCTTTGTGTGGTAATCACAAGCTAGTTAGTTGGTGACATTCAGAAAACCCTCTGAAACTTGAATAATTTCTATCCAGCTCCTCTATCTTTTTCCCCTCTCTCACCTATACCCGTGTAGCGAGTATAATGGGGTGAGGATGTGATGAATATAGTTGTGATTAATGGACATTTTCTGGCCCCAGAGGATACTTTCTTTTCGGAAGCAGCCCTATTTCAAAGGCACTTTACGAAGATTTGTGCAATTATTTGGCTTTTAGCTCTGTTTCTTGCTCACGTTCCTTTGGAAATGTTCATTTTCAGGACAGAGCTATGATCATTCTTAAAATGGGACTGATACTACAGGCCTCATTTCTTTGTAAATACCAGATGTACAGATTTTGAGGATTACTTGTAAATGAGCTCCTGAATGCTGTCAATGACATCAAACAAGATTCAGTGTCATAAGATAACATTTGTTATGAATTGGCGCTATACAAATAAAGATTGATTAAATGCAACCAAAAACCACATTATATCATATTGGCAAGCTCATTTATGGACCAAGGCCAACCATACAAGCCCAGTAATACTCACTGTTTCTGCCTCCTTTAATGAAGGGTTTCCTGGTTTAACTTTTTTCTCAGTAAATATAATCATAAAGGGAGCCATTAAGCAAATTAAAACTTCTACAATAGTCCGTGAAATCACAACTCTCACCTTTGAGCACCTGAGAGGTTGTTGAGAATCGGAAGTGGCAAATTGTATGATTCCATTAAGTAAGACTGCTTTTCCTTTAATAATCTAAAGCATCAACCTAAATATCACAGAAAAAAAAGTTGAGGGTTGTTCAACTAGACTGGGTAGAAGTTACTCTGAAGGGAGATCGAGAAGTGGGAGATAAGGATATGGGACAGGTATCTGGCTTCTCCTTGGCGTTTAGTCCCATATGGCAGTTTGGCTCAGATATTATCAGGTGTGCTCTCGATCACACGTGAAGACTTGGCTGTCTCACCCTATCTCTGGCAGAAGAAGGATAACATCTTCAGGCAATCCCTACGCATTGTGCTTAAGATGTGTTGGCACCGTTGGCAAGAGTTTGTTAAAGTTCTAACTTTTGCCTTATCAAAAATGTAGGTGTAGACACATGAGACTGGTGCCGGTTTGTCTGAGAGGCTTTTTTCTTCATAACTTAGCAAATGCCAGCCTAAGAGCACATCCATCACTGCTTGGGATTCGGCTCAGTTCATGGCCAAAGGCAGTTTGTTGAAGAGCTCTGAATTGGTGGGCCCGCATTGGGCCTGGACCCTTCGATAGTGTTATCAAAAAAGAAAGGAGCAAAAAAAATAATTTTTGCCAATGTGTACACAAATATACCCAGGTCCAAAATGAAGTCTGTCTTGGTCTCCTTAACTGGCTCAATTATAATGTTGAGTGACAGAAGTCTGGCTGTTATCTGCCAGATTCAAGCTCTCAACTCATTGACTGTCATTCGTCGATAATACAGCTTCTGGGAGCAAACTTTTATAAGCTTCCTGTGTAACAAGAGGTTAGCAATGACACATTTCTGACCAAGTCTTTCTTTTCCTTGGGTTATAGTTTACAGTCCAACTAGCAACTTGAGAAGTAGGCAAATTTCTCTTTGAGATTAGTTAACCCAGTGGTTCCCAAAGTGGGCCGTGCGGCGTAATGACAGCAAAAAGTTTTGGGGGAAAAGACGAAGAAGAAGAAAAATTACAAACAATGCACCACGGTTGGATGTTGTATACCTATGTGAGGTTTTTCGGCAATTGCAACAATCAAGACAAAATACAGATCAAAGCTAGACATTGAGAATGAACTGAGAGTGGCTGTCTCACAGCTGCAGCCCAGGCTGGAGAAGATCTGTAGTACAAAACAAGCACATACAAGTCACTGAAATTCTTGCAGGACCGGGAGAATGGAGCTTGAAAGAAGATTTTTATTAAGTTTTTCAGAAGGAGCTGTTTACTTTCAGAGAGTGTCCACCTAGCGTTTTTTCCGGGCAGAAAAGTGCTTGCTTGGCGCTCGGGAGCGTTTGCATGAAGCGGTTGTTCGCTGAGAAAAAAAGCGCTGCACGTCCGTCCTGTCTCTATGACAACAGTGTCTTGACAACGGTTGACCACGGCCGCTGTATAACCGACACGTCTCCGTTACTTTTTACTTCATGTTTTATATTTGAGTTTGCTTTTTACCCCAGCAAAGAGGATGCGGGTACAAGACACGATCCGTAGGAGGCTAAAATACAGGGAATATCATACATTTTGAAAAGAGCACCTTTCTGAAAAGTTGAAAGATTTTCATCTTGTTTGTCAAAGCGGCCGCACAAAAACGGCAGAGTGCTTGTTGAAAAGATGCTGGGCGCTGCGCTTTTCATCCAGGCGGCCGCTTTCTGCTGCAAACGCTCTCTACCCATTAAAAACAACTGAAAAAAGACGCTGAGAAAAAAAGGCTAGGTGGACACGGGGCCTTACTACTTTAGAATTGGCTTGATATTTTTAGTTTAATCTTCACACATTGATGATGCCATTATTTTCCTGTTTTGGCAAATCTCAGATAAATCCTAAAAATACAGATATTTGACTGCAAAGGATGTTATTGTCAGTATTTTTTGTATACACACACACACACACACACACACACACACACACATATATACACACAAAATGTATTTGGTAATGTGTGGGGGGGCCCAAAGCCATTTTTATGTTCAAGGGGGGGCCCAGCACAAAAAGTTTGGGAGCCACTGAGTTAACCCATAAGAACCCACACCCATTAAATTATGGGGACCATAGATCAGACTAAATGGATAACATATAACACATTTATGACATTTAAAAATAAATACCACCCACTAGTCTTAGAGATGTGTACTGTGACATGTACGTCACATTGGGCGTTTATGGTATATTATTTCCTCATTTTAAAGTAATTCTGCTTGACAGTTTTTTTCACTTTAGAACATAGATTTTTATTTTTATTTGTATTTTCACAACATATTTAAAAATTATAACTTTACTTCTCAGGTTAAACCATATTTTTTTGGTTTTGCAAACTAAATAAATACATAAGACTGCCTCATAGATTCTGCTTTTGTATGCAGATTCTGTAAGAATGGATTATGCAAGGTTTGTTTATTTTTTCTATCATTTCTTTTAAAACTTTCTCATGCATTAAAGGTTTGTGCAATGTAAGTATGGTAAAAAACTGTGTCCTGCATTGATTCGGTGAGGGACCTTTTTTCCACAAGGCTATGAAGAGCCTCTGTATGGACAAGGAAAGTAGGGGAGATTTCACCTGGACACTGAGCGATTTGACTAAGGACAAGCTCCTTACAATTTACAGAAAGGAGATGGAGAGGAGATAACTGTGATCCCATTTCCAAGCCCAGCGCAGCTTAGCAAATGGCTGTTCCGTCATGAGCCCGGATTTGCCGAAGATTTCTGACCGTTAAAGGGAGTTTTTTCTTGCCACGCTATGACAGATTAAGCTGGGTCCTTGTAATATAGCAATAAGTAAGGTCTTTTACCTGCTTTTTGTAACATAACTATGAGCATGGTCTTTTTACCTGCTCTTTTGCAATATTAAAAGACAAAGAGTAAGGTCCTTTACCTGCTTTTTGTAAAGTGTCTTGAGATAACACTTGTTATGAATTGACGCTATACAAATAAAGATTGATTGATTGATTGATAACTATACACCCGTCTCATCTATATGTCAGTATAGACTCCAGTCTGCAGTGTAATTCATACACTCATGATAAACCACAATATTGAAGAATGTCATTAGGGTTTTAGGGTCGAATAAATCTTTGCAAGTCTGCATCACAACTTTTTACCTAGTGATGGTTTTAAGATAAAAATTGTGTTAACTTGAACAGAGCAAAGAAGTGTCTGACCAATCACAAATGCTCACTCAAAATGCATGTAGAGATGCATTTTAATATGAGTGTACTTGTGATTTCAGCGGTCATCTGATCACCAAAGACACGTGAATGAAAGGAGTAAACAGGGCCTGGGAGATTGAGTTCATTCATATGCAAATTCATCTTCATCAGATCTTTCATAAATTAATGAAAGAGGGTCTTCTGTTCAGTTGTTTTGTGAAACTACAAGTTGAAGTGTCCCTATTTGCTTCAGTGAACCCCCTTCCAAAAGCATTGTATTTTGAGTCTAAATGGACTGTGTTTTTTGAAGGCCATGTGAAGAACATAAAACACACAGTATATTGCCGTCAAATATAATAAATGCTTTGCAATAAATGCTGTGTTTAATGCTTATAAATGTCAGGCAGGATTAGACTCCAGTTGTCTTTTTTTAAGACCACTTTAGATTTGTTGTTTCTGTTATATTATGTCTTTATTACCAAAAAGTATGACCTCATAGCTTTGAACCATCACCTTTCTGAAAGTCTCTTCAGAAAAGAGTGACATTTATGCAAGGTAATTGTGTTGTATTGAACAAGACACATTCAAATGTGTCTACCCTCTCAACAGTATGAAGTGTGATCTATTGTGGTGCCTCGTAATGCCTCAGATTAGTTTGTGATGTTCATTCAAGTCATTATTTAAAAGGTCACACCAATGTGATAGTAACTGAACCACATATTATGACTGCTTATTCAAAAAGGGGAATACACTATTTTCAGTACTGTACCACTGTATCGGGTGAAGGTGAAGTTTCACTCAGTTATAACAGTTTACAATACTTTCAGTGTAATTAAGCTTAGAAAGTCCTTACAAATATCACCGTTTTCCTGAAGAGGTGAAAATAATCACCCTTTTGAGTTTTGTGGTTTTGTTTATCAGCCTATTGTATCATGGCTTCTTACATAATACTATACAAGGTGTGTGTGCACCATGAAGATATTTTTTTGTGCAGTTTTGTTTGAAACAGTAGAAATGTATTCAGAACATAAAACATGAAAGTCGCAGTCAAGTTGCACTCGTATTTTTGTACCACAACATGCACTTTCATGTCAGGCTTGTTATGGTGTTTTGTGGTAATGGAGTAGGCTATGTTTAGAGGGGAGATGCAGGATCTGAAGTGCTTCCAGGCATGACGTTGGAGAGGACAGAACACTAGGGTGTCTTCAGCTAACGCAGATGGGTTTTAAGCTAAAGGTCAGGCTTGGATCGACAATAGGTCAAATCCTCTTTTAAAATGTTGGTAACAAAAATCTTGAATATTATAAACAAGTGGACCAGATCAGGACGCTGAAGACATGACTATACAAGTATAACCACAAGTTTGATGAGGAAAAAATAATGAAATGAATTGAGGTAAATTATTCAGAGACCGATTGTGAAATAGGACAGAGAGTTTGAATGAAGTGCTGGTCAGAGTCTGTTGCCCAGAACCATGTTGGAGAATGTCACAGCACTTATGGCACAGACATAGATGTTAATGTGACATTTAAACCAGAACACACAGTTAGATGTCCTGACCTTCAACTATATACGGACAATATGTCCCACAGTCCTCTAAGAGACATTAAGTAAATGTCTGCTGTTATAAGCATGTCCTCACACGGTCAGTATTTGCATGGAATCATAGAGTTAGCTTCAGTTTTACATCTAGTTATTGCATTACTATGTTAAATAGGGCAACGTCTTGGATCTTAATAAAACTGTAGTTTTGCTTGTTCCAAGGATACTCAAGAGGCTATATGTACAACACTTTACCCACAAATTGATTTACTGAAATTGTTATTGCCACTTGCTGCATAAACTAAACCTACAAAAGTGCTCATTCACAATCCTGATTATTCAGTCAATGATTGCTGAGAATATTGTTTGAATGTTTTTCCCTTCTAGTGCTTTTTTATGCTGGTGTCAGTGCAGTGAGATGGCCTGAAATGGTGTACAGTATGCTATCAGGATGAGACCTAAGTGCTGTATCTGTTTTACTCATGTGTGTCTATTGCCGTGGCAGCACCTTTTTGCATGGCTTGTAAAAAAGGTATTGTCTAAGGACACAAAACTCATGGTGGTTTCATGAATTAGAAAACTTTTATAATGAACTCTGTTGTAAAGTCCTGATTGTACACATCATTGTCCAAACACCTTAGTCTCCGACAGCCAGCCTTCAGCAGCTTAACACTACATTTTGTCTCCTTCAGGCTAGTGGCAAACTTTGGCTGAGACACTCTGTTCCTGAGACAGGAACATAATAGTTTCTGACAGGGTGTGTGATTTCCTCAAAGACATTTAGATATGGCCCAGGTCTCCTAAGAGCTAAAGACAGGATTCAATAAGTAATGCCTCAGCAAGTCCCAGCACCTGGCGATCCCCGTCACCCTCTGGCTGACTGTAATCATTTGTGATGGCCCCCGTACGATAGCTGGCCTCCCAACAGCACATGTTTCACTCAGGCTTTTAGACGGGCATCAGAATGCATTACCTCCACAGCAGTAGATGGGGGCCTACCGGCCTAGATGCGTGAAGCCAGGGTGAAAATAAAGACATTAACTCTGTAAGCAGACCAAGAATGCTGAGCTGTTCTGTGGCAGCAGTGACTATTATACAGAAATACCAAGGACTGTAAATCCACCAAAGCTCAGGATATCTCAATCATAGCTATTCAGACATTTAATTGTGCAGATCTGAAATAATGTAGGCTATAGATTACTGCATTAAATGCTTAGGGATTACTTTGTGACAGGACTTGGATATGTTTTCATCCTTCTCTCCTGTCTGTATCCTTTAACTGATTCTCCTTCAATTACGTGGAAACTGAAAGACACGCTCACGTTCTCTACATTTAGTGCCATTGCATGGTAAATATGGCTGTAATAGCTCAGCAGTGGGGGGCTCGACTGTTTAATGAGCAGGCTATCCTTCTCCACCACGATCAAATGAGAGTCTATTTTGATTTTCCCTCTTGACCTCTATTCCTCTCGGAAACAACAAAGCACTAGGGATTTTTTTAAAGGCTTTTGAAGGAGCAGAGACATTCAGGGATGCAACGAGAAGAGTGGATAACGGAGATACTTTATGAGAATAGAAAGTACATTATGTTCTGACAAATGCAGTATATAATGCAAATATCTGCATAGACAGAAAGTGCCATTGGCAAAAGTAACAATTATCAGTTCACAGAATTCTACTTTACCTATTGTAAAGTAAAAGTCATAGACCCAGAATGGAGGTCTAGGTCTATGACTTTGACTCATATTGTACCTCAATGATTCTTTTATTTCACACATATTTGTATGACAGTATTTGAAGAGAGCTTGAGAACTTTCTTGCTCACGACTGATTTACCGAAATAAGATTCGTGCTTCCCTGATGATAGTCCAATGAATATAAATCCAACACCAGCAGCAGGTTAGCATAGCTTAGCACAAAGTCTTGAAACATATGTGAGTTCAAAAATGGTGTAATGTAAATACCTTTCTTAACTTTGTGCTGGATGCCTGCCAACTGTTTAGACCATCACTTAACCATCCAATATTTCATATTGTGCCCAGAAATAGTAAAAAAAGAAAATAAGTTAAGCTCAACTTTATTTAACTGAAAGCCAAAAGAAAGCACAGGTTTTTTAAGGATAGCAGCTGGGTGGGGTTTCAAATCTGTATCGGTGCCTGACTTTACAGGAACTCCTGTTTGAAGCCGGTGCTGTGATTTGTTCCCTTAGATGTGGCCGCAGTCGAGACCACTTCATAGGATACCAGCAGGCGGTAGCACCACAGAGGAAAAACACACAATGGGTGTCTGGACCAAATGTAACAACTTAATGTGCTGATACCATCACAATCACAGACCACATGTGTTCTGTCAAACTAATGTCGGTAGTGAGGGAGGAGAAGTAAGTTAGAATATGAAATGTGGAAAGTCTAGTGAGGGAGACCAAAGCTGGTGACATTTTCATAACTCTAGATATTTCTGTTACCAGACTCAAGCTTTTTACATATTGTACCTACCTCTGTGTCACCGAGCAGAATCAAAATCAGTTTTAGTAAGCTTTAAAATCTTTTAGATGACACTTGTTTGTCCAGAAAAGGTCAGCTGAAAGTCTATTTTAAGTGTTTCTGTTTCCGCATCCCTGGCCCCCCCTCACATGTAGCTGTTAGGGACGCAGAGCATTCACAGTCTCCTTCTGTAGCCTCTCAGTGGCTCCACTGGAGACTTTGTGGGGCTGAGTGCCCCGCAACAAGGGCAGCTCTGAACAGTTGTTGAGGGAATGACAGCTCATAACTCATTCAACTTCATAACTTGAATTTTATTGACTGATTTGGGCATTCACAGCCTATTCCCTTGGTCACGGGCTATTTCTCTTACATTATAAAGCAGTAGAACATGAAGACAAAGTCTTGTCTGCAAGCGGTAGGAACAAAAAGCTGGGCTGTTATACAAAAAAAAGATAGTAGAAATCCATATTCAGCAGGTGAATCTCTCATTTCTTTGCTCATAATGTGTTTATTTGTATTCAGAATTTGTGGGCATGAAGCCCCAAAAGACTTTTTGCAATTATGTTTCTTGTATGTAGAGATTTCATACAGCATGTATAATATCTATCTTGAGCTTTACATCTTAAACTGTTAATTTTTCAGAGAGCGGAGAATAACCAGCCCTTACACCAAATCAGTTCCCTCCCCCCCCACTGGTAACAGGGAATGTAGGGATCTTGCAGATATTCTTCAGATGTATGGTACACTTTGTAAAACGGCAGGTTACTACCTGAGGACTGACAGGGGTGTTGAGATTCAGCTCAGCAGGACTGTGAGACAAAATGCTTTCATGACACCTGCTGGTGTAGTGTTCTTTCCAGACTCTGTTTCATTCCGTCCCCCATCATCCATTTATCAAACCCAGCAGTAGATGCTCAGAGCATAGCCACTCTACATTTGTCAGTGCCCATCAGAAGTTGTTACATTCTCATTACATGCCTGCTGAACCATTTGAAGACTGAAATAAACTCTGGGAGTGTTGTAAGAAAATGTCACAAAGGATCAAATGTGGCCGAGCACCTGGGCAAGATTTAGAAAGAAGAAGAAGAAAAACAGGAGGGATACATCAATACTTATCAGTTGAATGCTTCACACCTGGTGTTGTGTTGTTGTATGTCATGTTTGTTCCCCACTGATTCAAGAACTCCTTGTGAAAAGACAGCTGTCAAAACCAATATGCTTCGGAGATATGGAAGAAAAAGCAGAGAAGAAGAGAGGAAGAAGCTAAATGTTTGGCAGCACTTTGAGTCCAAGACACATTTCCCCAAGGGGACAATAAAGTGTATCGTATCGTAGATAGCAAGACAAAAAAAGCAATAAGCAACTAGGCGAGTCTTTTTTTAAATTTCTTAGCCTGTTAATGAGACACAGAGGGTCAAAGCAAAGTGAACCACAGAATAAATTAAAAAGCGATTAGTCTCTTGTTTTCTATCAAGGTTTGGTTCCAACACCCATTATGTATTTTAAGGCTAGCTCTTCAATCATTAAATGTGCAGAAACTGTTAGAGGTTGGGTGATTAGCAGGATTTGAAACCAACATTAAAACCATGCTTTTGACCAAATATGCACGGCTGTTGATATAATATCACTGCACACTCTCATGTTTTCTTCATCATTTATTTATCACCATACCTAGACATGGAGGACACTTTCCCTACTGAAGAACTCTTGGTCATGATTATTTCCAGCAGCTGAATTTGTACTCTGATCATGATGTTTGATGTTCTGAAGTCTCAAGGTGTTAAGTGTAAAGTGTGTGTGAACATACTGTGTGATACCACGAAAGAGACAAACCAGGGTGGAAGAAATGGAAAATCAGAGAAAAAAACACAAATGAGACTGCCTGGGTCTACAATTTATCCAAGAATCGTATTTTGAAATCCAAATCAAACGGGCATGAATGTGTTCCCTCCAAAGGGCTTGGGAATAATAAAACAGCTTCACCTGAAAACGGTTTGAACATTGCATGAGTTTCTTTTATCATCTTCACAATGAGTGAACAGTCTCTACAACCTTGCTCTCTTCTGAAAGTCACTATTTGATATAATTTGCTTCTTTTGAAAAAAAAAAAAAAAAAAATCTACTTATTACAACAAAATGGTGTTAAAGGCTGACGGAAATCATAAAGTACCTCAGTATTTCCTTTCGAAGATCCACCATAAAAAGAAAATATGAAGATATCTTTCAGTCGAGGATTTGGAAACCATATAAATAACACGAGGGTTTGGACGATATGCTCTTTTCTTTCTGTTTGCATCTCAAGGCTTCAACAATACAGCAAAAAAAACATTCCTAGACTATCTTATATTTATCCTCAGCCTATGCCATCAACTCTTCTCCATTGTAGCCTAGCTAAACATTCAAGTCATACACACAGTTTAGAGTTTTTAGAATTGAAAGCAGTGGGTTTTATGGAGTAATATATGTTCTATAGCCTGTGCGTTCATTGTTCAATTTTGTCTGCCAAATATATATCAGTAAGTGTATATACCATAATGTAATCTTTGGGTAAGTCGTATAATCTTAATTGGTTGTGAAAAAAATAAACTGGGGGTTTCAACTTTGTGTATTCAAAAGCAGTTGGTTCCAAGTAATGAGTAAACACTAACATTGTGGTGTTTTTCTGCAATCACTATATAACCTTTAAAACTCTGTAATTTATCTTTAGTGTGTTTTTTAATGTAGCCATGTGTATCAAAACAAGGCTAAAGGTTTGTGACCGTGATGCCACCTAACATGATTAAATGCTTAGAGAAGCAATACTAATGCACACTTTCCCTGTGACACTTCTCAAGAGCTCATTGCGAACCTGGTGACATGAAGAACGTGAGTGTCCAGCCTCTCACTAAATGCAAATAAATCTTTGTATATTGAAAGATAGTCAGTAGAGTTAAAAAAAATGTGAACAAAGAAAACATGGATGGTGATGGGGAAAAATAAATAAATAAATATGAAGGCCTATGTATCTTTAAGTGACATCATGTTGTTTATTACTATTTGGGGATAAATGTAACATAGTGAAAGTGTATTTGTGTTTTGAGCCACTAAACATGGCATAGGATGCTATATAACTAAAGTTTGTAAAGTAAATATGCAGACAACACTACTATGCTTGCAAGAGATTGTATAGGAGCTGCATGTGTGGCTAGAGACAATCTCTGACTTTCTCTGAAATAGTCACTGATTTTTTGCGAGGGATCAGTATAGTCTACTTATTACTTGGTTTTTTTCTTGACTGTAACGCATATACATTCTTATGTTGCCTGATCATACTAATATGTTAAATCAGATGAAAAGTCGACTACTAGCATACATTTTGTTCAACCAGCCAATGGATTTCGCACTTATTGTTTAATTAGTCACCTAGACAACTGTTTACCATGCTTATTAATTCTTTTGTGTTTGTCTGTGTGTGTTCATGTCTTCTTGAGTGATGACACACGCACACGCACACGCACACACACACACACACACACACACACACACACACACACACACACACACGCACGCACTGAGAGTTCAATCCAAGATTGTCAAACGCGTTTCTTCCTCTCTGCACTCATTGGTGGAAGCGTTTGTCTTTGTTATCAGTCTGTTGGTTCAGTGGATTCTCCTCCTCGTCTGTTTGTAAATAGCTGCGCTCCTGCTGCCCTGGAGACAGACACACACCGCTCACTCGATCCTCGCGTGGACATTTCCTCGCTCGGACCTCTCTCTGCCCAATCCTAGAAGCTGTGCGCAGTGTTCAGTTCTCAAAGAGAGAGAGAACACAGCAGATCCCAGTCAGTCCTCCTCCTCTCTCTCTGTGTCAGTCACACAAGAATGGATCTACCCTCTTAGCGGAACACAAGTCTACTTAAGTGGTTTGCAAGTTTGGCTCTCGTTAAAGAGCGAAACAAAAGCGGGACGCTTCTTCCCCCCAGACGACATCCCCTCATCTCCGCGCATCAACTTGGCTGTCAGAAACCTTCACGATGATAGCAACCTGGCTATATTCTCGCGTTCTGCTCCTGCTTTGTTTCGTCTCCTCTGCAACGTGCAATATGTTTGCCTTCACCGAGGAGCCCTCTGAGAGAGCCGGGAAGGCAGACGGGTATTGTAGTCGGATATTACGGGCTCAAAGTAATCGGAAGGAGGTCAACAACGAGTTTCGTCTCCGCGTTGAGGGGGACCCGGAGACCTACCAGCCGGGGAGCACATATAGAGGTTGGTCTTTGTGCGCGAGATTTACGCACACTGCGTTTGTTGGCACTGTACTTGCAATTTCCTTAAAACACTTAATGGTGGGCAATGCAAACTTTACACTAGTTTTAATCAACTTTACAAAGGATGACTCGATATTTAAATGCCATGAGAGTAAACTAAAGTTGGTTAAAAAGAGACGATCCTTCATCCATATGGAGAAATGCACCTTTTAACTTTTTTTTTTGCAAATTGTGGGAACAATTCCCTTTCAGCAGATGACAGTTAACATTAATCATCTTTAAACTCTTTGATCTTATCGTAATTGTCTTTCATTGGTAAAAAATATATTATTTAAAGGCAGAAGTCCCCGACTTACGTTCGTTAAAAATGAAAGTTAATGGATACTGTTAATGAACATGCGCCATCTGCTCTGTGAAGCTCAAATGTTGTTGTTCTTGTGCGACAATATGTTGTGCTGTGGTTGGTCTATTCCCTCCAGATAAGCTAAAGGATAAATAGTGGCAAGCATCCAAAGTCGAACAACTGCGTACGCAAAAGTAATGACAATCCTTGGAAATCCAAGTATTTCTTATAAAACCTTTTATTCATTCTAAAAATGAGTCATTTTTCAGTATGAACTTTTTTTTTCCTTAAGATTCTGATTGGATTGACAATTGCAGGGAAATTCATTTTGATTTGAACATGAATGAAAGTAAAATTATATTCTGTTGGATTGCAAAATATATTAAACATCTAAAAGAAAAACTACTAGGCTGAGAGGGAACCTTTTAATCATTGTCATCTCCGTCTTTAAGAACAGGTGAAATACTTAAGCAAAAGAAAAAATATTACACTTGAGAATGTATTACCCTTTCTAGAACATATGTTTTGTTAAGTAGTTAAGGAAGGAGAATTCTTCCAATGTCTCTTTCACTGGATGCCTGTTCTCACTCTTGTTTGCTTCCATCTAGTGACTCTGTTTGCATCCAGTCCCTCCTACTTCAGAGGGTTTACTCTTATTGCCCTAAAGGAAGGTGCAGAAGGAGACAAGGATGAGGACTACACTGGAAATTTCCAGGTAATGTAGCAGCTACATATATAAGCGATTGTAACCCCCCCCCCGTGTGTGTGGGGGGGGGGGGGCACACACACACACACACACACACACACACACACACACACACACACACACACACATTTGTTTGTTCTTTTTTTCTCCAATGAATGAACTCATCCTAATCTAGCCACACGTGACTTAACTGTTATATCACCCCTATCTTCCCCTTGGACAAGCACTGTGCATGACTTGTGTGAAGAAGAGAGTGAAAAAATAATCAGATCATACGGAAGATGGGCAGGTTGGGGGTCTTTACACATTTTCTTTTGCGCAGCCTTGCTGTCTTCACTTGTCAGAGCATGAGTATTCTCACCTCTCCTCCTCTTATAGGCTTGATAGCATACAAATAATACTCTCAGAACTGCTCCCACAGCCATGCTTTGCAAGCCTGTGAACATATATGTGTGAAATTTGAGAAGTTATATGTATTTTTTTTTTTAGGTGGATGCCGTTAAAAATTACAGGGAAGGTCCACCTGGAGCAGGCCTAATGTAGGAAGTAGCCTACATAGAATATATAATTATTATAAATATGCTTCTTAATAGCATAAATAAATATATATAGATGTTTTTCATCATATTTCCAGATGGCTGTTTTACTGTGATGTCACATTAAGGGTTGAAAGGATAAATATATTTAAAATGTTGTACTGTTGCGCTAAAATTAGCATTCAGCCACTTTCTAGTTTACATTACCTTTGTGTTACATGATACTAATAGTAAAGGTGTAAACTCCTTGCTGAAGAAATGTTTGCTGGCTAGCTTACCACATTAGAAAGCCAACAAACTAGGGTTAGGCAGTATCAATTTCTTCATACATTCATACCGTCTTGCCATTATACCGGGGTATAAGGTATATGACGTTATTTGTAAAAAAAAATAAAAATAAAAAATTGGTACAAAGAAATTTAAAAAAATCTTCAGTTGTTGTAGCGATAACATTTGCAGTTCGTAACCTTGTTGCCGACCTAGGTTTTGCTTTAGCTAACTTTCCTGTTAATTTCTTGTTAATTTTATTTTCTATTTTGCTTTTACATCAATTAAGGGCACCTACAACTTCTGTTTCAAATAACATAAAGCAATTGCACACTCTAATCATCGAGGTTTATTGCCAAGAAGATAAGCATATCTACATTGTCCGGTTTTAGTTAGGAGCGTTGTGGTGTGACTGTGTTTCCAGCTGTGCTGAAGATTTGCTTGGATGCTGCACTCAAAGCACAGATGCAGAGGTTTTTACAGGCCACCTACCACAACAACGGCAGGCGAGTTTCATTTACCTTAAAGGTCCCATATTATGCTTTTTCTGGTTTTATATGCTCTTAAGTGTGTTTTCCAGGTGTCTTGTGCATGTTTAGGCACATCTATGTGCAAAAATTCAAAGTCCGCAGAAACGCGGCTTCTCCTACTTCCTCCTGTTAGCAGTAGCAGTAGCTGCATGTAACGCTCGGTTCTAGCCCCCCTCGTTGAAAATTGGCAGTGTGATATCACACTGCGATGATGTCACTGATCCAAGCCCATTGGCTCGTTGTGGCAAGCACAGGCTCGTTGTGGCAAGCACAAGCTCATGCTGCACATTAGCTACATTCCCAATATGGTAAAAGGGGCGTAACATTTCCGAGAATTGTCCGAACGACTGACCAATTACAACAGAGCAGATCGGCCAACCAATCAGGTCAGACTTGGCACACGTGGGGACCCTGCTCGGGGGGGATTCAGAGGCAGATGAGACGGGCTGCATCGATCGGCAGTACATGAAAACAGACACTTTTTTCGAACATTAGCGATTGTGAACGTACTTTAGTAGGCACATAAATTAGATATATGAACCCCAAAAAGGGCATAATATGGGATCTTTAAAATCCGGAATAGAAGTCGCACCAGTATATAAGACGCACCTTGTTTTTGAAGGTCTCTCAGAGAGAGACTCTTTAGGACTCTTTCAATCAAAAGAGCACTTGACAAGGTTTATTTACAGAACAATATACCACCGTTTTCTGTAAATGCATGATTATGACCTTGTGAGGAAGAAAAGATTTGAAAAAGTCTCCCTCCTCGACTCCGCTGTTAGCTTGGCCCGTTTACCTTCCGAGGGCTATCAGCTCTGTCTCAACCTTGCTTTTTGTCCCTTTAACAGTGCGGTCATAGTGGCCACGGTAACGGGGGTCTACATAAGAACCGACCCCTGCTGGCGCGTGCTGTGCACTACAACTCCTCACCTCAATACAGTATATTTGTGTCAGTTGAACAGAAAAAGTAGCGTTTGTATTTTTGACGGTATTAAAAGTCATACCGTCAGGATTTCTAAATACCCTGGTATAACTTAATACCGTGATACTGCCCAAGCCTACAGCAAACATTTCTTGAATGCCATTTGATAGTGTTTGAATGCCTCCTTGTTGATAGTGGATATTACAGGGAAGGCTTGACTAAAGCAGAGATTTTAGCTATAATGGAATGATGGCTTGCTAACAGTTATATTAGCTTAAAATTAGTAGAATGCTTAGGTTAGCTTACCTGTCTAGTACCTAATTAGTAATGAAATGTTGTTTTACCTTAAGATATGGCCTGATAGCCCTTAAGATTTTCTATAACCATTGTTTTTTCAGTAGTAGGTCCTTAGCTTTTCATTGGCAGCTGAACTGTTTGATTGAAATTTGCACTACTAGCCTAGAAAACAGTGATCAGCATGACAACATTTGATCTTCTTCTACAAGAATGATGGCTCAGGTGAAAGGCTGCTATTTGAACATAGTGATGAACAACACATGTTGCAGAACTTCATTGCAAGCTATGTAACCTGAATGTAATATTACGTTCATAGTTTTTTAGATGTCTTCCTTTTCACTGGCTGTTATGCTCTCATGCCTTTTAGATCACTATGACCTGCAAATGTTTATTTCATCTAAGTCAAGGCTGCAGTTTGAAGACATTCATAGAGCTTACAGTGCACAAGATGACATCCCTTTTCAGCAGATTTAAAAGGACTCGCAAAATAAGGGTTTAAGCTATATCAAGTACCCAAATGTAATAAAAGTACTGGGGTGTGTAGTGTGGAACAGTAAAGGCAGTATATCATGATGAAATGTATTCCTAATGAAAAAAGAATTCAAGGCATACGTTAAGTCAACCAACTTTAAGACCTCAGCCTTTTCCTAGTCCTTTTCTTAAAGTTGTATTTTTACATATATGCATACCTTGTAAAGAAGAAGTTGCTTAATGGTTTTAACAGTGTGTGTAGAGATTTCATTTCAGACTTTGAAAACCTGTCAGTTTCAGTTCTTTCCCACATAAAACCTTATTATTTTATTGAACCGGAAGTACAATACATGGGGAGGTTTTCACTGCAGCCCTCAGGCTGTTATGATCATGGCTCCTGCCTTGCTGTGGCACTCTCAGTGAACCTGAACCTTGTATATGGGACAACATAAAAAAAAGTCCTGTGTGCACCTCACACCTAGTTGCCCAGAGTAAACGGCAAGGTTTTTCTCAGCTTTATTTGTCCTTGCAATTGATTTCAGGCTGTTGTCGTTTAGCGCCGGCCTTGAGCATGCACCTCAGCCATGTGGCGGTGTTTTGCATGGTGCGAAGGTTTGCTAAACGTCAGGAGCAAAGAGCGTAAAGCACTACATCATTTAGTCATGTTCAGTCACTTCCTTCCACACATGGAGGAGGCTGAGTGTGTAGTACACAGAGAATCATAGATGTGTTTGATAGATGTGTGATCGCAGCCCTTAGATGTTAGCATCAGAAGTAAGAAGAATGAGTGTGTCATTAGTGAAACCTGCCTTTGATTTGTCTCCAGCAAGCTAAGGTCTCTTTCACAGCTGCAGATGATCACCTGTCTTCTTGAAAGCACCATGTGACAGTGCAGTAAAAATAAACTGCTGTCCAGAGAGATATCCCTCTACCATCACCTGCGCAGTTAGTCTTTCATGATTTATATCTTTTTTGTGATAAAAAGCACACTAACACACATACAAAAACACGCCCAAACACACCAATTCTCCATTTCTGAAAGAGCTCTGGGTGGGCGGGCTTCCAGGCATTGAGAGAAAAGAAAGAGAAAAGAAGCTGCAACCCAAGACGTCAGGCTTTATTTAACATACAGCTCATTTGAAATCTGCTGGTGTGCCCCATCCAAGCTGTCTCAGGACAGCTCTGCTCTTGATGAAAAGCACTTTTATTGAGCTTTTCTTGGGGAGGTCAGCTGCCACTGTGTGCATTTCTGTGTGTGTGTGTGTGCGTGTGTGTGTGTGTGTGTGTTTGTGTGTGTGTGTGTGTGTGTGTGTGTGTGTGTGCGTGTCTGGTTGGAGATTAAAACAGAGGGCAATGGTAGTATTGTCTGACAAGACATCACATCTTAGCAGGGAAAAGTGATAGAACAAGAACAGGCAAATTGTTTGTGTGAGGATTGAAATCAGTGCCATTAGGAGTGCGACATATGATTGTCAGTATAACAAGCAGGTCTACAAATTATCGTTTCTCAAGGATGAATTGATATTAGAGCAACAAAACGGTTCTGACAAGTAACCTCTTTGCAAATCATGCTATTTGTATTCATCATTCCAGAGTCCCCATTTTATTCAGGACTGAGCAGCTGCGGTAGAGACAAGCTCTGACTCAGATACAACAAATTCTTGCATAGACGAAACTCTGTCTTTCCAATATAGACTCACATTTTTTTCTTCCCTTCACACATATTGGCTGCTTTCGGTTGAACATTTAAAAAACCTGAAATAGAATATATTGACAACAGGTCTAAAGGTCACTTTGGTTGCTTAGTTTTGCGGATGGTGTTAAATACATTTCCAGGAGACTTCGCTTTGCTGGTTAACATGTGTTGCAGTCAAGTCAGGCTGGCCACAGGATGCCTGTTAGAAACCATGGGAACATTAGGGAGGGGGGAGTTGTAATCTGCCAGTCCAAGATGGGCCGCACACACATGCATAGCACTTCTACAAACACACAGGTCCCAGGCTCTCTTTCTCCCCCTCTCACTGATTCCGAACACACACACACTCATTTACACACACACACACACACACACACACACACACACACACACACACACACACACACACACACACACACACACACACACACACACACACACAATCCACTTTCTGAGGGAGCTCATTCATAACATGGCATAACAAAGGAAATTCTCTGCTGACAGCTTTATGGAGTGAGAAAGTTCTCCGACTTTACTGCCCTGATGTCACTTCCTATCAAACAGATCCTTGGTCTCTGGGCAGTGAATATTAGCCTGCCGGCTGTGCTCCCTCATGCAACCAGCTCCACTCTTTTCCCATACAGCTGAAATCAATGAGATGCTTAATGTCTGAGGTGTGTACTGTATACGAGTATAGAGTGCTGCATGCAGTTGTGCTTGTATTTGACTTATTACAATATTGCAAACTGGCATCATGATTGAACATCTTTGTGATGCATATATGCTTAACCTGAATATTTATGAATTTAATTTAACTGATTTCATTTTTAAAAGTTTTACTACTACTTTCCACTGAGATGGCTACCCTTTAGCTCCAGGTAGAAGCCACCTTGAACCAACAAAGCTGATACACATTGTTGAAAGTGAAAGAACAGCACAATGTGTCACCTATTCACTAGTTTGGATTAATTGTTTGCTGTTTGGTGTCAAATTCCTCAACCAGCTTTTTTTGTACTTCAACACATGGACAGAAGCAGGACTTTTCACCATGATTGGAAGTTGGAAAATTCCAGTTACTAGCACTATCTGGCCAACAGTCATCTGACCTACCTTTCTTATTCAGACAAAGCTTCTTGCTCTTTGAAAAGACGCACTTGTAATTCTTTTCCTAAAGGTAACTTACAGTATATTCATTAGTTTTTAGCTGTTTCACAAATGATAAAGAATTTACCCCTAACTTCAAAATCTGTTTCAATTCAACCTGAGTTTCAGTATCTCAAAAGAATTAAGGAAATGTTTTAAAATCAACAACTGCGTTCAATAGAATTCAATTCATATTAGTGAATTGGCTATTTAAGTCAGATTTCTTATTTCAGCATCAGTAAAGAAGTTTTCATCTGTGGAAAACCAAAAATGATCCAAAACTGACAGACTGCCCTAACGAGCACTGATACTCGCTTTTCTCACTCAACAGAGCTGGTTAGCTCGTTTTACAAAGAGGAGAAAACGGTGCATTAATAATATCCACATCCGTGAATGAAATGTTGTTCTTTGACTTGTGTCAACACCGGAGAAAAACTTTATTTCTTATTTTATTTATATCTGTAATCTTTGTGAATTTGTTTTTGCTTTACAGATAATTGATGAGGAGGAAACACAGTATATGACCAACTGCCCCCCTGCTGTGACAGAGAGCACTCCTCGCAGACGCAACAGCATTCAGGTGTTTTGGACTGCGCCCCCCAGTGGCTCTGGCTGTGTCCTCCTGAAGTATGTCGTCGACAGAAGCACTAATTTCATATATTATATATTTTACACTACATCAGGGCACTAAAGGCGGAGGATTAAGTCATAAGAGACATATTTAATTTTTGATAAAGAAAGGTCCTTGTACTTTAACTATTATTCGTTATAAGAGAACTGGAAGTGTGTGTAACAAATAATCAGCACAATAACCTGTAGATCAATGGAAGTTTACATCTATCTGCTTTGTAAGGTGACTTTGAGTGCTTTGAATGACGCCTTTAATTTAAATGTATTATTATTATTATTATTATTGTGGAAAGTTGTAATAGACTGTATTACTTTCAGCTACAATTCTACAATGTATTTAGCAGACGCTTTTATCCAAAGCGAAGTGCATCAGAGAATAAGTACAACACAAGCAAGGATATAGGAAGGAGGAAACAACGTCAGTAAGTGTAGAAGAACAGCTTTAAGTACAAGGCAAAGCACAACATTGACAGCTGTTCTTGAGAGTTCTATTCAGCATCAAAACCATCCTAAATATCGTCATCATCATTATCAAACAAAACCATAATTATCAATCAGACTTTTCATTGACAGAGCGTAGTGGGCGGGAGGGAGTGAAGACCTGGATGAGACAGTTTAAGTAAGGAGGAGCCGTAATTGTCGCTATTTTGTAAGCGAGCAGCAACATTTTAAGCTGTTATTATTGTTACTAGGGAGGGGATTCAAAATAAAGGGATTGTAATCAATGATCACAATTTCACATCACTTACCTCTAAGATCTACCCAATCTTAAGGTCTGATTCACCAAGGGTGTTTCACTTGTGATATATTCCAGCCAAAAACACTGCCATCTCGTTTTGCAGCTCAGTGCAATTTACGCTTATCATGCATCTGTTTGTGGAGATCAGCTGTCAGCACCTCCACTCTTCTCATACAGTAGACTGAGTTCAATTCTATCCACATATAGAGGGTGTTGGGAGCAGCCTAGACCTGACAGATGTGACACCTGTTTCATCCTCTATAACGTAGCTTTCAGCTCATTCAGACAGAATAACAGTCTCCTCCTGAAGGTTCCAGACCTCACACACCTCAACATATCTGGATCAAGTGTGCCTGTATATGCCAGGATTCAGGCCCAATGGCTAAAATGAAATCTTTGACAATTATATTGAAATATAATATTGAATATTACCGACAAACTATTTTAACAGATATGTTTATTTCTTGGATCAAACAAAGGTGGAATAGTTACCACTAAATACCGTACTTAATTTACCACCATTAGGATGCTATACATTTCTCTCCAACTGCATGCAGCTGTTATGGCTTGTGCTTTCATTAATTCAAATTTGTTTTGCACTGAAGCTCATTTGCTTAAGAGGGGGGCAATTTTTTTTTGTTTGTGAAAACAGCACAGGAGCAGAGCTCTGCAGTATAGTTAGGGGTGCATTTCTCTCTTTGCATTTTATTTAAATAGAAAATAGTTTGTAGTTGTCTCATTTGCACTTGTTAAGCTGTTGAAAAAGTTGTGCATTTTGTAAATTAGCTTCTCAGACTTCATTGATAGCAGTTACAATTTTAGTTTTTAAGAAGTTGACAAACTAAAGCAGGTTGTTATCTTGGTGTAATTGCTTGTAAATGATTGTTTTCAGTAATAGTTATCTGACAAGGATTTAATGATCTCATACTCGAGTCAAATTTAAATGTTAATATTTTGATTTAAACTAACAATGCTCCTTGGGATTTTGAGTTGTACTTGTATAATACATCAGGTCCAATAAGTACAAAACATTTTGACCCTCACCTGGCTTGTTATTAGTTATGCAGCTGATTGACACCAACCAATTCTGCTGCTGTGATTCTTCTGGGCTTGCTTGGATTCAGATACAGTCGTGTTTAGTTGACAGATTATGGCAGGAATCCTTTTTGTTACTCCAGTTCTGTGGGGAAAATAAGATGGAAACCTTCTGGGGAAAATGCGACTTGCAAGGCCTTCTGATCAATGCATTATTTCACTGTTTTTGTATACAGCCTGTTACTTTGCTGCCTCTTCTACAACTGTGTAGTTCTACAGAGGGGTGATAGAAGGTTGAATATCTTAGTACAGAAATGCATGTTATTATGTGACCTCCACCCTGCCAGAGTGTTGCGAATTTCTCTTTTCTGTGTCTCTGTGCTTTCCAATTCCCTTGTGTTTATCCTCTTTGAGTATCTTCATGACCTGCCTGAGCTTTCCTTGACTCTCTCGCACTGATGTGACATTGTGCTCCTTGCTCTCTCCAACTCCCTTTTTTTTATCCTTCTCTTTTTTGTTTTCATCTTTACTGTGTGTCACAGTTTTCTCATATCAGACCATGTTGTAGGGCACTTCTTCCCTTCTCATTGAGTACAGGGTAGAATTTGACGATTTGAAAGTGCAGAGATGTGGATGTAATACCAGGGTACAGACAATAGGGGAGGGAGGGAGACGTGTGAGAAGAAGACAGTTGAAAAGAGATTCCTCTGAAAGTCATGATTACAGGCTGGGAGTGTGTTCTTGCCACTGTTCTTCCCCTTTCTGGTAGTCACAAAGATGACAAGGTTTTTGTGTGCCTCGCTGCTGCAACACAGCAAACGTCTTCATAAGGCTGTCTTGATGAAGAGGTACAATCCCTGTATCTAACTTTACAGTGCAGCGTTTTAATATGAAAACTGTTTAGACACAAAGACATTTTTTTTTACACTATTGAGTTATCATACAGCCCTCACCATAAGTGGTAGGTGGTAACATAAATACTGCCCAGTCAACAAATATGCACAGCAAAGAACCAACATTATAATGTGAAATAATATTATAGATTAGCCTAGCTTAGATAGGAAAATGTTATTACCACCACAGGCAGGGTTAATGTTTGCTTTTCATTTCATTTCAAATCCCAAAAGAGCTGCCCGTTGGTCCGCCTGCCTGTAAAATATGATGGTTATTTAAAAAAAGACATCTGGTTATGAAATTAGAAGTGTGTGTGTGGCTCAAGTATATGTATGTGTGTTTCTGTAAGAAAGCTCCAGTGACTCAAATGATGTCCCGGGAATCTTGCTCTTCCCGAGTGGTTTGCTGCAGTGTAATTGACAGGCAGTCGCCGTCTTTTAGATGGAAAGACTGAGCTTGGTGGTTTGGTGCATGATGATAGGGTCAGGCAAGGATGCTCATTCAAACTGCTGAACACTAAGCACCGACTTTGAAAGTTTAACCATCGAGTCCAGTTTATTTTGGGCTTTCTTACATTATATGCCAGAATCATATCATGCCAAGGTTTCTTTCACTCTATTGCTGGTATCACACTTTGGTTTTGTGCAAATGTTTTCTACACATTTAAGCAATCAGAAACCGAGCTCCTCTAGAGGAGAATCTATGATGCAGGTCCTGTTTAACACAGAAAAACACAAAGTCCACAATGGTTTTAAGGTAGTTTGAGCACTTGGAAGAGAGGTATAAAATGAATGACAAGACTGAAGTTATTGTGCTTGGTCGTAAAAACCTCAGAAATAATAGTTCTAATGATATAATTGTCCTTAATGACATCAGCCTGGCATCTAGCACAACTGTTAGGAATCTAGGAGTTCTATTTTATCAAGATATGTCCTTTAAAGGTATAGTAAAATTGCATGCTAATGTTTACATTAAAATATCTATACATTAAAAATTGACTAAACCCATGTTATATATATTTTTTAGCTGAGTACTTACATTACCTCAAATATTTCCAAAAGTTATCAAAGCCAGAGAAATCCGTAATTTTATAGTTGTAACGGGACGTGTCTTGTAGGCGGCTGCCATGATGAGCCGCCATGATAGACACGAAATGTTGATTGTACACATATTGGCTGTTTTCGAAACCGCATACTAGTAGTACGTACTGATTTGGCCAAAATGCAGCACACAGTATGTAGTATGCAAACAACTGCGAGATTCGCAGTATGCCAAAAATACCAGGATGCCATACTGATCTGGGAAAAATTCACAGTATGCATCGGACCAGTCTACCTCGTGAGCCGTTGTTTGCTTCCGCCGGACAGATGGGCAGTTGTTCACTTCCGCATTCCAGGACCGGAAACCAGTTTAACCAGGCCAAGCAGGCAGTCATACTACATACTACTGTTGAACGCAGTACGCAGTATGCAGTATAAACTGCATACTGATTTAGATAGTAGTATGTAGTACGCGGTTTCGAAAACAGCCATTGTCTTTCTCAGGTCGGTTTCGCCTGTTTGTATTGATTCAAGACGGATTTTGTTCGTTTCACGGGGGGGAGGGTAGCAGAGAGAATCACTCCCATGATACCCTGTGTGCCTCGACTACATCTTTTGTTATTGTTTTGATTGAGAGCTCCGTAGCGGCGGATTTTACATACTGTACGTTTAACTCTCACATAAAACAAATTTCAAGGACAGCCTATTTTCAACTTCGTAATATATCTAAAATCAGGCATATCCTGTCGCAAAACGATGCAGAAAAACTAGTTCATGCATTTGTTACCTCCAGGTTGGATTATTGTAATTCTCTTTTATCAGGGTGCCCTGTAAGTCTCTAAAGACTCTTTAACTAGTCCAAAACGCTGCAGCTCGTGTACTGACTAGACTATTGGCTTCTCTGCACTGGCTCCCTATAAAATCTAGAATAGAATTTAAAATTCTTCTTCTCACTTACAAAGCTCTAAATGGTCAGGCACCATCTTATCTTAAAGACCTAATAGTGCTGTACTACCCTTCGAGAACATTACGCTCCCAGAATGCAGGCCTACTCGTGGTACCTACAGTCTCTAAATGTACTATGGGAGGTAGAGCCTTCAGTTATCAGGCCCCCCTCCTTTGGAATGATCTACCAGTCAGAATCAGAGAGGCAGACACACTCTGTACTTTCAAGAATAGACTTAAAACTTTCCTTTTTGATAAATCTTATAGTTAGGGCTGGTGCATGTATGGACCAGCTCCTAGTTCTGCTGCTATAGGCCTAGACTACTGGAGGAACTGGCACCAACTCTCTCTCTCTCTCTCTCTCTGTGCATTCATATCATGTGAATGCACATCATATTACAATATTTTTAATTCTTAGCTACTAACCACATCTTTTCCTGGGAGCTCCTGAGCTTTCATGTCTCGTAGGTTCCTCAGGATCGTTGGTGGGTGACCCGCCTGTATGCCATATTTAAAAAAATGTCCCCACTCAATGAAAGGGTTAGGTTGCAGTCCAGTGTTATAAGTATCCATGTTTATAACTGGGCTGCTTCTACTGGTGTGTGACTAGTTCATGCATTTAAAATGTTAAACTTGCGACTGTCAAGTGGGGCTGTGCAATAAATCTGCCTTAAATGTAATTATAGAAAAAAAAATGTAAGTACACGGGCCATGCATTCACACTTTAGCACACAACTTGACGAGGTCTACCCTTCATACATCTGCTATGTATTTACATCACCTGGCCGATCAGGTAAAGACCGAGCTAGCTGCTACCATCAGATTCATTAGTGTCAATTTGGACTGTTCTTTCAGCAGCATCAGATCTCATTGTTTCACTTCCCTTACTGCAAGTTTTAAAGAAAGATTTGGAAGCAGGGGAGGATTTTGTCACTCTCACCTTTGTTCTTAATTAAATGTTCAGCTTTCTGTTTAATTGGATTGAAAATAATTGGCTTCCATTCTGCTCATTAGGGGGGAACTTAACCATAAAATCAAACATGACCTGCTATTGTGTGATGACAAAAAGTCAAAATATTGTCAGCAGGAGCGATTTTCACAGTTGAATTATTTTGGCTGGGGACCTGCTGGTTGTTCCACAGAAGCAGAGTCACTCATATCAGAATATAATCCATAAATTGCGCTCGCCATTGAAGTTGCCACTATCTATCTTTCCATTTGTAGGTAGGAAGCAATTTATTTGTCAACTCCCTCTGGCGCGCGATATGTTGGATAGTGCGATGTGTTCTGATGAGCTGTCTGTGAGAGACAGTGTATCTGTGATCAGAAGAATGTCAAAACCATGTGCAACTGTCAGAAACTGTTTATCTCCGTCTGCACAATGATGGGACAGATCAAGGAGGGCTTTGACGGAACTCTGAAGAGCCATAGAAATTAAATAGAAATACACATGCTTCTTTGCAGAAGATAAAAGTATTGTTTCTTTTTGCACTGTTTATAGCGGAAACAGACAGTTTTCTTTTTCTTCAATGAAGTAATTTAATCTTTAGTTGTAGAGGGTGCAGTTCGAAATAAACATATTTTCTACAAGAATACAAATGGAAATGTAGCCATAGAATGACAATCTTTTTGGTTGCTTTTCTTTTTAACTCTTCTTTCTTTCTGTCTTTTTGTTAACCTGTCACTCATGCATACAAACTCCCTCACATACACACCCACACACATTCAAATCAGTGCACTCTCTGGGTGATTGGGATCGGCAGTGGAGTCGTTCTGGCAAAGTGACAGAGAATTTAAATTGGGTGTTAAATAAGCATTGCTCTGCTTGATTGTCTGGCCAGCCTAGGAAAGTGGGCAAGCAGTGAAGCAGAGTGGGCTGCTCCCACTCAAGCAGATATATGAAATTGGGGTGAGATTGAATTAAAGCGTGAACAATAAGAGATATGCTGGTCGTGTCACTTACCTTGAATCATTTCATCAACATTATGAGAGGCTGATTAGGCCATAATACACACTTGCCCTCTCACAAACCTTCTTGATCTAAAATACTTACCATAATGACCTCTATATTGTACATTAGGGCTGCACGATATTGGTAAAAACTGACATTGCAATTTTTTTTCCCTGCGATATATATTGCGATATGAAAAAAAACGACATTTTAATGACCATCTCTCTTGGCGTCTATGGCACCACAAAACGGTCAGAAATGTTTGGATCCTGCTTACATTTTAACATTCTAGAAAGATTCAAACAGTAAATATTCTTTATCTTGAACAAGCACAATGCATTTTGTGAAGATGATCCGCATTGGAAAGAGAAGCTCCTGTAAATATACAAAATCCAAGAATCATTGTAATTTTAACCCCTTATGCTTTATAAGCAACTGAAAACCCCCCCAACAATTAATAGGAAAAAATCTTAGGGACAAAGGGCCAAATATGAAGGCAAAACTCATATTTGTGTAAGCTATTAGGTAGCCACAGCTAATCATGACAGCTAACTTTAGCTATCAAGCAACTGCTGGCTTCTTTACCGGCAGCAAGCTTGTATTTCCATTTCAATCAGGAAAGACTTCATTAAGAACGAACAATAATTTATTTAACAATTTAGAAAAGATAAATGTGCAATGTCTTTGGCGATTACATTTCATCATGATGACTTCATGTACTCGGAGGGGTAATGAGGCAAGATAGGATACCCCCCTTTGATGGAGTCTAGACACTGGTGGTGGTGGCAAAGAAGAATGCAGGATGTGATGAGGAGATGGTATCTAAGGCTGAATCTGAACTCTGCTGAGTTGGAATTGAGGTGATTGGGGTGGAGGAGGGTCGCAGTTTGAAATGACAGACTGACTGTGGAAGCAGGAGAACTGATTTTAAATTTTGACAGCAGCAGGATGATTGGTTGAGAGAGGTTGTGGCAGAATCTGGTTGGATAATTACTTAAAGAATAAACGTCCATAATAAGCTGAGCCTGAGCAGGGATACGGAGGAAGTGGAAGAGGGAGTGGCAAATTGAATGAAGAAAATGAGTGAATGTTGAGAGAATAAACACAGTCTTCCTGCTTGAACTTGCGATACATTTGCAAGCTAATATTTACATTACTTATGGATTTATTACTTTACTATTATATCGTGTAATACTATCAAATTGTACAGCTACGAAGCTGTGGAATGCTTAGTTTCTGTTGGAAAAAAGGTAGCCAATGAGTTCCTAATGAATAAGGTTTTTAAGCTTGAAATATGGTCAATGTCCCTCAGAATTTTTACTATCTAATGTATTTTCAGTTGCTGATTAATATGGAAGTAATTAAATAATTGCTAATTTTGAATTCCCAATTCAAATTTGCAATCTTGGAACACAGAAGCAAGACATCATTACATCACGTCAGGAGCTTTCTACTTCTAGCGTGATAAGAGGGCAAATGGATGTTTGATGAATATGATAAAGTTCATGTGTTGAGTCTGAGTGAAAAAAGTCTTGTTAAAGGGATAGTTCAGTATTTTTGAAGTGAGGTTGTATGAGGTACTTGTCAATAGTAAGTATAGAAGCCACAAGAGATGCCCGTCAGCGTGGCCCCTTTATAGAGAGACCGGCCAAAGTGCAGGCACAGAAGCTAGGCTATACAGCTATACAGACAGGGTCGTTTGCTCCACGTAGTTTAGCTAATTTTAAGAAAAATTGAGTTATAAAACAATGTTGGGGTAAATAAATGCTTTATTGAAAAAAAATCACAGCACTTTACTTTTGCACTAGCAAGCCACTTTGTTTTAGCACTATACTTTTATAAGCCGTTTCACATATGCACTCCAGATAATATCTAGATCAATGTTTCCCACACATAGACGATACCTGGACGGGCCGCCCAAGTAAATTTATGGCCTCCGAAGTATATTTCTAACCTGTTTTAACTTAATTTTTCATTTATTCATAAAATTGCTGCGTGCACGAAAGAGCGAGAGATACAGCGGGGGATAGAGATAGCGCGCAAGAGCGTGCAGGTGCGCGTTTGATGAAGCTGCAGCTAGTTTTCCACTGCGGTGAAGTTGGTTTTAAGTGGGATATTCGACAGACATTCACGCTGAGCCAGCTATGTAAACCTCTCACTCGTCTCCACGAGAGATGGTAGGAGGACGGTAACCTCCTCTCGGCGCTCGCCCTAACCGACAGAGACCGACTTTAGGGACCCTGCTCCTCTCTCTGCTGTCATGACTGTGAGCATCGCGGGGCACGCTGAGACACACCAACATATAGCCTACATTGCTGCACAAACGCCAGCCGTGGTGGCCGTTTTACTTTTTTTTGTTTATCATTTAGTGATGCAGGACAGTACAATACAAGTGAAAGACATGACAAGAGCAATACTATGTGAGGATGTGATAATATGTGTTAACATTTTAAGACGGTATAAACAGGACAGAACGGAAACGAGCAGGAACTAATGACATGTTGAAACATTGTATTTTGAGGGTGTTAATGGGCTACGTGTGTGTGTATGTGCGTTTATGTTTGTGTGTGTATGTGCATCTTAATGTGTTGGGGGCAGTAAGAGGGGATGGTTTGAAAGTAACTGGGAGGAGAAAAGGAGTGAAGAAAAAATAATAAAAACATTTTTTTTTTTCAAATGGAAATAATAATAAAATAATATATATATTTTTTTAAATTTAGTAGGAGATTCAGCTAAGTAAGTTAGTTAAGAGAAGAAAAAATAATAATAATAAAGAAAAATAACATAAAATAAAGAAAAATATATATTTCTTCTTTTAACCCCCTCCCCTACAACCCATCTTTCAATTTGTAGTTCTTTTATTTCTTTTTAGTTTAGTTCCT
The DNA here is from genome assembly GCA_020745685.1 of Tautogolabrus adspersus. NCBI lineage: Eukaryota > Metazoa > Chordata > Actinopteri > Labriformes > Labridae > Tautogolabrus > Tautogolabrus adspersus. The sequence continues at coordinate 10,721,781 of CM036535.1, forward strand.
TTGATGCACTCTTTAGTCGCCTCCAGACCCATCGGAGGGGGCCGGCTAATGGGGTCTCCTCCTGCATACCTCTATCTCATCTTGAACAACCCCCAGACCTGATAGGAGGGGGTTTGTTGGTATGGGTGGGGGTTTGTAATCTGATTTTTATCAATATATCAACCTTATCATTTTTTTATTTTTATTAATTAACAATTATTATTGTTATAACCATTGTTATTGTAGCAATCTTTTTCCTATATATATATATATATATATATATATATATATATATATATATATAGGAAATATATATTATATATTATATATACTGTTTGCTTTGAAAAGATCGGCTGAGAAGAGGATCGTTTTACTTTTAGTGCAACAGCACACAGTTGATCCGTGATCCGTACAGACCGAGTCGGGAACACACTTGATCCGGTCAAACGGTCGGTTCGACTTTACTCCGTTCACTCTCACAGAGTCTGCAGCTAACATAATGATAGCAACGACATCTCACGTGCTGTGAACATCTCCACACAGATTAAAGCAGATTAAAGATGTTTATTGCAAAAACTACATTAATTTAGAGTGAAAAAACATATTTTATATAAACACAAACGTAATATTAAAATATACCCTAAGTTAAGATTAAAATGTCGATCCCTGGCAACTTTCCTTTTTACAAAATGAATTACACTTTGTAAAGAACATTCAGGCTAACACTTCCTAATAGGAGTGTTTGGGGGAAAAGTTACATTTAGCTACATTCTCACACTTCTTAAGATCTCTCAAGAGACAGCCTACATCTTGACATTTTAGTCAAGTTTGATATTGCTGTTCAGGAAAAGTAACATGTTAACATTTTAGCTTTAAGCCGATTTCGCCTCTGACTAATTGTCTCTCTTGCCTTAGAAAACAGCCTTTCTGATGGAACAGGGGTTGCAACAGTTCCAAGGTATCTTTTTGCCACTTTGCTGAGCAGTGGAAATGTGGTCTCATTTTTTTTCCTCCGAAGCAAAGGATCCTCCTTCCTTGGGATTACTTTTTCTTCCATGTATCTGCGCATTTCAATGTATGCATTTGAGTTTGTTGTGCGATTCCCCTAAGAAGCCATTAAACGTGTGTCTAACTCCTGCCATAATCCTCCCTTGGATATTGAATGGTCTGCACCATCCCTTTCAGTGTTTGCAGCCGGGGATGCTTGTGATACTGACAAGGCTGTTCACAAAGAGGCGGTGATGCAGTAACAGAGGGTTCACTGGTTGTTGCTTGTTGTCCATCACAACTGCCCAGGGCTTGCATCTTACCAATTATCCGCAATTTAATGGTTTCCGCATTTCCAGTATCACAAAAGACAATGTTTTTAAACCTCATGTCCAAAAAGGTGCTGGCTGCAAGAGTGTCGTTGCGCTGAATGTTTTGAAAGCGCCGCTTGCATTGTGTTGCAAGCTGTGAAGCCAGAGTCTTACACTTCTGCCCAGCAGATTTGGTTGCTCTTTGGAGAATAGAGACCAGAGGTATGACTTTAGAGATGGTTACATACTTCTCTGCTGAAACTTCCCTAGTGGACTCTTCAAAGGGCCTGAGGGCTTCAATGGCTTGGCTGATATGGGAATATTCTTCATCATTCAAGCACAAGGAGTTTCTCCCAAGCAGACAAAGTGCTGTTATAACTGCTTGCCGTTGTTCATAGGGTAATAAGACTCACACTGTCTTTCTCTCATGTGTTAGTTATATTATCCTGTTTCACAGACTCTTCAATTTTCAGTCACTTTAAGTAAACTATCATTGGGGGAATAATCTGACTAAAAAGTAAGACTGCAAGTATATAGGCGAGTATGGTGAGTATGAAAGAGTGTTATCAGGATACAGTCGTTTGATAACTTGTGTAACATACGGCCTAATCAGCCTCCCATGTACCTGACCTGCCTTTTACAGTCCATCATGTTCCCCTTGCAGGGAAGTTTCTGCTTAGATCCCTTCTGTTTGAAATTACCCTTTTGCAGTGATAACCTCTTGTTTCCTCAATTTTGTAGCACACTGATCTTTAGCTCTCTGATCTGTTGTTACTTTTTCCTGTCCACCTCTCAGTGCTCAAATGAAAGGCCAATATGAGGCGAGGAAATACCAGTGGAACAGACAGTATTATGTTAGTAAGACTTTATCACTGTCATCCACTGTTACCTTGGAGATGCTGACTATACTGATGCTATGCTAAGGCATATCGATCAACATTTATAATGGGCCTCGCAAGAAACCCTTCAACGTGCATAGTTGTGCTTAAGAGGCTTCTTGAAGTGATTTAAGAGGATTTATTGCATGCACCGTTTTTCTCATCGTGTTTTTCCACTATACCTACTGGCATCGTTTACTAGCTGTTCAAGTCTGCAGTGTGCCACATGAACACATAACCTGTGATCTTATTGAAAAGGGAAAAATCATTTTATAGATACTGTAAAATGCATTGACATGAATTAATTTGAATTCATCTAAATCTAACATCAGTCATTGTTATAGCTTGCCAGTTTACTGAGGGTTTTAAAGCTTTATGAACTCTGAATCTAGTGCTTTATCTTAAAGAAAATGTTCAATAAAAGATGTTCATTTGTTTATAACTTAATCACATCATGACAACAGGATTTGAAGTTTCTATTTTTTTCTCCTTTGTATTCTTTGGGGATTTTTTTGTGAATAAACATTTCCTGCCATAACAGCTAAACATGCAGCCTTAAATGGCATTTTAAGGACTTAAGTCTGGTTTATACTTCTGCGTCAAATGTACGTCGTAGCTATACACCATATGTGGCCTACACCCTTGTGAGTACTACATACTTGTGCGTTGATGTGTCTGTGTAGCTATGCAATACTCCCCCTACATACACTATTTGTCAGTCTGACTTTGATGCTTGTTATATCACCATTTTTCACGTTCTCTGCTGGTTTGTGTACAGAAAACCATGGCGACTGACACAAAGCTTATTATATTGGAGTCGGAGCTGATAAATATTAAGCAACAGTTGATTAAACTGGTTTGTAGCATTTTCTTTCTGCGGAGTTTTTAGTATGTTGATGATACTGTAAATGCTGTACTGTAAATGCAGGACATACAATGCAATCAGTCCAATCAGAGGGCTTGCGTTAGGCAGCATTCATGAGACAGACAAGCCATTTATGACATGTTTTGAGTATGTTTTCTTTGACTTTGAACAAACAAATAGGTTAGTGTAGTTTGTAGAAAATGTACGAGATAAAACATGAAAACATTTTTGCCAAGACGCAAAATCCAAGCTTGAAAAACTAGAAAGTGCCAAACATAGCAGAGTGGCTACTAGGAACTGGCTCAGAAAGGGAGTCAATTCCCATACAGGCCCCGTAGTTAAATGCCAGACTCATTATTTTAACAGCTTGATCCCAAAATGTGTTGTCTATAGCTAAATTCCCCATTAATATCTTCTATGAGAAGGTAGAATTTTAAATAACTCACCTTTTTTGTTTTTTGAAATACTTAAAGTAATATGTAATTATGGACTGCTTTGAGTCACTGATAGGAGCAGCTAGCTCTACTGCTGCACATCTTCTGTAGTTCCAGTTAATGATAGTACCTTTTTGTACATAATCTGCTTGATTATGCAGACATAATCAGACATACTGTATGGTTTCATGTGCAGGTTATTTGGACTCTCGTGAGAAATCTGGGCTCCAGCTTTATCACAGGTATCCTGGCTTGTTAGCTGGGTCAATGATTCTGATACAATGATTTGTGGTGGCTCGTGAGTGGGAGTGAAAATTGCTATTTTCCCCAGTGGCAGGCCATAGTGGTCAGAAGACTAGTTCTGTAACAGGGTTTGTTTTGTTCACTCGTTGCTCTTCCCGCTGGAGATGTGTATGAAAGCAGGAAGTGTGCTATCGTCAGGCTTTTTTTCATAATACAATACCGTCTTGCTATTATACCGCGGTATATAGTATATGACGGTATTTGAAAAAAATAAAATAAAAAATAAAAAATCTTCAGTTGTTGTAGCGATAACTTTCACAGTTCATAACCTGGTTGCAGACCTAGGTTTTGCTTTAGCTAACTTTCCTGTTCTCATGAATTCATTTTTTTATTTTTTTATTTTATATACTGTTATTAATCCCCAAGGGGGAAATTCGGAAATGTCATTTTCTATTTTGCTTTTACATCAATTAAGGACACCTACAACTTCTGTTTCAAATAACATAACGCAATGGCACACTGTTATCATCGAGGTTTATTGCCAAGAAGATAAGCATATCTACATTGTCCGGTTTTAGTCAGGAGCGTTGGGGTGTGTTTCCAGCTGGGCTGAAGATTCGCTCGGATGCTGCACTTGAAGCACAGATGCAGAGGCTTTTACAGGCCACCTACCACAGCAACTGCAGGCGAATTTCATTTAGTCACACTGGTATATAAGACGGACCTTGTTTTTGAAGGTCTCTCAGAGAGAAAAAAGAGTTTAAACTATCTTCCTGCGTGACGATTTCTATTGTGTTCAGTAAAGTCAACAACGTGCAGTTTCTGTGCAGCTGTGTCGCTCTTTTAGTTCTGTTTGTTTTCACTTTCGGGAGTTTGCACTCCTACTAGCTACAGTACGGTAGTTGAGCTCTCAGCCTGCAGTGAGTGAAAGTTGTAAAGTACAGAGCTAGCTTGCGAGCTTTCTGCCCGACTCTGCTGGTCACTCTTAAACTTTAATATAGGACTCAACAAGGTTTATTTACGGAACAATATACCCCCGTTTTGGTACCGCCCAAGCCTAGCTATCGTGCTCTCCTACTCCATCTCCTTGTCTAAATTATGTCACCTCTGATTCTAAAATGCAAGATTGCCAGGGTTATAATGCAAACCATAACTTAGAAAAAATGGGAAACAAAAACACAGTCTACAAACCTATAGTTGACACCATATTTGAAATATCTTCTTGTTCTATGTAGTGTTTGGTTCTTGCATTATGCCCATTGTAACTTTAAAAACAGTACAAAAACAAAATGTATAGGTTATATTCAACGTAAGCTTTCAGAGATGTACGTATTTGATTAATTTACACAGCCAGCTCAAACCAGTTAGATTTTTCCACATAACATTGGGAATTTAGTGAGATAAACAGCTTGTCTTTGTTGAAAACAACCATAATTCTCTAATTTCCTTCTTTAATTAGCATATTATTTCCCCATGTTGCTGTTTGTATTCTCTTGTTTTGAGAAAACAGTTCTGGGATCAGCTCAGCTTAACAGCTCAACTTAGATACTTCAGAATGAATGGCAACCAACAGTCCAGCTGGACAGGGCCCACCTGGATCAGACCTTACCCCAACATGTCCCTCCAGCATCTCATTGTTGGGTTATTTTATCCCCATGGAAACCTTCCTACAGCGATGGCTGGTGTAAAAGCCTGGCGTTTGTGGAAGTTAGGGGCCTGGAGGCTTGTTTTCTGTTGTTTTCTCAATTCTGTTGGACTCTGAAAAGGTTTGTCTGGAGGCTGATTTACATGTCAAGGCCCTTCTCAGACCTATGTTCCCTACCACCCAGAGGAACAAGCCTCTTAGACAGCTCAATCTAGAGGAGCTTCCATCTGCCAGGCCCCATATTTGGGAAACATTACTGTTTGCCCGTCCATCAGTTCTTATTGACACAGTGAATAGTCTACTATGTCTGTCTGTGCATTTTCGCACATTTTACTGTTGAAGTGCTGAACGGATTTTCTTCAGTGCAAAATTACTCTTTTAGTTGCAGCCTTTTTTTTCAGCTTTTTCTTCAGCTTTCCAACCTCTCATTTCTTTGTACGCTACTATCTTAGTGCTGATGCTTGCTTTTTTCGGTCTTTGTATGAGACACTGAATGCCTCAATCTGAAAGACAGCAATTTCCCCGTGGGCTCTGATACCTGCTTTAAAGAGTCTTCATAAAAACAGGATGATGATCATGATGAATACCTGCACCTGTTCCATCTGCCACAATCTACTGTTCAGACTCTATTAGATCTTAAAAATGCAGGATCTTCCCACATTTCCTGCTTTCTGCTCTTTCAGTTTTAAACATCTAATTTTCTCCAAATGTTTCTCATCTTCTTCAGCCATCTCCCATTGTGGTATTCATGCTTAGTTTTGCCTCCTATAAATATACATTTGCACTTCGGGGCTGCCCCCAACAAACTTCAATCCTCATTGCCTCCCTCTCTTGTTGTTCTCTCTGCATAGGGCAAGCATTGTGCAGAAGAGGATAATCTATTTCCAGGATGAAGGCTCACTCACCAAGCGGATGTGTGAGAAAGGTGGGTTTCTTTTATTGACATGGAATACATCATTCTCCATGAGTTGCTTCGATCTCCCTGCTGCTACTCTATTTCACTCCCTACTGTTAGTGGCTTTCTTTCATTTCTTGATTTGATGCAGGGACATTCCTCTCCCCTCTTATACTTTGGCATGTGAATTATTGTAAATGAGTGCAACCCCTGGCTGTGCATGACATTGAAGCCACACTGAGCAATAGATCAAACAAATCATGCTGCACATACTTCCCATTGCTCATCCCCTCCCCCCAACACACACACACACACACACACACACACACACACACACACACACACACACACACACACACACACACACACACACACACACACACACGTACACACACCACCACCTACATGACTGGGGACCACTCTCATCTGATTCTTATATATAAATGAGAAACCTCTCTTTTGTATCTTCTGATATTTACTTCCTCTCACTTCTCATCATTTCTGTACAGAATCAATGTATGGGGACACTACAGATAAACCTCTGCTTGAATGTTGTGCCTGTGGAACTGCAAAATACAGAGTCACCTTCTATGGAAACTGGTCAGAAAAGATCCATCCCAAAGACTATCCACGTAAGTACAAAATCGCTACCCTTTGACACCACAGAGGGTTTGGGATAGTCTGTTGTTTTACGGTCTTAATAGACCAAGTGGCAACCTCAGAGGTTGAAAAACTAAGAAAATGTAGATCTGCCAAAAACTACAAATTCATGATTAACATCTTCAGGCTGGTTAAAGCGTCTGGTTAAAGTCTCCACCTAAAAAGCAGAAATAAAACATGTGTAACATCATTGTTTTTATTTTCTTTACAAAACCGGTGCAGTTCCTTGTTTTTCAGCAGAAAAAATGCTTTCTGCATCAGATGTTTTTTTGTAAAAGTACAACTTTTGGAACACAAATCAAGATGGGTTGGAACTACACAAAGCTGTTGCTAATGCATATTTCCTTATTAAAAGTAATTTTAAGCCACAGAGCTATTTAAAACAGGTTTAACGCTAACAAAGGGAGTGCTGCAAGACAATTTTTGTAACCTAGTCAATCAATCAATCAATCAATCAATCAATCAATCAATCTATATTTGTATAGCGCCAATTCATAACAAGTGTTATCTCAAGACGCTTTACAAAAGCAGGTAAAGGACCTTACTCATTGCTATATTAGAAGGACCTGGCTTAATCCATCATGAGCACTTTAGCAAAGCAGCAAAAGTTACATTGGTAAGAAAAAACTGCCTTTTAAGAGGCAGAAATCGCCGGATCCCAGGCTCATGACGAAACAGCCTTCACAGGCCTAGACTGCGCCGGGCTTGGAAAGGGATAGGGGGAGATGGGATAAGGTGCAGAAAGAGGGATAGTTCAGGTAGACCGTCCACCAACGATCCCGAGGAGCCTAAGAGAGCTCAGCAGGAGCAACATTCCCGAGGAACCTAAGAGAGCTCAGGAGCTCCCAGAAGAAGATGTGGTTAGTAACTGGGATTTACAGATAGTGACATGCAGTAATATGATATGAATGCAGAGAGAGAGAGAGAGAGCAGGGGATAAGAGCTCAAGGTGCCAGTTCCCCCGGTAGTCTAGGCCTATAGCAGCATAACTATGAGCTGGTCTATACCTGTGCCAGCCCTAACTATAAGATTTATCAAAAAGAAAAGTTTTAAGTCTATTCTTGAATGTACATAGTGTGTCTGCCTCCCGGACCCCGGCTGGGAGATGATTCCAGAGGAGCGGTGCCTGATAACTGAAGGCTCTACCTCCCATAGTACATTTAGAGACTGTAGGTACCACGAGCAGGCCTGCATTCTGGGAGCGTAATGTTCTCGACGGGTAGTACGGCACTAAGCTCTTTAAGATAAGATGGTGCCTGACCATTTAGAGCTTTGTAGGTGAGAAGAAGGATTTTAAATTCTATTCTAGATTTTATAGGGAGCCAGTGCAGAGAAGCCAATACAGGAGTAATGTGGTCCCTTTTCCTAGTTCTATTCAGTACACGAGCTGCAGCATTTTGGACCTAGTAACAGTAAGCATCAGTGAAAAGAACTCTGAAATTTAAGCTGTGGGCATTGCCAGTGGAACAAATGACAACTGTACATGGGAAAGGGAATTCTCATTTTTCTCTCTCTTTTTAGGCTTATTTAGACTTTAAAATTATGTATAATCATGGGCGTGGTTGAGTGCCAGCTGGGTATCACTAGCTGTCTGCTTGACATCATCACAAATGTTTCAGTCACTCAACTTACTCTCTTGGCCATGTTTGTGTTGTTTGTGTCTTTCTGAGACTTTAATCATGCATGTATGAGGTATTGAAATCGATATCCAAGAAATCTGTGACCCATTCTTTTTTGGTAGGTAAAAATCTTGTGTTATTTTTAATTTAACACCAATAAGCAGGTATTGGTGACAGCTGGAACCATAGCTGGTTAACATTAGTTATTTCAGTGATATCTATATACAGTATAAGAGATAGGGCATACATGTTGTTCGCTTTTCACTGCAGTGAAGCATTATTGGTGTATACTGATAAACCAGTCATTTTACAGAATTTCCCTACGGGATTAATAAAGTATTTCTGATTCTGATTAATTTGACCGTGTCTTGTAATTTACACGTCTCACTCTCCCTCAGGAAATGAAGGCAACAAGTTGCAGGTTTGATAAGTTCCAAAGCTTTTCTACATTTTGTCTGGTAAATAGTTAGCACCACCTTATAGGATAAAATTAAGCCTTTTATAAAAACAAAGTTTGTACTCAGGAAACTTTTGAAAAGATTTTGGTTTTGATTATGAACGATTGGGCTAGAAGGCTAAGAGCCCCTGAATGGGCTGGAAAGATGGAAAGTATGGAGAAATGGAGGACAACGTTGATTTTGATCTTTTAATAGGATTTGTTGCCAATAGCAAAAATATAGATAATCTGAATCACATCCTTTAATCTTGATTGTTGTACCGTAGCCCCAAAAAGGATATGTTCCCAATATGTGGGTGGTTTAGCCCCCATACAAGGCTCTAAATAGTGGTGTAGGTGTTGCAGAATGTTACTAATGTTAGTAGTGATGTGTGTATAACCTTGAGCAACACTATCAGGATGTGAATGGATTTAAGGATTACACTGCCTCTCTCGTCTAAATCAGGCCCTCGGCAGTCAGATCAATACACTGATAGGACTGGAATAAGATAAACCCTGAAATCAAAAGGAACCCTAATTTACTGTCTTAGAGAGGGAGTAGTTGGTTCGTGACTCATTCTTACACACAGGTACACAAACACACACGTCCAGATAAATCAACTTTAAAGAGGATGGGGCAAGCTGTGTATTTTTGTTTCCGTCTGTCTCTCACAAAGCTACATTTAGATTTCTTAATGCACAAAGTCATTTCCTCGGCAACCAGTTGTTATAATGCTGTGACTATTACCCCAAACAATATTATTCAATGAATACAATACAATAAGCATGACATTTTCTCATTTGTTAGCTTATTTCTTATTTCACTTATATGACCTTTATAATAATCTCCAATCAAGGTTTCCAAGTGAAATAATAAACTTCTCACAACTTGTTTTCTGCTGCATGCAGTTCACGGTTTTTGCTGCCTTGATAGTAGGAATAGTAGACCTTTGTGTTGACAAACATACTGAGAAAAAAAAATCAATGTAAAACAGGCCACAAACCCTTTTTTCAATTATTTCTAACATAATAAACTTGACAGTTCTATTTTCTTTCTCTCTTTTACCACTTGTGTTAGTCATGCAGCCTTCATGGCTATTGAACCCATGCAATTACAGCTCAGTCGAACATAGACTGTGTTGCTAGAAAAAAATGGCCTGGTTGTTCAAGCAAAGTCTGAAAACTTTCGTCCATACAGCTATTTTATCTTTATAAAGTAGCCTTATTTAAGAGGACTGTAACTTATAAATAACTTAAAAGTACATAAGCAGTTGTCCAATTTTTTGTTTTAGCACTTCATTTCCAAAGTTTATTTACTGACATAAACACAACACAGAGCTAGATTAGTGGCACAGGGATGTCTAATGCATGCTAATCTTCACAGCTATTTTAGATTTTCTCATCGTGTTAGTCTTGGGACAGAAATGCTTGTTTGTTTTGTCAAATTTTAGTCATTTTGACCCTTTATAGCTTTAGTCCTTTTGTCGATGACAACTCAAAACATTTAAGTCTAGCTTTAGTCAAAAGAAGTCATAAGAGTTCAGTCATTTATCTTAGTCATAACCTTTTCACTCTTTAAATTAATTCAGTTTGACTAATACAGCTATCAGACATTTGTATCAATGTGGCAGGTTGTATAAGCAGTTTTTCTGAATGTATAGACACATTTGAAACACTTAAAGATCCCGTATTACGCCCTTTTTGGGGTTCATATATTTATTTTATGTGCCTACTAAAGTACGTTCACAATCGCTAATGTTCGAAAAAAGTGTCTGTTTTCATGTACTGACGATCGATGCAGCCCATCTCATCTGCCTGTGTTTGCAACGCTCTGAATCCCCCCCCCCTGAGCAGGGTCCCCACGTGTGCCAAGTCTGACCTAATTGGTTGGCCGATCTGCTCTGTTGTAATTGGTCAGTCGTTCGGACAATTCTCGGAAATCTTACGCCCCTTTTACCATATTTGGAATTCAGCTAATGTGCAGCATGAGCTTGTGCTTGCCACAACAAGCCAATGGGCTTGTCATCGCAGTGTGATATCACACGGCACTTTTCAACGAGGGGGGCTAGAACCGAGCGTTACATGCAGCTACTGCTACTGCTAACAGGAGGAGGTAGGAGTTTGGATTTTTGCACATAGATGTGCCTAAACATGCACAAGACACCTGGAAAACACACTAAAGAGCATATAAAACCAGAAAAAGCATAATATGGGACCTTTAAAGAAATACATTTTAACACATGTTAATGCATCTGTAAAATGTATCTAATTGTAAACAATCACAGGGAGCCTATTACTGCACTATCACTTTAATTAAATGACTTGTATTGGAGTGCTTTCAGAGTGTGGTGTGTGTCTTTATTATTAAAGATCTATTCATACCTAGTCAATATCTCATCTTTTTCATGGAAACAATGTAATCCCTAATGTAAGGAAAACATTGTTAAGTTAAACTGCTGCTGCTGGAAACTATAGGTTACCTGTCTGCATTACCTGCTCAACAATCTTGTTGTGCTTTTCGCTGTTGCAATGTTACTTAAATGTTGTCTGTTAAATATCTCTGTTCAGTATTTGGGGTTGTTCTAAATTCCAGCAATACACCATAGATAGGAATCCTATTATCTATTAGGGTTTGTAAAAAGGGCCATATTCTTTACAAAGCTCTTAAATTGTCACAGATCAAACACAGACAGTTAAAACATACAAGCATATCAGCATATCATGTCACTGCCAGCGATCCCTCCAAACCTTATCAAAAAGTTCAAGATAGGAACCTGCCACAGCTCTGACCTTGGGCTCTTATCCCTGCCAAACTGCATTATAAAGTGGAAGACTAACTCCAGGTTGTGCCCACCTTTGTAGTAAATCTAATACCTCAGGCCAAAACAGCCAATGATGGATATAAATCAGCAAACAGCAGCCATAATGCCAAAGCTACTAGAGCTTGGCAATCACTCCTGCCTGTAAAGGGGGAGACATTTCTGAAGGCTAATGGCTTTAAAATTTCATGAAGGGCCTAAGCAAACTATTCAACCATATGGTTAAGATAAGATTGGGATAAGGGAAAATTGGGTAAAGCCATCACCTGCCTCTGTAGTCCTTACTTTATCTTCTATCGGGGCGGCTGTGGCTCAGTTGATAGAGTCGTCGTCTCTCAACCGGAAGGTCGAGGGTTCGATCCCCAGCTCCTAACATTCCTAACATTTCCGATGTGTCCTTGGGCCAGGCCCCTAACACCTAAGTGGCTTCGTAGGAGGCGGTCTCACTACATAGCCATATATATATATATATATATTATAAATATTCTTTAGAAGTTAAACATTCTGACAAAAATTTATTATTTAAAAGGTCCTAACCATGCCTGCTTTGCCCTATAAAACACCGTCTCCACTGTCTTCTACACTACAGTACAGGAATACTGCAAACACAGAGATGGATATCGGAGTGATTAATATGTGGCCAGACTTACACTTGGAAACCAGCAGAAGACAGAAAGGGTGACTTACAGAGCTGCATGTTAAGAGCTCTATTTAGGGTACCAAGATATGAGGCAGACCTACTACCAACTTTGGTGAACCTCACCTTGACTAAATGTTTGGTAAAGTTGTTATTGTAAATGATTGAAGGACTCTGTTGGGGCTGTAAAATCATTGCGCACTCAGGGTGATGTAGCTTGATGTTAATCCAGTCAAGCTGCATAATGACATACTAGGAAGGGGAAGCATATGAAAGCAGGGGAGATAATGAGGAAACATGAGACAACCATTTTCAGTGCTGGTGATTTAGATATGACAGACCCCAGTGAGATAGATTGAATTGCCAAAAATGGCTTGCAAACATTAACAGGAAGCCTATCAGTACCTAATAAACTGCTGTACTCTGCACTTTATTATGCTTTACATAAAAAAACAGAGCTTACATTGCTTGTAAATGAACTCTCTAGGTTATTTGTAAAAGGCAAATGTTTGCTTTATAGCCTGTGCTGTAACTTCTGATGGATCATCATGAAGACTAAAACTGGTGCATTCTCACAGTGCGGATTTAGTGCTCCACTTTCCCCTTTTTCCCCTTAAAAGGATGATGAAGATTAAAACAATACACGTGTGACGGTTTGCATTAGTAAACAATACATTGGGATTTAAACAATGCACTTTATGTCAGTAAATATCTTGCATCAAAGTATCTTGTTGGTCTGTCAAAGGCAGGGCTTAATCACCTTTCAGACCTGGACTGGCACCTAATTGATTAGATCCAGCACCTCCCTTGTCGCTGTTAAAATCTCTTCATGAAATGTGTGTAATATTTAATGTTATCTGGTCTGACATTCTTTTATTTTCTCCTTTCCCACATGCCATCCCCCACTCTCTTTCCCAGGGTTCAAACTCTATCCACTGTCCTATCAGATAAAGGCAAAAAGCCCCAAAAATACATCTTTAAAAAAGGGGCGAGAGAGCGAGAGGTCAGATTGCGGTCAGGTCATGTAGGGATGCCTAAAGCAGGAGTTTTGTCCATGTCACCAGAGCTATGTTGATGTTACTCTCTGCAATTTGGTCAAGTTAGAGGGATCAATGGTAGTGTTTTGGGCTGTTTTGGCCAAATAAATAGGTAAGAACAAGTTTTTTATTTTATTGTTATTCTCTGCTGTGCCGTGCTGCACGAGTTAGATGATGAAATTGTTGCTGTTTGTGCAGGGACATGAGAAGTAGGGGTGCTGAAGCTGCTGCAGCACCCCTAAAGTGAGGCACAATTTAAACCATCAGCTTATAAAAAACATTTAAACTCACTAATAGTTCCTGCAGAGTGATACAGCTCACAGCAGTTTGGAGCTTTTCTTTCCTTGCACAAAAGTGAGGTGTGTCAGAGCTTTTCTACATAATCAAAGACTTGTGATCATCCTGTCAGTCAGAGCAGTATAAGTAGATGTTTCTCTAAATTTTGGAGTTTAAGTTGATCTTTTCTTAAATAGCTACAGAACAACCTCTGACAGGGAGAAGAGCTCATACTGACAAGTGAATGTGGGAGAGTGTGCCATTGCGCACAGAGGTGGAGAGACATTAACCAGAAACTCCAAGTGATCATCTGTTCTAATGATACTCAGTTTACCAGTGAAGTGTGTGAACGACACTGAAGTCTTTGTTAACAGGCTGATGCTGTCCAAACAGCTCCGATGTGTGATGACTTCAGGTGTATGTCACCTTCTCTGCTCTGTTTATACTAAACTATAAACTGGTCATTGGTCTCGTCTAAAGTGTAAACCATTCTAAAATCAGTATATGCGCTGCTCTTTACACTAAGTACTGTAGTACTAATTAGAATTAATTATCCTGAAGAGTTAAATAATTAATAAGATGTGAATTTTCACAGCACATAGCATGATGTCATCATGTAGGATGACTTCTCTCAACTAAAAACAGACAGCAGGTCACTCAGGGAGAGAGTGAGGGAGACAGATGCACGCCATGATTCTACACGCTTCTCTCCAGTTGATTCTGAGCGATTATTGAGATTGCTCTGGTGTGACCAAGGCACTATGCATTTTTTATGCTTTCCATGACTTTTTGGTCTCCACCTGTACTTTACAAATGAACCACTGGTCAACAGACTGTTGTACCACTCAATCCACGGATAATAATAGAAATGTCTAGAGCTGTGTCTTTCTGCTAACTCAAGTATTTCAGAACAGGTTTTTGTCCAACAAAGTATTTCTATTGTATTTGTTTTATCTTATTTCACCAGGTCGTGCCAATCACTGGTCAGCCATTATTGGTGCCTCCCACTCTAAGAGCTATGTGCTGTGGGAATATGGTGGCCTTGCCAGTGATGGAGTAAAACAGGTGGCTGAGCTGGGTTCCCCGGTCAAAATGGAGGAGGAGATCAGACAGAAGGTAAGATTCTTCAGCACAAGGAGCTGGCTGATGTGTTGTTTGTGTTGTACATAAACTACAATAAAAAAGGATCAAAAGGTCCTCAAACTGATGAGAGGAGTTGCAAAAAACAGCTGAGGCCTCCAGAGGATGTTCCACGGTACAGGCACACCTGAGTTCAGTATGATACGACAGTGTTCAGTGATGTTTTGACATTGTTGTCAAGATTTATTAGTGCTTTGAAGCAGGTACTCTGTTCTAAGCCTGTCGCTGTGCTACAGTTTTCTCGTTATCAATATACAGGATCTCAGAGTACCTTGTATGAACTGGTTTGAAAGCGAATAGAGAGAGTATGAAGGGAAAATAACTTTACTGATGTGTAGATAGTAGGTTAATTCAATTCCAGGTACTATACTTGGTCTGCTCAGGATTAAATTCTTTAAAATCTATTGATGTTTGACCAAAGTTTAGGCTTTGACACTATCTCCCTACACTTGTGCCTGGGAGTCGCTTTTGCAGTAGCATCAATATGTGGCCAATATATGTAGCCAATACCAATAGTCACTGGATATGCTAATAGCGGCCGATATTATCGACTGGCCAATTAAGCGGTCAGGCTCTAGTCTCAATGGCTAGATTAATGTTTTCTTCAATACTGCACAACATTCATTTTTCCTATTATGGTCCCATTTAGAGTGGAAAAGATGATAATATAGCAGTGGATACTATAGGGCTTAGGGAGCTGCAAGTCCCTACCATGGATATCTTGAAAAGAGCCGTAGCAAAAGAACTCTACCCTGTCATCCAAAAGTGGTCACTTCTAAAAATCTAAAAAAAGTCCAGAATTCAAGTCTTTAAATGTGGAGCCCACAAATCAATGGGTAACATCACTGTGGCTACATCCACTTGTTTATAATATGGATGGTCTCCACTTGTATGCCTGAGTGGAAGGTTTTTTCTTTTTTTTCTTTTTCTAACTCCCTTTACATCTCCAACTTGCTTTTACTATTATTTGTCATTTACATAATGCTTTCTTTTAAACCAATTCTCTCTCCCTTCTTGGCCTCTCGTCTCTCAATTATTTCCACAAATAGCACGATACATCTTTTCAGGTTCTGTCTTCTCCATGGCTCTAACGCTCTCTCTCATCCGTGCTGGCAGAGCAGATGGTCCTGCAGAGTGCTTATTGTTGGCTAATATTGAAGACCTGGAGTCACAGCAGATAATGAGAGCATAGTGTGAGCAATGGGGTCTCTGTGTCATTGCCGCCTTCCCACTGCTACTAGAGCACACTCTTCTTTTCGTATTACTCTCACGTCTCTGCCTGGATTATTAGATGAGATTTTCTCTTATCTTATTAAGAGTGAAACTGCCCTATATTTAATTGACCCTAAAGTGACTGTGCTGTAAACATCAATTTTAAAAGTAACTCATAATTGAATGTTGTGTGTGAGAATTACACTTTAAATTACTTCTGGCAAACTTGGTATAATAATAAAATTTCCCCCATAATCGATTATGTCTTCTTCCCATGAGCTCAGTTATGTGGGAAAATAGCATTTTTCCATGTGTCCATGTGGCTGAGAATGATTTACTGGGCCAGTTTTTTTTCTCTATTATTATGAACAGATACAGAGAAATGATTTCGCTGGAAGAAATGAGACACATTTCCCAACAAGATTGATTTAATTATCACCAGGTTTGGCATGGCTTAAGGTGTAGTTGTGGTAGTTGTGAATAACCGCTCAATAGAGACTTAGGATTGGCTGACACATGAGCAGGGTGATGTTTACACTGGTGATCAATATAAACCCTGATTAGTCTGATACGAGAGAGCTGCATGAGATCATTCACTGCCTGAAAAATGCCAATGAATAATCAGCCATGTCAATATTTAACATGGCTTAAGTTGCACCATAAATGCACGTGTGTTTGTCAATTTGTGTTTTGTACGTGAACAAACAGTATTATTTCACTGAGCCTCACGTAATGTGGTTTCTTTGAGGTTATGTTTCACAGCTGCTGTGAAACCTAGTGGCTAAAAAGATCTTTTGTAGGCTCACACAGCTACTGCACACAATAATTGTGGCCAGTCTTTTTTACAACTCGGACAAGACACAGAGTCTGTCGATGCCCTTGAGGGAGTAGGGCTGGTGCAGGAGACTCCTTCTTTCAGGCCGTGCAGATCGTCTTTGGTAAACGCTGACACAAACAGAAAGCTGATTCTCTTGTGTGTCAGGTGGGCCGTCGGGGGGGGGGAGCAACCAGCGATAAATGCAATATTGATATTCATAGCCAGGCCCCACTCCAGCTGATGGGGTGCACTGATCAGAGTGTTCATACAAAGTTTCATTTGCAGAGCCAAGCAGCTATGCAGACCATACAAACATCTGCACACACACACACACACACACACACACACACACACACACACACACACACACACACACACACACACACACACAGTACCCTCTGCATCCTGCTCATGTCAATTGAGAGAGTGATGGCTTTATTTCATTTCTAGTTTGTCACTCTTTCGAAGCATAGACAAAGGTTTGCTGTACCATTTGTCTTTCTGTTTCTTTTCATCTGATGTATATGAAATGTTATATATGCATGTCCTTGGGGAAAATACATTGAATTGGAGCTTTGCAAAGGAACAGAGAGCAGGGGTTGCTGTTTACCTTTTAATGTTGTCCCTTTTTAAATGACCAATATTAGATATAAAAAAGGAATGAGAATGTTACTCACTTAATTTGCCAAAGCTAACCTGCCCTTACAAAACAAGCCTGCTGTTTGGCAAGCTATTTGACGTATTCTTCCTTGTGACCGGCTAATAATAAGAATGTGATTTCATGTCAGAGCCTCCTCAAACACAGCCTTTACCCACACAGTCTCAGCACCTCTGCACAGCACAGATGTAAGCATGGCACCTTACCACTCATCACATTGAAACAGCCCGAGAATATAAGTGTGAGCATTGGTGTCATTGGATATTGAAATGAACAATATAAATTGCAGCACAGGGTGCATTAAATGGTGTTTGCCTTGGATTTTGTCGCCAAAGATGCAGATCAGATGTTCATGTTTTATGTGTAACCCTCTGTTAGGGAGTGCATTATGTCAAAAAGTTATTAAGTCTTGAGGTTCAATGCATATTAGAGATTTAGGGCCTGATTTACTAAAGGTTTGCGTGTCTTAAAACGTGTGCAAACTTGATACCACCAGCAAAAAATGTGCTATCTGATCTACCAACGACACGCAGTGAGGATTGCGTCTTTCATATGAGCAAAACAACACGCATTGTCCATTTAGTACTTTTGCCTTAATGAATATGTAATATGGGGCGTTTCTGCCGTAGCGTGCAAAATACTGGGAGGAGAAAATTCAAATAAGTTAAGTTAGTACACGCATTGCGATTTACCAAGCCAGGCAAAAATTGCGGTGATTGTGACGGTGTCTAAATTTAACACCTTTGAAAGGAAGGTGCTAATCCAGGAGCCCAGTGTTACGCACAACAGGCTGCAGTTAGGAGGAGACTTAGGAACAATAAAAGGTATAAAGATCACGTTTTTCCCCCAACATGTTAACATGTTTTCGATTGACATAAAAATAAATGACATGCATTATTTTTTTATTTCGATTCAATAATAGTTAATAAAGAGAAACACCATGATTAAACTAATATAACTGAACATTCACAGCCTCTGCATTCTAAACAATTTACACATTGACATTTATGTCCTATTTCCCTCTTTTCGGCAACATTACATTTTAAACTGGGCATTTCCTTTTCTCGTGTTGTGCGTCTCTCCAGCTCGTCTCCTCCGGTGCGCTCCTCTCCCTATCGCGCTCGTTTCCAACCTCTACAGCCCCCTGCTGCCAAGCTGTAGGCACTTGGATTGGGGGACCTCACCACTGCTTGTACCCCCGTCTTCGATACCTCTTGCCAGGGCAATTATGTCCGATCAGACACAGCACTGGCCAGCAGTCTGGTGCGCAATAATAGCCCGAGGGGCGCGCCTGAGCGCCGGTGCCACATAAGTCACAGCTCGCACCTCCTGCGCAATGTATGACAATTCATTCAAAGGATCAAGGGAAGAAAAGAGAGGCCCTGTTTAATGTCGAGGTTTTCTTATAAGCCAAATGTTCTTTTTGTTATATTCAGATGTATCTGCTATAACTTGAAAATACTGTACGTTCATTTGCCTCTCCCACTAATACCTATTTTGCGCTTGCAGTCATTCTGCTTTCCGTCCAAACTCTCCGTGACGTAACCCAGTAGAACACGCAAAAGCCTGACTTAAATACAACCGCCTCCACCAGGTTTGCACCCGTTATCATTCACGCAAATGTTCTTAGTAGATCACCCGCAAAACGCCCACAACCCAAACGCGCAATTTTTTGGAGTGAACACGCAATTTAGTACTCTTTAATTGGGATCTTAGTAAATCAGGCCCTAAGAGTATAATCAGGGATCCATTTTTTTTTATAAATAGTTTTGCCTGACTGTAAACAGATCTGCATTACTGTTTCATTTACCAAGTACAATTGCTCTTATCAGGGCGCGATCACACTGGCAATTCGTACCCTGCCGTGCTTAAGCACGATTGGCCCCCCCTTCCCTATTCCTCCGCTGGCTGGCACGGCCTGCCATCACACTGCTCCAGGACTAACCAGGCTTGAGCACGGTTACCTCTTGTACATAGCGTCGTAATACAGCATATGCATAGTTGTATGTTATTATGAAGCGTGCTCAGTTTACAAACAGGCGGACTCGGGAAAAAAATGCACAGGACAGGACAGGTTAGCTTTGGCAAATGAACAGAACAGGGAGCATGACAGCTACTTTACTGACTTTGCAGCTTATTTTGAGTCATTTTAATCAGATACAGCCATAAATAAATTTAAAAAATAAACGAGACGCGCGGTCGAGTCGGCGTCCGCACATCGGAGAACAACATAGAGAAAATTACAGCTACTTTGTGGCTTATTTTGAGTCATTTTAGTCAGATACAGCCAAAAAACTCTGGATTTCTCCATAATGAAGGCTGTCAACGTTGTCTACCCGCGTGCTTGTGCTCGTGCATTAACTGTACTGTGCCGAAGCACACCTCTCCGAAGTGTGCCAGGGCCAAGGAAGTGTACTGTGCCTGAGCACGGTACGGAGCGATCACACTGGTCAAATGAACTAGACTTTAGGGTTGAATTGGCTTAGGAACGGTACGGATTGCCAGTGTGATCGCGCCCTCAGAGAGCTCGGTAGAACTGATGCAGCCTGGGTCCATTCTTGTTTTCCCTCCTTTCATGTCCATGGTGATTTGTATATGCATTGAGTCATTACAGAAGCTCAGTGTGTCACTAATGAGAAGTTTAATGAGACTCTCTCCATGGACCAGCTACCAAAAGCCAAAGCCTCAGACGGATTATGAAATCTCCCATTTCCTCCCGCAGCACGGGGAGTTTTTCATTATTGCACAGTACGGATACTTGCTAAACCCTCTATTATCCCGAGCAGGCAAAAGAGCAGAGACAACACAAGTCAGGCTGAAGGCAAAAAAGACACATTACAGGAAATACAGATCCATTTCACATGATGCTGCAGTTTTACCAAGAATACATGACAAACTGTAAAGAAAGTGAGTCCTGTAGCACTACTAGATTATTTTTTCGAATTTTTATGTTTACCGAGTCTGTTTTGCAATTCTTTACTTGTATTTCATCCCAATTATATTTGCAGGTTGCTGAAAGCTCTTAAAGGATGTGCAAAGAGCATTCAAGCTTATTCACAAGTTTAGTTTGCATGATGATGAACAACAGGTATTATGGTATGAAGGCTTATAGTTAATCCTTCTCCCTCTGCTCCTCTCCCTGTGCACCCTGCAAGGATTCATATGATAATTTTGTAGTTCAGTTGTCGAGAGAACAGTGAGGTCTGCCATCTGTAAGTGGGAGGTCTGCAGTCAGGAGCGTGGGTAGAAAATAATAGATTTGCAGGTTCCTTTGGGCCTTATGACTCTCACTCTCACAATGAGCAGGTGTGTATGTGTTTTTCTTACACAGCCACTTTCACCACACAGAAAGCTGTCTCATTTGGTCTTTTATGAATACCTCTTCTGTTAAAGTTGACAAGGCATAAATGTATCAGCATTTATTTTATTTAAATAGAAGTGTAATAAGTAAGTAGAGCCACAGTGTATTGTTTTGATTCCGGGATCTCTTGACAGGACTGATTTTTTTTTAAGGATAACCTGGATTTATTTATTTTAAAGAGTCAACCAATAAACTCTACGTCAGTCTATAGACTATTTTTGTCTGTTCTTTCGGCAGGAGATCATTGAATTGTGCTTTTAGACATAAGACTGTTTACAAGCAGTGGACATAGCCTTTAATCTGTATTCTTGTTAATGGCCAGCAGGGGGAGAATCCACAGGTTGCAAAAATCAAGAAGCTTGATTGATGAAGATCCATGAGAAAATGACCCTATTTCCCACCTGATTTATTAACTCAGTAAGCTTTTTTTCCTAATTAACTATGCCGTCAGTGGCCATTACTTTTAAGTCTTCTTCAAGACAGCATGATGTCTACTTTGTAAATATTTGCTCTATTTACAAAAAAATGAGAATAAGGCAGGGCATCCTTCAGGGCAGACCTACTCAACTAGTGCCACAGTATGCCGTTTATAATTATTTTATGTTCTGGGAGAGCCTGCCTATACCAATCTGGTTTACGCAATATCATCATATTGCTTACAAACCAGATTGCTAAAAAAAAACATCCAGTATTACACCCACACACACACTTTAACTGAGTGTGTGTGTGTGTGTGTGTGTGTGTGTGTGTGTGTGTGTGTGTGTGTGTGTGTGTCTGTGTGTGTGTGTGTATGTGTGTGTGTTTCTGTCTGTGTGTGTGTGTGTAGGGAGGGGGTGAGGGTTGGAGCACAGTTAGCAGATCAAAGTTTTTATAAAGAAAACACAAAATATAGAAATTAAAAAAATATTATGATAAAAAAAATTCATTCAAATATTTGGCCTATGTTGCAATTCACTAGGTTAAGTTTGCCAGTTGTAACAAGCAACCAATACATTTATAGTTAATTTATAATTCAATTAAATGAAAAATATGTATTAGCTATAGATTTCATTATAATTAAATTCTGTAATGTGGTTATTGTACCAGCTTAGTAGACATTAATATACAACATATTCTTTGTGGCCTGCCAACCCCTCTACAATTTTTCAACATGGCCCTCTTGCTCTTGAAGTTAAATAACCCTCCTTTAAGATGAGGCAATCCGGGATTGATGAGTCGCTATGCAACTAAGGGCCTGATTTACTAAAGGTTTGCGTGTCTTAAAACGTGTGCAAGCTTGATACCACCAGCAAAAAATGTGCTATCTGATCTACCAACGACACGCAGTGAGGATTGCGTCTTTCATATGAGCAAAACAACATGCATTGTCCATTTAGTACGTTTGCCTTCATGAATATGCAATATAGGGCATTTCTGCCGTAGCGTGCAAAATACTGGGAGGAGAAAATTCAAATAAGTTAAGTTAGTACACGCATTGCGATTTACCAAGCCAGGCACAAATTGCGGTGATTAGGACGGTGTCTAAATTTAACACCTTTGAAAGGAAGGTGCTAATCCAGGAGCCCAGTGTTACGCACAACAGGCTGCAGTTAGGAGGAGACATAGGAACAATAAAAGAAGGTATAAAGATCACGTTTTCCCCCCCAACATGTTAACATGTTTTCGATTGACATAAAAATAAATGACATGCATTATTTTTTTATTTCGATTCAATAATAGTTAATAAAGAGAAACACCATGATTAAACTAATATAACTGAACATTCACAGCCTCTGCATTCTAAAGAATTTACACATTGACATTTATGTCCTATTTCCCTCTTTTCGGCAACATTACATTTTAAACTGGGCATTTCATTTTTCTCGGGTTGCGCGTCTCTCCAGCTTGTCTCCTCCGGTGCGCTCCTCTCCCTATCGCACTCGTTTCCAACCTCTACAGCCCCCTGCTGCCAAGCTGTAGGCACTTGGATTGGGGGACCTCACCACTGCTTGTACCCCCGTCTTCGATACCTCTTGCCAGGGCAATTATGTCCGATCAGACACAGCGCTGGCCAGCAGTCTGGTGCGCAACAATAGCCCGAGGGGCGCGCCTGAGCGCCGGTGCCACAGAGGACACAACTCGCACCTCCTGCGCAATGTATGACAATTCATTCAAAGGATCGAGGGAAGAAAAGAGAGGCCCTGTTTAATGCCGAGGTTTTCTTATAAGCCAAATGTTCTTTTTGTTATATTCAGATTTATCTGCTATAACTCGAAAATACTGTACGTTCATTTGCCTCTCCAACTACCTATTTTGCGCTTGCAGTCATTCTGCTTTCCGTCCAAACTCTCCGTGACGTAAACCAGCAGAACACGCAAAAGCCTGACTTAAATACAACCGCCTCCTCAAGGTTTGCACCCATTATCATTCACGCAAAGTTTCTTAATAGATCACCCGCAAAACGCCCACAAGCCAAACGCGCAATTTTTTGGATTGAACACGCAATTTTGTACTCTTTAATTGGGATCTTAGTAAACCAGGCCCTAAGACCTCTCAAACAAGCTAGTGATTTATCATCATGCATCCACCCTATATAGTCCAAATAAGGTAACTTCCTGTTAAAAAAGGAAAGAAAAACATAACCAAATTTGATGCTTCAAATTGGCTTTCTTCAAACCAAATGGGTCATGTCTGGTTATTGTTAATAACTTGAACGTTGTGCATCATGTCAACACAAATTAGGCCAACTTCAAATAAGCACTTTTGTTGTTGTTAAAGTGTCTTCATCTTGTGCACGTTTCAAACGCTCATACTCCGTTAAGGAAGCACTTACCTTCTCACATTTTGATAATGAGAGATTGTAATTTTTCCGTCCGTGCGTATACCTTCATTAAGACCTGTATAAGGCTGACAGATTAGAGAAGACTGAATGACTTGAGCTCAGTTATTCTCTTGCATCATTATGTTTTATAACGTCTTCTTGAGTTCAAACCCTTGATCAAACAAAGAGATGGAACTGGTCTTCACCTTGAAGTCCTTCAGGTCTTTCAACACCCACATTTGATTCATTCTTTTCTCAAGCTAATTATCTTATGCATGGGTGTAAAGTCTGAATATCTGGTGGTCCACGCAGCATGCAACCATGTATGATACATCAATGAAATTCACACCCTTTTATCTTCTATGAACGGGCGTAGTTCCTAATTATGCATGCAAAAATATTCCTATTACACTGTAATGTTCTCTGTGATTATAGATGTTTGTGTTTGAGACAATATACATGTACAGTTGTCATCGTATGCTCACCGACAAAGGAGAACAAATGGCTCTCTGAGAGGGGTCAAGTTGTGTAGAGGTTTTAATGGTGAGTTTTAATGTTGTTCAGATTCACTGTGTTTTAGATTTTTCCTCTCCAGTGCCCCTGAGCTAAATCTTTCCTCAGCCGTGTTACATTATAATGAAGCACAGTGAGGGGAAAACTGACCCATTAGACCCTATTAAAGGAGGCCATGCACTGCGTCCTAGCCAGGGGAGTAATGATCTTTTAATTTAGAGTGGATAAAGTGATTTAAAACACAGGGAAAAAATAATGTTGTTGTTTCTTAACATTGATTTACTTCACATACAGGCTGGAATTAATGAATCCCTTTTTCCTAAGATATAATGTGACCCACAGCTCTATGTGAATCTGATAAAAAGATATACCTCAATGTGAATATGGTGAAGTTATATATGTTTAGGTTTTATTCTTGATTTTAAAATGTAAACTTGTTTTAATTTAAACCATGTCCACTAGGGATGTAACGATTCACTCACCTCCCGATACGATACGATTCACGATACTGGGTTCACGATACGATTCTTTCACGATTTATTTTACAAAATGAGACTGAAGAAAAATTATAACTAAAAAAGATTCCTTTAATTTTTTCATGAAAGCACCAATGCACCTCGTAATCTGTTTGGCTCTTACACTCGTTTGGGTGAGCGGGGCTACAAACCTGCTTGTTAGTATAGTTTGGCTTCACAGCTGCCATGGTAACGCCTGCTTGTTACAACCAAACGCCTCTGCTCTACAGCTGCTGACACTCATCACATGCAGGGTCCCAAATTAACTTTTTGACTTTTTGAATGAAAGAATTCTCTGGTCAAACATATTTTTTACCGGCAGAAATAACAAATAGTGTTTTTGTGTCACATACACATCTGTTACAGTACATTTAATTGAGATGCATTATGTTCTGTTGAATCAATCACAGATTTAAGTCACAGATTCAATCATTTTATCAGATCAGGGAATTGAGAAATTAAAAAAATATATTTGCTGGCCTTTATTTTTTAGGTAGTTCCCAGACCCCCCCTGCTCCCCTCTGAACCCCCCCTGCATTACAACATTACAGACTAAAAACTAAAATCCATCGGAGAATAATAAATTATTATTCCACAAAACAAGTTTTCTCTTGATGGAGCTTTGACAATATTAGACACTTAATATAATCAGCCTGCTCATTATTAGACGTGTGTGTATCTCTGACTGCTCCTGCTGCGCGTGCATTTAGCGTGCACTATATCTGCAGTGTTTATAACGCAGCGCTGTTTCACAGAGTCTGAGTGGAGACGTTCACAGACTGAGACTACAGCGACTGTGAGATGACGTTGCTATTATTATGTTAGCTGCAGACGAGTGAACGGAGAAAAGTCGAACCAACCGTTTGACCGGATCACATGTTCCCGACTCGGTCCGTACGGATCACGGATCAACTGTAGGCTACGTGCTGATGCACTTTAAGTTAAAAGGGGCGCGCGCGCGCTGTGTGTGTGTGTATGTGTGCGCGCGTTTGCGCTGAAATTGGTGTGTCTCAGGCAGCGTGCTCCGCAATGCTCTCAGTCATGACAGCAGAGAGAGGAGCAGGGAAAGCCGGCTGCAGCTACATAAAACGTGCTTAATACTCATAGCATAGTTTTTATGATCTTCTGGTAAAATATTTACCCGCCCTGTGGCAGATAACCCTCTGAAATGTACTCAACAAACGGAAAATCTACTCGCATTTGGCGCTTGGCGGGTGTGGATTTCGGACCCTGTTACTGCGATTCATTTTTCAGAGAATCGATGTGAACCTTGACACCTTTGAATCGATTTTTAACTGCCTCACGATTAATCTTTACATCCCTAATGTCCACCCATACAAAGGTGGGACCATACTTTTTTCTTGCTCCGCATAAAGACAAAGTTAGAGTTTGGTGTGAGCAAATCACTTCATGCTTTGTTACCGTGGGAGCAAGCCCTGCTGACCAGCTCCTTCTTCCTATCGCTTTCACCTTTATCCTCTCCGCGCGAGAAACTCACATTTCCTTTCTTCTGACTCAAGCAAGGCTTTTCAGCTCATTCTTTTTCAAAGTTCTGGCTCATCATTTTGGAACGCCAATTTCTTAACTCAAGCTAACTGAGATGGCGATCAGGTTAGTCTAGAGTTGGAAATCGAAATATCAAAAGACTTTTAATATTTTTCCGGTTTGATCCACTCGGAGCCGCTGAGACGAGGACGCGAACAAACTCCGGCAGCCATCGCCGTGCATCAACACCGTCAACGCTGCGGACCTCGCTTTTACCGCGCTGGCTACGGCAGCTCTCTGGCTAGAAGAAAGTACTGGATTGACCCAAAAGAGATCCGTGGGTACCTTAAACTAGACCACTTGGAGAAGTTCGAGAAGACAAGAACAGAGATGTTCTTTCTGAGCGGGTGTTGAAATAGATTGGTCGTGTCCAACACAGAATCTGAGTGCAAATTTCTAATCCCAAAATTGCCTTTTTCTTCTTTAATCGTTTTCTGGTTAAGCCTTTTCAAACAGTACCACGTCTTACCTCGTTACTACATCATATAACTACAACATAGTAGTTAAGCTAGAATCCAAATATAACATTCCAATGTCATATACGTTATGATTTCCTTATCACTGTCATAAGAACCATATCCTCTACATATATCTGCTTCATTTATATATATTATTGTTCACCATTCCTATATTAAATGTGCATGTAAATATCAGGGCTTTTTGTCCGTGTGGTTAATGACTGAAAAATTATTTGAAGAGTTCAACCTTCTGATATAAGATTGATTGATTAATTGATTATTACAACTACTGCTGATTTCCTCCGTTAGAACACTGGAGGTGGTGCCCCTTTTTCTATTCCGAGGTAAAAATTAGGATATATTAATATCTTAACAAATTAACTTGCTACAACAATTAACCCCAAGTTGCTCCCGCTGCTTCATAGGTGGCGTGTGAATGTGTATGGACAACGCTGATGTGACAGTTTGCTGCTGGGGAGTCACACTTACTGGTCCGCTGCTTACTGAGGGTCCACACCATTTATATTATTTACAATACGGTCCACACCAACACTCGTTGGGACGTTAGGTGATTTCTTTCCTTCTGTGTTTTCTAACGGGTCATACATGGGGGAAAAGGTTTGTGGTGTAGCTGCACTTGTCTTCAGTACTTTACTCTGTTTTTTGTCGGTCTGTAAATAGCCAAAATGTCTCTAAAGTCCTGAAGTGGAGCGTCCTTTCTTGTCGTCCTGTCGAAGATGTTTTCTCCTGCTTTGAGCTGGTACACTCAACGTTTTCTTCAGTGTTGCTAGTGCTAATTTCGGATGTGTTTTCATTCTGCTCCAAACGTCTGTAAGCCCGCTTACCCATATGCCTACAACATGATTGGCTATTCGTCGTCTTTTTGTCCGGTGGCTACTAGCGTTCAAGGCGCATTAGTGCCCCCCGTTTCCCAGTGGTTGGACGGTGTAATTACAGGTTTAAATCTGTCAAACTTTTATCGAACATTTTTAATATTTATATTGAGAAAAATTAAATCTCGATAATTTTTGTTATTGTTTTATCGCCCAGGCCTACTTGACATAGCAGCCTCTGCCATGTCAAGTAGTCAAGTTGTCTCAGTGTGGGAATGGGAAGGTGTGACCTGCGGTGTAAAACTGCTTTTAGTAGTCCGAGTTGAAACGCGCTATACAAGCTCAAGTCCATTTAAAATGTACACAAAATTCTGTGAAGATATTTGTAGATAAATTACTCTACTTTGTGATATTCTCTGAATCCAAATGTGTAATTTATGATAATATTTACCTTTAGATTTTCTTTAATTAATTGTGAAAAACTGATGAAAGGAATCCACACAAGTTTGTAGTTTGAAATGAAATAATAATAATAATACTTTCTTTGTATAGCACTTTTCTATACAAGTAACAAAGTGCTTTACAACAGACAATAAAAGCAGAGAGACAATAAAAGCAACAGACAGAAAGTAAACAAACCGACAATAAAATCCGACTAATAAAATGAAATCAAAAATGAAATCACAGAGTAAAAGCATTTTTGTAAAAGAATGTCTTAAGCAGAGATGTAAAACAAGGGACTGACTCTGCAAGTCTGATCTCCTCTGGCAGGCTGTTCCAAAGTCTGGAATACGTCAGTACAATCAAATCTTTTACGTTTCTCTGTTTCTCTGTCCTGACATGTCACATTGCTTTGTTTAGCCTTCAAAAAATGTCTAAGCAAGAATGACAAAAAATATATATCATTGAAATGGGGTTTCTGGAAGTATGGGAGCTGGATTTATAAGATTTTAAGGTTGTTAACATGATAATTCACTCATAATCTACAGGATCTATGTTGATTTTATGTGTCTGTGATTGCCTTAATGCTTCTCTGTCAGCTAACATTTGTCACAACCTTATATTTCTCATGTGTCTTTTTGTCCTAGTGCTCTTGCATGGGGTCAGGTTAACCACAGTAGGATAGCTATTAGCTTTACAGGGTCCTCGGTGAAGTCTTGACGCCACCTTTGTATCCCAACATGCCAAGCCACGGTGCACCGTTCCAAACCTCAGTGGGTGTAAGAGCCTGCAGAAATTCCCTTGCTGTTCCCTGTTAACACCCCCATGACTTTTCTTGCTACACCACTCTTCTGTTTTTGTTTTTTGGGTATCTTCTTGGCTGTCGTCTTTTTAAAAAATTTTTTACAACAAAGTAAGGTGGGAATAATTCTTTAATTTCTCTTGCCCTGTCAAGTGAGCTTTATAGGCCCTGCAGAGATATTTGTGTTCAGAAAAACAAAGCACTCAACAAAACGTAATGCTTGCCTTGGTTCCCAGGACTGTTATTATGATTGCCGAAATCAGGAAATACTGCCAGAGGCAGGCACATTTTGAAACGCTGTGTGGTTGAGTTAGCCAATATGAGATTTGTTAAGCGTGCGCGTGTGTGGATGTGTGTTCACATGTGCGTAGTTTGGTCACAAGAGTGGGTTGTTTGTTTTTCTCATAATGCAAAAGTCAGAAAAATTTGTTTTTTCACACTAAGAGGATCCCATTTTATAATTGCCCCCCATGCAGGTTTTTCAAATTGCAAATGGCTATAATTGTGGTAAATATGTATGATTGGTCTTCACATACATGCAGGTTAGATTGCATGCGTGTGTGTGTGTGTGTGTGCGTGTGTGTGTGTGTGTGTGTGTGTGTGTGTGTGTGTGTGTGTGTGCGTGCGTGTGTGTGTGTGCGTGTGTGTGTTTGTGTGTGTGTGTGAGTGTGTGTGCGTGAGTGTGTATGTGTGTGCAACCCTTATTGTTGACTTAACCACTCCCTAGTGCGCCAACTCAGGGCTCAGGGTTACATACACAGTCACAGGGATGAAAACTGGATTATTGTGGAATCTCAGATATCCTAGCTGAAGGCAGATTTGATAAAGTCATCCCAGTGTCCAGAGAATGAACAGAATATGAGAGGGGTAGCAAAGCAGTCAAAGTAGAGAAAACCACACTCTGCTCCTGGCCTTATTGTTTGTGCGTCAAATCATCAAGGGTTGGACATTTGCCTCGTTTGTCTTATTTCCCACAATTTCTTCTCCGATAAATTTGTCTGGAAGTTCCTGTGAGTGTGAGATGACACCGTTTATGTAAATGAAATGATAATTTATGCTAAACAGTCAAATGTTTTTGAGTTAGTGTTGCATCTGTAATCTCGGAGGGAAATATTTTCCCCCTTTAGTTTGTGATTAATCAAACCTGTTTATACATTTCTAGTGCTTTGTTTGTGAATGATTTTGAGTTTTGAGAAGTTATCTGGATATTTCAAACCTGATTTTTCATGGTTGACTGACACTATGAGAATCCTAGGTCTGGGAGGAAAAGGGTGATAGAGTGTTCTAGTGGATATCCAAAAATACAAGGTGTTGCCACGTTTAAAGTGCTTGCTCAACTGTTAATAGATTTTCTAAGTTGATAGCACACTTCACTTTTATCCCATTGATGCACCACATTGATTTACTCCACACTAAAGCATTGGTTGACATTTATCCACTGTTCATGAAAACATAAAACTCTACTAAAAAAGTTTTGTACAGGGGCAAATCAAGGTCAAGGTAAAAATCAAAAATCCACATAGAGCGGAAGTGCTGATTCTCCTGAATGACATTTTGGGATTTAGATTCAGAGACTTATTTCATTTTTTCAATAAAAATATCTCCATAAGATCAAGGCCAGCTAAAGACGATAAACTTCATTATAAAACTGTGTGATCTTTTATTCATAAGGTGGCCTTGACGGATCTGTTTTCAGCCATGGCTCCCTACCTGCTCAGAAGCCCCCCTCCCATTCACAGCAATCTCCATATAATTTGGGGGGTTTTAGACCTGCAGTGTGATTTCCTAAGCACGGGTCAAACAGATAAAGAAGACTGAACGTGATTGACAGCTAAGGACACAGTAGAGCATTCAGTCACGGCCACACACAAATCAAACACGAAAAGTTTCTTCAGTCTTAGAGTTCGTCTGGATGCTGTAGTCTGATGTATGATAGAATATCTAATCAACAAAATGTTTTATTCCTTTTGTTACCTCTGTTATTATCCGTCACCACCATTATTATTAAGTCTACAATAGCTTTTTCATAAGCTTTGGAAAGACCGCAGAGATTTATTATTAAGAAACTAATTTTCTACTGCTACAGCTTTAGCTAATTTCAGGTTACGGTTTATTCCATTACTTTTAGTGCAACATCTTTCATTTCCAACATAGCATTATTCTGCTTGGAATGCATTAAAAAGCTCATTACTCTGTGTATTTGTTTGTGTATGTGTTTGTATGCGTGTGTGTGTGAATTGTAGCACTCGGCACACAAACAGCAATAATAGTTACTCTGTGGATATTATTCCTCTGTGCCTGCAGAGAGAACTAACAAAAACAACAAATGTGTGTTATCGGCTCAGGCTGGCTTCATATCAGATGATGGGTTTTAAGAGGAGTGAAACTGGCCAACTCTTGTAGAGGGGTATTGAAAAGGCAGTTTGACAGCAGCATCAGAGCCATCTTAGTCCTGAGTACTTGTGTGTTTTGACGAAGGCTGTGTCCTTATAGATGCTTAAACGTTAGTCAATGAAGAGAGTGTCGGTAGGCCAAGATTTCATTAGTTGTGTGATTGTCGGGAAAAAAACCCCTCAAAAGGCATCCAGGAGCTGCAGCTTGTCTGTTATCTGTGCTGTTTTGTTGTGTTACCCGCCAAGCATTCCAGAAAGGTGGACTTGTGGGCAACGTATTCATGTGATGGAATATAGGTGATCCTCTCCAGTCTGTAAGTCATGAAAAAGTGGGTAAAGTAAACCCTTTTCTTGAGCTGTTTAGATACAGGTTCTAGTATAGCAGAGTATACTGTGGGTTCCCTGCCCTAAAAATAAAGCATCATTATTTGTAACACACTGTCTAACATTCATCCCTTGTTGGTTTTACAATGTTTGTTAAAACATTTGGTCTCAGGCCTGGAACATAAACCATTTTCAAATCTATATTCATATTTTTGAATTGATATCAAACATTTTCAACATCCAATGGGCTATTGGCTAAAACGACAACAACTAGCTCGGAAAAAAGCCGACTCAGTGTCCTTGTTTTGAAGCTGCTTACGACCTCATGTTGTGTCTTGCATGTGAAAGGTAATGGGAATAGTTTTGTCTTCACTCAAACACAATCCTATTTACAGCACACTGTGTGTACATTATATAACATTTTGATGCTGACTAAAAATGTGTTTTCAGGATGTGAATCCACTATCCTTAATGGAATCCACTTGATATTCCTTCTTCAGCGCAAGATATGGTTTAGGAAATTATGGTGCTTCAAACATCAGAAATGCAAGAAAAGTTCCTGTATCTTCTATCTGTTAGGAACAATTGGACACACATTATATATTCTGACAGGAGTCATACCTGTGACAGTCTCTGAAGTCTTGCAAAGTATCTACGCAAAGTCGTTTTTGCCTTTAGCATGTTTTGTTTTTGTTTTGTTTTTACCCCTCAGAGGTAATGCAGAGTTAATGTCTCTTGTGAGTTTCGGACTGAATTAATGCATTCTGGTGCATAGCTGAGTGTGATATACTGCTTTAATAAAGTTGATCATAATTTCATGATGCTGTACAGTATAATAAACACATTGGCTGGAATATATATGGCTTTTATTTAAAAGTTTAGGGCTCAGTTGGTGGAACTGTTTTCTTACCAGTGGTGGGTAGTATAAAATGCCCACACACTCTGCAGTGCAGCATATCTAGCCTTAATGGCCGCTGACCTCCTTACAGAGAAAGGATCCTGGAAGCAAGAATGCAAGTTAGTAAAAAAGAAGAAAAGCTTCGAGAGCGACTGACAGCCTGAACTGGGTCATCAAAGGCAGTTACCTCGATTCATCTCTAATAATATCCCCTCGCCCTGGGCCCAGGTCTGCTGCAGCTGCCTGTATGATGGCTGGGGCTGCTTGATGAATGAGTGTGCCAGGAAGCACTATAGGCTTCCAGACTGCGCTGCGAGGCTCAGAGATTGCCACTGAGGACAACCACAGTCAGCAAATCAATTCAAAGCCCTTAAGAGTAGAAGTCAACGCTTACAAACTCATCTGCCTTAAGCATGGGCGATTCTCCTAGCTGTCACTGTGTTCCCTCCCTCGCCTATGGGATGCTCTCCTGTCCTGTTCTGAGCATGATTGGTGTGACGGAAGTGGCTTCACCTATGCAGTATCTGAGCTGCAGCTGATTCTGCAGGGCAGGATATGGGAATGTCAGTGGAGATTTAATTAACACCTGAAGGCTGTGTAAGCCTTTACGCTGTGCGCTGATAACAGCCAGCCTGCATCCCTTTGGAATTTCTTTTTTTATGTCTATTAATAGATGGAGTACGTGCTGGGAGAGACAGATCAGAGATTCCTGAGCAGAACTTTGATTACAACATCAGAGGAGCTGCTACCTCACCAAGGGAAAAGGCTCCTTTAGTCGGAGGACTGGGGCTTTGGCTCACACAACTCTTAATTTTGGATAATTGTGCTGTGCTTGGGAATACTTTGACCAGTTTAAATACAGTATAGAGTAATCGGCCATCTTTAGGCAGGACAGGATCCTTTTAGGCACTAGCAAAGTTGTGCAAAAATAGAAAAAAAAACAGAGTATATTGAAGATTAAGGTTTCTTGTTTTTTGTGTCGACACTTGTTCAGTATCTCACATTGCATTTAAAGGCCGACATTAAGTAACCAAAGATTAAGTTAAAAAAACAAAAAAAAAGGAGTCATCTTAGTTCAAATTTGATGTGTCCATTCCCAAATCACATATAAATTAAAATGTTCTCAGAGTATGAATAACATTTCTGCATAGGTCTGCACTCAGAGGTAATTAGCTTTTCCCGTTAATATTAATGAGGTTAAAAAAACACCAGAGCACTTGCATGGTAATCAGCTCTAATGATCTATTTAGCATGATTATGATATGGCTGATATTTCAAAGATTCTGAAAAAGCAGAAACTCCAGCTGTTACGGCTTCACAGGGATGTTTTAGCACTATTGCAATAAGTGGATTGATGTTACCCCCTCCACATGCTGTTAGCATAGCCACCAGGAGCAAGGAATAGCCATTGGTATAATATTTCCTCAAGAAATATGTGATTGATAAAGCCATTTACCATCCCAGGTTCTTTCTGTTTTGTCTCAGTGTCAGTAACTGTTGGCATCAGAGAGACTCATACAATACATCATTTGCATTGGGACCTAGTCATCTGTGCTACCTCATCTGTTTTTAAGATTAAGACTTGAGTAAACATGATGATCATCGTCACTGTTTCATGAAAACTTAAACCTCTACAGTCTCTGTTGTGCAGCTGCCTCCCAGGGACAGTGTTGACACTGATTCATTCAAAATATATGCTCAATTTAAAAACATTAAACAGCTGAACACACACACACATTAAAATTTGTACTCAGATTTGCTAAAACACTTGGTCACAGAATCGATCTATGTATAGCCCTGGTAAGTTATTACAGTGAAAATGAAAAAGATGCAGTGTTGCAGTGTAAACCAGTGAAACAATGAAAATAAAATCACACTAAACACAGAATTCAGAACAATCCTTTCCATTTGTTCAGCAGCCCATGGATGCTGGCAGGAAGACATGATTTGACAGCTCTTATTGTTGTCAGCTTTGAAAGCTGGTCGATGCAAGCTGAGGGCAGAATGCTGTATTCACTGCTGAAGGGTTGACAAAGATCAGCAATGATTTCTCTCACCAGAGAAGAAGTGCCGTGTTCTGAAAGTTATGTGGTATTGAGAACAAATGTTTGAGCTTTTGCCGGCAATAGTTGGTGTTCTGTTTGTTCTTTCATTTGAGGGCCGCCCCAGCGTAGTATATTGTATGTTTAGGTCTTCAAAGCTTTATTGTGTTGTTGGATTTGTATCAACATTCAAGGAGAACTCTACAGAATAATCGGTCATCTGTGGTTGTCTTCTGTGGTTGTAGTGTCAAACAATTAATTTGTTTTCTGAAGTCCTGTTGTGTTTTCTGATCTTTGTGATCATGTCAGTTTATGAATAGATATTTTGTCTAGTGTTAAGAATCAGGTAGTTACTCTTATATTTAGTGTTCCATCATCCTGAATGTTTTATTGTTGTTTTGTAAAACCATTGCAGTATCATCTGAATATTTGATATGGGTCGTCATCAGCAATTGTTCAGCAGAAACTTAGTGGATTAATTTCACTGTTGTGTTGTTGTTCTGGCAATAAACAATATCATCATCAACTGCTGATAGCTATAGCTAAAAATAATTGACAACAGAGAAAACAATGTGTTTTATTAGCACCCTGGGCTTGTTTCTTTTGTTCTGCTCAGTTACGTTTTACACTTAGTTACTTCTAAGTGCTTTTCCAGTTTATCTTGCTTGTGCAAACATCAGATTGTCACACAGATAGAGGAAGTAAAAGTGTGTGATGTTTATATTCAGACCTTAAAATCAAAACACAACACATAGTTTCAGTCAGTTAGCAGCAGAGCAGGTTTGGACATAACATTACCAACGTCTGATAGACGTTAAGTCGACTGAAATGTCAGTCATAATCAGGACAGAGGACAGACTGAGGTTGTGCAGCCTTGCCTCACGCTGATCAATCCTTCTGCTCGTCACTATTAGTTTTGTTGTTTGTGGTCAACATGAGACTCAGGGCCCTATAGTGCACCCAGTGCCTTGGTACACAGTGAAGGTGTCGTTCCTATTTTCCACTCGATTGCAGTGTCCTTTTTACACCCAGCGCCCATGTTCTGTAAACAGCAAGTGAACTTGTGTCCCTGTTAGCACCCAGGGGCAAGATGTGTTAAAATGAGGTGCAGTCAGGTGCACTGCTGGTGTGTCCTATCTTTAGGACACAGAAAGAGACTGAGCCTTAGACCTCCTAGACTTGGTCTTCAGTCTAAAGTCCATGGCCCAGTGTGTGACTCCAGTTTGAGGCGAACTCCAAGCTCTCCATTATGCACACTCACTCTTTATGTGTGTTTTGTTGAATATATACACACAAACACATGCAGAAGCACACACACTCACACTTAATGTAGAACTCGATTTATTATTATCTTCAAAGTACAATTAGAAGCAGGAGAGAATATTCAAGGGTTCCATCAGTAAATAAATAAATGTTTCCAGTATTTAATGTACAACAAACAGAATGGTACTTATCATAAGACGCACCTGATGCGGTCAGCATTAATTGTTTCTGCTGTTGTGGGATTCATCTGTATTTACAATACAAGCATCAACATATTTTATACAGTTTCGGATAGTGTTCTGCATGTTACGGGCACAATGGAAGGAGAAAAATTAAGCAGGGGCAACTTGCTCTTAGAGACAAAGAAGGCTGACACTCTGATTGGTTTGATTTATATTTTTGTGCTCAAAACAACCCTATGTATAATCAAGGGTCTTAATCCAAACTTTCCGCACCGTGCATTAAATTTAGGGCTCAGACTGTGCACAAAATGCTGTCGAACACGCCCCAAATTCCTTTTAGCCACAAGTTTTAGGTCATGTGCTTTGGATCATGATAATATGGGCTTACGGTATAGTTTTGTTTTGTTTTTTTGTCAAAGCGGTTGCCTTTGCATTGCACTGTGAAGACTTTACATTTATTTGTAATATCAGTTTTGTTCATCTTAAAGGTGCACTATGTAGATTTGGCAGTAACATCTGAAAGTTAGAGAAGTGAAACAATTCTATGATATATTTTCTGAACTAAATACACAAAATGTATTCAGAAGAAAAAATGGGTCCCTGGAACACTGTCTGGAGCTAAAAAGCTACCAGGAGAGTTACGGTTTCCACTGTTGCCGGCCCTCCACCATAACTTCTTGCGTAGCATTTTATGTTCAAACAGTGTTCCAGGGACCACTTTTCCTCCGAGGACAGTTTGTGTATAGAGTTATGAACATATAACACAGAATCTGTACATTTCTCCAACTTTCAAATGTATCTACCAAAACTCAATAGTACACCTTTAAACCAGCGTACTTTCTTTCAGCCAAATGTGCACTCATGACTCATGGGCGTCGCCACCGTATAATGTGTGTGTGTGTGTGTGTGTGTGTGTGTGTATGTGTGTGTGTGTGTGGAGGGGGGGGGTCGAGTTCCCCTCACCTTTTAAAAAAAGTCGTTTGGACCCCTTCACATTTGCCATCAAAAACATTAGTGCATGACAGGTCTATTTGTCCAGCGCTCTTTCCATTGCTTCACGATCAAATCTGTTCCACTTTATCAGTAAGACAATTAAAGGGATACTTCACCCGTTGAAACATGAATCTGTAGTGAAATTGGGTCATATATGTAGTAGAAATGTGAAATAAATTTTGAAGTTGGTGCCTTCTTGACCGAGAAAAGGCAGAAAGTGTCTTTTTGCCTTATGTGCATTAGAGACAACAACTCCCAGAATGCACAGCACCGCAGGACACTCCCGCTGAAGGAGAGGTGCATTCATGTGGTATCGGAAAAATGAGATTTCGAGTTGTAAAATGTACATGAAACACCTGATCAAGTTGGTTTTGTGTTTTGTTAACATACTTTTTATTCATGCACGTATTGCACATCAACATTTTGCTTAAATATAACTTGACAATAAGATTTCTAAGAGTTGTGAAGTCGGAAGAACGACTTCCCAACTCAGAAACTTGGATCACCCGAGCAGCACCTGAATGCAGCATTACTAGCGGACATTCACAACAATAATACAGCCGTTTCCACAACTGATTCAGAGATTTCTTCCAGAAGGAATTGGCATCTTGGAAATTCCTGGCAGAAAACAGACTCTATGTCTGTGTCCATAGGCAAACAGTGACAGCACCGACAACACAAGTCTGCCCCGGCTTCTTCTTCCTCTCACAGCCGCGGACCTAGCATGCTAGGCTAGCTAGCCTGCCTGTCGGCACTAGCAGCCAGCTCGCCGCTATATTGCGGCTCGTAGAAAGAGCCACGAACATCCGATTCGAGCACAAGACCTTCAAATCCCCTTCAGTCATATCAGTTTGAAGTTGAAACATACGTTTTTCGCCATTCTCGGTCTATAAGAGCTATATCCATAGAGACACCCAGCTTGAGCCCGGCTCAGGGTCCCTGTTCAGCCGCTGTCTGTATGCAGAAGGCACCTGGCAGCAATATTGCGGGCGGCTCGTAGAAAGAGCCACGAACATCCGATTCGAGCACAAGACCTTCAAAATCCCCTTCATCCATATCAGTTTGAAGTTGAAACATACTTTTTTCGCCATTGTTGGCTGTTATTAGATTTCTACATAGAGCCTGGTAGCATAGCCTAAAAGCAAGATGGCAGATGTTAAGTTTCGATTCTGGCAGTGAAGCCCCGCCCACTGATCTGTGATAGGTCTGTAGCTTCAGTGGTCGAAAACATGAGGAACTAGCAATGTAGTTTTACCCTGCTAACCACAACAGACGCCAGTGATGCAATATGACGATTTTTGCATCACTGGAGGCAGCTTCTCAGAAAAGAAATTACAGATATTTCTCATCTTAGGGGGAAATGAGGGCTGGATGCAAGACCATTCAATAAAAACACAAGTTTACTACTGATACAAAGCTTAATGCAAATGGGTGAAGTATCCCTTTAAATGCACTCCGCGTTTTCCTGGTTTCCTACACACACACCCGCAGCACACATGTATAGTCACACATGCACCGAAGCAAGCCTCTGTAGAGTTTGATCAACGAGATAATGTCAGCGACACAGGGTACTTCTCACTTCCCTTAATTGCATCGAGTGTCCTCCAAGTTGCCTCCTCCACTTGCGTCTTAGTCCCTCCCATCAGAGATGCATGGAGGAAACGAAGCAGAGGAGAGAGGAACAAGGAAATCAGTTTGAAGAGACATGAGACGTCCTTTCCTCTACAGCGTCACGTGAAGCGACGTCTGTTTGTGATGATAACATCAGCTGATCACGTTCAGCTGTCAGTCGGCTTTAACAGCTGTTTATGTCCGCACAAACACACACTGTATTATTTCTATCAAATACACACAGTAACAGTGTTCAGTCTGTGTACTTTACCTGATAACAAACACATGAAGAACAACCTGCAGTCTGCTAATAACCAAAAGGACAATTTCTACTGACAAAAAGATTTCATACTGAATTGATGAATTTATTATTTGTATTAGTTTGGACTTATAATTGGACAATGCACTCTGTATTTATAAACACAGATATTTATGTCTCAGGAATACTGAAAATGATTGATTAGGTTGTAAATGATAGAAACTTTCTGAAGGTAAATAAGTGTGAATGTAAAAGGTGTTTGTGACTGACAGACTCCCTCTGCATCAGACTGTCATTCTCATCATCATCACACATTCAAACAGTCTGAGGGATCATGAACAGAAAATGAAGGAATCATTTCTGAACACTTCATATTAACAGACTGTTTGT
Organism: Tautogolabrus adspersus; assembly: GCA_020745685.1. Taxonomy (NCBI): domain Eukaryota; kingdom Metazoa; phylum Chordata; class Actinopteri; order Labriformes; family Labridae; genus Tautogolabrus; species Tautogolabrus adspersus. Next base: position 10,760,952 of record CM036535.1, read on the forward strand.
TTGACAGTGAAAACTCATCAAATGTGGGGAGTGATCGGCCTACACTCATTGATTTTATAGAACTGATGCTTCATATTTGGTTGTTAATCTTCATGTCAGACACTTTTTAATCCCAGCTCATCACAGACCCACTCTTTACAAACTGACAGATGTTTACAATCTGTTTAAATGTCTTTTTAATGTCCGTCTTTTCTCCGGTATTAAACTCCGCTCATGTTGATAAGTTTCATTGAAGTCTGATCCGCTGCAGCGTCCAATCAATGAGTGATATTCGATAAGGGGGCGTGTCTGTCAGTAAAAAGACTTCCATAAAGCCAGCTCTCGTGTCTCCTCGGCCATCGCTCCTCGGATCTCCCTCCTCTCTCCTCGATCCTCTCTCCTCCTTTCAGTGTAAGAGCTTTGGGACGATCCTTAACATGGCGGGTCTAAAACTACTTGCGGTTCGGCCGAGGAGCGAGGACCGAGGAGATAGCAAATAAGAGAACTGAAAAGTACCCACAGTCATTGTCAAAATGTCCAGCTTTTGCTGAAAATGCATTCTTGTTTAGATATTTAGCATATATGTTAGCGTCAGGTCATTTTAGATGTTTGTTAATTTCAACAAAACAATGAAAACGTACCAGGAAACTTTATTTCGAGTCCAGGTTGTTTTTTTAATCTTCCGTCCATGGCCGTAACCAGCTATGAGGACACAGAGGTCTGGATCTCTGTAATTTTTTTAAAAACAAGACAGCAAAAATGGTTACCAATCAATGTATGAAGCGCTAGATGGCTTTTACTTTGAAAATACTTATACAGAAACGCTACAAAGTCACAGACCGCCCTGTACTGATAAAATGGTAAATGGACTCGAGCTTATATAGTGCTTTTCTAGTCTTCTGACTACTCAAAGCGCTTTTACGACGCATGCCACATCTACCCATTCACACCCATTCACACTCTGATGGCAGTGGTTGCTTTGTAGTGAGACCATCAGATGTAACTAATCCCATTCATACGCATTCATACGCCGCGGACAAAGCAGCGGGAGCAATTCGGGGTTAAGTGTCTTGCCCAAGGACACATCGGACATCTTGCTGCAGCAGCTGGAGATCAAGAGACGACAACTCTACCACTGAGCCACAGCCTCTGTGCGAGTGGTGTCGGCTGTTAAGACTCGTTGAATGAATCTGTTTCAGTGTATGTTTGTCTACTTCAAATTTCTGTTTTTTGTTCGTTTGGTGCAGCTGCTTGCTGCTGTTGTGATTGTGCTCTCTCTTGGTTTTGTTGCGTTGTAATCTCCCCGCAGTAGGCTCACGTGTTGTGATGCAGGACTACGTGAAACTTTTTAAAACACGGATCCCCCAAGGCTCGGTTAGGGAAAATAAAAAGCTGCTCTTTTATTCATTCATTTTTCATTTTTAAAGATTTATTGTTGGGTTTTTTGCCTTTATTACTCTCTCTGTCTGTCTGTAAGTCTGACTCTCTCTCTATCTCTCTCTCTCTCTCTCTCTCTCTCTCTCTCTCTCTCTCTCTCTCTCTCTCTCTCAGGCAAGTGCGATAGTCAGGGGCGTTTCTTGGGACTGAGAACATTGGGGGCTGAGCCCAGAACCTTATAGGGAAGTCTAGGGGATCCTACCTGGGAAAAAAGCTCTATGCTTTCTTGAGCCTTATTGCGTCTTATCTTCCTTTTATCTTCCTTCTCTGTACTGTCATCTGTAAACAGAATATAACATCAGATTCATTTTATCATAGCAGACGTTATCAAAAAGCAATCATATAAGGGAACTGGCCCTTGCAACAGGATTAGCATTTACTTGTCTTTTTCCTTCCTTGTTAAAGTGGCACTCACTGGGCTCAATTACATTGTTTTAATTATGAAATACAAGAGATGGTAGTAAAGAGTTTAAATGTTGCAACAATATATGAGTAGCCTAATCAATAACAACATTGACAAATATCTACATGAATAACTGTATACATGCAGGCAAAATGAGATAGAGGTGCTCGGCAGCGCTCGTCAGCCCTTCGGAAGTCCTCGGGAGTTTTATTGTGAAAGCTCAGCTTTCACAATAAAACTGAGCTTTCACAATAAAAAAATGTATGTGTGGGAAAAGTCGCCAGCCATACCGAGCCTTCAGGGATTTTCAGCCCGCCTAAGAGCGTCTATTGCCGGGGAGGACTGTCCCGCAGCTCCGCCGGCACGCCCCCCTAACACTACACGTTTCACATAATTTTGAAGGAATAAACAGAATTTAAATTATTCATTTACTTGTTTCTGGTAACGGCTCCCCTGAGACGTGAGCCTCAGCCGAGTCAGCCTCCTTGTTTTTGAAAAAACGTCTTATATCCATGATCTTTCGTGTTGTTGCTAAAACGTCTCCCTCCAGCGCGCCAACGGTTTAGATACCGGAAGAGCCTGGTGATGCGAGGCTATCAGCCAATAAAACACGGATGCTTCACGCAACCCCTCTCTCTGATTAACCAGTCTCGACGTCATCCTGTGTTGCATTCACTGAAAATGGAAAACTACAACTTCTTTAGTGGCTCGTTAATGTACAGTTATCATTATTTCTTCTGAAGTTGAATTATCCGGGGCTTAAGAAAAAACGTTCGGGGCTAAAGCCCCGGATGCCCAGGCCAGGCGACGCCACTGGCGATACAATTCTACAATTCTACAATTCACTTAGCAGACGCTTTTATCCAAAGCGACGTACATCAGAGAGTAAGAACAACACAAGCAAGGATCAAGGAAAAATAAAGGAACAATGTCAGTAAGGACGAACGATCAGCTTTGAGTCCGATTGGACACACAGGTGCTGAAAGGCATTGCCCAGAGGCAAGGCACAACATGAACTGCTGTTCTGAGACTCTAATCAGTATATAAACCATCTTATACTTCGATAGTCAATCAAACTGTCCTGACCCGTCTTAAAACTAAAATAACCACCCAGAAAAACAATATAGGCCTAATAAGATCACTGTATGACCATGTGTCACAGAAAATGAACCACAATCTGGATCATGTTTAAAAAAATTTATTGTTTGCCACAAGTGCATGAACAAAACAAAAAAATGTCATACTAAATTATATATCAGCTTTACAGGCTACTTGTATAGGCTAAAGAAACTCTGTAGGGCTGAAACAACTGTCCAGGTGCAGAAACAACTGTCCAGTCCACATGTTTATAAAAGTATTCAATGTATGTATTCAATGAATGACTTCATTATTGTGCATAAGACACAAACAGGACAAACAGACTAGAAAAGACTAGACTAGAAAAGAATCATAAAGTCCTGCAGAAAAAAACAAAAATTGGTAAATCAAAACTGACCAGAATGCAGGAAAAGAAATGTAAGCTGCTTAAAAATACTGCTTAAAACGTATGAGTAATGCACAGGCCTAATGCGTCAGCTATAAGGAAACACAATGAAGGAGGGAGACAAGTAACCTATCTAAAAACATGTTAGAATGCACCAGAATGCGGGAAATTGCATCTACTTCATTCAAAATTTGATTTGTTCTTTGTGCTTGGTGAATGCACACAGACTAACTGTGTGGCTGCCTTCTTTCTCATATTCAACCATTACAAATGTCAGTGGAGCAAGCAGGCAATATTACCCCTTATTAACAGTGTGACTCTGTTCCCAACCATTTCTTATTCGCCATGATGCCAGTTTAAATTCACTTTATTGCCTAACAGGGAATTACAAATGCTAAACCAAGCACAAATGACGGTTCACTGTGCTTGTCAGGTCTAGATGGAAATTATTCATGCAATATGAATCTTTTCCCTTGAAGATGAGAGAGTATGTCATCTGCTCTGCATGATGTGTCTTCTCTAATGGTTACAAGCAGCTCCCTGTTCTGGAAACGACTCCACTGAGCTTTTTACATCTCCCCCCCCCCCCACAACATCAGCTGGTTTGTTTGAGTGAGCGAATGTTAAAAAGTAATTTAGAAACGTGTTGACGTTTGACAAGACAGGAGCAACAACAAATGCACTCTTTACATTTACAGTATATTGAACTTAGTAAGCTGAAAGCACCTGCTTCCAAAAGTTACAGGAGGAAAGAAAGTGATGCAAAGTCCGTCCACAGTTTGAGGAGGATGGGACTTCTTTACAACTATTTAATTAAACAGACTGAAAGTGGATTTATTACATCATATACGGAAATCTCCTACCTCCATTTCATTTTATTCGACAGCCCACATCCAATGGAGACCATGCATTTAGCTTGCTGAACATCTAAACAGTCATGAACGACTAGAATGTTTTCATCTTCCCATTATGTCCCTGTGGTTTCTGTCTGCATTAAGAGCTTACTGCACAGCAGTGATGAGCACCATCTTTGTAAACGCTGCAAGGGCTCGAGATATTCTCGTTAAATGTCAACTTATTGACCAGCAGAAAACGGGCCTTTGTTAAAGGAATCTCTACATTACAGAGACGTTGTATAATTTGCAGGCAATCTACATCTTAAGTCACTGACAAAAGGTGCACATGTTGAATACAAATTAAATTTTTTCATGGCCCCGAAATCAAAACATTTATGTTTCACACATGACACCTATACACCTCAGTTTGAAGTGTAGTTACAACTAGAAGTGACACAAGCATCAATTATTCATTCTATGAGGGTTAATGAAGTGATTCATAAGTAGACTTTTATTCAGCCCATAGAGTCACTCGCACTTTCACTTGATGCTGATATCAGTCAGGCATGATATTTCTCTTTTCAAGCTTATCATCATTATTGCAGTTCAGTCAGGCTCTTCTCAAAGTATGTCTCTTTTTACGGATGAGCTTTTGTTGCTGGCTTCACCGCTCAACTACCAATTGTCATAAGCCATAAGGACCCTTAAGTATAGGTTAAGATGGATTTTTGATTAAGTTTTTGCTGCACTTTTTCTTTTATTCTCCAAAACTCTCTCAAAGTTTTTTATTCTGTTTCTTTTTTGTTCCTAATGCTTAAAGAGGTCATCTTTTATGAGTACATTCTCTCATGTGAGATTTTATTGCACCTTAATTTTAGTTTTAATGCTCATGTTCTGTCTCCTTTTTTATTGTCTGCTATTATGTAAAGTCGTATTCACTTTGTGAAGCCTCCAAAAAGCGCTGCTTTGTTAGTATCTGTTGGAAAGGAGACAGTCCAGTCTGTTTTAAAAGAGGGTGTCCTCAAGTGACACCCAGGGCCGTAACCATGGTTTCGAAGATAGTGAGTCCAGATTTTTTTCTCCTAATGTATCGTATTCAAGGCATTTCAGGGCATGCAAAATTCAAGCCCAAATGATACCTTCAAGCGTAATCAAAGCTAAACACCTGACTGACATAAACTCACACACATTACTTCCTATTTGTAAAGTGAATCATCTGCGGATCACGTGCAGCTCGACCACGGCTGGTCATCCAAACAGAGCAGTGTTACTCATTGCGCGGCTCGCGAGCCTCATGCGGCTCGCCTAGCTTTAACTGGCGGCTTGCACGGCAGTAAATATAATGCAGGCAATACAGATGTTTCATAAAAACACTCAAAACAAGCTCTTTTACATGTAACCCCTTTAAAACATTAAAAACTACTGCTCTATTAAAAATAATTCTCAATACCGAAATTATAAGAATGGTGTTAATAGACTATTGTTAGAAACAAACTGTTTGGGGCTGCAATGATGCACTGCAGGGTTGCCAGATTTGGCGGCATCTCCAGCACTACAATGGCGATATGAGCTGCGGGATGGGTAACTCAATTGTGGACTGTTGTAGAAAAAAAACAATTTTAAGTCATCAATAATATGTCATGGTACACTGTGACCAACCTGCCAACACAGCACACTAGCGTCATAACAACAATAACTCAGCTATAGCGTGCGGCTTTAGCAACACTCATGCTAGCTAGTTTACGGACTAAAAATGGATCCAGAAGCAGACCTCAGCTCATTTTTAATGAAAAAAGTTGCAAACCATATGGACAGAAACAAAAAGGTGATAATGTGACAAACGAGGAAAATGAAGATCAACAAGAAGGTGCCGGAGAGGGGACTAGTGGACAGACAACAGGTGCTACCGTTAAAAAAATAATTAGGATGCATTGTATAATGTATGTTGTGGGATGACAAATGAATAAGCAGACATGATTTTAATGACTGGAGGTGGCTTTTGATATACCATGGTAAAAATGGCTCTCCTGGTGACTTTGTCCTGTCGGTAAGGCTCTCATGGAAAAAATAGTGAGGACCACTGAAACAGAGCATGCATGACATTATAAAGTAAAAATTGCCCTATTTGCTGTTTAATAGTCAGCTCCATGGTAAGGGGGGTCTGGGCGGTCTCCCCCACAACATTTTAAGCAGCTTACATTTATTTTCCTTATTATAGCATTTTTCTGCAGAACTTTATGATTCTTGTTGAGTCTTTTTGTCCTGTTTTGTGTCTGATACACAATAATGAATGCATTTATTTAATACTTTTATAAACATGTGGACTGGACAGTTGTTTCTGCACTATTCCAGCCCTGCAGAGTTTCTTAAGGCCTACAAGTAGCCTATAAGTAAAGCGCATGTATCATTTATGACCGTATTTTGTTTATGCATCCCTTAAGAATGTCAAACAATGTGAAAATTTAAACATGATGCAGAATGTGATACATTTTCTGTGACACTTGGTCATACAGTGATCTTATTTTAATAGTTTTTTCTGGGTTGTTCTTGTTTTAAGAGGGGTTAGGACAGTTTGATGACTATCACACTTGAGAGAGAGAGAGAGAACACAACGATGCTACAGTTTTTAAGTTTCACTTCGTCCTGTAACACAACACGTGAGCCTACTGTGGGGAGATTGCGACGCCTCAAAACCAAGTGAGAGTACAATCACATCGGCAGCAAGCAACTGCACAAAATGAACAAAAGAACGACATTTAAAGTAGAATAACATACACCGAAACAGATGCGTTCAACGACAACGAGTCTTAACAGCGGACATCGCTCTCTCTCTCTCTCTCTGCTCACCTGCAGAGCTTTTTTTTTCACAAGTAGGCGGTGGGTACACGTCAAGCGCAGTGAGATACACAGAGGCAGTGTAGGGAAGGCTGTGTCTCAGTAGCATTTCTGCATAAGTATTTTTAGTGTAAAAGCCATCTAGCGCTTCATACATTGATTGGTAACAGTTTTTGCTTCCTTGTTTTTAAAAAAATTACCGAGGTCCGGACCTCGGTGTCCTCATAGCTGGTTACGGCCATGGTGACATCCACAACATGCGGAGCTGTAATTAATAGGAGGTACTGCCACTGTTTTTGTGTTTGACATGTTAAGCAGAATTCATATTTAAAGGCACAGTATGTAAGTTCCGCCACCGGAGGGCTCTCATTCAAAACAATAGCAAAAGATGACGTCGAGGCTGGCGGGGAATCATGGGAGTGGTTCTCTCTGTTATTCCCCTCCTACCCCCGATGAAAATGAACTCCGAGTTGACCGTAGTCAAGATGAACGGGCAAAACCGACCTGAGCAAGAGAACATATTTGCCGACGATGTATCCAAGTATAATTTACATTACATTTTGATCACAGCAGCACATACAGCAACAGTACGGCAGCTTTCAGTAGTGATTTTCGCTTCCTTATGCATAACATCTGGTGTTTCCACGGCAACTATAAACATGTTGTGTCTGTCATGGTGACTCTGTCATGGCGACCACCACAACAACACATGTCCCGTTACAACTGTAAATTACGAATTTCTCTGGCTTGATAACTGTTGGAAATACTTGTGGTAATGTAAGTACTCAACAAAACTGTAACACAAAAACGTGCACCAATTCCGTGGTGGGACGACTGTACCGTGCTGGGTCCTTGCAAGGACCGTGCAGGGTCCGTGACTCTAATGAGATCCCCCACGGTGACGTAGTCGATGCCGTAGTCAGCGCGGGCGGACTTGTAACACCCCTAAGCGTCACTTGTGGTGACAAGTTGGAACCGTTGATCTAACCACCAGGAGGAGCAATGATTATGGAAGATAAAGTGATTACTGCATCTGAAAACAGCTGCGCTTAATACTGTACGCGTTAGTCTAGCGCGCCTCGGTCTCTCTCTGTGAGAAATAGTCCACTGTATCAACAACATCCTCATAAAAGTAATCCTACTCTAAATGTACATTTTGTATTTTTGCTATCTGCTTGCTATATCTGCTATTTGGACATGGACTGCTTAATCATAGAGCATCTTTTTTCTCATCATCGCTCAAACCCTCAAAAGCTCAAACCCTTCGACCCAATGCTTTTGAATTTCCCTTGGGATCAATAAAGTATCTATCTATCTATCTATCTATCTATCTATCTATCTATCTATCTATCTATCTATCTATCTATCTATCTATCTATCTATCTATCTATCTATCCTCTGTGAGCTGAGTGTTTTCTGCCTGTACAGTAAAGGTACATGTAACTTGGTTTTATATTTGTTCTTGGTCTGAGTTCAATTTAAAAATAATTGTATTTCCAACTGTTCAGCTAGAGTCCCGAGGCAGCTCTGCAAAAGCCAGCGGTAAATTTACCTGCGCTTGAATAAAACCAACATAAACATTTCTTCTGTGTGTTTTTAAAGTTTGAATAAAGTGGTTTTCATGTGGCAGTGCTCTAAAGCTCACTCCTCCACTGTGGAAGGAATCATCAAATCATTAGCATTACAGAGCGTGATGATGGGCCATCACTCTTAGCTCTCCCAGTCCCCGCTGGGTCACACATTATCAGAACTACATGTTTCAGTCTCGTAGACACACGAGTAAAACAAGCAGAACAAGAACACTGCTTCATTTTTTCGTTAGGTAAAAATGTAAAATGTAAATTGAATTTTTCGATTTGATTAGAATTGTGTTTTTGAATACATTCTAAGGAAGTTCATCCTTAGAAGAAACAGTCTTCTCAATCTCTCTCGAGGTCTTGAAGGTTCAGCTCACTATCCAGTTAGCTAGAATTTCAATTCTATGGTGGATGCTCTTGTTGATAAATGGTCTTCTGGATGCTGGATTAGCCCAGAATCCGCCTTTTACCCAAACCTGACAGGTCACACAACCCCTATACAGATAAACATGCATGTCAGTATCAACACAGGCTTCATCTCAATTTATGCACTTAGCATTTAACACCAAGTATTAAAATTACCTGATACCTTGTAGCGTAACTTAAATCCTGCAATACTACATTGGGCGCCAGCCAGACCCCTAGGTCTGTCAATCAATTCTCCCAGACAGAATTGATTTTCTTTAAGTTTATCAAATCACACTACGAAAGGCAAATCAATTTGTATTATATCTTTAACATAAATTCAGGACAAAAAAACCCACTTCATTACGTTGCAAACATTTAAATCAAAAACATCTCATATCAAAAATGTCCCCAATTCTTGAGTTCATAACACTCCTTCACTCAGTCCAAAGTTCAGAGCTCAGCCCAAAAGAAAGAATATGTAAATTAAGAAAGAATATGTAAATTAAGGTTAGAGGTGTGGTGTGTGGGTGTGTGTCGGTCTTGCAGTGGGGAAAGGGAAGGAGAGTTTGGAGTCTGGAAGCAGGGGAAGTCCGGAGGGGAGGTAGGATAGATAGGGGGGGGGGGATATCACCTGTCCCTGGTGTTTAGGGCAGAGAGGGCTTGCAGGTTCGTCTCTCCCAACATCAGAAGCATGGGGCGTCCCCCCATCATGCAGATCGCCCGATCACAGCAGACCAACCAGTTTTCCAGGCTCCAGAGCAAAAAAAGGCAAAAACCAGCTGCCCACTCTGGAGGTAATCGTTGCCAGTCCAAAACATTGAAGGTGGTTCTCTGCTCCTTCTGACCTTTCTCCTTTTCTCTTCCTCTGTCTCTATGTCCCTGTTCTTTGACTCCTCTCCACACTCTCACCAGTCCCAGGTGCAATCAATCCTAATTTGTCCCTGCTAGGCCACACCCACTTCCTCACAGCACTCTGCTGTGCAGCAGGATGCAATCTGCACCCTGTCTGCCACAACCTTGATGAGTGGTCTATAAACAAGTTTCTTTGTGTGAATTAATATCTTACAAGCCAATTAAAACTGAATTTATAGTATAATTAAAACTCATTAAGTCTTATTCATGTTAATAAACATCTTATTAATGTTTATGATGTATATAAACTGTTAATAAGTTTCTAATAAGAGCCTATAAGTGTCTTATAAGCCATAATAAATGTGTTAATAAGGCCTCTGTTAACACTTATATAGACTTATTTGATTTAATAAGACTCTAATAAGGTCTTATAAGGTCTTATAAGTCACTTATTACCTATTAATTAATGCTTATTACAAGCACCTTAATAGAAAGTGTTACCGACTCTGGTATAAAATACAATTCATCTTAGATGTAATTTGGAGTTTGAAGACGTCTTTGCTCCTCTTAAAGGGGACATATTATGAAAAATCCACTTTTACAGTGTTTTTGAACATATATTTGGGTAACCTGAGTGTCTACTGACCCACAAAATTTGAAATAAATCCATCCAGTCCTTTTTGTGAGAGGATTGTGGTAAAAAAAATACCCTCCCCTCCGCTGGTATCTCCACCCATCGACTCCACCCCCAGCCTAGAGGAAAAAACTTTTGCGCAGGTCTGCCATTTTTATCGGGTTAGTGATGTCTACTGGGAAAACTAAGGGGGTCTCTATGCATTTAAAGAGACACACACACCAAAACAGAGCGTTCTGAGAAAGCTGGTTTATACAGGGTCACAAACCTCCTATGGTGCTTGATTCATGTTATATTTTGACCAAAGCACAGCACAGATGTTTCATTTAGACCATAGGGGACTGTTTTAAAAGGTGAAAAAGGGGTATAATATGTCCTCTTTAACGTTTGCAAAACACAAAATTAACATTCAATCAATTTAAGACCTTTCATCTTCCAAACCAAATTTAGTACGTTTGTAGATGAGTATATTATTGAATAGTTACTCAACACTTTCATCTTTTTCTTATCAGGTGTAACTGATTACTGCCTGGGAGCTTTAACTGGATCAGTCTCTTTGCAGACCATTTT